>CM046875.1:249506610-250106610 GCA_025667525.1 Glebionis coronaria | reverse complement strand
ATGAAGAGCACCTATTACAAAATCTAAGTTGTTGCTGGTTAAAATAAGCTATTTAAGCTCATTGATAAGCTGAAACCCAAAATACACTAGCAGTGGCTAGCAGCAGGGGAAAGGAGTTCCCACTGCTTTGACTATTTGACCAAGCTTTTTAGAGAGATCCAGTTGGATTCAAATGGAAACAAGGGCACCCTTGTGATTAGTGAATCACAAGGAGTCAATATCAACAAAGAAATCATAATTTGGTTCACACAATAAGCCCAGAATAAGCAAACAGTCACCAGATATTGCACAGACCTTGATATTAAGCAGTTATGAACAAATAAGCAGTTTTAGCATGAATAAGCCAGCCAAATTGAACCAAATGCATACACAAGCTATATAAACTATGAATAAGCACACACAAACTTGTTTCAAGCAATGGATCAAAGTAAATAAGCAGATTCAAGCACAAACAGTTACTGATAAGCACAAGTAGAATATGCAGAAACTTTTGTTGATCTAATTGACCACAGATCCAATTTCAAGCATCCAAATCTCTTTCCCTGGTGTAATTAACCTAGTTTAATCACTTGTTAACCCTAGTCTATGATTAGATCTAGGTGTCCCTTAAACTATAGCCAATTTTATCAAGTAACAAAGATTTTATAGCCCTTTTATGGATTTGGGTGTTTCTAACCACAAAACCTACAAATAAGTGACCAAGTATACCAGATAAACAAGTACCAACAGATAACAACACAAAACACCTACTCAACAAGCCACAAAACCTGTTTATGCAGTTAACCCAAACACCCCTTAATAATCTGTTTTGACAAATTTTCAAAGGATATAACAGATTCAACCCACAAATCAAGTTAACAACACCTCAATAACATCAAACAAGAACAGATAAACCAGATTCATCCATAAAAACACAGATTCAACAATGATCATACAAAATCACAAATATTCAGAAAATAAAGAGAAAATTGAAAAGGGAGAAGGATGCAAACCTCCAAGACCTACATCCAAGCCCTGGATTGTTTGAGCTGAGGTACTAGCAGAACAAGTACCAGCTTCCAATGTACCTGCTAAGAAGAACAAACCAAAGTGATGAACAAATATCAAGCACTTTCTAATTTTTGAAACACATGTCTTATTGATTAAAACCTTGCCTCAAAAACCTTCAAATATATAAGTGGAACTCAGATTTAGGCTATTCTAACACCAACTTTTAATAAACATAAAAGAGATTTCATAAATTTCAGAAAATCAAATTTTATTAACTTAAAAAGGGATTACAAAGATTGATAGCCTAAAACTGGAACAAAGGGACTCTCACAGGTTGATGTCTCCTTTTATAGGCAAATGCTATGCTAACACTATTCACAAACCCTAGAAGTGAAATTCAAATATTATCCTTGAGGTTTTCTAGATGATTCTTTGATGTGAGCTGTCCAAAATGATCAGGGACGTTTATCTTAGCTTTGGGGTGAAGCTAAGAGTCTTTGCCGTTGATTTTGACACGTGGCAAGCCTTGGAGAGAAAGTTGTCACATGATGGGTGAAACGGTTTTGGGTGTGGGACCCTTTGGTGAGTGGGAGTGAGGGTTTTAAGGATGGGATGAGTTTCTGCTTGTGTGAATCACATGTGGGTCAAGGTAATTGAAAATTACCCTTTGTTTTAAGTGATGTAAAAACTGGGTTCATACGTGCTACAATAACAATGTTTGATCCGAAAATGGGGGATTGTGTTTGTTTGGCGCGTGTTTGTGTATTTAAAGTTTGGAAATGGCAGCCTTGGTCTTTGTTCTTTGGCAAAGTGTGTATAACAAGAATTTCAGACCATAAAAACGTATTCCTTTGTTTATTAAACTTTGGTTTTTTCACACTTTTGCCACCAAACTTTTCCAAAAAGGTTTAAAGAGTTATTTTTGCCATGTTTTCATAATTGAAGGACTGATTTTGGACTTTGTTGATCTTCAAAGGTCTTCAATGTAACTTTGACTTCATGAAGGACCATAATTGACAAACTAGATTTGATGAAGGACTAAGCTTGCCTTTTCTTCAAAGTTGAAGGACCTTTTACAATTTTGACAAACTTAAGGGACCAAACTTGTAATTATGAATTCACAAGGGTTTTAAGTGTCATTTCTTCATTGTTTGAGGATCAATCTTACATATCTTTAAGTCTTCAAGGGTAAATGTTGGATAATTCATGAACTAGGGCCCGGTTTTTTGTACGGCTTCGTTTCTCGTGTCCGTTTTTCCTTGTTTCTTGTGATCTTTTGTCTTTTTCACGATATCCATACCTAAATACACAAGTAAACAAACACAAGAATATATATGGTATTTTATGACATTTTTATGCATTTAAAGCCCAAAAAGAATGATGAGATCATGTATAAATGCCATCTCACCATAGTTCTTAATCAAGATGCAAAAGAAAGACGCTCCCGCCACGGTGAAAGCAGTTGAGGCATCGTGTACGTTGTGTGTTGGACCTCATAATTATTACGAGTGTGCGGCTACAGATGGCCAAATATCGAGTGTTAACGCGCTAAACAACAATTTTTAAAATCAAAACAACGCGGGTCCATCACAAGGCAATTATAACCAAGACAAAAAATTTTAGAATCAAAACCAAAACAATTTTCAAGGAAATAATCAACAAGGAAATTTTTCGAATCAAGGTTATAATCAAGGTCGTAATTTTGAGTTGCCAAAATCCAGATAACAACAATCAAAACTCGAGTTTTTAAAACAACAATCAAGGAAACAATTTTTCGAGTGGTAATCAAGGGAATTTTCAAAGTAGTAATCAAAACCAAGGGAACTTTAATGCTAATCAAATATATGAAAACGAATGAGGATAATATGAGACTATTAGAGGGACAAATTGGTACTTTGAAAAACGACTTTTCCAATACTTTGGAAAATCAAAATACTAAGATTGAGCAAGGACAAATCAACATTAAAAAGATGTTTTCGGGCATTATGAACAAGTCATCGGGTGCGTCATCGAGTTCGTTACCTAGTGACACCGTTACCAATCCGAAGGAACAATGTAAAGCCGCCTCGTCTATTAGAAAAATTCATGTGATTACCCCTAACCTTGATGGATTTAGAGTTGTTCCTTCTTCTCAACCCTCGACTTCTCAAACGCCTTCATGTTCTAAAGTCTATAGGGTAAACGTGGTGACCAAGGAAAAGAGTGCACACCCTCGTGTGCCTCAAATTCTAACGACGGTTCAAAAAGAGAGCTTTATCGACCATACCCAAGTGACCCTTGAAGAAACTTGTGCTTTGATCCTTCTTTTAAAAACAAAAAGGCATATGCCAAGAAAGGAAGAGGATCTGGGCCAATTTCTACTACCTTGTGATTTTTCCGAGATTGAGGGATGTTTAGCCCTTGCCGATTCAGGTGCTAGCATCAATCTCATGCCTCTTTTTCTTTGGAAATTGATGAGATTGCCTAGACTTACCCCCACAAACATGACAATCGAGCTAGCAAATTGTACACCATTAAAACCAATTGGAATAGTCGAGGATGTCTATGTTAGAATTGGAAATTTTGTTTTTCCCGCGGACTTCGTCATACCCGATTATGAGTGTGACCCTAAATGTCCCATTATTTTAGGTCGACCCTTTTTATCGACGGCTCGAGCCGTAATCGACGTTCACGGTGGGAAACTCACTATGAAATATGGTGAGGAGAAATTGGAATTTTTCACGAGTAGATCCCAAGTTTCAAATGATCATGATAATACCAAGGTTTAAAATTCTAATGATTTCAAAATGTTAATGTTAGTGGACAATATGAGGCTTGATGAATGTTTTGAAAGAATTAAAATGAACGGTTTTAACGATGACTATTTCAATGATACAGAATTCGTTTACTTAATTCAAAAGGGTATTCGTAAATTTATGGATGAAAAATCACTTTGGTATATATTTGGCGAAACAACCAATTCCGAAGGGCGACGTTAGTGACATCACGACAATGACCAATATGGACTCATCATCACCACCTTCGAAGGACCACGTCTTTGAGGTCTCAACTTCTAATTCCATTGAAGTGCCTCCATTTCCTATCCCAACACCCGTTGAGGCTAAAGGTTTCATCGACATCGATCCTATCGTCATTGAAATGTCACCTAAGCATAGTCATTCGACTTGTAAGACCATGGTTGTCAATGCTCACATCGACTCTTTCTTTGATGATGACGATGGTGATTTTGCGGAAATTGATCACGTGCTCTAAAATCCAAAAGCCATTTTGAGGATTCTCCTAAAAAGACCTCTTTACATGGGAAGTACGATGATTATGAGTTTGATCCAGAGATTGAGGAAATTATCGAACGAAAGTTAGCTCTTTTGCCTCTACTTCCACCTACGAGTGAGGTTGATTTTTCCAACATCGAGGATGAACTTGATGAGTTAGAGGTCTTATTTTCGATGACGAACCAACTCACGTGACCCAAAATCCAATTCTTGAGGAGTTACATAATCAACACTCCTCAAATGAGAATGACGTTTACCACATTCGTGAGGATCTAACTTATCAATGATCCCCATAAAGGAATGATGTTTTTGCGCTTGATCGTGATCTTTTCAAGAGAGTTTCTAAAATCGTAAATGAGGGGAATGAAAAACCTTGGTTTGACAAGCCTATCTACGATAAATAAATTGATGAGATTCACGATCAAGAGGATGACAAATATGTTGACTCCTAGGGGGCGGTGTTCTTTGTTGATAAACGTTTTGAGAACTTATACAATCCACCACCCCCTAACCGCGACTTAAATGTACGAATTTTTAGTGTGACTAACATCGTCTTAGAAACGCCAAATATTTTCGGCATCATAAAATGGGGTTTGCATAAAGAGTTTTTGAACGTTGAAAAAGGAAAGAATTTTAAATTTGATTTAAAAGATTTTTCTACAAGTCTAACTCCGTCATCACTACGTTCATTGAGTGCTACGAGCTCGTCTACTCCTTTTGACGATGCGTCGTGTGGATCTAGTGTGGGGGAAGCCCCTTATGTTTCCTCACACTTTACCACCGAGGACGAGATATTCGATCCTGGAATCGCAATTAAAAGGAAATCTCGGTCTTCCACCGATGCAATAAATGGAAAAATTATCTATTTTCTTGGTGTGAGTCTACCTCGAGTAACTCATTGTTTTAGTGCCCCACCCATTGTCCCACCCTTCTATTTCTTTTCATCTATTTTCTTTCACCCTCTCGGGTTTTTGGTTGGAGTAGCGTTGTTCCATCTTTCATCCGAAAACGAGGACGCTATCTTTGACCTCGATATACATTTATCAGGTTTTTAAAGTATTCCACATACTTTTGGGCCTTGTTTATCATGTAAACCCCACCAAAAATGACCAAACCATGATAATACCTACATGATCAGATTTATGGGGATTCGAGTCGAGCTTTTGACTCGGTTATCAAAAACAAGGTGCCTCGTGGGGGATTCTCATGCTTATCCTTGTAAATATTATTGCTTTCTAATTAGTGTAATGCGAGGGGACTTGTGCTCTTCCAACCTTTGTTCCGTGGTTGTTTATGATTGTGATTTATTAGGTTCATCGTCATCATTGAAGCCTCTCGTGTTCGTTTTATGGATCACTCGAGCTTCGATCATTGCCTTTGGAGATTCCGATATCCGATGATATCCTTTTATGTTCTAACGTTTATCTTATTAGCATAATTCCTAAGTGGTTTTTAGGTTATTCGTTTTACCCTTTCCATGCTCGAGATTAAGCATTCGACTTTCGTCTCTAGTATGGGGGTGTTTCACCTCTAGACTCGAAACATCGAGGACAATGTTTGGTTTTAGTATGGGGGGATGAGTAGATACATCACCTTGCTTACGTCATCACGTAATCCAATTTTCATCTTTTTGTTATCGTTTTATGCAAAATAAGGCTAAAAATGGCCATATTTAAAATTTTTTATAGTTTTTCATAAGCGTTTAAGACACGAATGTAGGTTTTCTGATGGTGAGAATAAGAGTAATTTTTTACTCGGCCGTGCGTGTTGAGCACTTAGCTTCGATTCCTTAACTTTTTAGGCTAAGTCTCTTAATTGAGGACGAGAAATGATAGCGTTAATTATAAGTTACTATGCTAAAAGTAGGGTACTTGTATTCTTTCAAAAACTCATATTTTTTAATTATTTGCTTATTCTCCCCAGGCTTTTGTTTAAATAAATGCAATAAATAAGGTCGTATGGTTTATACGATATGTTAGCTTCTAGCCCAAGATCGTTTAAAAGTTACTCGTGACTAAATAGAGTTCATAGCCAAAGCATAACTTATTTAAACGGGACGCGAAGATTGGCAAATCCAAAAAGGCCGTAACAAGGCATGATGATTACCTTTTGTTGCTAAAGATCCAAAGATGATGTGAAGAATCATTAATCCAAACCTAAATGAAGGATCAAGACACACGACAAAAAGCAATAGTCCCAAAAAGGTTGCGGAAAAGTCTATCCAAAAAGGCCTTAACAAGGCATAAGGACAAATCAATCCAAGTCCTATAAGGAGGCGGATCGTTATTAATCATAATCCTAAATAAAGAAGAGGATAAATGAAGAAATTGTAGTCAAAAGTTGAAGCATCTCGTATCAAGTTGAAGATGTATACCAAAAATGAAGAGAAGACCATAATTTCAAGATCGTCTCTCAAGATTTGAAGTTCAAAACACATGCCAAATATCGGTCCGAGAAAGGTCACAAATCGTGAAACGAGTTATGCCAAGATATGAACTTATGGAGATTACGAGAAGCCGTTTTAAATGATCGTGTCCTTTAGCTACTTATTAATTAAACCGTGCTACTTTATTTTAGGCTAAAATAAATATTGAAATAAGTTAAAAATGTATCCTCGTGATCATTAAGACAAAATAAAATATAAGAGATACCAATTAGGAATAAGGGAGTCTAAGTACGTGATTAATAACATTCCGATGGGTCCACTTTTGGTGCATTCTGATAGAAAGGACTTGTTATATTTAGATTAATTAAGTTTGTTAAGTTTAAAAGTTTTACATAGTTTTATATTTTAAGTATTTTTTCTAAATAACTTTTAGTTTAATTTTGCAAAAGCCTCTACTTTACTCAACGACAATCATTTGTTTTAAGTCTAGAATTAGATAATCAAACCAAACCATCCTCTTGTTCACCAAAATGCAATTGAGTGTCACTCTTAACCGGTAATCAATTAGAAAAGATCGGACGATAATATTTTACACTTAGCCAAAAGCTTAGTATTAATGGCGCCGCTGCCGGCTCTTTTCGTTAAGATTAACGTTTTTTAGTGAAAGACGCATTGAATTTTGGGGATCCGTTCTTTTAGGAACGTTATTTTCCTTGCTAAAAATTTTCAAAAATCCATAAAAAATATAAAATTTTCAAAAATACAAAAACATTATAAAATCATAAAATACATTTCTTTTCCAAAGGTTTTGCACCAAAAAGATTATATAGATATTCTCTCTGTATATTTTTCTTCTGCAGGTGTATGCGTACTAGATCTTCAAACTATTCTGAGCCCGAGACTCGTGAAAATTTAGATATGGCTGTTGTTCATAACAACAATAATAACCCACCTCTACCCAATTTGAATAACAATAACAACAACCACAATGCTCCTCTACCCGATTTACGAACAATGGAGGAATTATGTCAACCCACCATGAACGGACGGGGGGGGGGGGGGGGGGACCGATTGCGCCGATGCAAATCATGGCTCAGGAGTTTTCGTTGAAGCATCACATGATCCAACAAGTGCAAACTAATCCATTTCGTGGATTGCCGGATGATGATGCCAACAAGCACCTCGACAAATTCATTACCATGACTCAAAGCATGAAGATGCCCGGTGTTTCTATGGATGTACTTCGCCTTCAACTTTTTCCACACACGCTTTCCCACCATGCCGAAAAATGGTTTGACCGTCTCCCAAAGAATTCTATTCATACTTGGGACGACATGACTCAACGATTTTTGTGGCGCTACTTTCCACCATCCATGGTCACGAGCCTTCGTAACCAAATTAGTGGATTCATGCAAGACAATGATGAATCGCTCTTTGATGCTTGGGAACGCTACAATGATTTGATCGACCGTTGCCCGAACCATAACATGCTCCCCGTCACTCTCATTGATACTTTCTACAATGGCCTCACTTTTCGTGATCGTGACACGATCAACGTCGCCGCCGGTGGTACTTTTATGAAAAGGAGACCGGAGGAGTGTAGAGAGTTGATTGAAAACGTGACTACTCACCACAAGAATTGGGATTCATCCGCATCCTCAAGATCTAATCCGAGAGTCAATATTTTATCTACTTATTCCACCACCGACATGTCCGCCATGGAACGTGCTATTCTTGAAATTAGCAAAAGTATGCAAATTTTGGCTACTAACCAAACTCAACAAGCTAAAGCCGTTGCTATTTCTTGTGACACATGCGGTGGTCCTCATTCTTACATTGATTGTCCTTCTACTCAAGGCAATTTCTGTGAAAACGTTAACGCGGCATACGGTACCTATCCTACGGGAGGCTCTCTAGCTCGTCCTCAAGGAGACCGTAACTTGCTAAGTTATCGTTCAAACAACTATCTTTCACCACCCGGTTTTACTCCTCAATACCAAAACCAACAACAAAGCTATAACCGAAATAACCAAACCCAACCTCGTGCTAACAATCAATATCAATCCCAAAGAAACCCATATCCACCTCAAGGAAATTCTCAAGCTTACCAAGCTCCACCTCTCAATCAACCAACGACGTTTAATCAAGACATCGAGACGTTCATGAGGACTAATAGAGAGATGGTGACGAATCTTCAGAGTCAATTCATCAACTTGAAGGGAGACATGGCGAAACAAGGGAGTGATATTCGAGCCGAGATAAGGAATGACATGGCGAAACAAAGCAATGATATTCACGCAGACATGAGAGACTCTTTCAGCACTCAAGTGGATAATATACGTGATATGATCGGTTTACTTTTCCAAGGTAATCAACCCTCTGCTTCGGGTACCCTTCCGAGTAACACCGTTGCTAATCCACGAGGGGAGATGAAAGCAATCACCACTCGTAGTGCAAAAGGTTATACGGAACCCGAGCTTCCTACACCTCCACCTGTTATTGTGAACAAGGAAAAAGAACAACTTTCTTCACCTCCTTTACCTTCTTACCCGATTCCCCCACCACCCGCGGTTGTGAGTGATCCTACTCCCTTAAAGCCTTCCTCTTCATCCGATATACCTTATCCTTCAAGGTTGAGGAAAGAGAAGCAAAAGAGCAAGGATGATATTCAAGTTTTGAACTTTCTCAAAATGTTTAAACAATTGAACTTCAACATCTCCTTCGTTGAGGCTCTCGCTCACATGCCTAAATATGAGAAGATGTTTAAAGATCTTCTTAGTGACAAGGAAAAGCTTCTTGATATTGCTAATACCCAACTTAGCGACAATTGCTCCGCGGTTCTCTTAAGGAAATTGCCCACCAAACTTGGTGATCCGGGTCGCTTCTTGATTCTTTGCAACTTCCCGGGAGTAGAGAATTGCATGGCCCTAGCCGATCTAGGTGCTAGTATAAACTTAATGCCTTTAAGTGTTTGGAAGCAATTATCTCTCCCCGAGCTAGTCCCCACCAAAATGACTTTGGAATTAGCTAACCGTACGGTTGCTCATCTGATGGGGATAGCCGAATACGTCTTCGTTGGCATTGACAAATTCACCTTCCTGACGGATTTTGTTGTTGTTGACTACGAGATGGATCCCCGTGTTCCATTAATCGTTGAACGTCCCTTCTTGAGGACCGGTCGCACTCTCATTTATGTAGCCGCGGGCGAAATAATAATGAGAGTTGGTGACGATAAAATTGTTTTCAACATGGGTCAGATTTCTAAGCAACCTTATTCATATGAGAGTGTTAATGCTATTGATGTTCTCGATGAGGCTTGTGAAAAACACTTTAATGATGCTTGCAAAAGTAATCTTTCTTCTCTACCCAATGTTGAGACCGTTGCCTCTATTGCTCCATCACTAACTCCATTTGGAGAAAGTGATTTCCTCTTGAAATAATTTGAAGCAACTTTTGGAGATGTGGATTTGCAATATGACGATTCTCCCTCTAATGGGGATGAAGACATTCGTACCATTGAGAAACTTCTCAATGAGGACCATATTTCTCCACAGTCTCCTAAGGCTATCTCTATCGATGATCCGAAGTTGACTATGCCGTCCATCGAAAATCCTCCGGATTTAGAGCTTAAGGATCTTTCATCTCATCTCGAGTACGTTTTCCTTGAAGACAACAAGAAGTTACCGGTCATCATCGCAAAGGACCTGAAAGAAGAAGAAAAATCCCGACTTATCACCATGCTGAAGAATCATAAGAAAGCGATTGCATGGAAAATCTCCGATATTCGTGGAATTGATCCTCACTTTTGCACACATAAAATTCTCATGGAGGACGACTTTAAACCCACTATTCAAAGCCAAAGAAGGGTGAATCCTAAGATCCATGACGTTATCAAAAAAGAGGTTATCAAACTTCTTGATGCGGGAATGATCTATCCTATCTCGGATTCACCATGGGTTAGTCCCGTCCATTGTGTGCCTAAGAAAGGCGGAATCACCGTTGTTCCCAACGAACACAACGAGTTGATTCCTACTCGTCTCGTTACAGGGTGGAGAGTTTGTATAGACTATCGCAAACTCAATGATGCTACGAGAAAGGATCATTTTCCCCTTCCTTTCATGGACCAAATGCTTGAACGTCTAGCGGGTAATGACTATTAGTGCTTCTTAGACGGTTTCTCGGGTTACTTTCAAATACCCATCGATCCCAAAGACCAAGAGAAAACCACATTCACTTGTCCCTACGACACATTTGCTTATAAAAGAATGCCTTTTCGCTTATGCAATGCTCCAGGGACATTCCAAAGGTGCATGATGGCTATCTTCCATGACATGGTTGAAGAAACCATGGAAGTCTTCATGGATGAATTCTCGGTCTATGGTGATTCCTTCTCTACTTGCCTTGCCAATTTAGAACGCATGCTTAAGCGGTGTGAAGACACTCGCCTTGTTCTGAACTGGGAAAAATGCCATTTCATGGTAAAAGAAGGCATTGTGCTTGGACATAAAATCTCTAAAGCCGGTCTTGAAGTGGACCGTGCTAAAGTGGATGTCATAGCCAAATTACCTCCGCCTTCAACCGTGAAGGGTGTGAGAAGTTTTCTGGGTCATGCGGGCTTCTATCGTCGATTCATTCAAGATTTCTCTAAAATCGCTCGCCCGATGACCCACCTCTTGGAAAAAGATACTCCTTTTATCTTTTCTAAAGAGTGTCTCGAATCTTTCAATCTTCTCAAGGACAAGCTGACTAAGGCACCGGTCTTGGTTACCCCTAATTGGGAGCTACCTTTTGAGTTGATGTGTGATGCTAGAGACTTTGCTATTGGAGCGGTATTGGGCCAAAGAGTGAACAAACACTTCCAACCAATCCATTATGCTAGCAAGACAATGACGGGGGCTCAATTGCATTATACCACTACCAAAAAAGAGCTTTTAGCTGTAGTGTATGCCTTTAAAAAGTTCCGCCCCTATCTTGTCCTTTCCACCATAATTGTCTATACCGACCATTCCGCGTTGAAGTACTTGTTGACTAAGCAAGATTCCAAGCCAAGACTTCTTCGTTGGGTTCTGCTCCTTCAGGAATTCAAAATTAAAATTCGTGAGAAAAAGGGAGCCGAAAACCTAGCAGCGGATCATCTGAGTAGACTTGAGGATCCTTATCAAGGGGATCATCCGAATCAAGAGATCAATGACTCTTTTCCCCTTGAGACCTTAATGTCTATCAACTCCAATCTTGATGACACCCTGTGGTTTGCGGACATTGCAAACTACTTAGCGGGTGGTATTCTCATCAAAGGTTTAACATCCCAACAAAAGAAGAAGTTCTTTAACGATGTTAAGACTTACTTCTAGGATGACCCTTATCTCTTCAAAGAAGGTGCTGATCTGATCATTCGTCGATGTGTTGATGGGTCGGCAGCTTTACAAATCCTTGATGCTTGCCATAAAGGACCCACCGGTGGTCACTTTGGTCCCAACTACACCGCCAAGAAAGTGTTTGACTCAGGATTCTATTGGCCCACCATTTATCGTGATGCTCACGAAATGGTTAAGCATTGCGATGCTTGCCAACGACAAGGCAAGATCACACATAAATATGAGACGCCTCAAAATTTCATACAAGAATGTGAAATCTTTGACGTATGGGGCATCGACTTTATGGGGCCATTTCCATCATCTAAAGGGAACAAATACATCCTTGTAGCCTTTGACTACGTTTCTAAATGGGTTGAAGCTAAGGCTCTCCCAACGAACGATGCGAGGGTGGTTGTGAACTTTCTGAAGCAACTTTTTGCTCAATTCGGTGTTCCTCGTGCTATAATTAGTGACCGCGGGACTCATTTTTGCAATGATCAATTTGCAAGAGTCATGGCTAAATATGGTGTCAATCACCTTCTTTCCACCGCTTATCATCCTCAAACCAATGGGCAAGCCGAGATTTCCAACCGTGGATTGAAGCGAATATTGGAACGTACTGTGGGAGAGCATCGTGCCGCGTGGGCCGATAAGTTAGATGATGCTCTGTGGGCTTCTGTACCACATATAAGACGCCGATTGGTTGTATACCTTATCGTCTTGTGTATGGGAAAGCATGCGACCTTCCCATCGAGCTAGAACATAAGGCATACTGGGCCTTGAAATGGGCTAACTTCGACATCAACAAAGCCGGTGATCTTCGCAAGATTCAACTCAACGAGCTCAACGAACTGAGGAATGAAGCTTACGAGAACTCATTGATCTACAAGGAGAAGACCAAGATCATCCACGATGCTAGAATTAAGAACCGAGAGTTCCACGTTGGTCATCAAGTCTTACTTTTTAACTCTCGGTTGAAGATCTTCTCTGGCAAATTGAAGAGCCGTTGGTCTGGTCCATTCACCGTCGCCAAAGTCTTTCCCTATGGCACCATTGAGCTTTCTCAGCCAAATGGGCCCAATTTTAAGGTGAATGGACAGCGTTTGAAGTTTCACTTTTGTGAGGACATCTCTCATGAGATGATTCCATCCCTTACCACGTTTCCCATAAACTAATTTTGGGTCGAGTCAGGCTCATGACTCGGTTATCAAAAACAAGCGCTTCTCGGGAGGCAACCCGTGATCTATCCTTTACTCTTTCATAATAAGTATAGGGGGAGCTCCATATGTGTTGGTTGTCTTGTTTCTTATTTTGTGCAGGGATTTTAGCTTCAAAGAGCACCTCGATGACTTTTGACGAACCGTGATTCCGTGTTCCCGTCTTCCTGGTTCTATCCTAAACTATCGTGATTCAATTTTTCATATCTTATATGTTCACATTGAAATCACTTTAGTTTTCCTTTCCTTAGCAAGACTTAAACAAAGTGCACAATGTCCTATGTGTAGGGGAATTTATTCCCACATGCTTAAACATTGAGGACAATGTTTATATCAAGTGTAGGGGGGACTTCTATCGAAGTAAGTGGTCTTTTCCATGAATTTGCCATCATTTTAACCGGAAAATCTGATTTTTCGACATTTTTCAAAAATTTTAATCTATTTTGGCCTATTAGTTTTTCCTTTGTTAGCGTTATTTACTTTATTTTCTAGAATAAATTTGCAATAAAGTGGTTTTATATTTTTCAAAGTCGTGAATATTTTGACTCAACCCGAGTTTACTTATCTAAATTTACTCTAGCTAGTATCCTTAACGTGTTTAAGTCAAGTTTTGCTAGGCTTTTATATAGGGAGCTTTAAAACGCGAAAGTCGTAACTCTCACGGGTTCAGAACAAGAACTTTTCGCAAGTTCCTATAATTGATCCTAGAGAGTTGTTTATCAAGGGAACTTTAAAATGCGATTTCTAAACTTGAAAAAGTCTAAGAATTTGCAAGATCCTATAGATGACTCGAAAACCCAAAACTTTGATTTAATAGGCTAAGCATCCACAAGTCTCATTCCTTGAGATTTGAAACTGTGGAGGACTAGAGATGATAGAGTCAATTATAAGTTTGGTATTCTTTCGTGAATTTATGTGAGTTAATTATGAGCCTATTCTCCCATCGCTTGTTAATAAATTTATCTGCAATAAATAAGGTTGTACGATTTGAAAAGTTACTTAGCTTCTAGCACAAGATCGTTTAAAAGTTGCTCGGTATTAATTAGAGTTCATAGCCAAGGCATAACTTATTGAAGCGGGATGCGAAGATTGGCGAGTCCGAAAAGGCCCTAACAAGGCATGAGGGATACATTTTGTTACTAAAGATCCAAAAGTGATGTGAAGAATCATTTATCAAAAATCAATATGAAGGATCGAGACACACGACAAAAAGCAAAAACTCCCCTAAAGATCATGGAGAAGTCTATCCGAAAAGACCCTAACAAGGTATGAGGATAAATAGATCCAAGTCCTAAAACGAGGTGGATCGTTGTATATCAAAGTCCAAAATAAAGATTGGAGAAAAATGAAGAAGTCGTGGCCCAAGTATGAAGAATCTCTCCAAAACTTCAAGTGAAGAAATTCCTATTATGAAGAGAAGACCATAATTTCAAGAACGTCTCTCAAGATTTGAAGTATGAAGTCGCTGCCAATATCGGTCTGAGAAAGGTCTCAAATCGTGAAGCGAGTTATGCCAAGATATGAACTTTATGAGGTCCCGAGAAGCAGTTTTAAAATATTTTGTCCTTTAGCTAACTATTGATTAAATCGTCCCACTTTATTTTTGGCCTATATAACTATCGAAATAAGTCAAACAATGAATGCTCGTGATCATTCAAGACAAAAATAAAATATAAGAGATACACCTAGGAATAAGGAAGTCTAAGTGAATAATTGGTCCACATGAATTCGTGTTAGTTTGCTAACTTATAATAACAATGATCTCGTTTTTAAACTTGGTATGGGGAAAGTGAAACTTGAGGATGATAAACGTTCATGGCAGCCTAAAACCAATGTAAGTCTTTGATTTCTTTACTTGTTTTCCATCTTCTTATTTTCTTTAAATGTTTAGTATTTAATAAAGGCCAAGGTGGGTTATTTATAATAAAAAATGTAAACCGTGCTTTAAAAGTAATGCATTGCATGAGGGCATTGCAATGGTCAAGTGTAGGGTATTTAATAAGTGTGAAAACACTTATCCTTTTACCACTTATTTCCAATAATATCAAGACCAAAACGTGTAATTTATGTCCTAAAAGTCGGAATTATGCGTGGTTTGTGTTTTTATTGTGTTTTAGGGCCAAAAGATGAAAAAGGAAGAAAACACGGGCTTTCACGGGCTTTTATCAAAGAAAACGAGAAAAGACGAAGTTAAGAGATCAAGAGTGCTTAAAGAACAGATGTCCAAGACCTATTCTGAAGATTTGTCGAAGAAAAAGTCTAGAGACGGAAGTTCAATGAAGTCGAAGAACTCAAGTCTAAATTATATAAGAAAATTATTAACACAAGTTCAAATCCCGAGACGACATCGAGAAAAGACAGAATTAAATCGAGTCGAGAAGAAAAGAAAGAAGGAAGCACACCACACATGCACTTCCCACTTAGCCTATAAATACCCTCCTAATCACATTAGGAGGGTGGTTAGCTAGTTTTAATTTTGTCATTTTTCCTTTCTAGTTTTTAGAGAGAGAAAGTTTCAAACTTTCTCTCACTAAGTTTTTCATCTTTTCTTTCTTTTAATCTTTCAAGTTTAAGCTTTTTGTATTTGGATTTCATTAATCAAAATTCAAGTTTAAGTATTTTGTTCTTTAATCTCTTTCTACATTTCTTGGTTCACTTTAACTTTTTGATCTGAATATTACACTTCACACGTTTGATTTGATGATTTCATGATTAAAAGGTTAACCTTTCTTGTTCCTACATAAGCTCTTATACGTATAGGCTATAAGCTCTTTATGCTTATTGGCTTATTGCATGTTTTAGCTTATTGCACTTTCGGATTATTTAAAAAGTTTAGTATTTTTAAAAGATTCGATTTATTAAGTTTGCCTAATTTGAGTTTTGAAAGTTGCAAAATTTATGCTTATTGAGTTGTTTAAGGTTCGGATAAAGTAGCTTATTGTATGTGCTTATTGAGTATTAAGCTTACCACCAATTTCGGATTAAGTTTGTTTTCATTGCAATATTGGGGATTTGCACATTCCGATCGATTGCTTGTGTCTATCGCAATAACCCATCAAGGGTTTTACTTTGCGATAACTTGGAGTTTACCCCCTTACTCCGATCTGGATTGCGATCGGTTATTGCGATCGCATATTCCGACGGGATTTAAGGTTGCCTTAAGTCGAAACGCTGCCCAAATTTTGTTAACTATATTCCGACAGAATCATATTGCGACAGCTTGCATTCCGATGTGGACTTTCCGATCTAAGACATTCCGACAGACAACATTGCGACATATTTGACCTTGATTATTCCGATGGGTATTCAGATTAATATTCCGATGACTTGTTTTAATAACATTCCGATGGGTCCACTTTTGGTGCATTCCGATAGAAAGGACTTGTTATATTTAGATTAATTAAGTTTGTTAAGTTTAAAAGTTTTACATAGTTTTATATTTTAAGTATTTTTTCTAAATAACTTTTAGTTTAATTTTGCAAAAGCCTCTACTTTACTCAACGACAATCATTTGTTTTAAGTCTAGAATTAGATAAACAAACCAAACCATCCTCTTGTTCACCAAAATGCAATTGAGTCGCACTCTTAACCGGTAATCAATTCGAAAAGATCGGACGATAATATTTTACACTTAGCCAAAGGCTTAGTATTACAATTCAAGATGGCAGAGTAATGGTGCAACCACTTCAGGGGAGACCCAGATCATCTACAGCTGGTGCACGTTCATCTAACACTGCTGCTACAAGGGGTAATAACACTGGCAAAATGAAGATGATTATATGTTATAATTGCAAAGGGGAAGGGCACATGGCTCGAGAGTGTAAGCATACCAAGCGGAAAAGGGATAGCACATGGTTTCAGGAGAAGATCTAATTGGTGAATGCTCAAGCCCAAGGACGTGAGCTCGATGAAGAAGATATAGCATTTCTCGCAGATCTGGGAGCGCGGACACTGACGGTCTCACAGCAGCCATCACAAACAATGCCGCATTTCAATGTGATGATCTGGATGCATACGACTCTGACTGTGATGATTTCAATACCGCCAAGGCAGCTCTCATGGCAAATCTTTCACTTTATGGAGCTGATACAATTTATGAGGTACTAAACACTGCTACGGATACTAGTATTGTACCTTATCAAGTTGAGCAAGTGTCTGAGTATCTAGAACAGCCTCTGGTGGTTAGTAACTCAAACGAGGAGACAAATAGCAATATCAATGCAAGTCCCCATACTTTGAGTAAACCACAACCGGGAGCTATTACGACTACAAATTCGTTTGCTCAACCCGATTTGGTTATGGTGTCGGCATCTATGCTTAGCCAAATGAATAATGCGGTCCTTGAAAACCTCAGTGTTAATCAGACTTTATCTGCCGAGCTTGCTTTGCATAAGGAAAAGGTTAAAACCTTGGAATTAACTCTAGTGACCACTACCTTAACCAATCCTGAATTTGATAGGTTTAGGAAAGTCCAAATGGATAATTTGCTAGAAATTGAGAGTTTAAGAGCAAATCTTTCGAAAGAACTTAAAGAAAAAGAGTCACTCGTTAATAATTTTCAAAAACTATAAACAGATTTCGAAATTCTCGAGTCTAAAAGGGTTGAAACGGAAATTAAGGCGTCTGAGAAAGTTAAAAATACTGAAATTTTGCTTTTAAAACAATACTCTGCTTCACATTTAGTATACTTGTTTCATTCTTCTTTTCAAGAGTTCAATCTATCGCGTCTAATAGACTTACCACCTAACCCGGGGTATGCAAAGCAAGCATTTAACCACAACCCCACGACTTTATGATGCAACCAAGTTAGGATTGGTCTTAGATCCGATTGTGTTTTTAAATGAATCTGAGAGCATGTCACTACATGAAGAGAATCGGTCAAAAGTAATTTTTACATATCCTGAGTATGATTATGCACAACTTAATGCAACATATGCAAAAATAGATCTTAGAACTCGCTTTAATATGCAAAAGGAATTTATCCATACACCAGCTTACATGCCTACTAGAGAAAGCCTTAGTATACTTCCTACACTTGTTAATTCGGACGAACCTAAGGAAATTCTTAAGAATCTTCCACCGGTAAGTACGGTATTGCTAATCTTGGAAGAGATTCAGCGATACCTAACCGAGTTTGACAAGGTCATCCTGGAATGTACGACTTCAATGGCTCAAAACGCTGGAGAATGGGCTTTCGAACACATGAAAACGGTGTTTGAGAAAGAGATCGTTCCGTTTGTAGATAATATTAATGAGGGATTTTACGATCTTGCGGAAAATCTTAGTTGCGAAATGGGTGAAGTTCGAAAAGTTTTCTATGAAATGGATGATGTTTATGAACAACATTTAATTGAGAAAGAAAAGATTTTGTCCGAATATGACCGATTCTTAGAACATATAGTATCTCTCGAAGTGACGCAAGTTGTTACTATTGAATTTGCTTTTGTGATGACATCTGCTATGAATAAATGTGATGATGTGCATGATATATCTGTGAATATTGTTGAACCTGTGAATAATGTAGTTAATCATTCTTGTCATGAATCTAACGCTGAATTTTTAAAGCTTCAATATTCTTATAACTCACTTTCAAAACGTTTTGATGAGCTTCAACAACATTGTATATCTCTTGAAATTGAAAATCAATCTAAAAATGAAACTCTTTCAAAAACAAATGATTGTGAAAACTCCGTTGAGACAAGTGACAAGATGATTTAGGTGGTTCAAGCATTAGAGGAAGAAATTATGAGACTTAAGAGAGAATCCGTAGAAGAGAAATTGGAACTAGAGGCTGCAAAGATTAAAAATCATTCCCTAGAAGATAGAATTAACTCTATGCTAGGGGAGTTTGATAAAGTAAAGCAGGGTTTTTCACAAATTTATGGTTCAATAGAAGATCGCTTCGCTTTTAATGTGGCAGAGCAAAAGTCACTAGTTGACCAACTGAACCGTAAGTGCGAGGAAATCTCTGACTTAAATATTCAACTCATAGACAAAAACATGGTTTTAGCTGAATTAAAGGAGACACGTCAACTTAAAGGACAAGAAGTTGTTGATAATCCAGCCACCATCTCTGCCTCGACCTCTAGTGCTCCCAAACCCAACCCACGTGTGCAATATCGAGACCCAAAATTTAAGAATAGTCCAACTAAGTTTGCCACATACATGAAAAATGCCTTAGAACATGCAGATCTAGCTAGAGAGATCGTTGATGACATACGTGAACTGGATCCCACAAGTCATCTTCTATATGAGCTTTTATTATATGTGGATCGTGTTAAGGATTGTTTAGCAAACTTAGAGTACATAGGGAAACCGATATCTGTACCCCCAAAACAAGAAACCCCCACCATTGCCATTACTCCATTCAATAAGAATCCAGGATCTATGTCTATATTAAACACACCCATCAAGGCTTAAATCAAAATCTGTCACTAATGTTCCCATGGCTTCTACAAGAGTAATTATGTCTACTAAGGCTAAAGGATCTCACGACAAGAAAGATAGGATCAAACCTTCCACTAGTACGACTGCCAAGAAGAAAGTAGAAGTTCACCCTAGGAATGTTATTTCAGTTTCAAATAAAAGGAATCATGTATCTAAGACAAAAGGATCTGCCTCTGTGCAGAAGCCTAAGCAAAATGTGAATTCGAATTTGCGATGTTGGAATTGTAATGAATGCATGTTTTCTCAGCGTCATGATTTATGTCTTGTTGATCACGTGAATGAAATGCATGCAATTAGGAACAATCTTGAATGGATTCCAACGGGGAAGAAATTCACCCAAGTTGGTTGGCAATGGAAACCCACTGGTAGGACCTTCACTGCTAATGGAACTACGTGCCCTTTAACTAGGATCACATCCACGGAAGTTAGGTCTTAGCGTCCTTTAAATAGGAACACTAGCACTAAGAAATGGAAAAAGCGCCCTTTAACTAGGTCTGCCTCCACTATTGTGCCTACCAGTGAAGAAGTACCTCAGGATCTTAGACAACTAGAATCTAAGCCGGAATTTAGGAAGCAAATTTGGAAGCCTAAGAATTCTTCGGTTATAAAATCTAAGATAAATATATCTAAACCTGCTAACATAGAGGAACTACTAGATTCCGATACATCGTCTTTGTCTGTTGATATTTTCAGGTGGTCCAAATCATCCTCTGGTACTTGGACTTTGGATGCTCAAAGCATATGACCGAAGATCGCTCGATGCTCAGAAATTTTGTCAGCAAGTTTCTAGGAACGGTTAAATTCGGATACGACCATATTGCGAAGATCATGGGTTATGGTGAATACCAAATTGGGAATGTTACGATATCAAGGGTATATTATGTGGAGGGACTTGGTCACAATTTATTTTCAGTGGGACAATTTTGCAATTCAAACCTTAAGGTTTCTTTTCGACAACATACTTGCTTTTTCGCGATCTTGTAGGAAATGATTTATTAAAGGGTTCTCGAGGAGATAATCTCTACACACTGTCCATTCAAAACATGATGGCCGCCTCTCCTGTATGCCTTCTTTCCAAAGCATCTAAGACCAAGTCATGGTTGTGGCATCGTCGGTTATCTCATCTTAACTTTGACGCTATAAACCATTTGGCTAAAAACGAACTTGTTCGTGGTCTTCCAAAACTTAAGTTCGACAAGGATCATTTATGTTCCGCGTGTTGTTTGGGGAAAAGCACAAAGAAATCATACAAACCTAAAGCTGAAGACACCAACCAAGAACCATTGTATCTTTTGCACATGGATCTTTGCGAGCCAATGCGTACGGCTAGTGTGAGTGGTAGAAAATACATCCTCGTCATGGTGGATGATTTCTCAAGGTTTACATGGGTAAAAATTTTAGTATCCAAGGATCAAGCACCAAAGTATATTATTACTTTCTTAAAGATGATCCAAGTACGTCTTAACGTTACTGTTCGCCGCATTCGCACTGATAATGGAACTGAGTTCGTTAATCAAACTCTACGAGACTATTATGAAAAGGTCGGTATTTCACATGAAACTTTTGTTGCTCGCACTCCACAACAAAAAGGTGTCGTGGAAAGACGTAACCGTACACTAATGGAAGCTGCTAGAACTATGTTGATTTATGCGAATGCTCCTTTATTCTTATGGGCTGAAGCAGTGGCAACCGCATGTTATACCCAAAATCGCTCCATCATTCATAAACGCCATGGTAAAATTCCATATGAGCTACTTCATGGACACAAAACCGATATTTCATTTCTTCATGTGTTTGGTGCATTGTGTTATCCAAATACAAATAGTGAGAATTTGGCCAAACTTCAACCGAAGGCTGATATTGTAATTTTCATTGGTTACTCACCTGCAAATAAATATTACCGAATTTATAATCGTCGTCTTATAAAGATAGTAGAAACTTTGGATGCCGATTTTGATGAGCTGACAGCGATGGCTTCTAAGCAACACAGCTCTGAACCCGCATTACATGAGATGGGAACCGGTACGATTAGTTCCGGATTAACTCCCAACAATCTTACTTCTCCATCGTATATACCACCTACAAGGCCCGAGTGGGATGAGTTATTTCAACCTATGTTTGATGAATTCTTTGATCCACCTAGTAATGATTCTCCAGCACCTACAGTAGTAGCTCCGATTCCCGAAGTTTTTGATCAAGATAATGGAAATCAGTCCGAGACATCTACTGTTACTATTGAACCAGATGTCCCATCCCCCACCAATTCACAAACTATACCTGAATCATCACCCCCACTTGTTCCTAATGATGTTGAAGAGGATCACTATGATCACGATTTGGAATTTGCTCACTTACAAGAGCTTCCTTTCTTTGGTTCACAAATACCTGAAGACCCTAACGGTGCGTCTACCTCAGAGGAAGCTCCTGCAATTGTTCACTCCCGACCACCACGGATTGAAACTCACAACATAAAATGGACAAAGGATCACCCAATCCGCAATATTATTGGTGACATCAATCGACCAGTCTTAACACACCACCAACTCCAAGAACATGCATTATATTGCTACTTTGATGCATTTCTTTCTGATACTGAACCTAAAAATTGGCAACAAGCCATGACAAAATCATCTTGGATTGAAGCCATGCAAGAGGAACTTAATGAATTTCAACGTCTTGAAGTGTGGGAATTAGTTCCTTTACCTAGCAACATTGAAATCCTTACATTGTTGTGGGTATATAAGGTTAAACTCGATGAGTTAGGTGGAGTGCTGAAGAACAAAGCTAGATTGGTTGATAGAGGTTACAAACAAGCTTTGGGTATTGACTTTGAAGAATCCTTTGCTCCTTTGGCACGATTGGAGGCAATTAGACTATTCCTTGCTTATGCTGCTCACATAAACATGATCGTCTACCAAATGGATGTTAAGACAGAATTTCTCAATGGTGAATTAAGGAAAGATGTCTATGTAAGCCAGCCGAATGGATTCGTCAACTCAGAGTATCCTAATCACGTGTACAAGCTCAAGAAGGCTCTTTACGGATTGAAACAAGATCCACGCGCGTGGTACGATCTCCTATCATCGTATCTCATCTCGAAAGGATTCTCAAAAGGCTAAGTGGACCCAACATTATTTATTCTCAAGGAGGACAACGACATGATACTGGTACAAATTTATGTTGATGATATAATATTTGATGCCACTACTCAAAGACTGTCTGACCATTTTGAAAAAATTATGTCCACACGTTTTAAGACGTCGACGATGGGAACAATTTCATTTTTCTTAGGGTTGCAAATTTCTCAAAATCCCAGAGGCATCTTCATTAATCAATCCAAATTTGCTCTTGAATCATTAAAGAAGTATCATTTTGAAAATTGTGACCCCGTGGATACTCCAATGGTGGAGAGATCCAAGTTAGATGAAGATAAGGAAGCGATAGCTGTCGATCCTAAACTTTACCGTGGAATGATCGGCACCCTTCTCTATCTGACTGCTAGCAGACCTGATTTGCAATTTGCTATATGCATGTGTGCCCGGTATCAGGCTCGGCCTACCGAAAAGCACTTACATGTTGTGAAAAGAATATTTCGGTATCTTAAAGGAACATTGAATCGTGTTCTACGGTATCCGAAGGATTCCTCTATTGCACAAATCTCATATGCCGATGCGGATTATGCTGGGTGTTAAGATACTAGACGTAGCACTTCTGGCAGTGTGCAACTTCTTGGAGATGGACTTGTTAGTTGGGCATCTAAATGGTAGAAAAGCACTGCGATATCAAGTACAGAGGCTGAATACATTGCTATGTCCGGTTGTTGTGCTCAAGTTCTTTGGATGAGATCACAATTAACTGACTACGGTCTTGGATTCAACAAAATCCCGATAATCTATGATAACAAAAGTGCAATTGCTCTGTGCTGCAACTACGTTCAACATTCCCGGGCGAAGCACATTGACATACGCTACCACTTCATCAAAGAGCAAGTGGAAAATGGAGTGATCGAACTGTACTTCGTCAACACTGAGTATCAGTTGGCAGATAAATTCACAAAGGCCTTAGATCGAGGACGTATCGAGTTTTGATCGAAATCTAGGCATGAAATCATTCTCACCAACGACACTTAAGGAGTTGGCAGAAGAATCTGAAGAATAGTGGTGGTAAACTATTCTAGAGTATCCTTTGATCGTGATCCTGTATATTATCGTATATATTTAAACCACCAAAACAAAAATACAAAAATATAAAACATACAAAAACCATAAAAAAAATCCAGAAAATCCAAAAATATTTTTCATTCTAAAACGGGCATGTCTTTTAGTACGGTAATATTTACGGCCTTAGAAATGTCGATTAAAATTGACACGGCTCTGTAAATAGAGTCCGTATAAAAGTTGTACATATTTTTAAACATGCCCATATGGCTTGTAGTTATTTCAGACTGCAACCCGCTTTTCGCATTAAAGCCACGTATTTCTTATGAAAACGTTGGCTCACAACGGAAATTAATTTTCTCGGGAAAGGTTTACTTTAAAACCTTGTAAGGGACCAAGTTTACTTTATAACTTGGTCTAACAAAAACTAGTGTACGTTTCAGTGCATTTATTTTGTAAAAATAAGAGAAATCTTATTGCCACCAGAATCGTTCCATAAAATCTCTAAAATGGAAAATGTCTTCATGGATATTTTCTTCTTTAAAATCATTGACTACAGCTCTTTAAATAGAAAACGGGTCCGTGTTTAAAGGGGAGCAAATATTAAATGCTTTGGAGTTAAAATTGATTTTCAAAAAGGGTTTTTCAAAAAATAAACCGCTAATCGTCATCTTAAATGCTAAATGGGCCTTGTGTGGAATATAACTTGAGGAATAGGTTGTTTGAAATTAGGCATTAAGTGTTAGTGTTTGTGCTTGTGTACGGGTTTGTACTTCGTCAAGTCATTTGGTTAATCATAATGATCTTAACAAACTAGACTAACTGGGGGATTACTTTTGTAAATGTTGCAAATGGGGGGTTTCATGTGTAATTTTGGCATATTGTTGACCAAAGTCAACACCATATACTCCCCTCACCCCCGTTTATGTTCATCGAAAAAACACACAACACCAACACAAACCGCCATTAGTAAACCTTCATCTTGGATTTTTTTCTTACAATCAGTTCATCTAATCTAGGTATTGTTACTATGTTTATTTGATTATATTCTTATCATCTTATCATCTTCAACATATTAAACCAACCCCCGAATTCGTGATTTAATCATAATTAGGGTTTCGAACTTTTTGTGTGGAAAATGTAAATTGATTAGTGGGATATGTTTAGATAACCTAGATGCACATAGGTCTTGCCCAGTTTTGCTTAAAACAATGCCAAAGTCCCATAATCGTAAAGTCAAACTCAAAAATCGAATCCCAGTCTCGGATTGCGATGAACATTGCGACACAACATTGCGATGCATGGTCATTGCGATGAGTCATTCCGATGGCTCATTGCGATGGGTTATTGCGATGGGTTATTGCGATGGGTAATTCCGATGGCTCATTGCGATGGGTCATTACGATGACACATTGCGATGGCATATTGCGATGGTGCACTCTGAGGCATCATTGTGATGGCATTGTAATGGTATTGCGATGGGGAAATATTGCGATAAATTTTCAACATTGCGATGGAAACATAATTATTGCGATGGAAACTTAGATATTGCGATGATTGTGAGATTGCGATAGGACAGGATTGTGATAGGATTGCGATGATTAAACATTGCGATGGTTGTAGGATTACGATGGATAGTCAGATTGCGATGGATTTAGGATTGTGATAATGTTATAATTCTGATGACTTGAAAGCTTGCGATGAGTAGTCTTGGTAAACATTGTGATAGCTTATAGTACTATGTTAACACTATAAGATTGTGATGAGTAATAGGATTGTCATGCTAGTATTACGTTAGGTGGCACCTATAGACATGTGTCGTGATCAAGTTATAGTTGTTCAATTAATGTAATGCGCTAATGCTTGTCGTGTGTTACTGCTAATGCTACAGCTTGACATGGATTTAAGATATATATGTTTTTGTATATCATTTGTGTTTATGTCATCTAAGAAGGAATATGTCGATCACAGAAGAACAACAGCGGCAACGTGATCTCGAACTTGTTTCACTCAGCAACAGGCTACCATATGCTGAGAACAACTCTCGTTTGCAAGATGATTTTAATCCTTCATTAGAAGCTTTCAAAATCGCCACGGATATCCTTGACATTTCACCTATCAAAGATGCATTCAGACTTACTGCCTCTGTTCTCGAAGTCTACATGCACGAGTTCTGGACCACTGCAACACTTTCACAGAGTCAACTGTCTAAAAAGGCTGTCTCATTCCAACTAAACAAAACGCCAATGGTACTTAACTTGAGCATCTTTAGGAATCTGTTTAACTTTCCTAAGTTAGAAAAAGGTGAACAATTTGTGGCTAACCCAAACAACGATGAATTTTTTCGAGTCATTCGTGCTTTAAATTATGAAGGTGAAATTCAAAACATATCCCAGTTCAATACATCACACATAGGGCAACCCTGGAAATCACTTATCACCATCATTGTCAAATGTCTTACTCCAAAGACTCAGGGATCCAACGTAATGAGACCACCTCAGGCTCACATATTTTTGTGACTTTACACGGCGTCTAAAATGGACCATGCACTCCTTATCTGGCAAGAATTTTGTTATCAATTTACTGGAACCAAGAAGAAATCCGTGCATCTTCCATTCCCAAGATTCACCAAGCTCATCATCAATCACTTTATGAAGAGTGACCCAAACATTGATACTCGCGGGAATTTATTCTACCACACAAAAGATGATGACTACGTGATTCTACAAATGAATGCGGATACTTAATCCACAAAGTATTCATTACGTCCAGCTCTAGTACCTGACACAATGATCAATGAAGGAATCATGGAAAGTGATAAATATCAAGAGATGCTCCACGATATTGACACACAGTTTTAACGGGCAAATTCACTTCCCTTAGAGAAGCAAAAAGGTAAACGAAAGAAAAGAGTTTCAAAGCGCCAATCGACTGCTTCCTCCAAAGATAAAGGCACGGGGAAAATGCAAATAGTTGATGAAGATGATGATGAATATCATATGATCCATACTGAGGATGAACAGGAAGAAGTACCACTCAGAAGGCCAAAGAAATCAAAGCAAACCAAAGGTAAAGAAGCAATTGTTGCTTCAGATGAACCAGCTCAACAAACCATTTCTGAAGCCAAACGACTGCGTATTACTCTTCAGCAAAGCAGAGAGGAGGCTTTTGCAACATCCACAGGATCAGGCTCAAGACTGTTTGAGGACTTAGAGGAATTTGGTAATCCTGATGCCGATATTGCCTTTTATGAAGATCCTAACGATGAAGATGCTAATAACTTCCATTTTGAAAGTCGTGAGCAGAGTGAAGAGGGTGCTAGTAGTAAAAACACAGATACAAATTTGTTGTATCATGATGTCAATATCACCACATCTTTACCGGAACCAACTAACACTGTGATTAACAACGATGCTCATGCAACTCTCATTCCAGGAACTCCACTTTAAAGTAAGTCTACTTCCGGCTCTAATGATGCTATGAAATATCTTAATTTTGAAGGGGAGGGTGTCGAGGTTACAAATACTGATCCATCGACAAATGAAAACATGGTGGATGTTCCTATGACTTCTGTAACATCAACTACCACTCCACCACTATCCACCCTGGTCATCACTGATGTCATAACACCAGCTATCACACCAGTACATGTTGAACAACCGGTATCAACTACCATCTCAACGACTGAATCTACACCGTCATCAATAGCTGAACAACCTGTATCAACTACCACCCCATTCACTAAATCTACACCATCACCTATCCTTGAACAACCCGTATCATCCACCACCACTTTAACACTCATGGTTACACCTCCACCCTCAGTATAACAAGTATCATCCACCTCTAACCCATTCCTCACAATCAGTGATCCATTGATTCAGTCTCTTCAACAACAGCTGGAGGCTCAAGCTAAACAAATAGCTGCATTGATTGAAAGATTCACCACTCCTGACACACAAACTCTCAAGGAACCGCAAACTGATGAGCCTACACTTAAGAAAATATCCGACAGCGTGTCTAAACATAAAGAACAACACAAAACATTTCTTGGAGAGAAGAAAACTCGTGACAAAGAGAATGCTGCTTTTCTTGGGTCAATTAACGAGAAGATGACCAACATCATTCGATGAGAAGTAAAGTCATATGTTGACTAGGAGCTATCAACTCTTTTCGGTAATGGTTTATCTACCCTTCAACTAATGAAATTGTTGCAGACACGACTGAAAGATATGAGGACTAGTAAATCGAAATATAAACGCAAAGTTCTGCAATATCTCAACAAAGCAATCATTAAAGATACACCTACAGACACTGAAGACTCTAAGTCTGAGGATGAAGAAGAGCTCGAGGAGGCACATAACAAGGGTAACGGTGATGAGGATGATGGTAATAATGATCAAAATGAGGAAGAGGATAAGGAAGAAGATGATGAGGAAGAAGAGGACGAGGAAGAAAAGGATAAGGATGAAGAAGTAGATGAGGACGAGGATACA
The DNA here is from genome assembly GCA_025667525.1 of Glebionis coronaria. Classification (NCBI taxonomy): domain Eukaryota; kingdom Viridiplantae; phylum Streptophyta; class Magnoliopsida; order Asterales; family Asteraceae; genus Glebionis; species Glebionis coronaria. Next base: position 250,078,291 of record CM046875.1, on the reverse strand, counting down.
GATGAGGATGACAATGATGATGATGATAATGACGACGGGAATGGAACCAAAGAGGGTGACAAGAATGACAAAACGGGTACGAATGCCGACGAGTCAAATAAGGATGAAGGTGATAAGGAAACTGAGAAAGGTATTGAGGAAGCTGAAGAAAGCATTGCTGAAACCGCAGAAAAGACGATGGACTCTACTGTATCAGAATCTTAGCATATTGACACAGGTATATCTACTGAACCAATTTCTACTACTGCTTCTCCCAATGAATCTGTAGAACATATGCAAGAAGACAAAATTCCTGTGTCTACGCATGAAGAAGAACCCACGGGGTCAATGCTAGAAGAATAAATTCCAGTCTCTATGCCTAATAATGATATACCGGTGTCAGAAGAACAACCTTCAACACCATCTGAAGATCAGCACAACTCTAATATGGAAGTTGAAGACTTAAATGTGCCAGAACCAACGTTTGCTGAATCTCTTATCATCGATGACACGGTATAGGAGAAACTATGGCTTACACATGCAGCACCACAACATCCTTTCGTCACAACAACTGAAATGGAGCTAACTCAATACCTAAACAATCCTATCGATTTCTCGGCCTTTCTAAGGTATCATCATGGGAAACCAACAATGACTCCGGACTAATCAAAATGGCAGCCACAGATGTGGACTTATTTGATACCTTGAAGATCAGCCATAATGAGGTAGAATATCACTTAAATGAGCTTACAAAGGCTATGAGAGCGATGACTACGGGAATTCAGACTCCAGTGTTACGACCTCTTACACCCATAGTCATCTCTGGTTCTGCAACGATTCCAATAGAGCACTTTGTATCTCATGATCTAGAGTATCTTAAAAAAGGCGCGAAGAAATATGCCACATCACTTACTATGCTCAAGGTTATTAATCTGGAGAACGTACCATGGATCAAAGATAAAGTACCTGATACGTTATGGAGAAGGAAATTGCTCAAATTTTATGATACTTTTGCATCACTTGGCATCTCTCACAGGAATGCAAAGAAAAGGTTAGCTTACAATCACTTCCATCGTCCAAAGAGATGTTCTTCTATTGTCTTAGCTCACATAATTAAAAGCATTCAAGGGGCAACTACTCAGACTGTATTCGGATATGATTACTTGAATGTAATCGTGTTCAAACGTACTGATGAAAAGGAATACAGAATTGACGAAAGTGATCTCCAATACCTTCGCCTTGAAGACATCGAAGATCTTCTGTTTTTATTGGCTCAGGAAAAAGTCGACCATTTACTACCTGAGATAGTCATTGCGTTGAGCTCCAACCTTCGTCAATATGCAAGAAAAATCGTCATTCAAAACCGGGTGGAAGATTTTCAACTTGGAGTGGAGAGCTATCAAAAGCAGCTAAACTTGCAACGTCCCCATACAACTCCGCTCAGTAATTTTCACAAGAAAAATAAGCCTTACATGGTGACCACGACACCGGAAGCAGGGATATTTTATCCGAATGAGACTGGCGTCATGCAGTTTATGCGATTCTCCGGACTGCACAAATTCAGCGATGGTTTGCTCAAGCATGTTCGAGATGATCTGACTGTTCTCAATGCCGACCTACCGCTTCCAGCAGTCAAGTATACTTGGACGAGCCAGTGCAAAAAAGGAGCTAAGTACGCGATCAAAAAGATCGAGGAACTTTTAAGGAAGCGTCGGTTGCTACGAAGTGTGGAACGATTCGTAGGTGGACTACCATATGGAGCTCACCATAGGTTCACGGAACGATCTATTTAATTATTGATCGTCTACTATCAGGTCAACTCCATATGTCTATTACTATGAATATGTTAATTTATGTATAATCAGCTTTTGTGGCATGTTGTAGTGTGAAAGTATGATATTTTTCAAGAATTTCTCTGCAGATTTTAAATCTTTCAAACATATCGTACTCGAGCACTACAACTAACCCTCATTAATTTGAGGGGGAGAATTAATATGTTCTTTGGCCAGCTTCTAATTTCATTTTATTACCCAAAGACCGGTTAATCCATTAATATCCAAAATATTGATGGTTAACATTTTGGAAAAGGGGAGAAAATGGGATTAAGGAGACTTAATGATATTTGGCTAAAAAATGAAAAAGACTTAAAAGATAAACCAACTTAATATGTGTAATGCACATGTTAAGGGGGGCGTTTTTGTTGAACAAAACACTTAAGGTACAAAAACTTTGATTATAATATCACAAGTGCTTTAAGTGATTTTTCAAGGATTTTCCATGATGACAATACTTACCCAAAACACACTTAATTCATGACGGATGTGGTGACAAAAGGGTGGTAGGATTAGGTATTAGTCCAATGATTCATCAGAACCGATGGAATCTTCCCAAGGACAATTACCTAGACATAATTAGTAGTCCTTAGGAAAGATGGAGAAAGATTGTGAACGTAGCTGAATGCCGACCAAGTACTTAAGTTAGCACTGGAACAATCACAACAAGGTGCTAGTTATGACGTATTGGTAAGCATTGAAGGGGTTGAAGAATGAAAAAGAATTGTAAAGATAAAGGGTGTAAAGAAAGAAGCCCTCCTTACAACCTTAGACAGAAACTGGGTCAATACATATGCTATTGAGATCATTTTTAAATGATTCTCGATATTGAAGATAGACATCATGGACCCAGTGATGCAATGCACAACCCATCCCAGCTAACTCAAATATCTCTTAAAAGATGTTTGTTTTAATAACACGGAGTTCAACACGTTATCTATTGGTTTAATCACTCCGAATAGTGATATTGAATAGGTGGCAATCCTCTCCAGCCATCGCTCATTAAATCAAAACGCACTATCGAGTCTAGAGCCACGAGATCATCAAAAGTCTCATTAGGACACTTTTCATTTATTCCTTTCTTCTTCACACACTGTGAAAAGTAAGAGATCTTTATGAGTTCTACGCAATATTCTTGTAATATTGCCAGAACATCCGAGTAATACGCAAGTATTACAATGAAGATGGAAATCCTGCTTGAGCCAACATCAAACAAGCTCATGGTAGGTGACACGTGCGGTTCTTTAAGAACCAATCTTGTGAAAACTGGAAAGAAACAGTAGTTTAATTCTTAATTGAACTTAAACTCGTTCCAGGCCTCTACGCATTATCGTATGATCTTGCCAGAACACTTAGAGTGACACTCTTTAGTGTTCATAGTGACGAGTGGAAATCCTTCTAGTGTTAACATCAAACAGCACTTGGTAGGTGACAAGTAAGATTCTATTAGAATCAAGCTCGTGATAACTGGAAAGAAACGATGGTGAAAATCCTAATTGAAATTCACTTGTTCCATGTTTCATGAATTGACGGCTTCAATCATAAGGATTTTTAATCCAAATGATTCACTCTTTATGTTCGCAGTCAGCTTTGGACGGTCGAATAAAGAGAACGGGTTTACCCGTGAAATCTTGTCAAGGAGATTTTTAATTAGAGCTACCTGTCACAAGTACGATATTTATTATCGTCCAACGGTCTTCACCGACCGGAGGTAAAATGCTACCGAATTAGAATAAAATGTCAAAGCCATTTTATTCGTGTCTTATTATATTGCTGCATTTGAAGACGGTGGCGTTGCGGTGTACCAATTGAAGTCGTCCTCACATACTTATTCCTTCTGCATCAAATATTTCAGCAAATTCAAGAAAGTCTGACCTAAAAGTCTTCCGCTGTATCGACTCGGAAACTTTCAAGAATTCAACAACGGATAGGTGTGTGGGACATGAAGTCACGAAGAGGCGAACATTACAAGAAGATAAAGATTGCACGTGAAAGGCCAAAAGAACATGTTTCAAGCAAAAGCCTGATATTATTCAACACATATTCACAAAAAGAAGAAAAGTTAAAGAAGAAAAGAGAAAGTGGACTACTAGCTCAAGAACAAGATCTAACATGCTAGATTAGGACATTATAAATTTGGAGTGACCTCCCTTTGGGGCAGATTGTTGGAAATACGTTTTTCGTATAAAGAAAGTCTCGGTCACTCCAACAATATAGTTATAGGCTCATAGTAGTGTTTAAGTAACATTTATGTTTAGCCCGACCCATGAGCATGTTCATGGGCCGGAGGCCCAAGTCCACTTAAGGACTTAGGTATATAAACCCCTTTCTACCATGGAAAGGGGTGTTGGTTGTTTTATTTCTCTAGTAATACACATACTTTCTCTCACTTCTCTCTCTAGTTTCTCTCTCTAGAAAAACATAAACCCTCTTGAAATAGAAAGATTATCACGAATCTACAATCAGACACACCTTTCTGTTGCCAATGACTGATATTGCCTTATTTGTGTGCTTATTTGTGTTAGGTTTGACTATTTGTTTTTGCTTTGTATTGACTCCCCACACTCAAGTGAGTGTGGGGGTGCCATTGTTACCAAAAATCTCCAACAAACAAGCTCTAAAACGACCATTCTTTGTTTCTTTAACCATGCATTCCCACTGACAAGCTTATTTTACCCACTGATGGGGTAAAAGACAAAACCCCCAGACCAGTCACTTTTAGTTTTGCTGTTTTTTGTCCTTAGTGGCAATAAATTAGTATTTTAAAGATTTTCAAATTTTCCTAATTTTAATTATTTAATTTAAGATTTTTGAAAAGTTATTTTTTTTCTGGTTTTTTTATTAATTTTTAGCATTTATTTAATTTTAATTAGTTATTAATATTCTGTTTTTTGTCTTTAGTGATAAAAAAGTTGTATTTTCAGTACTTTCAATTTTCCTAGCTTCATTAACTTATTTTAAGATTTTTAGAAAAGCTATTTCATTTTTCACTTTATTTAATTATTTTTTTGAATTATTTTACGTCTAAATTAGTTTTTAATTAAACTGTTTTTGTCTTATTATAGCTAAAATTACTTTCTTCCAAGTTTTTGATTTTTACCAGTTTTAGTTAAGTGTTCTAAGATTTTTAGAAAAGTAAAAATATTTTTCTCATTATTTTATTATTTTTAATCATTATTATAGTTTAAAAAGTGTTTTTAGCTTTTAAAAAATAAAAAATAGTTTAAAAAAATTAGGAAAAATACTTTTTAGTGTTTAATTAATATAAGTAAGATATTTGTTTGATTAAATAATATTTTGGGCTTTTTGTTAATTATATTTAACTTTAGGGCTTTAATTAGCATTTAAAATTGAATATTTAATTAATAAAAGGTTTTAAAATTTACTTATTGAATTTTTATTCTTATTTATATTGTTTTAGACTTAGTTTTAAGTTTTAAATTGTTTTTAGCATTAAATTTGTAATTTCGTCGCGATTTACGTATTTACGTTTACGTTTTACGTCATTCTTCGTAGTTTAATCGTAGTATAGTTCGTCTTTTAATTTTCTCTCTTCAAACCCAAAAACGACACTAATCCAAACTTGATTTTTATCATATTGGCACATAATACACAGACACCTCCACCGAGAACGAACTTGGACTTTTCGTCTTTACGGTTTTCCTAAACCGTATCGATTAATACTTGCCCATTATACGTCTTTTCCTAAAAGCGTATTTTTACTACTATCAGCATACGTACTACATTTGCATTGCATGTGCATGCATGTATATATAATTTTTGGATAATGACCTTATATACCCTCGAACTTTCTGTATTTGAAGAAATGGCCGAAATACCACCGGACGGAAATAGAGACGAGTACGTTGTAGGAGTTGAGGGTGGACCTAATGCCCCAAACCCGCAGGGCGAAAATGGATGGATTGAACCACAAGAGGAAAGGAACGAGGTTACAAGGGATGATGTTGACAGTGATATGGATAAGTTTAGTGGGAGTGATAGCGATGAGGAACCAGAAGAGGATCCCGTGGACGATGGAATTCCTGCGGATGCGGTTAGGCAGACTGAGTTGGACGTTGTGCAGCCGAATAGCTCGCCATATAGACCTGATGTGCCACCGACTAGTCGATACGAGCAACGACATGTTCATTTTGTCACACCCACATGTGACGCTTATTTGAGAGGTTTGCCAGGAGTTGCTCGTGATAGTGTTTGTTGTCCCTAAAAATATGTTGATAGATTAAAAAATGAGATGGAAAAGATATGAATTTTAGAGAGAGAAAGTAGTGAGAGAAAGTAGAGAGAGAAAGAGATGATTAACTTGTGAAATTATATTAAGAATAATGAGATCATCCACCCTCCTAACATGCTATGAGGGTACTTACATAGTCCACCTACATGCGGACTCTCTAATGGACTATATTGTTTTGGGTCGGGCTTGAATAAATGCTTAGTACCTTGAAAGAGGCATTTTAAGCTAACCATCAAGTCCGTTATGTCACGATTATTTTTAACTAACTATTACAACGTTCTAATAAATATTACAATATAAACCTATGACCGAACATTCTTGTTTGACTCAATATTTTGAGGCTAACAATCTCCCCCAATGTGAGGTCATTCCTCTTCGATATTTAGAGTCCAATCGAGATTTATGAATTTCGTCATAAATTAGTCTTGAACGTGTAATAGTAGTGTTGTTCTTTCATGCTGTGATCTTTAAGCCTTTGTCGTTGTCTTTCGACTTTTCCTTTAAACTTGAGATCTTCAAATCGTTCTTGACTTGTCTTTGCCATCTTGCAATCTTGTGTCTTTATCCACATGCTCATACTTTGCACAATCTTGAAAGCTTACTAACAATCTCCCTTGAAGAGAGGTCATTTCTCTACATTAATTGATAAGGAAGATTTTGATCATTAGAGTTGTGGAAGTCTTTAGCTTTCTTGATTGTTGGATGTCTTTGGGCATGAGTATGTGGTTATGAATCTTTGACTTTGCTGAGTACACCGTAACGTCACCTTCTTGAGACAAAACATAGACACGGACTGAATGGCTTTGACATTAGTCCTAAATCGCTAGCGTTTTACTTCCGGTCGATGAAGAATGTTACACGATATTAAATATCGTACCTGTGATTAGGTAGATTTACATAAGAATCTCCTTGACAGGGTTTCGCGGCTGTACTAGCCGTTCTCTTTATTCGACCGTCTCAAAGCAAGACTGCGAATATAAAGAGTGAATCAATTGGATAAATATCCACTTGATTAAAGTCATCAATTCAAATTCCCTGGAATAAGTTTGATTCCTTAAGAATCTTACCATTGTTGCTTTCCAGTTGACACAAGCTTGATTCATAAGAATCTCGCAAGTTACCTACCGTAGCGCTGTTTGATGTTGACGCTAGAAGGATTTCCATTCGTCACTGTGAGTATTAATAAATATCATTCTGAATGTTCTGACAAGACCATAAAGATATTGCGTAGAAACCTGAAACGAGTTATGAATCGATAGAGAAACAAACCACTGTTGCTTTTTAGTTTTACATATGTTCAATTCATAAAGAATCTTACACATGACCTACCGCAGTGTTGTTTGATGTTAACACTAGAAGGATTTCCACTCATCATTGTGAATACTAGGAAGTATCACTCTGAGTGTTCTAGAAATATCGCAAGGATATAGCGTAGGACTCTCTTGATCTTCATCCGTGTGTCCTAACAAGATTTGATTGATCTCTTGGTTCTAGACTCGATTTGTGCACTTTTAGTAGTCGAAGGCTGGAGCAGATGCCACCTATTCAATATCAACTATCTCGGAGTGAGAAAGTCAATAGAAATCGTGTTGATCTCCGTGACAATAAAACAAACTTCTTTTAAGAGAAGCCTGAGTTAGCTGGGGAGGGGTTGTGTAATACATCACTGGGTTTATGATGCGTTGTCTTCATGATGTGTTGACCCGGTTTCTACCTAAGTTGTATGGAGGGCTAATTTCTTTACACCTTTTATCCTTACATTTCTTTTTCATTCTTCAACCCCTCCAATGCTTACCAAGACATCATTAATATCACCTTGTTGTGATTGTTCCAGTGCTATCATCAGTAGTAAGTCGGCATTTAGATTCGTTCACATTTTACTCCATCTTTCCTAAGGACTTCTAATAATCTATTGGATTGTCCCTGGGAAGATCCCTCCGGTTCTGGTTGGATCATAGAACATAAACCTAACCACCCTTTTAACACCAATAACGTCGTGAATTAAAGATGTTGTGGGTATTTGATCGAAACCATGAGTACTTGAGTCTTTAGATCACATTTTAATCACATTTTCTCCCCTATCTCTAATATATAAAATCGTTTGATATTAGAGATACCAAATTTGATTAGAATATATTTTGAAAAATAGTCTTGAAAAACTTTCGGGAGAAAAATGTCTCAAACTTAGCATGAATTTAGAAAGCTCCCCCTCAAAAATTGATCCAATGGAATTGTCATTACGATGATATGATCCACATTAAAATTTTTAGGATAGGAGTTGTTGAACACACAATTTTTGAAAGATTTTGAATATCATTGAGAAATTCTTGAAAAAATTGTGTTCAACGCTTTTTGAAAAATCAATTCTTTTTAGCGGAAAGTTTTTTCTAAAGCATAAACTTGAGTTCATAGACTTTGAATGTCTTGACGAATCCACTAAAGTGTAAGAAGATTTAACTTCTTTTGCTAAGGGTAAGGGCATGAAAGTGTACACTCCCCCGTGAATTTAGATTCGGGTTGCAATCTGAAAGTGATTACAAGCCATTGTGTTGAGCTCAAAACGTTGAATGTTTTGTGACAAGCTCAACCCAAGATAGATTGCTCTACCCGTTGTTGGAAAAATTGTCCAAAATAGACATTTTCCTTTATTAAAAATAGAAATGACATGTTTTGAAAAATATTTACAACTTTCATTCGAGCTTTATGTACACACCCGTGTCGTTATTGAGCGACATTTCTAGGCACGTCCATATTATCGATACTGAAAGACATGTCGAGAAAAATATTTTTGGATTATCAAAGATTTTTTAATTTTGTATTTTGCTTTTTCATTAATATTTACAAGTAGATGTTTGATAAATGAATCAAGCAGGCTTCTTTGCAAAAATCTCCAGTTCTACTGGAGTCAAACATCTCATACCAATTTGCCTAACAAGATACGCAAACCTCTCTTTCGAATGAGCTTTTGTAAACAAGTTAGCTAATTGGTAATCAGTTCCAACAAAGTATAGTTCAACAATACCCTTTTCAACTTGTTCCTTAATGAAGTGATATCTAACATCAATGTGCTTCGTGCGGGAATGCTGTACCGGATTGTAGGAGATGGCTATGGCGGACTTTGAATCACAATACATAGGTACTTTATCAAAGTGGAAGCCATAATCCGTGAGTTGTGTTCGCATCCAAAGAACTTCAGCACAACACGTAGATAGAGATACATACTCCGCTTTGGCTGATGACAATGATGTGCAATCTTGCTTCTTGGAAGACCATCCCACAAGCTTATCTTGACCTAGAAATTATGCACCACCAGAAGTACTTTTATGTGTATCATGACACCCTACATGATCAGAATCTGAATAGGCCGTTATAAAGAAACCGGTTTCCCTCGGATACTAGAGTCCCATGTGAATGGTATTCTTAAGGTACCGAAAGATCCGTTTAACCTCCTTGACTTGCTTTTCAGTGGGTCGTGCTTGATATCGTGCACAATAACACGTAGCATGTGATATATCTGGTCGGCTTGCTGTTAAGTACATGAGGGAGCCGATCATGGAACGATATTTTTTTTGATCTATGACATCTCCCTCCAAATCAGCATCTAGGGATGTGGTTCATAATGGTGTCCCAACTGGGTCACATGAGGTCATACCATGCTTTTTTATTATCTCTTGATAATACTTAGCTTGGTTAATAAAGATACCACTTGGGGATTTATAAACTTGAATTCCTAGAAAGAATTTTAGTTCTCCCATCATAGACATTTCAAATTTGTTGTGCATTACTTTTTCAAACCATTTTGAAAGTTTTGGGTTTGTAGACCTGAAAATAATGTCATCAACATAAATCTGCACAAGCAAAATGTCATCCCCATATTTATAAGTGAACAAATTTAAATCAATGGAACCTTTTGAGAAACCTTTAGAGACCAGATGTTTCGAGAGCTCGTCGTACCACGCCCTTGGAGCTTGCTTGAGTCCATAAAGTGCTTTGTGGAGACGATACACCTTGTCAGGATAATGAGGATTGACGAATCCTTTCGGTTGCGTGACATAGACTTCTTCCTTCAAAGGACCATTAAGAAACGCCGTCTTTACGTCCATTTGATAAACGATGAATCCCTTATGTGCAGCATAAGCAAGGAAAATCCTGACCACTTCCATTCGAGCTACCGGTGCCAATGATTCTTTAAAATCAATACCCTCTTTCTGTCTATACCCTTTAGCCACTAGCTGTCCCACCCCACCATGGCGGAATATGGGGCGCGACGTATGGATATCATCACAACATGGCGTGTCTATAGAGATAACTATATGAAATAAGAAATGTCATAAAATGGAGACACAAAGTCATGACAATATCTCATCAGACTCAGGAGTCTAGGTAAGTAGGTAACAGTCCTACCGCTTACCCAAGACAAACAAATTACATAACCAAACAAATATATGTGTGCCACAATATCACTTATTAAAAGAACAAATAAAAACTAAGAAGGAAACGGGGATTCTCCTTCTATATGCATTCCTAAGCTTCTCCAATCCTAGCCACTTATGTTCTCATGCTTAACCTTAGTATCACCTGAAAGAGACACTAAAACACGTCAACATAAAGTTGGTGAGAGTCATAGGTTTAGACTCTAACGCTAAATCAATTACAAGCTGTGAATAACAACCATCAACATAATAACATATGGACAATGTGCTACAATTATGTATTAACAACTAGCATTCAAGATCAATCATTCCAAACCAAAATCCAAGGCTCCTACCTTGCCAAACAACATGGTACCATAGATGATCACACTATGTACCTATCCCAAGACCACTACCTTGTCAAACCACAAGGCCACTACCTTGTCAAACCACAAGGCCACTACCTTGTCAAACCACAATAACTGAGACGGCACGTGTCCCCCGATCCAAATCATACACAATCAAAAATCACATAGCAGTTAATCACATAATGTACACACAAGTCCATCTCAAATCACAAACACATTCACAGCATCAATTTAGAAAATAACTCAACACAGTGTCTCTTCCATCCCATCTGGAAGTCAAAATCAATATTAAACATGGGACTATGAAACGCACCTGATAGCTTCTTCACAAGTCCTCGCACTAGCAACGAGCTAACAAACCAAAAATACGAAATCAATACACGAACCAATCACTAAGATGGTTCATCAACCTATGATGGACATCTAGTCTATTCCCGTATAATTACCTCATTTTTAAGCTCTAATCACCCCATTACCCTTCCTTAACAAGTCCCTAACTTGGTTAAGTTTAATAGCTATCCCGTTCATAATTTTACACAAAACAGTCCCAGTTTTAGGTCTCAAAACTTTAAGTCAAACGTCCACTTAAACATACCCATGGTTTCTGTAAAAGGAATATTCACACTTTTATACATGTTAGCTAAAACCTCCCACTTGCCCTAACCTTAAAGCTACTGTTAAGGCCCAGATATATGTGTATATATTGCTACCTATCCAGAATTCACTAATTTTAAACGTATGAAAAGTTCATTACCATTAGAGGGTCTTACCCTAAACCACAATCTTAGACCAAGTGCAGATCCTTACTACAATATATAAACCATCTCTCATGTTCGTGAAAAGATCCCAATGCAACCCTAAGTACCCCAAACAACTCAAAACTTAAAAAGAAAACAGGCTGAATTCAAAACTGTTTTGACCTCTGATTGTTGTAACCTGATTTTGACCCACTTCCCGACCTCCAATTTAGTTCTCGTTTCTTGATTTAGAAAGCCAACTCAATTACCTATCCAGGGCTAGTTTGATCGCATCTTGAATGTTCCTAGAACTCGAGATATGATCAAAACAATAGACTCAAAATTCTGCCCAGTTTTTAAAAACGGGTTTTAAACAAATTGATCTAATTAATCACCTATCACCCTTCTAATACAAGCCCTAGATTATATGATCATCATATTATGATTAATACATCATTAATATACTGTTTTTATATAAACCCTAACCCTTAATCCATCATAAGAATGATTAATTAAACATAAAAACAATTTAATTAAAAAGGTTAATGAAGTTTCTTACCTTAAATCAATGGAAGATGAAGAAAACCTAATTTTTTTGAAGAACCCTAATTCTCCTCTATGGAACCAACGAATTTTTCTTTGTCTCCAGGGATTTATGTTTTTTTTTATTAGATAACCTTATATAGTGTGTACATAAAATCCTAGTCCAAGTATAACACCCAACTTTCCTTTTTTTTCCCTTTTTCCCTTTTTCTCTCTCTTTCTTTGGTGCGTCTAAACCGATCCAAACACCCAATAAATTCGTTTTTTTATTTTTATTATTTAATATTATGTTAATAATATTACCTTAATTTTCCATAATTTATTTCAGCTCCTAAAGCTTCCAAAACCTCAAAACCGTAAAACTAGTCAAATTTACGCGTTTTACCGTAAAAGACGTAAAATATACACTTTTATAAAAAATCTCAAATTTTGAAATAAACTTTATAACTAAGTCCTAAATTACTTAAAACCATCCCAAAAAATATTCATATGGATAATTACCTCACCCGAGACCTCTAAATGCTAAACCGTAAATCCTAAAAAAATACTATTACTATAATACTTATACGTATACGTAAACACCACAATATCACCATTTTCATTTCATAGTCACCACTTGTGAGCTCATGAACATGAAATAACCGTTCCTCAATTTACTTATGAGTACTCTATACTCATAAATGATAACCACACTAACCTCGTTCACACAAAATAAACACGTAAACACACAATTCAAGTAAGCACACATAAAATAACCTAAAAGTAAGACAAAGTGACAAACCCAAAACCACGGTTGTCACATCACTCCCTCCTAATAGAAATCTCGTCCCGAGATTCACTCCCAAACTCAAACTTATTCTCAGCAAACAAACGAGGATGCATATCCCTGATAAAACCTTCACGTTCAAACGTGAACTCAGTTTACACGAAAATAATCTCAACCAACAACACATGAGCCTTAACCGTCCGCGAGGAAACTTATCAAAACCATAAAGTTATGTAACCAACCTAACTAAATCTCGCAACTCATCAAACAAGAACTGTCTTGAAACCAAGTTAGGAGCCGTCACATAAGTCAACGGGTTTAAAACTGTCACCCCGATTTCAGTCTTAATCATAAATACCATAAATCAAAACTCATCAAAATATAACCACGTATAATAAGGTTTAAAGAACTCTCAAATTCCTTCCCAAATCATCTCTATGTTAGCCCTCCAAGTGTTCATTACCGCAAAATACCCAAAACACGAGTTTAAACCATGTTGTCCGAAAATTAACCTTGAACTCAACACTTGTACAATTAATTCGACCAAGCTACTGACTTCCAAATACGAAACTTTCTGAATATTTGAAAAGTATGTTCCGAGTACATAATTTTAGGCTTTTGAATCACCTAAAAACCTTTAAAAAGGAATAAGTTATGACCAAAACAATTTTTCTCAAAATCTGCCTAGGCATTAGCGACAGTTTTTGACAGTTAGCGACATATTTTGACAGTTTAGCGACAGTTTCTGCCTACTCCGATTTATACCCAAAAAACGATTTTTAAACCCTAAAACCCCCCATTAATTACCAAAACTAGAACCTAATTTATTTTAATTCCAGAAAATTAAAACTCTATTAATTACATGATTTTAACATATTTCACTAAATAAGAACAAAATTTTTAACTTAAGAATAATAACTTTAGGTGATCAAAACCAAAATATTTCAAAATAACCGAGTCATGCTTATATGTTAAAGAATTTATATTTCACCTTATTTGAAACATGATCCCGACACTTCCTTATTTAATCGACTACCAACAACTATTTTTTTTTTCAATTTGCAAGTTCTATTTTTTTTACCATGTATAACTCGAAACAAAAGACATCATTACCCCAAAAAGAAATCTCCACCATCTCAAAATCCTTCACGTCAAAAGTACCGTACAAACAAACACGTGAAATGAGGACCCGAGAAATGCGCTACTACAGAAGTTGAACATCTCAAAGAGAAACGAGCTAGCAACCATCCCAGGAATACAACCGGTAAGTAGAAAATAATTTTACATACATAGGCATAAGCGTACATACACTCAAATCCATCCAACATATACTATACAAGCATGTATTAACTCTCTTTCATGCAATCATACTTGAGAGTCCAGTGGTGTTGTGGCACATATATAATTATGTAGGCCTCCATAATTATACATGTTCCCTTTCACCAATGTACTCCCTCCTATGATTACACTTATAAGAAATTAATACTACACATAACACATAATCCAACAACTCACAAGCATATAACCACACAAGATAAGATCCAAAACCCCATGTATTAAAATAACATATCCAATGCACGAAACACATAAACACGTAGTCCAACTGAACCAACGTAGACAAAATTCAAAATGTATAAAGAACATGAAAACATAATTAAGCGAAATCCAACAATGACTAGCGTATACGACCATGGTTCCACCTGCACTAATCAAAAATCGTAAAGAAAATAACATGTAGTTAAGTATGAACCATAGTAGTTCATAACCTAACAAATACTGCGAAAATAATATTCAAACACATCAATTACTATAAATGCACACATACTCCTATGACGCCTATATGTAGGGACCCTTATGCTATAGACTAGGCTACACGACTAGGCAACCTAATTCTCTATAACCATTGTCTCTGATACCATTCTGTCACACCCCACCATGGCGGAATATGGGGCGCGACATATGGATATCATCACAACATGACGTGTCTATAGAGATAACTATATGAAATAAGAAATGTCATAAAATGGAGACACAAAGTCATGACAATATCTCATCAGACTCAGGAGTCTAGGTAAGTAGGTAACAGTCCTACCGCTTACCCAAGACAAAAAAATAACACAACCAAACAAATATATGTGTGCCACAGTATCACTTATTAAAAGAACAAATAAAAACTAAGAAGGAAACGGGGATTCTCCTTCTATATGTGTTCCTAAGCTTCTCCAATCCTAGCCACTTATGTTCTCATGCTTAACCATAGTATCACCTGAAAGAGACACTAAAACACGTCAACATAAAGTTGGTGAGAGTCATAGGTTTAGACTCCAACGCTAAATCAATTACAAGTTGTGAATAACAACCATCAACACAATAACATATGGACAATGTGCTACAATTATGTATTAACAACTAGCATTCAAGATCAATCATTCCAAACCAAAATCCAAGGCTCCTACCTTGCCAAACAACATGGTACCATAGATGATCACACTATGTACCTATCCCAAGGCCACTACCTTGTCAAACCACAAGGTCACTACTTTGTCAAACCACAAGGCCACTACCTTGTCAAACCACAATAAAAAAAAGACGACACGTGTCCCTCGATCCAAATCATACATAATCAAAAATCACATAGCAGTTAATCACATAATGTACACACAAGTCCAACTCAAATCACAAACACATTCACAGCATCAATTTAGAAAATATCTCAACACAGTGTCTCTTCTATCCCATCTGGAAGTCAAAATCAATATTAAACATGGGACTATGAAACTCACCTGATAGCTTCTTCACAAGTCCTCTCACTAGCAACAAGCTAACAAACCAAAAATACGAAATCAATACACGAACCAATCACTAAGATGGCTCATCAACCTATGATGGACATCTAGTTTATTCCCGTATAATTACCTCATTGTTAAGCTCTAATCACCCCATTACCCTTCCTTAACAAGTCCCTAACTTGGTTAAGTTTAATAGCTATCCTGTTCATAATTTTTCACGAAACAGTCCAAGTTTTAGGTCTCAAAACTTTAAGTCAAACGTCCACTTACACATACCCATGGTTTCTGTAAAAGGAATATTCACACTTTTATACATGTTAGCTAAAACCTCCCACTTGCCCTAACCTTAAAGCTACTGTTAAGGCCCAGATATATGTGTATATATTGCTACCTATCCAGAATTCACTGATTTTTAACGTATGAAAAGTTCATTACCATTAAAGGGTCTTACCCTAAACCACAATCTTAGCACAAGTGTAGATCCTTACTAAAATATATAAACCATCTCTCATGTTCGTGAGAAGTTCCCAGTGCAACCCTAAGTACCCCAAAAGACCCAAAACTTAAAAAAGAAAACAGGCTGAATTCAAAACTGTTTTGACCTCCGACTGTTGTAACCTATTTTTGACCCACTTCCACCTCCAATTTAATTCTCGTTTCTTGATTTAGAAAGCCAACTCAATTACCTATCCAGGGCTAGTTTGATCGCATCTTGAATGTTCCTAGAACTCGAGATATGATCAAAACAATAGACTCAAAATTCTGCCCAGCTTTTAAAAACGGGTTTTAAACAAATTGATCTAATTAATCACCTATAACCCTTCTAATACAAGCCCTAGATTATATGATCATCATATTATGATTAATACATCATTAATCTACTGCTTTTATATAAACCCTAACCCTTAATCCATCATAAGAATGATTAATTAAACATAAAAACAATTTAATTAAAAAGATTAATGAAGGTTTTTACCTTAAATCAATGGAAGATGAAGAAAACCTAATTTTTTTGAAGAACCCTAATCCTCCTCTATGGAACCCACGAATTTTTCTTTGTCTCCAGGGATTTTTGTTTTTTTTATTAGATAACCTTATATAGTGTGTACATAAAATCCTAGTCCAAGTATAACACCCAACTTTCCTTTTTTTTCCCTTTTTCCCTTTTTCTCTTTCTTTGGTGCGTCTAAACCGACCCAAACACCCAATAAATTCATTTTTCTTTATTTTTATTATTTAATATTATATTAATAATATTACCTTAATTTTCCTTAATTTATTTCAGCTCCTAAAGCTTCCAAAACCTCAAAATCGTAAAACTAGTCAAATTTACGCGTTTTACCGTAAAAGACGTAAAATATACACTTTTATAAAAAATCTCAAATTTTGAAATAAAATTTATAACTAAGTCCTAAATGACTTAAAACCATCCCGAAAAATATTCATATGGATAATTACCTCACCCGAGACCTCTAAATTCTAAACCGTAAATCCTAAAAAAATACTATTACTATAATACTTATACGTATACGTAAACACCACAATATCACCATTTTCATTTCATAGTCACCACTTGTGAGCTCATGAACATGAAATAACCGTTCCTCGATTTACTTATGAGTACTCTATACTCATAAACGATAACCACACCAACCTCGTTCACACAAAATAAACACGTAAACACACAATTCAAGTAAGCACACATAAAATAACCTAAAAGTAAGACCAAGTGACAAACCCAAAACCACGGTTGTCACACTAGCCTAGATTTATTCTTGATGATCGTGTTCTCTTCATCCATCTTGTTTTTCCAGATCCATCGGAGATTTAATGGTATTACATCGTATGGTCTGTCAACAAGTTCGCAGACTTTAAGTCTTTCAAATTGTTGAAGTTCATCCGTCATCGATTCAATCCAAGTGTGATCAGCCATGGCTTCTTTGATGTTTTTCGGTTCTGTTGAACTCACGGCGAGTGCGAACATACAAACATCACCGTCGGTGTTAAGCTGTTGTCTTGTGCGAACAGGCTGTGAAGGGTTTCCAATTACTTGAACAAAAGGATGATCTCGGGCCCAATGATGTGTTTAAGGATGTCATTGGTAGAACGTATACATATTTGACGGATCAACATGGCGAGTAGAAGACTCTCTAGTTTCGTGTACCGGTGTACCGAATGGGTTGATAAATTCGTCTTCGTTAGATAATGCATTGTCTGCTTGATTTGTGTTCTCTAGAGCAATGAAAGTAGTTGTGGATGTTGTAGGAGCGGTTGTTGATGTGATATTCTAAGGAGGTAAATCTGCAGAAACCCGTGTTGAAGTAGATGAAGTTGTATCCTTTTGTTTAGGTGATCGGTATCATCATTCTTATCATGCGTGACAGCGGAAGACTTCGATACAACATGTTTCTCCCCCGTGAAATATTCATCATACATTGGGCCATATAACATTTCCAACTCTTCAATTGTCGTGTTGACTGTCATATCTGCTCTTGGAACACTTTGTGGAACCAGCTTTGAACTTGACTGTTCATTGCTGTGGTCTTGAGTTCTGAGTTCCGTGCGGTTGTGAACGGAAGTCGTTTGTCGTTGTGGTTCGGGACTTAAACTGTTTTTTTCAAGTGCCATTTCTTGTAATTCATCAAATCGGATGTGAATAGTCTCGACTATCAATTTTGTTCTCTTGTTGTATACTCTATACCCCTTAGACTGAGTTGCATATCCCACAAGAATACATGCATCACCTTTCTCTTTCATCTTATCCAAATTTTCACCATCTCTTATTATGTGACAAGTACATCAAAAAACACGAAGGTTTTTGAGTGAAGGTTTTCGATCATGAATTATGTGATATGGTGTCTTTTCGTG
The DNA here is from genome assembly GCA_025667525.1 of Glebionis coronaria. Taxonomy (NCBI): domain Eukaryota; kingdom Viridiplantae; phylum Streptophyta; class Magnoliopsida; order Asterales; family Asteraceae; genus Glebionis; species Glebionis coronaria. The sequence goes on along the minus strand of CM046875.1, from coordinate 250,059,745 downwards.
TCTTGGGATACTTAAGAAGCGGTTTTGTGTGTATCATGCGGTTGACACGGCTTCGGCCCAAAAGTATAGAGGAAGTTTTGAAGCTGATAATAATGTTCGAGCAGCCTCAACTAAAGTACGGTTTCGTCTTTCAACAACGTCGTTTTGTTCGGGTGTTCGAGCAATAGATGTTTCATGTTTAATTCCCCCGGCTTCAAAATAGTTTCTCAGATTTGAATTCAAAAATTCTCTACCTCTGTCAATACGAACCACTTTAACTTGAGCTTCAAGACCATGTTGTATCAATTTTAGGAAGCTGATGAGAACTTCGGGTGTTTCATCCTTGGACCTCAAGAAGTGAGTTCATGTGTACCTTGGGTAATCATCGACAATTTCCATAACACATTTCTTCCCATTGATACTATGAACACGCATGGGACCACACAAATCTATATGAAGAAGATCTAACCGTCCTTTAGAGCTTGGCGTAGTCTTTGTTTTGAAGCTACTTCGTTTAGCTTTACAAAGCTCACAAGAAGAGCAAAGATGATCTTTGATGAATTTCAAGCTTGGAAGGCCTCTCACAATATCTTTCTTGGAAAGCAAGTTGATGGTATCGAAATTAAGATGAGATAAACGTTGATGCCATAACCATGCCTGAGTCGTTGAAGCTTTAGCCATGAAGCAAACTGGAGTTGATGAAGTTGTATCTTGAAGTGAAATAGTGTAGAGATCAGTACCCCGTGTACCGGTAAGTAAATCATTCCCATCATAATCACGAACAAAACATGTCTTCTTCCTGAAAGCAACTTCCAAATCTGCATCACAGAATTGACCAACCGAGAAAAGATTGTGATTGAGCCCTTCGACGTAGTATACCCTTTTGATCGTTATATTTCCCTGAACCAAATCTCCATATCCTAGGATCGGTGCAAATTGATCATTTCCGAATCAGACCGTACCCAGGAACTTTTCCACGAAGTTAATTAGAAGCTTGAGATTCCCCGTCATGTGCTACGTACAACCAGAGTCCAGTATGAAGAGAATTATTTGTATCACCTGCAGAAGAGTTAGAACACGATGGAGCATTTGCTAAACTGGATACCACAGTAGTTGTGATTGTAGAATCATTAGTGTCCTTAGAAACATTTAAAGGCATACTAACACTCGTTGTCACATTTTATGTCCTAACTTTAGGCATTCCATTTATATCCTGGAGGACATTGATTAGCAAACCACCATTTCCATGACTTGCTAGCAGACTCATATAATTCCTTAATTCTGCTTCTAGGGTTCTTAGTCATGGAGTCGGATGCGTTACTTTTCTTAGTGGGGTTGCACCATAATGGTTCACTTTGTGTTTGGGATTACTAGCACTAATAGGCATCGCAACTTGCTTCTTAGTTCTAGTTTCTACGCCTTTGACATTATTCACATCACACATAGAATGATTAGCATTAGCACACTTTCCACATTTGACACAAACAAATTTCACATTCATAGCATTCGAATCATTCAAATCATTCAAATCGTCATTACATGCGATTATAGACTTTTTATTCATAAAAACATTCAAATTCCTAGGGTGTTCTTCTACTTCCTTCATCTTCCCTTGACGCTTGTATTTCCAGACCTTATCATTCACTTGAGTGCTCTTAAACTGAGGTCGGCTAACACTAGCAGTGGAGACTACTCATGTAGTAGAAGACACACGAATATTAGTGTTTCTAGAAGTCTGAGGTGAGTGACGAACTTTGTTTGTGGGTTTAGTGGTCATTCTATACATCCCTAGTTTAATCACATTATTGTTCTTAACTCTTGGTGCTATAGCATTCCTTATGGGTTGAGTATGTGGTAACCTTTCTTTTCCATCCATCTTGGAGGCAAACACAGGTTTTGCAAACGAAGAATTCACTCTAGAGGCATTGGGTTGTCTAACAACAGGTTGCTTAACGCTAGGTTCCACAACTTTCCCACCCATCTTAGCAACGAGTTTCTTCAACTCTGCTATTGCTATGTTTTTTTCTTGTAACCGAGCTTTCAAATCTGAAATATCAAGACTTTTTTCGTTTAATAATCGACATGACTCAGATAATTTTACTTCTAAAGGTGTATCATTTTAAAAGCTGCCAACTTTTGTTTGCAAAGCAAGTTCAAGTGAGTGACAATGTTTTTGAAGATAATCATATCTATGTTGAAGTAACGAAAACTCTTTTTGGTCAACTTTATTCGAAAGCTCAGTTTCAAGACGTTCACATGCTTTAACTTGATCAAGATATTTGCATGCAACATCAGAATATCCATCAATATCAGCACAAGATGTAACATAAGCACACATAATATCTTTTGAGAGACATTCATGTAAGAGTAGATCATATGCTTTAGAAAACTCGACTCTTTCAGGTTGATGGTCGTTCACTTCTTGTTCAAGAGATTCCACATATTTCAAATCATCAAACATTTCTTGCTTAATTAGTGTTTCAAATTCAAAAATATGTTTTTGCGTTCGTTCCGCAAGCGGAATCAAAATACTTTTCACAAGCACAGTTATATCGTGAGGAATTTCTTTGTCTCCTTTCGAAAGTTCACGTTTTTTCCAATCATCATCAACAACCTTTTTGAAATTTTAAATGTTACTCTTGAGAATACTAAGTGATTGTTTACTCTTGCTTATAGAAGCTTTAAATGGCAAGTAATCAATAAATTTGGAAACATTAGTTTTCTTAGTGGCAAAAGCTTGTCTCTATTTAATTCTTATTTGTTCACATTCGAAAATATTTGCTCACGAGTTTTCTGTGTTTGCGGTGTGAAGAGACCATAAAGAATGTTTTCATAAGCATAATTATATGGTTTAACGAACTCTTTATTAACTTTTGGTCTACTCTCTTCTTCGAAATCATTTGTCTCTTTACTATCGGGCCTAACAACAAGACAATCAAGATCGGTCCATTGGGACTCATCAAGATATAAGTGCTGCTTCTCAGATTGAGATTGCTCAAGGTACTTAGGATTTGCAAAATTAGGTCTATCCTTGAAGAACGAACGAGGTGCCAACATTCTCATGGTTTGAATTGATTGATTAGTTTTGTAAACTATTTTCTTGTAAAAATCAAGTTGAGTTTCAAGTTCCACCATTTTGTCGAAGTCATTCGCTTGTTTAGTTTTGAAATCCTTTTCCATCTTTTCAACCACTGCTTTCTTTTCATTAACAAGTTTAATTTTATCCTCTTGAAGAAAACCATTTACTTGAGTTAGCTCATTAAATTTAGTGGTAGCAAGATACGTTTTGTGACGTTCAGTACTCAAAGAGGTGTTATAATTACGTTTCTCTTGTTCAAGAAGCTTAAGAGTTTCATTATATTTCTATTGAAAATCGTCCTTTTTAACATTAATTAAACACCCTTTGTATCCCTCAACCTCATTGGTCTTTTGAAGAAGCTGAGCTCTATAGCTATCAATGGTCTCACTAGATTTAATTAGAGCAGCTTTGCATTCTTTAAAATTTTGAGTGAGCGTAGCATTTGCCTTCTTTAATTGCTTTTGACTCTTTCTAGTTTCTTTGACATCTTTTTGTTAAGAAGCAATTAAGTTAGCAAGCGCAATACGCTCCTCGTCATCATCATACTCATTTGCATGTTGATCATCCTCAGACTCCTTATTGCACATGTTTGATGAATCGGGTGTGCTATTGCTATCAACCGTTTCCATAATACATGTGTCATTAATGGCTTTAGGTATATCAAAATTCTCATGAATATTACCAAACATATTATATTCCTCTTCATTGTGTACCTTATCAGTTGGCTCAGTGTCAAAGATATGACCATTTTCATTGTTTGTGACATTGAGAACTTCTTCAACCTTTGCCATGTACGAGTAACATGCTTCATGTTCTTGATCGGAGGCTTCTTCATCAGTATCATCAAGCATTGCTCCTTCCTCAGCCGACAATTTAACCCCAGCTTCCATCTTCTTACAAAGTAGCATCTTTTCCTTATGATATCCAGAGTCTCTAACCTGTTTTGGCTTCCTACATTCCTTTGCCATATGCCCATAGCCTTGACAATTAAAGCACTGAATCCCACTTTGCTGAACCACTGGAGTACCAACAGTTTCCCTATTCCCAACAGCAGTAGCAATCCTCTGAGTATCATACTTAGCATTTTGTTGATCATACCTTGCATAACCCTCAACATGTGTTGGATTACGTCAATCATACCTTTGAGGACTTTCATCACGTTGATGTGTATCATATCTTCGAGGACTCTCAACATATTGGTTCCTTGTATTTGATGATGTTCGAATATTGTTGTTGGTAGGTTTGAAGATTTTCTTGTAGGTATTCATAATGAAATCAATTTGTTGCTTCATCTCCTTATTCTTCTGAGCTAGTTCTTCATCACTGTCCTCTTCAGATGATGGCTCAGGTGATGGTGATGGTGCTCTTGGTTCTGTGTCTCGTGATCGTGTGGGAGCAAGATACTTAGATGATGTGGAGTATCTTGGTGAGGAGGATGTAGTGGAGTACCTTGGTGAGGATGATGTTGTGGAGTATGACTTTGGAGCACAAGAGTGATGATCTTGAGTGTGTTGAGTGGTAGACACCAAAGCAAGTGGATTAGAAGTCTTTTTTATCCTTTCATCTCGAAATTTATATGACTCATTCTGAAACTGTTTCAAAATGTCAAAGAGCGTGTGATAGTTAACCTCATCTAACTTACTTTGTTGTTTCACCAAAGTTACAAATCATGTCTACTAAGGTTGAAGTTGCTATAGAAATTGCACATTAACTTGCATGGTGGAGACTTGCAAATTGTTTCTTGTCATGTCATTCATCATCTTATAGAACCTTGAGTAATTGATTCCTCATCCAATGAAGTAAACTTACCAAAGTTCCAGAACAAGTTAGTTTTGACATATTTCTTGTTAAGTAATTCTCCTTGTTGCAAGCGTTCAATGGCAAACCACATCTCTTTAGCAATAGAGCATGCATCAACCGTTGAGTAGATATCATCACCAATCCCACATAGAATCAAATAGATTGCTTCTTTCTATGCATCAATCCAAGAACGTTTCTCTTTCGAAGTGTTCTCATATGTTTCCTCAATTGTTTGCTCATCGGAACCGATTGTCGAGTCGGTTGCTGGAATTGCAAGAATGGTGATTGTAGTGAGAGTATAAGGTCCTTCTTTAATGCAACGTTAAAGAACATCACCATTGGGTTTGGTGTCAAGATATCGAATGAATCGTGATTGCCATTGTGCATATCTACCAGTTACAAGCATTGGTGCTCTCTCTTTGTTACCCGCCACCATGATGTTGTTATTAGTAACACGATATTCAGCAGTAGAATCCATATCAAGAATGAAGTGAAGTGAATAGGATCTTAAGTAGATGTTGTTGTGAGTAGATTGTGGTTTAAACTTCAAAAAATGGTGTGAAAACCCCAAACAATGTCTTCGAATGAAGCCAAAAATTCTTAAGCAAAAAATCACACGATTTAAAAATTTTCAAAATCGTGTTTTTAAAATTTTTAGAATAAGTCGGAATAAATCTTCAAAGAGCAATTCAAAATCTAATTAACTCAACCTAATTCGGAATCCACGTTGCAAAGCTAATCCAGAATCCGTGAACCTATATATAATTCGGAATGACTAAGCTTGAACTAATTCGGAATGTGAATCAAGGACCTAGTTCGGAATCTGTGTGTCAATGATCTAGTTTGAAATGTGAATCAACGACCTAGTTCGAAATCTGTGTGTCAATGATCTAGTTCGGAATATGAATCAAGGACCTAGTTTGGAATCTGTGTGTCAATAATCTAGTTCGAAATATGAATCAAGGACCTAGTTTGGAATCTGTTAAACAATGACTAATACAAGGTTTTACCTCGTATGAAAGTTCGTTAAACCAGTCTTTTCGAATTGATTAACAATTGAAAGTGCGACTCAGTCGTTCTTGGTGGAAAATTAAAGTGGTGTGATTATCTATTTAAAACTAAAAGTAAATGTCGTTTAGTAAAAAGGGAAGCTAAAAAAGTTAACTAAAAATTAAGGCTTAAAAATAAATTTGAAAATAAAATAAAGTAATATTAAACTAAGACAAAACAAGTTTAAAAATAATTCTAAGTAAAAATGGCGGGAAAAGCGACTTTTAAATTTAAAGTAAAAACAAAACAGCAAATAAAGTCATCGCAGCCAAGTGATCGTGACAAGTCATCGTAGTTGGTGATCGTAACAAGTCATCGCAACCGGTGATCGCAACTGGTGATCGCAACCAAGTGATCGCAACTAGTGATCGCAGTTGTTATCGCAACTAAGGATCGTAGTTTATATCGCAATTAGTGATCGCAACTAGTGATCGCAGTTAGTGATCGCAAGTAGTGATCGTGGTTGTGATCGTAGTATTGGATCGCAAGTAGAAACCCTAGGGGTTTATGCGATCACACTTACTAGATCGAACTGGGTACTTGATGCTATTACGATAGGATTCCAAAAGCAAAATAAGCAAACAAAATAAGCACTTATTTAAAATAAGCAAATACGAGACTTAACCAAATCTAAATAAGCACAAATTTGATAACTTTTAAAACACTAAATAAGCAAACATTATAAAACAAACTTTAAAAAGGCGAAACTTTTAAGAAAACTTAAAATAAAATAATCTAAATACAAAATAAGCCAAAAAGCATAACAAGCTCAAAGCTTAAATTGTATAAAACTTAGAAATGGATAAAAAGATAAACTTTTTAATCACTCCAACATCAAGATGAAACAAGACGCAAAATATTTCGGATCAATAGCAAATCAAGATCAAGAAAGGTAGAAAAAGATTAATGATGAAAAGCTTAAACTTGAACTTGTAGATTAATGATTCCAAAATACAAGATTGAATTAAATCTTAAACATGAAAGAAAGAAAAGATGAAGTTTTCCTAGTGAAAGAAAGTTAAACACTTTCTCTCTCTAAAAATTAAAACTACAAAAGAAAAATGAATACTAACTAACACCCTCCTAATGACACATTAGGAGGGTATTTATAGGAGGTGGGGAGGTATGTTGCTTCCTTCCTTCTTTATCTTTATCGTCTTTTAATTTCTCGTCTTTCTCGACTTTGTCTCGGGATTAGTCGAATGATCTCTTGAACTCGTCTTCTATTTTTCTTCTTTTAGTAGACTTGTTTCTTCGACTTTGTTAAACTTCCATCCTTAGACTTTTTCTTCGATAAATCTTTAGAATAGGCCTTTGACTTCCGTTCATCTTGCACTTTTGATCTGTTGACTTGTTTTTTGTCTTTTTCTTCGATAAAAGCCCGTGAAAGCCCGTGTTTTCTTACTCTTTCATATTTTTATCCTGAAACACAATAAAAACACAAACCACGCATAATTCTGACTTTTACGACATAAAATACACGTTTTGGTCTTGTTATTATTGGAAATAAGTGGTAAAAGGATAAGTGTTTTCACACTTATTTAATCCCCTATACTTGACCATTGCAATGCCCTCATGGAATGTATTAATTTCAAAGCACGGTTTACATTTTCCATCATAATTCACCTACCTTGGCCTTTATTAAACACTAAACATTAACGAAACTTAAAAGAAAACAAGTAAAGAAATCAAAGACCTACATTGGGGTTTTGGTTGTTAGGAATGATTATCACCCTCAAGTTTCACGTTCCCCATACCAAGCTTAAAAACGAGATCATTGTTATTATAAGTTAGCTAACTAACGCAAACTCATGTGGCCCAATTATTCACTTAGACTCCCTTATTCCTAGGTGTATCTCTTATATTTTATGATTGTCTAGAATGATCACGAGGATGCATTTTTTGACTTATTTTGATAGTTTATTTAGGCCGAAAATAAAGTGGGACGATTTAATCAATAGTTAGTTAAAGGACAAAATCTTTTAAAACTGCTTCTCGGGACCCCTTAAAGTTCATATCTTGGCATAACTCGCTTCACGATTTGAGACCTTTCTCGGACCGATATTTGGCAGCGACTTCATACTTCGAATCTTAAGAGACGTTCTTGAAATTATGGTCTTCTCTTCATAATAGGAATTTCTTCACTTGAAGTTTTTTTGAGAGATTCTTCAACTTTGGACCACGACTTCTTCATTTTTCTCCAATCTTTATTTTGGACTTTGATATACATCGATCCGCCTCCTTTTAGGACTTGGATATATTTATCCTCATACCTTGCTAGGGTCTTTTCGGATAGACTTCTCCATGATCTTTTGGGAGTATTTGCTTTTCGTCGTGTGTCTCGATCCTTCATATTGATTTTTGATAAATGATTCTTCACATCACTTAGGATCTTTAGCAAAAAAATGTAGCCCTCATGCCTTGTTAGGGCCTTTTCGGACTCGCCAATCTTCGCATCCCGCTTCAATAAGTTATGCCTTGGCTATGAACTCTAATTAATACCGAGCAACTTTTAAACAATCTTGTGCTAGAAGCTAAGTAACTTTTCAAATCTTACAACCTTATTTATTGCAAATATATTTATTAACAAGGGATGGGAGAAAAAGCTTATAATCAACTCACATAAATTCATGAAAGAATACCAAACTTATAATTGACTCTATCATCTCTCGTTCTCCACAATTTTAAATCTTAAGGAATGAGACTCGTGGATGCTTAGCCAATTAAATCAAAGTTTTGGGTATTCAAGTCATCTATAGGATCTTGCATCTTCTTAAACTTTTTCAAGTTTATAATTTGCATTTTAAAGTTCCCTTGATAAACGACTTTCTAGGATCAATTATAGGAACTTGCGAAAAGTTCTTGTTCTTAACCCATGAGAGTTAAGACATTCGCTTTTTAAAGTTCCCTATATAAAAGCCTAGCAAAACTTGACTTAAACACGTTAAGGATACTAGCTAGAGTAAACTTAGATAAGTAAACTAGGGTTGAGTCAAAAGATTCATGATTTTGAAAAATTAAAACCACTTTATTCAAAATTTATTCTAGAAAAGAGAGTAAATAACGATAGCAAAGGAAAATACTATTATACTACTAGGCCAAAATAGATTAAAAATTTTGAAAAATGTCGAAAAATCTAATTTTCCGGTTAAAATGAGGACAAATTCATGGAAAAGCCCACTTACTTCGATAGAAGTCCCCCTTACACTTGATTTAAACATTGTCCTCAATTTTTAAGCATGTGGGAGTAAACTCCCCTACAGTTAGAACATTGTGTACGTTGTTTAAATCTTGCTAAGGAAAGGACAACTATAATGATTTCAATGTGAACATATAAGATGTGAAATATTGAATCACGAGAGTTTAGGATAGAACCGGGAAAACGGGTACACGGGATCACGGTCGTCAAATGTCATCAAAAGTGCTCTTCGAAGCTTTTAATCCCTGCACATTGTAAGAAACAAGACAACAAATACCTACGAGGCTCCCCCTACACTTATAATAAAAACGGGTAAAGGATAGATCAAAGGGTTGCCTCCCGAGAAGCGCTTGTTTTTGTTAACCGAGTCACGAGCCTGACTCGACCCAAAACTAATTCAAGGGAAACATGGTGAGGGATGGAATCATCTTATTAGAGATGTCCTCACCAAAGTACAACTTCACACGTTGGCCATTCACTTTAAAATTAGGCCCATTTGGTTGAGAAATTTCAATGGTGCCGTAAGGGAAGACTTTGGCGACGGTGAATGGACCAGACCAACGGCTCTTCAGCTTGCCCGAGAAAATCTTCAACTGAGAGTTAAAGAGTAAAACTTGATCACCGATGTGAAACTCTCGGTTCTTAATCCTTGCATCATGAATGATCTTGGTTTTCTCCTTGTAGATTAATGAATTCTCATAAGCTTCATTCCTCAGTTCATTTAGCTCGTTGAGTTGAATCTTCTGAAGATCACCGGCTTTGTTGATATCAAAATTAGCCCACTTCAAGGCCCAATATGCCTTATGTTCCAACTCAATAGGGAGGTGGCATGCCTTCCCGTACACAAGACGATATGGATTGCAACCAATAGGTGTCTTATATACGATACGGAAAGCCCACAAAGCATCATCTAACTTATCGACCCACGAGGCACGATGCTCTCCCACAGTTCGCTATAATATTCTCTTCAATCCACGGTTAGAAATCTCGGCTTGACCATTTGTTTGGGGATGATAAGCGGTGGAAAGACGGTGATTGACACCATACTTATCCATGACTCGATCAAATTGATCATTGCAAAAATGAGTCCCGCGGTCACTGATGATAGCACGAGGAACACCGAATCGAGCAAAAAGTTGTTTCAGAAAGTTCACAATCACCCTCGCATCGTTCGTAGGGAGAGCCTTTGCTTCAACCCGTTTAGATACATAGTCAACGGCTACGAGGATGTACTTGTTCCCTTTGGATGATGGAAATGGCCCCATAATTCGATGCCCCATACGTCAAAGATTTCACATTCTTGGATGAAATTTTGAGGCATCTCATCTTTATGTGTGATCTTGCCTTGTCTTTGGCAAGCATCACAATACTTAACCATTTCATGTGCATCACGATAAATGGTGGGCCAATAAAATCCAGAGTCGAAAACTTTCTTCGCGGTATAGTTACGACCAAAGTGACCACCAGTGGGTCCTTTGTGGCAAGCTTCAAGGATTAGTAAAGTTGCCGGCCCATCAACACACCGACGAATGACAAGATCCGCACATTGTTTGAAAAGGTAAGGGTCGTCCTAAAAATAGTGTTTAATGTCTTTAAAGAACTTTTTTTTTTGCTGGGACGTTAACCCTTCCATGAGAATTCCACCCACCAAATAGTTTGCAATGTCCGCAAACCACGGGGTTTCATCAAGATTGGAGTTAATAGACATCAAGGTCTCAAGGTGAAAAGAGTCATTAATCTCTTGATTTGGGAGCTCTCCTTGATAAGGATCCTCGAGTCTACTGAGATGATCCGCGGCTAGGTTTTCCGCTCCCTTTATATCACGAATTTTGAGTTTAAATCTTGTAGGAGCAAAACCCAGCAAAGAATTCTTGGCTTAGAATCTTGTTTAGTTAACAAGTACTTCAACGCGGAATGGTCGGTATAGACAATGGTGGTGGAAAGGACAAGATAGGGGCGGAATTATTCAAAAGCATACACTACAGCTAATAGCTCTTTTTCGGTAGTGGTATAATGCAATTGAGCCCCCATCATTGTCTTGCTAGCATAATGGATTGGTTGGAAGTGTTTGTTCACTCTTTGGCCCAAAACCGCTCCAATAGTAAAATCGCTAGCATCGCACATCAATTCAAAAGGTAACTCCCAATTAGGGGTAACCAAGACCGGTGCCTTAGTTAATTTATCCTTAAGAAGATTGAAAGAGTCGAGACATTCCTTAGAAAAGATAAAAGGAGTATCTTTTTCCAAGAGGTGGGTCATCGGGCGAGCGATTCTAGAAAAATCTTGAATGAATCGACGATAGAAGCCTGCATGACCAAGGAAACTTCTCACACGCTTCACCGTTGAAGGAGGAGGTAATTTAGCAATCACATCGACTTTAGCACGGTCAACTTCAAGACCGGCTTTGGAGATTTTATGACCAAGAACGATACCTTCTTTTACCATAAAATGGCATTTTTCCCAGTTAAGAACGAGACGAGTGTCTTCACACCGTTTCAGCATACGTTCTAAATTGGCAAGGCAAGTAGAGAAAGAATCATCATAGACCGAGAAATCATCCATAAAGACTTCCATAGTTTCTTCAACCATGTCATGGAAGATAGACATCATACACCTTTGGAAAGTCCCAGGAGCATTGCATAAGCCGAAAGGCATTCTATTGTAAGCAAATGTTCCATAAGGACAAGTGAATGTGTTTTTCTCTTGGTCTTTGGGATCGATGGGAATTTGAAAATACGCGGAGAAACCGTCTAAGAAGCAATAATAATCATTACCCGCTAAACGCTCGAGCATTTGATCCATGAAAGGAAGAGGAAAATAATCCTTACGAGTGGCATCATTGAGCTTGCGATAGTCTATGCAAACTCGCCAACCCGTGACAAGTCGAGTAGGAACCAACTCGTTGTTTTCATTGGGAACAACGGCTATTCCGCCTTTCTTAGGCACACAATGGACGGGACTAACCCATGGCGAATCCGAAATAGGGTAAATCATTCCGGCATTTAGAAGTTTGATAACCTCTTTCTTGATGACGTCATGAATTCTAGGATTAACCCTTCTTTGGCTTTGGATTGCGGGTTTAAAATCATCCTCCATGAGAATTTTATGAGTACAAAAGTTCGGATCAATTCCGCGGATATCAGAAATTTCCAAGCAATTGCTTTCTTATGATTCTTCAGGACGTCGATAAGTCGAGATTTTTCTTCTTTCAAGTCCTTTGCGATGATGACGGGTAACTTCTTATTTTCCTCAAGGAACACGTATTCGAGATAAGACGGTAAATCCTTAAGCTCTAAATCTGGAGGATTTTCGATGGAAGGCGTAGTCAAATTTGGATCATCGATAGAGATTTCCTTAGGAGACGGTGGAAAAATATGGTCCTCATTGAGAAGTTTCTCAATGGTACGAATGTATTCATCCCAATCGGAGGGAGAATCGTCATATTTTAAGTCCACATTCCCTAAAGTTGCTTCAAATTCTTTCAAAAGGAATTCACTTTCTCTAAATGGAGTTAGTGAGGGGGCAATAGAGGCAACGGTCTCAACAATGGGTAGAGAAGAAGAACCACTTTTACAAGCGTCTTTGGAATGTTCTTCACAAGCCTCATCAAGAACGTCAATGAAATTAATGCTCTCGTTTTCATAAGGTTACTTAGAAAGTTTACCCATGTTGAAGACGATTTTATCGTCAACAACTCTCATGATTAATTCGCCCGCGACTACATCAATGAGAGTGCGACCGGTCCTCAAGAATGGACGTCCAACGATTAATGGAACACGGGGATCCATCTCGTAGTCAACGACAACAAAATCCGCCGGAAAGGTGAATTTGTCGACACCGACGAAGACATCTTCGGCTATCCCCATCGGATAAGCAACCATACGGTTAGCTAATTCCAATGTCAACCATCGTTTGGGGAATAGCTCGGGTAGAGATAATTATTCCAAACACTTAATGGCATTAAGTTTATACTAGCACCTAGATCGGCTAGGGCCATATAATTCTCTACCCCGGGGAAGTTGCAAGGAATGAGAAAACGACCCGGATCACCAAGTTTGGTTGGTAATTTCCTTAAGAGCACTGCGGAGAAATTCTCATTAACTTGGGTTCGAGCAATATCAAGAAGTTTTTCTTTGTCACTGAGAAGATCTTTAAACATTTTAGCATATTTCAGCATGTGAGCGAGAGCCTCAGCAAAGGAGATGTTGAAATTCAATTGTTTAAACATTTTAAGAAAGTTCGAAACCTGAATATCATCCTTGTTATTCAACTTCTCTTTCCTCAACCTTGAGGGATCAGGTATATTGGGTTGAGATGAAGGCTTTGGAATGGAATTCTCACTCACATCCTTGGGTGGTGGAGGGGTGGAAGTAGAAGGTGGAGGAATTGGAGAAGGGGACTCGTTTTCCTTTGTCACAATCACCGGTGTAGGTGTAGGAATCTCGGGTTCCTTTAAACCTTTGCTACTTCGGGTGGTGATTGCTTTCATCTCCCCTCTTGGATTAGCAACGGTGTTACTCAAAAGAGAACCCGAACTAGAGGCTTGATTACTTGGGAAAAAACTAGCCATCATATCCCTTAAGTCATTCGTTTGACTACTCAAAGAGTTTCTCATATCGGCTCGAAGATCATTCCCTTGTTTTGCCATATCTCCTTTCAAGTTTATGATTTGTCTCAGAAGATTCTGCACCAGTGCGTCATTAGTCCTCATGTAAGTTTAAGCCTCGTGATTAAATGTGGTGGGTTGGTTGGGAGGAAGAGCATGGTAGGCAGGTGGTTGATAAGCGGGTTGTTTGTAAACTTGGTTGTTTCCTTGAGGTGGATATGGGTTTCTTTGGGTTTGATATTGATTGGGAGCTCGAGTTTGGTTTTGATTATTGCGATTGTGGTTCTTTTGGTTTTGAGGAGGAAAACCAGGTGGTGAAAGGAAGTTGTTTTAACGATAACTGAGAAAATTGCGGTCACCTTGTGGACGTGCTTGATAGCCTCCCGTAGAAAAGTTACCGTTAGCGGCATACACATTTTTTCCGGATTGTCATGAGTCGAAGGACAATTGGTGTATGAATGAGGTCCCCCGCAAATTTCACATGACTAACTCAAAGCATTAACTTGCGCATTGTTGTTTTTGGCATTGTTGGCGGTTTGTATAGCAAGTGCTTCAACAATCGAAGTAAGCTTATCAATTCTCTTGTCGGCGTCACTAGTACTAGCACTAGCCACATTATCCCGAACACTCTTAGTTTGCACTCTAGATTTATTCTCAATAATGTCCCACGTGGAATTAGAAGACTTAACCAAAATGTTACCCCCCGAGGCACTATTTAGTGAATCTTGGTCATTCATGCTTAAACCATTGTAAAACGTATTAATTTGATGCACTTTTGTAAAACCATGTTGTGGACACTTTCTTAAAAGTTCCTTAAAACGGTCCGAAGATTCACTAAATGTCTCACCGTACTTTTGTTCAAAGTTAATGATTTCATTCCGCAAAGCGGTAGTACGCGGGGGTGGGAAAAAGTAGTTGATGAATTTGGTCTCTAAATCCGACCACGTAAGAATACTTTGTGGCGGTTCCTTATCAAGCCAATGTCGAGCTTGTCCCTCTAAGGAGAAAGGAAAGAGTTGCAAGCGAATTACTTCTTGTGAAACCCCATTATACTTGACCGTATTAGTGAGTTGAAGGAACCTTTTGATATGGTCGTGAGGATCATCAAGTGTACGCCCCAAGAATGGTTGAGCAGAGACCATTTGAACGAAGCCGGATTTGAGCTCAAAGTTGTTGGCTCCAATCTCGGGTATGACAATAGCATCGGTGTTGCCCTCTACTTGCGATTGCAAAAGCTCGATCATTGGTCGATTGTCCATGGTGACAATAGGTTACGGTTCGACTTCGGCTTGAGTTGCTTTCTTCTTACGAGCACGGGTACGCATACACACCTACAAAAGGAAAAGAAAGATAGACAAGAAATATTTTTGGTTTGTTATGTTTTTCTATTTTTTTGGATTTTTGAAAATTTTATATTTTTATGATTTTTGAAAATTTTTAAGCAAGAAAAATAACGTTAAAAACTGAACGGATCCCAAAATCCAACGAGTGTTTCACTAAAAACCGTTAGTCTTATCAAAAATAGCCGGCAGCGGCGCCATTTAATACAAGGTTTTACCTCGTATGAAAGTTCGTTAAACCAGTCTTTTCGAATTGATTACCAATTGAAAGTGCGACTCAGTCGTTCTTGGTAGAAAATTAAAGTGGTGTGATTATCTATTTAAAACTAAAAGTAAATGTCATTTAGTAAAACGGGAAGCTTTAAAAGTTAAACTAAAAATTAAGGCTTAAAAATAAATTTGAAAATAAAATAAAGTAATATTAAACTAAGACAAAACAAGTTTAAAAATAATTCTAAGTAAAAATGGCGGGAAAATCAAATTTTAAATTTAAAGTAAAAACAAAACAGGAAATAAAGTCATCACAGCTAAGTGATCATGATAAGTCATCGCAGTTGGTGATCGCAACAAGTCATCGCAACTGGTGATCGCAACTGGTGATCGCAACCAAGTGATCGCAACTAGTGATCACAGTTGTGATCGCAGTTGTGATCGCAATTAGTGATCGCAACTAGTGATCGCAGTTAGTGATCGCAATTGTGATCGCAACTGGTGATCGTGGTTGTGATCGCAGTAAATCGTAAGTATAAACCCTAGGGGTTTATGCGATCACACTTACTCGATCGAACTGGGTACTTGATGCTATTACGATAGGATTCCAAAAGCAAAATAAGCACTTATTAAAAATAATCAAATATGAGACTTAACCAAATCTAAATAAGCACAAATTTGATAACTTTAAAACACTAAATAAGCAAACTTTATAAAACAAACTTTAAAAAGGCGAAACTTTTAAGAAAACTTAAAATAAAATAAGCTAAATACAAAATAAGCCAAAAAGCAAAACAAGCTCAAAGCTTAAATTGTATAAAACTTAGAAATGGATAAAAAGATAAACTTTTTAATCACTCCAACATCAAGATGAAACAAGACGCATAAATATTTCGGATCAATAGCAAATCAAGATCAAGAAAGGTAGAAAAAGATTAATGATGAAAAGCTTAAACTTGAACTTGTAGATTAATGATTCCAAAATACAAGATTGAATTAAAGCTTAAACATGAAAGAAAGAAAAGATGAAGTTTTCCTAGTGAGAGAAAGTTAAACACTTTCTCTCTCTAAAAATTAAAACTACAAAAGAATAATGAATACTAACTAACACCCTCCTAATGACACATTAGGAGGGTATATATAGGAGGTGGGGAGGTATGTTGCTTCCTTCCTTCTTTCTCTTTCTCGTCTTTTAATTTCTCGTCTTTCTCGACTTTTTCTCGGGATTAGTCGAATGATCACTTGAACTCGTCTTCTATTTTTCTTCTTTTAGTAGACTTGTTTCTTCGAATTTGTTAAACTTCCGTCTTTAGACTTTTTCTTCGATAAATCTTCAGAATAGGCCTTTAACTTCTGTTCGTCTTGTACTTTTGATCTTTTGACTTTTCTTTTGTCTTTTTCTTCGATAAAAGCCCGTGAAAGCCCGTGTATTCTTCCTCTTTCATATATTTTTCCTGAAACACAATAAAAACACAAACCACGCATAATTCCGACTTTTACGACATAAAATACACGTTTTGGTCTTGTTATTATTGGAAATAAGTGGTAAAAGGATAAGTGTTTTCACAAATATTAATGACCTAATTCGGAATCTATGAAGTTCTGAACTAATTCAGAATCGATGAAGTTCAGAACTAATTCGGAATCGATGAATCACTTACCTAATTATGAATATGAAGTACTTGATCTAAGTCGGAATCTGTGAAGTTCTGAGCTAATTTGGAATATGTGTATCTTTTACCTAATTCGGAATACAAAGAAACACCAACCTTGACCTAGTTCGGAATACCCCTTTTTCCCACCTAATTCAGAATATTTCTAAACCCTTTTTTCCCGACTTAAAAAAAACATCAAAATCCGAATTGTTTAACCAGAAACTACAAATGACGAATTTTTACCCAAAAATCAATCCAAAACTTCCAATTTTTTTGTGGAAATCACCAAAATGAGGAACACAAATTCCTACCACAACCTTGTAGGCAATTTGTATGAAGATTTTGAGCTCAAAAACACAAATTTTTTTAATACGAGATGATTTTAAGATCAAAATCACATTAAACCAAAAATGATAACCACAAACTAAACACGAATCTACCCTATTGCGATTGATACCAATTGTTGTCCCTAAAAATATGTTGATAGATTAAAGAAATGAGATGGAAAAGATATGAATTTTAGAGAGAGAAAGTAGTGAGAGAAAGTAGAGAGTGAGAGATGATTAACTTGTGAAATTAGATTAATAATAATGAGATCATCCACCCTCCTAAGATGCTAGGAGGGTACTTATATAGTCCACCCACATGCGGGCTCTCTAATGGAATATATTGTTTTGGGCCGGGCTTGAATAAATGCTTAGTACCTTGAAAGAGGCCTTTTAAGCTAACCATCAAGCCCGTAATGTCACGACTATTTTTAACTAACTATTACAACGTTCTAATAAATATTACAATATAAATCTATGACCGAACATTCTTGTTTGACTCAATATTTTGAGGCTAACAGTGTTGCGGCTAGTGCGCGTTCTCTCCACGAGAATATTGCAAGGGTTTACTTTCCTAGGCCGAGAAACTATGAGAACACTATGCATTTCTTGAAGAAGTTTGATCGAGAATCTAGTGTTACAGCTAGTGCGCGTTCTCTCCACGAGAATATTGCAAGGTTTTACTTTCCTAGGCCGAGAAACTATGAGAACACTATGCATTTCTTGAAGAAGTTTGATCGATTGATGTATGAAAGGTACGTAGTAGAGAAAAGAGTGATTAAGAGGTTTGAGGAGAATGAGAAAGCTTTTCAGAGGTTTTATGCTGGTGTCTTGAGAGCTAACAATACTAGGGATCGTGATAGGGCAAAGATGGATAAGTTTAAGATGAATATGGAAAATCTATGTGCTAAGTTTGAAGGATTCAAGGGAGATCGTTTCAACTATGATCGTCTTCGATGTTGGGAGGCTCGTGTAAGACCTTTCTTGATGGATACATGGAAGTTCAGATGTGATCCAAAGTATGCGAACACGTATTTCATGATCGAACCACCAGAGGTTGGAGAGTACTATACTTTTGAGGATAAGTTGTATTTGGCCCAGCGTATGATTCCATCAGGGGAAGGATTGACTTCAAAGGAAAAAAGGAAGGTAGATGAAGGAACTACTTCAAAAGGCAAGGAAAAGATGGAGGATAGTGATGAAGAGCCCGAAGAGGAGGACATTGATGATGACGAGGATGAGCCGCCATCAAAGAAATCATGTGGATCACTACATGTTTAGTTACTTGTATTTTATTTCTATTTCCTCGTTGTAATTGAACTATTTCAGACTTCTATATTATGGTATTATGGTGAAACTTGATGGCTTTAAGTTTTATTCGGTGAATGATTGTAGTGGCATGACTTGTTATGATTTTGTTGATATCAATGCAATCCCTATTTACCTCTCATGATCTATGATGTGTCTTTATTAGCTCTTTTGTGATTTGGTTGATGAATATTTGTAGCATTTGTTGATTGTGCTTGTTGTATTTATATTATGTCTTGAAAAAGGAATCCTTCTTGATCTTGATGTGTATACTTACTCTTTTTTCTTTGGTTGCGTTGCTAAAATCATGCCTCCTAAGTTGACATCTACTCGTGTGAACAATATGATTCAAGAGGCGATCGCTAATGCGCTTGAGGCTAATCGTGCAGCTAGAGGTCAAGGCCAAGGTGGAAATGCTGGAGGACCACAAGTCCCATGGGAATTTTCTTATGCCAGTTATATGAAGTGCGGACCTATGCAGTTTCATGTGATTGGAGGAGCTTTGGAACTTCGTCGTTTTGTAGAGAATATTGAGAGCACGTTTGAAACCAGTGGATGCACTAAGGCAAACAAACTGAAATTTGCAGCTGCTTCTTTTCTTGATGACGCGTTGAGTTGGTGGAACAACCAAGTGTCTATCGTTGGGCTTGTTGTGGCTAATGGGAGGACTTGGGCTGCTACAAAGGAGCTTTTGAATAAGAAGTTTTGTCCTGAAGAGGAATTGGGTCAATTGGAATATGAACTGAGACATCTAGTGTTGAGAAACAATGATATCACTTCTTATACAAGGAGGTTTAATGAGTTGATCTTGTTGTGCCCTGATGCTTTTGCGGATGACCGCAAGAAAATGAAGCAATATATCAAAGGATTGTCAAGCAACATAAAGGGTTAGATTACTTCGTCAAAGCCGAGATCATTTAATGAAGCTGTCCAAATGGCTCACGCTCTTATGGATGTGAAGATGCCAGATAAGAAAGAGAGTGTGGCTGAAGGAAACAAGAGGAAATGGGAGACTGCTCAAGCAAATCTATCACAAGGTCAGAATCATGGGGGTTATCGTAATAACAACCAAGGGTCTAACCGAAATCAGCAATTTAATCAGAGGAGGAATAATGGAATGAGAGCTGCAACAATGCCTAAAGGAAACAAGGTCAATCCTAAATGTGGTCGTTGTAATTTGTATCACGTAGGGAATTGCCCTCCTGCTTGTAACAAAAGTGGAATGGTTGGGCATAAGGCTGTGGAGTGTAGAGAAAGAGGCGTGGCAACGGGTGCAAATGCCACGAGAGTGATGGTATGTTTTGGTTGTGGTGAGAAGGGACACAAACAAGGAAATCTTCCAAAGGCTGGGAATAGACAAGGAGGAAACGCTATTGCTCCATCTTATGTGGTGGGGCCTGCAGACAAGCCTCAAGGTCCGAACGTGGTAGCCAGTACATTCTTACTTGTTGCTCGTTATGCTAGCGTATTGTTTGATTCAGGATCATATAGAAGCTTTGTAGATGTAAAATTCAGTTGCCTTATCAATAGAGAACCAGTAATGTTAACAAGTAGGTATAATGTAGAATTAGCCGATGGAAAGATTGTTAGCACTAATTCTATACTAAAAGGGTGTTCCTTGAAGCTAGGAAATTATGTTTTCGATATAGATTTGATAGCTATAGAGATAGGATCGTTTGATGTATTCATTGGGATGGATTGGTTAGTTTCGCATGGTGCGGTGATTGTTTGTGGAGAAAGGTTAGTTCAAAGTCCGCTGAGAAACAAGGTGTTGACGGTGAAGGGTGACGAATGTACTTCTCGTTTGAGAGTAATATCTTGCTTGAAGGTGATGAGGTACATGGAGGAAGGGTGTGATGTATTTTTGGCTCAAATTACTAGCGACGGTGAAGTAGAAACGAAGTTGGAGGATGTGCCAGTGATTCGTGAGTATCATGAAGTTTTTCCTGAAGAGTTGTCGAGATTACCGCCATCTCATGAGTTGAATTTCGGATCGATTTGGTGCCTGGAGCTGCACCAGTTGCTCGTGCGCCTTATCGATTGACACTGTCAGAACTGAAGGAGTTACCCGATCAATTGAAGGAATTGATGGATAAGGGGTTTATTAGACCAAGTTCATCACCTTGGGGAGCGCCTGTGTTGTTTGTGAAGAAGAAGGACGGATCGTCCATAATGTGTATCGATTATAGGGAGCTTAACAAATTAACGGTCAAGTGTGGAAACCTTGGTTTCCTTGATCTTTTAGCTACTAGGAATGACCATTGTTCATATGATTAGATAATCAAAGCGGAATATAACAACAATCATTAAAAAAGGTGTTTGGGGCACAAGAACACATAAATTAATCAAAAGGTTGCTAATTATATTAATAATCAACATCCACTAGACGTGTATACATTAATCCTACGTCTAATGCAACACACGCTTTAGGTTTACATTGTGAATGAAAGATATGAAAAACCTAATAACCCTTGGTTCCTTCTATAGTATAAGGATTAGGGTTTTACAAGAGATAACTATGAATAAACATGCATATCTTCTATTTAAATAACTAATACATAATATTAATAAATAATATTTTGAATACTTATCCTAAATAGATATTTCCAACAGCGTTTGACTTCTGTTAACTTCTATCAACGCCTAATTTACACTTGTCAACGCTTAGACATAATGTGTCAACACTTGAACAAATTCCTTCATGTTTTCTTCGTTTTGAGTTTCTGCCACATCAACTTTTGAACCAACAATCTTCCCCTAGTTGATGTTAGCAAAACTCTTTGTATATCTCTTGTAAGTTGTACATCATCTTCAAATTGCTTCCCCTCAAGTATATCATGTATATCTTCCCCTTTTTGTCACATCAATAAGGAAGGAAATAATGTATGCAATCGAAGATTCTCCATATGTAGGCTCTATGTAATGATCTTGAAGAAAAATAACTATAATAATCTTGATGTAGAAGTAGAATAAACCAAACTTGTGTTCCATGTCTTGTACTATCCATGTGACGTCGAACTTATACCATTAGAGAAAAATATAAGTAGACCTCGATCCCATTGTCAAAATCCTCATCCTTTGTGAGACACTGAGTACGATAATGTAACTCCTTCAAGTGATAGCATCATACACTGCTAGATTTGACAAGTCTTCGTCACCAACCATTAAAAGCACAAAAAAGTTATTGTTAAAGTCAATGGTTGATGTCCACCACTTTAACAATATGATGAAACACAAACTCGCGAAAATCTTCTTCGAACATCAACCTTACCATAAGAATTCTTCCCCTTAATCATATACATCTTCTAAGAAAAATATCCGAGCCATAAACATCAAAATAATATTCTGAATTAAAACGGAGATTCCATGTACCTTTGTGTGTAAATACCTATTTTTGTGTGCAAAAATTGTATGAATTTTCCAAACAGCAGCTATTCCTTTTGTTGTCTAATATCCTCTTTTATCCAATATATCACCACTGCGTGTTGTCCAATATCAGACAACACTTGTCAGCGTTTGAAAATCAATATATCAGACGACACATGATTTTCCTGTCAGCGCCTATGTATAACATTGTCAGCGCCATCTTTAAACCTGTCAGCGCCTGGCCATCAGTGTCTCATCCATGCCTTGTCAGCGTTACACAAACATCTATCAGCATCACACCAACATCTATCAGCGTCTAAATAACACACATCAGCAGCTAATTGTTCTAGGGTTTTATAAACCCTAAATCATTATTTTATGTGAAAACCATAAACTGCAGCGAACTTTGACATCGGATATCTTCTTCATGAGAGCTCAGATCTAAGATCCCTTTGGTGCGATTCTAGACACAAGTGCCAAGAACCTACAGCGCAAATATGACCACTATTGACTTTGACGCTTAATAAATTTTTCTTGGGGATAGATCTCGACAATCCCTCCAGTGGATATCTAGATATATATGTGTAGAACACACACATAAAATTTCGTGACGATCCAACGGTTCAATAAAAAGTTATGGCCTTCTGAATACTGCTGCGCACACAAAATCGCCTAGAAAAACCCTATACGGATTTTTCTTTCTACTCATCATTACGAACACCTTGTTGCTCCTAGCATCACGAGCCACGAGGCTCTGATACCAACTGTGGAAACCTTGGTTTCCTCGATCTTTTAGCTACTAGGAATGACCATTGTTCATATGATTAGATAATCAAAGCGGAATAGAACAACAATCATTAAACAAGGTGTTTGGGGCACAAGAACACATAAATTAATCAAAGGGTTGCTAATTATATTAATAATCAACAACCACTAGACGTGTATACATTAATCCCACGTCTAGTGCAACACACGCTTTAGGTTTACATTGTGAATGAAAGATATGAAAAACCTAATAACCCTTGGTTCCTTTTATAGTATAAGGATAAGGGTTTTACAAGAGATAACTATGAATAAACATGCATATCTTCTATTTAAATAACTAATACAGAATATTAATAAATAATATTCTTAATACTTATCATAAATAGATATTTCCAACAGCGTTTGACTTCTGTTGAATTCTATCAACGCCTAATTTACACTTGTCAATGCTTAGACACAATGTGTCAACGCTTGAACAAATGCCTTCAGGTTTTCTTCGTTTTGAGTTTCTGTCACATCAACTTTTTGACCCAACATCAAGAATCGGTATCCATTGTCGAGGATTGATGACTTATTTGGTCAGTTGCAAGGATCATGTGTGTACTCGACGATCGACTTGAGATCTGGTTATCACCAACTACGAGTTAGAGAGGAAGATATTCCTATAACTGCTTTCCGTACCCGGTATGGGCATTTTGAGTTTCAAGTAGTGCCGTTTGGTTTGACGAATGCGCCTGCTATGTTTATGGATTTGATATATCGTGTGTGAAAGTCGTATTTGGATAAGTTCGTCATTGTGTTTATTGATGATATCCTTATTTATACTAAGAGCAAGGAAGATCACGAGAAGCATTTGAGAATAATTTTTGAATTATTGAAGAAAGAGAAGTTGTACATAAAATTCTCTAAGTGTGAATTTTGGCTGGAATCAGTGCAATTTCTTGGGCATGTGATTGAAAACAAAGGTGTTCGTGTAGATCCTACCAAGATTGAGGAAATTAAGGACTGGTCGGTACCGACAACGCCGACTGAAGTTAGGAAATTTCTTGGTTTAGCTGGTTACTATCGGAGATTCATCGAAGGATTTTTGTTGATCGCGAAGCCGTTGACCAAGCTTACTGAGAAGAATTGGGCGTTTGAGTGGGAATTGATGAAGAAGCTGCTTTCAAAACGCTTAAGGATAAGTTGTGTTCTGCTCCGATTTTATCATTGCCAGAAGGAATTGAATACTATATGGTTTATTGTGATGCGTCTCACAAGGGTTATGGAGTTGTATTGATGCAACGTGAGAAGATCATCGCTTACGCATCTAGACAATTGAGGAAGCATGAGGAGAACTACACTACGCATGATTTGGAACTTGGTGCTGTAGTTATTGCGTTGAAGTTATGGAGACACTACTTGTATGGAACCAAGTGTGTTGTGTTCACAGACCACAAGAGTTTGCAAAATATTTTGGACCAAAAGGAGTTGAATTTGAGTCAAAGGAGATGGGTTGAGTTACTGAGTGATTATGACTGCGAGATTTGCTACCATCCTGGAAAGGCTAATGTAGTAGCTCATGCACTTTGTAGGAAGGAAAGAGAAAAGCCTCTTAGAGTTAGATCTTTGGTGATGACGGAGAGTGTTGATTTGACTGGAATGATATTGAAAGCTCAAGAAAATGGGTTGATTAGAGAGAATGGCAAGGCAGAGAATTTGGGAAGAAAGATGAATCCCCTTTTTGTGGTGAAGTCGGATGGACTGAGGTATTTCGAGAATCGAATTTGGTTACCGTTATTTCCACCTATGGAAGGAGTACCTGGAGTGCGAGATTTGGTTATGAACGAATCTCATAAGACGAAGTATTCGATACATCCTGGATCGGGTAAGATGTATCATGACATGAAGAAATTGTATTGGTGATTGAATATGAAGGCAGACATTGCCCGATACGTTAGTAAGTGTTTGACTTGTGCGAAAGTTAAGGCTGAACACAAAAGACCGTCTGGATTATTGGTGTAACCAGAGATTCCGGAATGGAAGTGGGAGAAGATCGCTATGGATTTCGAGACGGGTTTACCAAGAACTCCTAGCGGTTATGATATGATTTGGGTAATAGTGGATAGATTGGCGAAATCTGCTCACTTTTTGCCTATGAAGAAGACGGATGGAATGGAGAGACTTACTAGTGTGTATGTGATAAGTGTGAAAACACTCATCAATAATGATCCATAAACCACTCAAAACACAGTCAAATACATTATATTTAACTAAAAAGTATCAGAATTACATGGGTATTTGTGTTTCATGTGTTTTCAGGTAAGAAGATACATTTTAAGCAAACACGCGGTTTCAAGGACTTATTTGATGAAAAGACGAAGAAAATGATGAATCATGTTTCAAGGACTTTACTTGTCATTATTTCAAAGATCGAGGACTGAACTTGTAACTTTTAATAAGAAAAGGATGAAAATGAAAGTGGCTTAAAAGCTTTAATACATTTGTGACTATATAAGAAAAGCAAAGGACCAAAAGAAAAAAAATGTGAAAAGCTATTTAATTTTTACATAAACTTGGTCAATGACCAAGTCACGGTCAAACACACATACATGTCCTTCTTCTACATTAGAAGAGAGAGAAAGAGAACAAGTAACAAACGGTTTATCATCCCCTTTCACCACCAGACCTGCAATCCGATTTCAATGAAGATCCAAGAGGAATCAGACTAAACTTCTAACTAGAAAAATACTCCTAATCATATCCTCTTCAAGAAGATATGATTTAACTAAATCAAAAGTGGAAGACGAAGAAATGCCCAAATTGGATGAAGAATGAAGAACGAGTTAAACCTCATATTTACACGTGGCTTCAGTGGATTGGAAGTAACACGTCTTCTCCTCTTCTTCAAATGGCTATAAATACACGATCAAGACCTTCATTTTCAACAGTTAGCTAGGAGTAGTTTTACACACAGTAGATTAGTTTTTAGGAGTAGTTAGTTAGACTGTTGGAACTATTTTCTGTTATTCTGTTATAGAGTCTTTATGCATTCTTGTTTTTCGGTTAATATAGTTGTAACAGATTTTTGAGTTCTTCCATTAATGAAAGTTCTATTCATCTTCAAGCTTTCTTTGGTTTCCTTTAAATTCTGCATCTTACTAGTGCTACTGTTCACGATAATGTTTTTCTTCCATTAATGAGAAATCGAGCTTCCATTTTCAGTTTTACATATTCTTTTGTTAACTCATTTACATTTCTGTTTGAGAACTTTCGAGTTTGTTTAGATGGATTCCATTTAGTTGAAAGTTTGTAATTTCTGATAAACTTGATTTGTTGTAGGTAAAATTTCAATTTTCAGTCAAGTTTAACTTTTTTTTGTTTCTTTTTAGTAAATACTTAAACAGTAGTTGAAGGTTAGTTGGTAAGTCGGTTTAGTCTGTTAAAACAAGTTTGTAGATAATCTTGAATTTGTTAAATCAATTTAAACGGCTCTATTAAATCTTCTTCATTATCTGTTTTCTTAATTCGACTTAATGATCATAACCTCTCGGGATGCTATTGTTTTTGGAGTTCGTTATACCATAGTTCAGTTTTACTGTTGATTGACGTTCAATTTCTGAGTTGTTTAAGATCTTTATAAACTACTTCCCTGTTCTTCGTTAGCTGAGTTTTTGAGGAAATCATTTTAATCATGATTTCTGATGGTTAACCATGGTGAACTATAGCTGAATTTCTGCAAGAAAAATTCTATAAAGCATCGAGATTTTAGGAGTAATTTGGTAAGCTTGGCATCAGTAATACAGATAGTGGATTATTCTGTATTCTGTCTTCTCTTTGTTCAAATCTACAGGTAAACAAGTTTTTGTTATTTGAGGATTGCTCGATATTTTGGTTCTATAATGGTGTAAGCTTGTAAGCAGATAGTGAAGCTTCGCGATCAAAAGTGTGGTGGTGTTTGGTTTCAAGCCGGCTCAGCGCCAAGCTACGACATCAACGGACTAAACGACGGATGTTAGGGTTAAGCACATAATTACATTTTCTGCATATTTTTAGTCGACTTTAATCTGTACTGTTCATACTTGGTGTACTGTTTGTGATGTGTTTGAGTTAGGTTGCTTATAGCTTATGTTTACTTCATTTTCTGATATTGAGTAGCCAAAATAGGTAGTGAGTTTATATGAATTGTTATAGGTAGATGTAATCATGAAGTGAATCAAGTTTAGTGAGAGTCCAAGTTTGATAAACTTCATATCAGTAGCACATTTCTAAAATAGGAAGCTTAGCAGTTCAATTGAGGTTATGCTTCAGTAATTCAGTGATTTTACAATAGAATTGATTGTAGTAGTTGTTAAAAAGGCTGTAGTCGAAATTTCATAGTAAAAATAGAAACTTTTAAAAAGTATAATCACCTAGATTCGAACTTAAGACCTTATGTTCATTTTACTACGCTGCACCAATAGACTCAGTGTTTCAATTTGTTTAAACTTTTCAAATGTTTTCTTCTTATTCAAGGTACTAACTGATGATTAGCTTTTACTAGTTTACATCTTTAACGTGTTAGCCCCTCAAACTATTATATCCTTCTTACAGTCACAGTCCCTTATTATTAGTTGAACAGTTAAGTAGTCGTTAGATTTAACGATGAATTCAAATATGTAGGTCCTTCGTTAGAGATTTCAGTTAGTTGTCTATTGGGCCAGTGGGTAGTTGTTTGGCCCGGTTATTTGATTTTCAGCTAGATTAGTTACGAAACTAGTCCTTCCGTTAGTAGTCTATTGGACCAGTAGGTAGTTGTTTGGCCCGGTTATTTGATTAATGGACCTTTTTCATTTTGCTTTTTGATTTCTTTGAATTGTTGCATAGAATACGTATTTGTAATTTTAGAAGTAAATGTGCTATTATAGATATAATATTAGTGTAATGATAGTAGAATATTATATTAGTTTAATTCCTCGTTTTACGTGCCGAGTAGTGTAGTTTACTTTCTCGTTTTATATCTTTTGTACATTTAATTTTTGTAATTGAAAAATGTTTTTAGAATAATAGACGATATTTTTACATTTTTACATGTTTTGTGTGCAAGTAGCTTAAAAACCAAAATTACAAATTTTTTCAACAAAAACAATTAAGTCAAGCTTAAAAACGTTAAATCAATTCGATTAGACACCGAGACGATTATACTATAAAAACGAAATTTTAAATGGCGACGCTGCCAGTTCTTTTCGTGAAGATTAACGGTTTCGAGTGAGACGTATTGGATTTGGGGATCCGTTCACTTTGTGAACGTTATTTTTACGTATTATAAATCAAAAACATAAAAAAAATCAAAAAGATAAAAAATAAAAAAAAACCACAAAATCAATTCTTTTCCTAAAGAATTGAACCAAAAAAATAAAAAATCTGAAAAGTTATCTTTTTCCTAAAAGATTACACCAAAAATATATATTATATCGGTTTTCATCGTTTTTACGTACATATAGTGTTTTTCTTAAAAAATCAAATAAATACAAAAATATTTTTGATATATTATTATATGTAAATACATACATAGATACGAACACTTAATCCATCTACTTCCATAAATATTGTCGAGGCAATACACCGTGTTCGGGGGCGTTCTGGTCCTTGACACGTGTATCGATCAAATTTAATTAAGGGACAATAGATAAATGCTACAATCTACTTGATCTTGAGAAAGAGGCCACTGTGTGGGGGGTATAAGGCGAGTGTATTACACATTCTAAAGAAGCATGTTCTTAAGTGCTACGCGCCGCCTCGTTTCTCCGCTTCCTTGTGGGACTTTCAAGAGTGATAGTGATGAGTGGTGTGTCACCCAACTAGTATTTACATATATTATATTTTCTTGTGGATATTAATTATCGAACCTCGAGGGAGATAATCTCTTCTCTCTCAAAAGTCGACCGAGAGCTCATCTCTCACTCCTCGAGTTTACTTACACGTGTACTCGCACGCGTGTAACCATACCACCTTTGGTGTATTACTTCCTTCCCCGAGGAAGTGTTTAAAACGTCACTCGCTTGTATATACATTCGGCCACCTTGCTAAACATGGATACTCGTTCCATGTTGGAGATTTTGCAACAACGATCCGCCAACGCTAATTATTCGCCTTATTCGACTTGTGGTGGTCCACACGATACTTATTTATGTGATCAAAATAATGTCTATTATGGGGGGATATGCTTATAATGGAACCGAGAACCCTAATTTTCGACCTAACCTTCCGATGGACCATACTTGTAATGACTATATGGGACATTCCGATTTTTCATCACGACCTCCACCATCATTTCATGATCAACCCTTTTATGAGCCATACCAAAACCAAGGATTTTCAACTAATGAAGGTTTTCAAAATAATGATAATTTTCAAGGCTGTAATCAAGAAACCTTTCAAAACCAAGGATTTTCCAATTATGGGAATTTTCTTATGCCAGTTATATGAAGTGCGGACCTATGCAGTTTCAGAGTCTTTATGCATTCTTGTTTTTCGGTTAATATAGTTGTAACAGATTTTTGAGTTCTTCCATTAATGAAAGTTCTATTCATCTTCAAGCTTTCTTTGGTTTCCTTTAAATTCTGCATCTTACTAGTGCTACTGTTCACGATAATGTTTTTCTTCCATTAATGAGAAATCGAGCTTCCATTTTCAGTTTTACATATTCTTTTGTTAACTCATTTACATTTCTGTTTGAGAACTTTCGAGTTTGTTTAGATGGATTCCATTTAGTTGAAAGTTTGTAATTTCTGATAAACTTGATTTGTTGTAGGTAAAATTTCAATTTTCAGTCAAGTTTAACTTTTTTTTGTTTCTTTTTAGTAAATACTTAAACAGTAGTTGAAGGTTAGTTGGTAAGTCGGTTTAGTCTGTTAAAACAAGTTTGTAGATAATCTTGAATTTGTTAAATCAATTTAAACGGCTCTATTAAATCTTCTTCATTATCTGTTTTCTTAATTCGACTTAATGATCATAACCTCTCGGGATGCTATTGTTTTTGGAGTTCGTTATACCATAGTTCAGTTTTACTGTTGATTGACGTTCAATTTCTGAGTTGTTTAAGATCTTTATAAACTACTTCCCTGTTCTTCGTTAGCTGAGTTTTTGAGGAAATCATTTTAATCATGATTTCTGATGGTTAACCATGGTGAACTATAGCTGAATTTCTGCAAGAAAAATTCTATAAAGCATCGAGATTTTAGGAGTAATTTGGTAAGCTTGGCATCAGTAATACAGATAGTGGATTATTCTGTATTCTGTCTTCTCTTTGTTCAAATCTACAGGTAAACAAGTTTTTGTTATTTGAGGATTGCTCGATATTTTGGTTCTATAATGGTGTAAGCTTGTAAGCAGATAGTGAAGCTTCGCGATCAAAAGTGTGGTGGTGTTTGGTTTCAAGCCGGCTCAGCGCCAAGCTACGACATCAACGGACTAAACGACGGATGTTAGGGTTAAGCACATAATTACATTTTCTGCATATTTTTAGTCGACTTTAATCTGTACTGTTCATACTTGGTGTACTGTTTGTGATGTGTTTGAGTTAGGTTGCTTATAGCTTATGTTTACTTCATTTTCTGATATTGAGTAGCCAAAATAGGTAGTGAGTTTATATGAATTGTTATAGGTAGATGTAATCATGAAGTGAATCAAGTTTAGTGAGAGTCCAAGTTTGATAAACTTCATATCAGTAGCACATTTCTAAAATAGGAAGCTTAGCAGTTCAATTGAGGTTATGCTTCAGTAATTCAGTGATTTTACAATAGAATTGATTGTAGTAGTTGTTAAAAAGGCTGTAGTCGAAATTTCATAGTAAAAATAGAAACTTTTAAAAAGTATAATCACCTAGATTCGAACTTAAGACCTTATGTTCATTTTACTACGCTGCACCAATAGACTCAGTGTTTCAATTTGTTTAAACTTTTCAAATGTTTTCTTCTTATTCAAGGTACTAACTGATGATTAGCTTTTACTAGTTTACATCTTTAACGTGTTAGCCCCTCAAACTATTATATCCTTCTTACAGTCACAGTCCCTTATTATTAGTTGAACAGTTAAGTAGTCGTTAGATTTAACGATGAATTCAAATATGTAGGTCCTTCGTTAGAGATTTCAGTTAGTTGTCTATTGGGCCAGTGGGTAGTTGTTTGGCCCGGTTATTTGATTTTCAGCTAGATTAGTTACGAAACTAGTCCTTCCGTTAGTAGTCTATTGGACCAGTAGGTAGTTGTTTGGCCCGGTTATTTGATTAATGGACCTTTTTCATTTTGCTTTTTGATTTCTTTGAATTGTTGCATAGAATACGTATTTGTAATTTTAGAAGTAAATGTGCTATTATAGATATAATATTAGTGTAATGATAGTAGAATATTATATTAGTTTAATTCCTCGTTTTACGTGCCGAGTAGTGTAGTTTACTTTCTCGTTTTATATCTTTTGTACATTTAATTTTTGTAATTGAAAAATGTTTTTAGAATAATAGACGATATTTTTACATTTTTACATGTTTTGTGTGCAAGTAGCTTAAAAACCAAAATTACAAATTTTTTCAACAAAAACAATTAAGTCAAGCTTAAAAACGTTAAATCAATTCGATTAGACACCGAGACGATTATACTATAAAAACGAAATTTTAAATGGCGACGCTGCCAGTTCTTTTCGTGAAGATTAACGGTTTCGAGTGAGACGTATTGGATTTGGGGATCCGTTCACTTTGTGAACGTTATTTTTACGTATTATAAATCAAAAACATAAAAAAAATCAAAAAGATAAAAAATAAAAAAAAACCACAAAATCAATTCTTTTCCTAAAGAATTGAACCAAAAAAATAAAAAATCTGAAAAGTTATCTTTTTCCTAAAAGATTACACCAAAAATATATATTATATCGGTTTTCATCGTTTTTACGTACATATAGTGTTTTTCTTAAAAAATCAAATAAATACAAAAATATTTTTGATATATTATTATATGTAAATACATACATAGATACGAACACTTAATCCATCTACTTCCATAAATATTGTCGAGGCAATACACCGTGTTCGGGGGCGTTCTGGTCCTTGACACGTGTATCGATCAAATTTAATTAAGGGACAATAGATAAATGCTACAATCTACTTGATCTTGAGAAAGAGGCCACTGTGTGGGGGGTATAAGGCGAGTGTATTACACATTCTAAAGAAGCATGTTCTTAAGTGCTACGCGCCGCCTCGTTTCTCCGCTTCCTTGTGGGACTTTCAAGAGTGATAGTGATGAGTGGTGTGTCACCCAACTAGTATTTACATATATTATATTTTCTTGTGGATATTAATTATCGAACCTCGAGGGAGATAATCTCTTCTCTCTCAAAAGTCGACCGAGAGCTCATCTCTCACTCCTCGAGTTTACTTACACGTGTACTCGCACGCGTGTAACCATACCACCTTTGGTGTATTACTTCCTTCCCCGAGGAAGTGTTTAAAACGTCACTCGCTTGTATATACATTCGGCCACCTTGCTAAACATGGATACTCGTTCCATGTTGGAGATTTTGCAACAACGATCCGCCAACGCTAATTATTCGCCTTATTCGACTTGTGGTGGTCCACACGATACTTATTTATGTGATCAAAATAATGTCTATTATGGGGGGATATGCTTATAATGGAACCGAGAACCCTAATTTTCGACCTAACCTTCCGATGGACCATACTTGTAATGACTATATGGGACATTCCGATTTTTCATCACGACCTCCACCATCATTTCATGATCAACCCTTTTATGAGCCATACCAAAACCAAGGATTTTCAACTAATGAAGGTTTTCAAAATAATGATAATTTTCAAGGCTGTAATCAAGAAACCTTTCAAAACCAAGGATTTTCCAATTATGGAAGTTTTCAAAATTATGATAATTTTCAAGGCTATAATCAAGAAACCTTTCAAAACCAAGGATTTTCAAACAATGAAGGCTTTCAAAATGATGAAAATTTTTCATGCTATAAAGAAGATACTTTTCAAAATCAAGGATTGTCACATTTTGAGGGTTTTCAAAATGAAGGGAATTTTCAAGGTTACAATCATGAGAACTTTCATAATCAAGACTCTTTTCAAACCTATAATTCACCTAATTATGGAAATCCACCTCCACCCTATTCTTCGACTTACATGTCCAGGTTTTGTGGAAAAGAACCCCATTGTTGTTTTGATTGTAGACTTTTTGATCTCAATGAGCTTTCTTTTGAACTCGAGCAACAAGGAAGACACCATGAATATATTTTAACAGTTTTTACACGTATGAAAGAGATGAGTCTGGAAGAAATGAAAGAAGAGTCTCTGTGGTTAAGGGAGTAAATTAAGTCTCTTGAGGATGATGTAAGGAACAAGCGGTTTTGTAATAAGCAAATTGGTGATAGGTATAGAGAATCGGTGAACAATTCCTCTCGTTTCCTCAAGGAAAATTTAGATGATTTACTCTTTAAGATTGATAAAAAGGAAGAAGAAGAACAATTTTTTTGCCAATCGTGCTCGTTTGCTTAAAAAATGCTTATATGATGATGATGATGAACCTCCGATTTGTATGACACTTGATGATGACACACCTTCATCACATTTACCTCATATGGAACCCACCAACTCTTTAACCATGGGGGACGAGCCTCTTAGCACTAATATAAACACCGATTTGGATGAATTAACCGCCTCTAGTGTTGAGAACCTTATCCCAATCCAAAGAGAGCTTGAGGGTGTTTCCAATGAACCATGTGATGAGTTTTGTTTTGATACCTTTTCTCCTCATGATCACATTGACATTTCATTACATGTTGATCTTCATGCTACTACTAGTGATTTTGGTGATTTTGATCTTGATGAATTGTTTAAAGATAGGGATAATGAGATTGAGGAAGAGTTTGTGCAAGACTTGCCACAAATGAAGGATGATGATTGTGATTCTAGTGACACATCTTATGCTATATCATCCGATGATTTGTCTTGTCAAGATAACATTCCTAATTTGGATGAAGAGTTTGCTCCTATAGAAAATGTGGATCCTTCTCCTCTTCCACCTTATGATTCTTGTGATGAAACCATTGATGATCCTTATGATAGTGATGAGTCCTTTACTTCTGATGATGATGACTCCATTTCTTCTATGACTCCTTCACCTATTCCTCTAAGTGATTTTGTGATACATTCAAATCCTCTTTTTGAGACATGTTTTGATAACCCACTTTTTGAGGAGTATGAAGAACCTCATAATGAGTTTATAGAAGAAGAATCCTTGATTGATCATTTTTCACCGGTTTTTGAGGATACACCTATTGATTTTCATGATCAGATCATCCAATTTGAGTGATTCTATCATTAATACACCTCCTTTTGAGCCTTATGTTCCCACCCTTCCACCCTTGAAGTTGGTTATTGATGAATATCCTATACTCTTAGAGATTGATTCTTTTTCACCTAAGGCACCTTTAGAACCCAAAACCTTTGATATGGATTCTCATATGGATATTGATGCCACCATAGAGGCTTTTCTTGCTAATATTGATATTGAGGTTGATTATAGTGATTCAAATTGGGAAGAGGAGATTCATCTTATTGACAACAGGTTTTTTTGGAACATAGAGATTACACCTCCTCCACAAGACACTATTAATTTTGATCCTCCTTTCACTCTTCCTTCTATGGAAGATTACCCACCTTTTGATGATGATGACGAGCCCAACATGGAAATAATAGTTATGAATGTTTTAATACCTACACCTTCATTGTCTCATGATGATTTGATCACTAAAAGGGAATCTTATATGTTTGAACAAGTTCATCTTCTTATTTTCCCATGAAGGGAAAGGTTTTTGATCCTGGGATACATAAATTTGAGACACCTTGGTTTTCATCTACTCCACTTAAGAGTGTGACTTCTATTGAGATGGAAATCTTGTATGAGCTTACTTTGCTGATACTACCTACTTTGGAGTTGTTCACTTGTTGATATGGAAACTATGTATTTGATGCTGGGGTGCTTCCTATTTGAGAGATTTTCTATGTTGGACAAACTTGAGACATGTTGGACCGTTCCATTTATCGAGGCGGATATTGTAAATTTTATAGTAAATGGAAACGTGCTAAGTTTGAGTGTATCATGTGAGACGAGCTTCAACGTGATATTCTTTATTCTCCATGATGGTTTCCCCAAGGACAGCTTAATTCGCGGCCGAGTCGAGCTAGCGACTTAGGGTTAAAAAACTCAAGCATTGTATAACTAGGTTAGAAAACGTAGAGTAGATCTAAATAGGTTAGGTTTAATTAAATGGTGTTATAGTAGAGTCGAAGTGGAGGGGTGGCCTTTCTTCGTCTTTTGGTGTTTACTTCAAGGGTTTCTTTCTCACATTTCATGCTTGGAGCTTATGGAGGAGGCCCCTGTATTTGGTTCACTTCGATTAGTTTTTGCTATTGTGATATTCAAAACACTTGTGCTTAAAATGAATACCCTTTAGTTGTCTGTTCCTTAGCTTAGGTTAAGCAAAGTACGTAATGTAATAAGTGTAGGGGAGTTCACTCCAATACTCTTAAACATTGAGGATAATGTTTATCTTAAGTGTAGGGGAGACTTCTATCGAAGTGACCTTACCTAGACCATTGACATAACTTCATGATAACTTGGAAATTAATTTTTCAAACATTTTTCAAATTTTTGATCTACTTTGGCCACCGAAAATATGCATTCCTAATTTTTGCATCGAACATTTTTCATTTAGATAACATATTTACATTTTATATATTCTTCTTTTTATTTTTCATCAAAAATATATAAAAGAAAAAAAATATAATAAGAACATGGTTTAACAAATTTAGATTTCTTTGACATATTAGGCCCGTCAGGGATACTTTGACTCAACCCGATTTTGCTTATCTAAGCATTCTCTAGCTAGTATCCTTAACCATGTAGTCCTTCATTGGTCTATTAGGCTATGCATCCACGACTCTCATTATTTGAGATTTTAAATTTGTGGAGAATGGGAGATGATAGAGTTGAAGCAAGTATAAAAGGGCTAGATAAACGTCATGATAATTACTTGTGGCTTAACCCTTCTCTTTCTTTGCCTCTATTTTCTTTGCATGTATATATGTTAATAAATAATCAAGAACGGTTTTAATTGATTTGTAGTCTCTTATGCATTTTTGTCTAATCATTCATGGTTGGTATAAGTACGTCTTAAGATTCTAAGTTAGAACGCTTTATGTGTACTAGACATATGTCATGCTTAACACTTAGCGGGTGTTTTTCCTTTTATTCTTTTCAACTTTCTTTGTGAGGAATAAAGAAAAATAAGAGCGGCTTATAAAAAAATGAGTGGCTAGAAAAAAAAAGAAAAAAAAATAATTATACAAGACTCCTAAGAGGGGCAGTGAAGTGTTAATTATAGTAACTATTAGATTCCAATATTACCTTGACGGGTTGCGGGATTGAAGATCCAAGGTCTCAAAAGGGCGGAGGATATAAATTATTGTGTGAGTTTTATTTTTCTTTCCTTAGCGAGTGTTTAGCTACTTATTAATGCATGACATAAGGATTTTATACATAAGGCGAATGACTTATTACTCTTGAAACGAACTTATATTAATTATGAGCGGTTTTTCAAGTAATGGATGAGAGGATTACTTAGGATTAAAACCGTGCTTCCTTATTTTAGATTTTAAATTTCTTATATTTCACGCTTCAAATAATGACAAATTTGCTCTCAAGCAATTTGCTCAAATAATAACCGCTTCCACATTTAATTGTCATGAATAAGTTGATGCACTTTTTACTTGTGAATGTAATGATCCCATTTTTAAGCTCTGTATGGGGAAAGTGAAACTTAAGGGTGATAAGTATTCATGGTACCAAAGCCCTAGTCTAAGTCTTTGATTTCTTTATAAGTTATTTTCATCAAAACCATTTCAATAAAAATAAAAAATATATAAATAGAATTGATTTCTTTTGCATTGCATTGTTAAATCAAAATCATTCGTCATGTAGCATAGCATAGTATATTAAATCATAAAATGGCCAAGGTGGATTAATTATGAGAAAAATGCACTCTAGAGCTTTGAAATGCTGCATTGCATGAGGTCATGGTAATGGTCAAGTTAAGGGGAGTTGATAAGTGTGAAAACACTCATTAATAATGATCCATAAACAACTCAAAACAAAGTCAAATACATTATATTTAACTGAAAAGTATTAAAATTAAGTGGTTAGTTGTGTTTCATGTTTTTCCAGGTAAGAAGATACATTTTTGAACAAACACGCAGTTTCAAGGACTTATTTGATGAAAAGACGAAGAAAATGACGAATCATGTTTCAAAGACTTTACTTGTCATTATTTCAAAGATCGAGGACTGAAAATGTAACTTTTAATAAGAAAAGGATGAAAAAGAAAGTGGCTTAAAAGCTTTAATACATTTGTGACTAAATAATAAAAGCAAAGGACCAAAAGAAAAAAATCTGAAAAGCTATTTAATTTTTACATAAACTTGTTCAATGACCAAGTCACGGTCAAACACACATACAAGTCCTTCTTCTACATCCGAAGAGAGAGAAAGAGAACAAGTAACAAACGGTTTATCATCCCCTTTCACCACCAGACCTGCAATCCGATTTCAATGAAGATCCAAGAGGAATCAGACTAAACTTCTAACTAGAAAAATACTCCTAATCATCTCCTCTTCAAAAAGATATGATTTAACTAAATCAAAAGTGGAAGACG
Source organism: Glebionis coronaria (assembly GCA_025667525.1). Taxonomy (NCBI): domain Eukaryota; kingdom Viridiplantae; phylum Streptophyta; class Magnoliopsida; order Asterales; family Asteraceae; genus Glebionis; species Glebionis coronaria. Next base: position 250,022,326 of record CM046875.1, on the reverse strand, counting down.
AAGAAATGCCCAAATTGGATGAAGAATGAAGAACGAGTTAAACCTCGTATTTACACGTGGCTTCACTGGATTGGAAGTAACACGTCTTCTCCTCTTCTTCAAACGGCTATAAATACACGATCAAGACCTTTATTTTCAGCGGTTAGCTAGGAGTAGTTTTACATACAGTAGATTAGTTTTTAGGAGTAGATAGTTAGACTATTGGAACTATTTTCTGTTATTCTATTATAGAGTCTTTATGCATTCTTGTTTTTCGGTTAATATAGTTGTAACAGATTCTTTGAGTTCTTCCATTAATGAAAGTTCTATTCATCTTCAAGCTTTCTTTGGTTTTCTTTAAATTATACATCTTACTAGTGCTATTGGTCACGATAATTTTTTTCTTTCATTAATGAGAAATCGAACTTCCATTTTCAGTTTCACATATTCTTTTGTTAACTCATTTACATTTCTGTTTGAGATCTTTCGAGTTTGTTAAGCTGGATTCCATTTAGTTGAAAGTTTGTAATTTATGATAAACTTGATTTGCTGTAGGTAAAAGTTTCAATTTTTAGTCAGGTTTAAGTTTTTTTTGTTTCTTTTCAGTAAAAACTTAAACAGTAGTTGAAGGTTAGTTGGAAAGTCGGTTTAGTCTGTTAAAACCGGTTTGTAGTTAATCTTGAATTTGTTAAATCAATTTAAACGACTCTATTAAATCTTCTTCATTATCTGTTTTCTTAATTCGACTTAATGATCATATCCTCTCAGGATGCTATTGTTTTTGGAGTTCGTTATACCATAGTTTAGTTTTACTGTTGATTGACGTTCAATTTCTGAGTTGTTTAAGATCTTTATAAACTACTTCCCTATTCATTGTTAGCTGAGTTTTTGAGGAAACCATTTTAATCATGATTTCTGATGGTTAACCATGGTGAACTATAGGTGAATTTCTGCAAGAAAAATTCTATAAAGCATCAAGATTTTAGGAGTAGTTTTGTAAGCTTGGCATCAGTAATATAGATAGTGGATTATTCTGTATTCGGTCTTCTCTTTGTTCAAATCTATAGGTAAACAAGTTTTTGTTATTTGAGGATTGCTCAAGATTTTTGGTTCTATAATGGTGTAAGCTTGTAAGCGGATAGTGTAGCTTCGTGATCAAAAGTGTGGTGGTGTTTGGTTTCAAGCCGGCTCAGCGCCGAGCTTCGACATCAACGGACTAAATGACGGATGTTCGGGTTAAGCACATAATTACATTTCTTGCATATTTTTAGTCGACTTTAATCTGTACTGTTCATACTTGGTGTACTGTTTGTGATGTGTTTGAGTTAGGTTGTTTATAGCTTATGTTTACTTCATTTTCTGATATTGAGTAGCCAAAATAGGTAGTGACTTTATATGAATTGTTATAGGTAGATGTAATCATGAAGTGAATCAAGTTTAGTGAGAGTCCAAGTTTGATAAATTTCATATCAGTAGCACATTTCTGAAATAGAAAGCTTAGCAGTTCAACTGATGTTATGCTTCAGTAATTCAGTGATTTTACAATACAAGTGATAGTAGTAATTGTTAAAAAGGTTGTAGTCGAAATTTCATAGTAAAAATAGAAACTTTTTAAAAAGTATAATCACCTAGATTCGAACTTAAGACCTTATGTCCATTTTACTGCGCTGCCACCAATAGACTCAGTGTTTCAATTTGTTTAAACTTTTCAAATGTTTTCTTCTTATTCAAGGTACTATCTAATAACGTGTTAGGCCCTCAAACTCTTACATCCTTCTTACAGTCACAGTCCCTTATTATTGCTTGAACATTTAAGTGGTCGTTAGATTTAACGATGAATTCATATCTGTAGGTCCTTCGTTAAAGATTTCAGTTAGATTAATTACGAAACTAGCCCTTCCGTTAGTAGTCTATTGGGCCAATAGGTGGTTGTTTGGCCCGGTTATTTGAATTTTAGTTAGATTAGTTACGAAACTAGTCCTTCCATTAGTGGTCTATTGGGCCAGTAGGTAGTTGTTTGGCCCGGTTATTTGATTAATAGACCTTTTTCATTTTGCTTTTTGATTTCTTTGAATTGTTGCATAGAATACGTATTTGTAATTTTAAAAGTAAATGTGCTATTATAGAAATAATATTAGTGTAATGATAGTAGAATATTATATTAGTTTAATTCCTCGTTTTGCGTGCCGAGTAGTGTAGTTTAATTTCTCGTTTTATATCTTTTTTACATTTAATTTTTGTAATTGCAAAATGTTTTTAGAATAGTACGTATATGTATATAGACGATATTTTTACATTTTTACATGTTTTGTGTGCAAGTAGCTTAAAAACCAAAATTACAAATTTTTTCACCAAAAACAATTAAGTCAAGCTTAAAAGCGTTAAATCACTTCTATTAGACACCAAGACGATTATACTATAAAAACGAAATTTCAGTATGTGAAGGAGATCGTTTGTCGATATGGAGTACCTTTATCGGTTATTTCGGATCGCGATAGTAGATTGACTTCTGAGTTTTGGAGATCTCTTCAGCGTGTGTTAGGCACTGAATTGAGTTTGAATACGGCCTATCATCCTGAGACCAATAGCCAGAGCGAAAGGACTATTCAGACGTTGGAAGACATGCTCCGAGCGTATGTTATTGATTTTGGTGGAAGCTGGGAACGTCATTTGCCTTTAGTAGAATTCTCGTATAACAACAGTTATCATGCCAGTATTAAGGCAGCGCCATTTGATGCTTTGTATGGACGGAAATGTAGATCTCCTATGTGTTGGAGCGAGGTAGGGGAAAGTCAATTGACTGGACCTGAGATGATTTTAGAGACTACCGAGAAGATTGTGCAAATCAAGAACCGATTGCTAGCTGCGAGAATCCGACAGAAGAGTTATGCCGATAATAGGAGGAAGCCGTTGGAATTCGAAGTTGGGGACATGGTTATGCTTAAGGTATCGCCATGGAAAGGAGTTATTCATTTTTTGAAGAGAGGAAAGTTGAGTCCGAGGTATATTGGAACATTTAAGATAATTAAACGAATTAGACCAGATGCTTATAAGTTGGATTTGTCGAAGGAGCTTAGTGCTATTCATAACATGTTTCACGTGTCAAATCTGAAGAAGTGTTTGGCGGATAGGGGTTTGGTAATTCATTTGGATGAGATTCAGCTCAACGACAAATTGCATTTTATGGAGGAACAAGTGGAAATTATGGACCGAGAAGTCAAGAGATTGAAGCATAGTAGAATTCCCATTGTGAAAGTACGATGGAATTCTAGGCGTGGACCGAAATTTACGTGGGAACGTGAGGATTTCTTTAAGGAAAAGTATCCTCATTTGTTCTAGTGGTACGAAATGTGAGTATAAGAAGAGGCGAACGTCGGGACGTCGTTCCCTTAGGGAGGGGAGGATGTGATACCCAGAAACCGAGGTCACTAGTTATCCCTAATTTACGTATATTTTTTAAATTTCTAAGAAATTTTGTTGGTCATATGTTTGACGGTTTAAGTTGAAACCAATATTGGAGGTCTTAATTTTCACGTTTAACGATTTAAGAAGAACCTATAATGACTACGATACCGACGAATGCCCAAAAATTTATATTTTATTATCGATTGATCGATATTTGGATTTTTCGATGTTTTTATTTTAATTGCATGTTAAGTCGAGTCGGAACCATTTTTATTCCATTTTGTGTGCGTTTGAACCATTTAAAAGTATTTTGAGGTAGCTGGGACGAACCCTGACTCCCGCAAAAATTCAAAACCGACTAGTGGGTTATATTCCCGCTCTTTAAATCATTGTTTTATCATAAGCAAAAAAGATAGCTAGTTTAGAAACTTTGGTCCCTCCAAACTTACAAAAGGGAAGCAACAAACACACACTAATCATTTTTCATTTCAAAATTTTTACCCTCTCCCTCTCCTCTCTCTCTAGCCGACGGCTACACCACCACCACCACCACTCCACCATTGATTTTTTTAGTTTTTGAAGAAACTAAGCACAAACCATCCTTTCTTTCATCATTGTAAGTGTTTTAATCCACTCAAAACGCACATGCATTCATTTGATTTTTCCAAAAATTTATGATATTCCAAAAGGGGGTTGATCTAATTAATGTATACGCATGTTGGTTATACAAGTGATTTAGGATTATATGAATTATCTAGAATGATTTGAGGTGATATTAGGGGTATAGGAGTAGATGAAATGGATTGAAAACAAGTGTAGGTATGATTTTTAAAGTGTTATTTTAGAGCAGATAGTTTAAGGTTGTTTTCGTGGTTTTAACTTTACTTCCAGGTCTTAATTATAGAATGTAGTTTTATATCTTCTTTCTACCTTCGTTTTGGTATAAGATACGGCTTTTAACTCCAAACAAGTCAAAAGTTATAGTGTTTTGAATATTCGAGTACCGGGAGGCGAGTATCGACGCAATCCGAATTTGTGTTCGATATTAGGTCAAATCTCGGGGACTATAAATTGAGTTTAAAAAATGTTTGAGGGCTGTTCTTTAGCTCAAAACCTGGAGTTATGAGTCTATTTTCAAACTTAGGAATCGGATTTACATATGGAATTGGATAAGTCAGTCAAAATGGTTTTACGGTGTAAGGGTACAAATCTGCCTGGATTTTCAAGGTTGGAAATGTGTTGGGCAGCGAGACTTAAAAGTAAAATCTTTTTATGAAAATTTTTGTGAGCTTTTTACATGATGTAAGTGAAGTCTACAGCGAGTTTCATAAAATTTCGTGGTGTTTAAGTATGGGAATTCAGTCCGTACATTAGGTATGTACCGGCAGAATTGTAATTGGAGTAATAGTCTTAATAACGTATAATAATGAACGTGTCTAGTAAATATCATTTGTTTGAATTTTTGGTGTGAGTTTATATGAACTTTGAGTGTTCTTAATTATATACATACAATACTTAATTGTACTTGAAGGTGTTGATTCATTTCACGTTGTTTGTTAGGTGTTGTATTTGATTTCCCGGGACATCCTCATCGTCGGTGATTGTTTTCGTCTACGTCTTTGCTAATACAACCACTACTACTTAAGGTGAGTCTATAGCCTCGCTTTTTACTATTTTTCAATGATTTTTACCCGTGAGGGGGATACATGGTATTTAAATGAAAAGGAACATAAGTCGTGAATGGTTATTGGACCCGAATGATGTCTTGAATTATGTTATGTAGCTAGTTGCTAAAAGGCAATAAATTCATGACCCGTTAACTATTTTTTAATACTTGTGTGGATTGGAAATAGCCGCTTGAACAATTTATAGTAATATTGGGTTGACGAACCTATCCTAGACGAGAGCTAGTATGTTGAGTACCCTCTGCGTATGGATAACTTGTGTTGAAAAAAAGGTATAATTGGCAACGACTTTACTTAAATCACGCCGGCATTTGGCCTGGGTAATTAGTTTATGGGGTCAGTGTCATGATCTTAAACATAATTAAATAGCTTATGCTATAACGAGTAATACCAATATAATAGTTTGACATGATCAACGTACTATTGAATAATCGTGAATGATTTTTATATTTATGTTCAATTGTGATTTTGTAAACCTATCGATCTCGCTCAACATTATTTGTTGATGATTTTAAGCATGTGTTTCAGGTAATCAAAGATGATAGTGGCGGAGCATGCTATGGATGTTGTTGTGGCTTATGGGCGGTCTAACTTGTTTTCCTCCCTTTTCTTAATGACAATTTATATTTCATGATGTCTTGTAAAACAATTTGGTCGGTTTTAAGGGGTTGAGATTTATGGGGACCTAACGCTACTATATTATTATTTTAGGGTTTGGAAACAATTGGACAATGTTGTTGTAATTTAACTTTGTTTAAATTTACTTAATGTCGAAACGTCTCTTTTGAGTAGTTCAATATGGCTTGTGTGTGATGATTCTTTGACTAGCACCCAATTGTGATATTTCGCTACACAAGGTAAATTGGGGGTGTTAGATAATTAAATTAATAACACAAAGAAATATAATTAAATTTAAATATAAAACTTATTTATAAAAAGATTTAATTAAACTAAGTAAATTCTTGTGTTTTTATGTGTTCGTGTATTCCCGAATTCGCGCTTTAAAAACTTTCCCCGAGACACCCATGTCTCGGGTTAAACCAAACCAGGCCCACTACGTAGTCCCCCTACTGACGTCAGCCATAGAGTCGCCACTGGCCTTGTGCTAGTTGCCACCTTTGGCTAAGCAGTACCCACTGCTTGTCATTATTCCCACTGCTAATAATATAGTAATATAGTTCCCACTGTTTGGCTTTCTGTTCCTACCGTTTATATAACCAAACACTCCCTTGTTCGTTCCCACTGGTTTACAGACCCAAACACCCCACCCCCTCATCTAAAACCAACACCCCTGGTAGCTTCTTTGTTTCGCTGTTGTCCACGCCAAACCCACAGCCTAACGGCTGGCCATAGAAAACCAACACCGAACCAACCCGCACCCCTATTTGTGGTCACGACTGGCCAAAAGAAACCACACCGAGACCTATTGGTCTCGGTTTTCCTGATTTCACCCAAAACCTGATACCCCCTGCGTTTGTGGTTTACGTCTAACATCAAAAGCCACCACCGAGAGTCGTTGACTCTCGGTTTTCCTGAAACCAACACAAACCCGACACTCCCTGTTTGTATTCTTGATAAATCAAACAGAAAGAAGGAAAAAGAAACGCATTTGGGGTTTTACCTTGGTTTACGTGTATGGAATAAGGAACCAAACGACATCAAGCTCGATCCTTGGACTAAACTCACGAATGTTTTACTGATTCTTGATGTTTTGTTCGTCGGTAAGAAGGAGACAAAGAAAAAAAGAACGACATCTAGATTAGGGTTTTATTAGTGTTTTGTTTGTCTCCAAAAAATTAAAACACTTCCTCCGTTTGTATATGTTACCCGGCCTAGACCAAGGAATGGGCCACAACCCATTTTCCTTTCCTCCTTTTTGTTTAAAAGCTGCAGCCCAACATAGCCTAACACATGCACACTTTCTAAATTTCGCTTCGTGTTTTGAAAAAACTCGCGTACGTATTTGCGTTTAAATTTCGGAATAGTATTTATTTATTTTTCGGAAAATAAATACGTACGTAATACTGCACAACCAGTAATTAATTATTAACAAATATTTATTTTCTGAATAATTAAATTACGTCATGATATTAACTAAAACTGAGATTGCGTGATATTAATATTTGTGGATTTTAACCATTGCGTACATGTTCGTTGATTGATCCTCGTAAATATCTTCTGTCGTGAATTATTTATTTTCTGAATAAATAATACTTTCGTAATACTTGAATTAACACTGTTAGTTATTATCTGAATAAATAATTACGTAACGTTTAATTTAAATCTGTGATTGTGCGTAATTAATGTTCGAGGACTTTTAAAGCGGGTTTTACAACTATTCCTCTCTAAAAAATAATTCGTCCTCGAATTAAAGGTAATAAGCTGATGAAGTTATAAGAACTGAACAAACAGGTAGGCTGAAAGGACATGTAAGCTGAGAGGATAATTCGTCCCCGAATTAGAATATAATGTTGCTGAAAAATATACACGTGACATGACTGAAGTGAACATTGAGCGTAACATGACTGAAAGAATTTAACCAAATTATTGAAGGAAAAGATGAGAGGTCCGGATGGACTCCTCCGTTCCGAGTGGCTTCCCGCTCGAAACAGATCCTTCAAGATCTAAACACAATGAAAACCTTGGTTCTGATGACCCTGTTCCGACGATGCTGAATAGTTTCTGGTACCATACATAAAATGGATTTTCTAAATCTGATAGAATTAATAAGTTATGGCATGTAGGATACCTGAAACGGTATGTACAAATATTCTAAAAGGATGAAATTTATCTTCCAAAGTAAAGCTGCTGGAAACATATTGAGAAGGAATATGTGAACAATTGTGAACGTGTTACGTAGTAATATTGAACGTGGTTCGCGATTATATGAGGAACGCTCTACATGAAGTACACCGTGAATGTGATACGTGAAACATATTGTGAACGTGATACCAGAACATATCATGAACGTATACTGATTGAGGAGGGAATGCCAAATGATACGGCATGAGGCGTGAAACGTCTGCATGGGTATGAAAAATCTACGTTAAACTTGAGTATGGTTTTCTTAATGTTTCTGTTTCTAAATCCAGTAAAAGATGTGAAACGTGTATCGTAAGATCGAACACGAGTTTGATCGTGAACAATGTCATGAACGTGACCGTGGACTTAAATCATGAGATAGCACAAATATGAACTAAAATAATATAATAATGTGAATGTGATATGTAAGCGTGAAGGTGAACGTGAACGTGATCATGAATGTAAACGTACACGTGATTGTGAACATGAACGTGAGCGTGAGCGTGAATTTTTATCCGACATGATTGTTGATGGAATACCTTGAAATTATACAATTTACTGCCGAATTTTCTGCTGACCCGTTATTGCGTAATCCTTTTGGATGAAAGAAAACGTATAGGCTGGTTGACAATGACTTAGATAGTATCATACTTCTTCGAAGCCTGTGGCAACTGATAACAACCTGCAGGAAATCTTGTCTCACTTCTGTTCAAAATTTCTACTGGTTGTAATAACTCACTTAGTGTAACATCCCGCCTACTCTGACTACAATATTGTCCGCTTTACCCGTAGGCTCACGGATTTGCTTTGTGGCCCTCTTGTAAGTACTTCCCGGCTGGTCACCCAACCTAGTACTAATCTGACATGAGCACGCTTAACTGCCAGTTCCTAAGAACCCCACTTACAGTAGACCACAAAACACGTTGTGTCATGAGAAGGCAATTGTTATCTTATGAACCATGGATCTCTCTTGGCCACAGCCAATGTGGGATTTGCCTAAGGTGTGACAATCACCCCCCTTCGGGACTCGTCGTCCTCGATGAGGCTTGCCCCACCATCCCGAACGACTCAAGAGTGGCTCTGATACCACTTGTAACACCCTTCATACTCTGACTACAATATTGTCCGCTTTACCCGCAGGCTCACGGCTTTGCTTTGTGACCCTTTTGTAAGTACTTCCCGGCTGGTCACCCAACCTAGTACTACTCTGACATGAACACGCTTAACTGCTAGTTCCTAAGAACCCCACTTGAAGTAGACCACAAAACGCGTTGTGATGAGAAGGCGATTGTTATATTATGAACCATGGATCTCTCCTGGCCACAGCCGATGTGGGATTTGCCTAGGGTGTCACACTTAGCATGACGGTGTTCTGACTTGAACCTTTGTTATGTCAGACATCTAAATATGAATATAGCTGCATCAATGTGTTATACTGCTTCTATCACAATTCTACCTGGAATTACGGGTACTCCTCGATTCTAGTTTCCTCGATTTACGTGCCCTCGGGTTGATTTACGAAAAACGTTCTTGCAATATGAAACTACAACACAAAACGACTCTAATAAAAATTGTCTCATTAAAAACAGAGCACAAAAGCGTAAATACGTAAACCTAGGGTTTTTGGTTTCGTAAAAGACGTTAAATTTTGCACATAAACCCTAATTTCTTCCCGTAATTATGTGAGTTCATGAACCAACACAAAAATAAAATTTTAAAATAATATACAAGGATAAATTTACTACTGGAAAATGTCAGACTGTCACAAAAACAGAGTATGTAAACGTAAACACGTAACGTAGAGCTCTCCGGTTTAGACGTAGACGATGTTAATTTAAGACGTAAACCCTTATTTCTTCCCAAAAGTGAGTGAGTTCATAAACTAACAAATAAAATAATGATTTAAATAATACTTGAGAATAAAATAACGACCTCAAATTGACGGATTGTCACACTACATAAATAAAGGACGTGAAGTGAGCTGACTGATATCGGTTTATTTTTACTGATCTTAACTATTCTCAGTTTGATTTATTTTATCTTGCATTACTGTTTGTATATAACCTGGTAAGTTCTTACTATTCTTAAATATTACTCATATAATGTACTATGTATTCCTGATTACTGTATAATGTATATTCTGGTATTACTATAACTTGCTATAATTAGAACGTTTCCCAAATTAGGAACATTTCCTAAATTAGTTTTCTTGAAATTTAAATCATAACATAAATCACATGTTTAAAGTAATTAAAAGGATTAATTTAATGTTACTAATTTGTGATACCCAGAAACCGAGGTCACTATTTATCCCTAATTTACGTATATTTTTGAAATTTTTAAAAATTTTTGTTGGTCATATGTTTGACGGTTTAAATTGAAACCAATGTTGGAGGTCTTAATTTTAACGTTTGACGATTTAAGAAGAACCGATGCCTAAGATTTATCTTTTATTATCGATCCATCGATATTTGGGTTTTTCGAAGTTTTTATTTTTATTGCTTGTTAAGTCGATTCGGAACCGTTTTTATTCTATTTTCTGTGCGTTTGAACCATTTTAAAGTATTTTAAGGTAGCCGGGACGAACCCCGACTCTCGCAAAAACTCAAAACCGACTAGTGGGTTATATTCCCGCTCTTTAAATCATTGTTTTACCATAAGGCCAAAAGATAGCTAGTTTGGAAACTTAGGTCCCTCCAAACTTATAAAAGGGAAGCCACAAACACACACTAATCATTTTTCATTTCAAAATTTTTACCCTCTCCCTCTCCTCTCTCTCTAGCCGACGGCTACACCACCACCACCACTCCACCATTGATTTTTTTAGTTTTTGAAGAAACTAAGCATAAACCATCCTTTCTTTCATCATTGTAAGTGTTATAATCCATTCAGAACACACATGCATTCATTTGATTTTTCCAAAAAATTATGATTTTTCAAAAGGGGTTTTGATCTAATTAAAGTATATGAATGTTTTAATTATGTGTTTATAATGATAACTGACTAACAAAACAAGATGGAAAAATATTTTTCTTGGTGTTTTGGTCACCATACCCCACAGCCAAAAGGAGGGGGGGTTTGGTTTGATCTTTGATGTTTGATGATTATTGTTAAGGGATTATGTTTAAAAACATGTTTTCATCATTTTTAGTTGATTTGATTACATGTTAGTTTTATGAAATGGGTTTTGATGAAGGTTGATTATACAAGTGATTTAGGTTTGTTATGAATGATTTAGAATGATTTGGTGATGATATTAGGGGTATAGGAATAGATGAAATGGATTGAAAACAAGTGTAGGTATGATTTTTAAAGTGTCATTTTAAAGCAGATTGTTTAAGGTTGTTTTCGTAGTTTTAAGTTTAAGTCCAAGTTTTAATTATAGAATTTAGTTGTAGAGCTTATTTCAACCTTGTTTTTGGTATAAGATAGAGGTTTTAACTCCGAACGAATCATAAGTTATAGAGTTTTGAATATTCGTGTACCTGGAGGCGAGTATCGACGCAATCCGAATTTGTGTTCGGTATTAGGTCAAATCGTGGGGACTATAAATAGAGTTTCAAAAATGGTTGAGGGATTTTCTTTAGCTCAAAACCTGGAGTTATGAGTCTATTTTCAAACTTAGAAATCAGATTTACAAATGGAATTGGTTAAGTGAGTCAAAATGGTTTTACGGTTTAAGGGCACAAATCTGCCCGGATTTTCAAGGTTGGAAATTTGTTGTGCAGCGAGACTTAAAAGTAAAATCTTTTTATGAAAATGTTTGTGAGATTTTTAAATTATGTAAGTGAAGTCTACAGCGAGTTTCGTAAAATTTCGTGGTGTTTAAGTATGGGAGTTCAGTCCGTACATTAGGTATGTACCGACAAAATTGTAATTGGAGTAATAGTCTTGATAACGTATAAAAATGAACGTGTCTAGTAAATATCACTTGTTTGAATTTTTGGTGTGATTTTATATGAACTTTGAATTATATACATACAGTACTTAATGGTACTTGAAGGTGTTGATTCATTTCACGTTATTTGTTAGGTGTTGTATTTGATTTCCCGGGACATCCTCATCGTCGGTGATTGTTTTCGTCTACGTCTTTGCTAATACTACCACTACTAATTAAGGTGAATCTATAGCCTCGCTTTCTAAAGTTTTTCAATGATTTTTACCCGCGAGGGGGTTACATGCTATTTAAATGAAAAGGAACATAAGTCGTGAATGATTATTGGACCCGTATGATATCTTGATTTATGTTAAGTAGCTAGTTGCTAAAAGGCCCTAAATTCATGAACCGTTAACTATTGTTTAATCCTTGTGTGAATTGGAAATAGCCGCTTGAACAATTGATAGTACTATTGGTGTGATAATCCGTGAATTTATGGTTGATATTTTATTCTCAGTTATTATTTGAAAATATTATTTTATGAACTCACTTATTTTTGGGAAGAAATTTGGATTTACGTCTTGAAGTAGCATCGACTACGTGTAAACCGGAGGATTATAAGATACGTGCTTACGTTTACATACACCGTTTTTTGTGACAGTCTGACATTTCAGGAAATAAATTTATCCGTGAATATTATTTTGGGATTTTAATTTTGAGTTGGTCCATAAACTCATAAATTTACGAGAAGAGATTAGGACTTACGATTATAATTTGACGTCCTTTACGACTAAACCGGAAACCTTAGGATTACGTATTTACGTTTTCGAACTCTGTTTTTGATGAGACAATTTTTATTAGATTCGTTTTGTGTCGTTGATTCATAATTTATAAAAACGTTTTTCGTAAAACGACCTGAGGGCACGCAAATCGATGAAACTAGAATCGAGGAGTACCCGTAAATAATTGGGGATGAGACAAAACCACTTTTTCCCCACCCCCACACATGGGATGGCTAAGTATGCACCACCTCACCCTATGAGGTGTCCAAGCTTAACTAACAAGCATAAACACTTGTATACATTTCCTTAAAACCATTTGCTAAACCATTTTTCTCACAAGTTCCTACATGCAAAACAACTAAAATTCACCTCCCTCTCTCTGTAAATTTCGTCCAACCTTCACCCTTAAACACCCCATTTTGATCACATTTAACCACAAATCCTATGTTATCTCTACATATGATGAAGCCCTTTTCAAGCTCTATTGATTGGTGGTGATTTTAACATCTGATATGTGTGTAAACACCCATCCTTTTTACCACTTAATTACAATAATAACCGAGCCAAAACGTGTATTTTATGTCTTTTATGTCAGAATTATGCGTGGTTTGTGTTTTTGTTGTGATTTAGGACGAAATTGTGAAAAGTGGAGAAAACACGGCATTTACGGGCTTTTATTGAAGAAAAAGATGAAAGATGAAGTCAAGAAGTCAAGAGTGCAAAAAGAACGGAAGTCCAAGACCAATTCTGAAGATTTATCGAAGAAAAAGTCAAAAGACGGAAGTTTATCACAAGCCGAGGAACTCAAGTCTATTTTATTGAAGAATTAAAAGACGAGTTTAAAGAAATCCCGAGCCATAAGTCATTGAAGTCCAAGATTAACAAAAGATTAAGAAGAGAAGGACTTAATGGTGTAATTAAGAAGAAAGGAAGGAGGGGAGGAAGCTTCCTCTAACCATCCTCCTAATCTCCTATATATACCTTTCATTTTCATTTCATTAGTTTTGTTGGCTAGAGTGACACTAGTTCTTCCACCTTTACTTTTATGCACATTTAATTCCCTTGCACCTTTAATTACTTGCACCTTTAATTACATTGTCTTGCACTTTAATTTTCAAGTAAGTTAATTTTATCTTTATTGCACCTTTACTTTACTTGTTTGATCTCTCATTCTACCTTTCTTTCTTGCTTGATCTTTATGTTTACGTGCTTATTGTCTTGTTTATTTGATTAAAGATTGTGTTTTTATGCTCTTGATTGTTTTAGATCATTGATTCTTGTAGCTTATTTGTTTTCATCTTTAAGTTTTTAAAGTTTTTATAAAAGTTATTTTTATATAAAAGTTTGTTGTTCGTAAAGCTTATTCATTTCGTGTTTTAAAAGTCTTTAATTTCAGTTTAATAGCTTTTTCTTATACAGTTTGTCTTAGGATTTTTGTTGTGTGCTTATTTGATTAGTAGCTTATTTTTGGTTATTTCTACGGTATTCCGATCTGGTAATCGGATAAGGGTTTATACATTCCGACCATAGCTCTTTGGCTTGGTCGGAAAAGGGTTTACAACATTCCGATTGGAGGTGTTTTGTGGTATTCCGATTGGGGGCAGTTCTATCATTCTGATCAAGGTTAAGTGTGGTATTCCGATCAGTCTAGTGACAAGATTCTGATCAGGACTCTACTATACATTCCGATCAAGAGGTTAGTACATTCCGATCTGGGTGTTACTTGATATTCCGACCAGGTGGGTGAGTGTATTCCGATAAGTCCGCATCCCGATCTGAGGGTTTTTGCTTGGTTATTCCGATCAGAGAAAAGGTGACATATTCCGATCGGGTTTCCGATCAATATTCCGACAGGTAGGGGTTTGATATTCCGACGAGGTCTGATCGGAATGCATTCCGATTTGGCATTGTTTTTCTCTATTTAACTTAGTTTATTTTTCTAAGTTTACATTTTCATATTTTGTCTAATTTTAATTCTCGTCACGCTTTTAATTTAAGTCATTTAATTAATTTACTTCCAGTCACGTTTTTATTATTGCACCCTTTCAATTTAATTAGTTTAGATTTATTTTAATGCAACTTTAGTTTAACGTCATTTTACTTTACGTCATTTACATTAGTTGTTTTGCACTTTTTGATTATACTACAACGACACACTTTTGTTTCACCAAAGAACGACTGAGTCACATAGTTAACCAAGATCAATTCGATTAGACCACTACTACGAACTTTAATTTTTATACGGGGTGTCAAAAGCCGTGTATTACATGTAATCCCCTACACTTGACCATTGCAATTTCCTCATGCAATGCATTAGTTACAAAGCAAGTTTACATTTTTCATCACAATCAATCCATAATGGCCTTTATTAAAGAGATAGAAAACTATAAATATTCAAAGTAAAGAAATCAAAAGCATACCTTGGGTTTTAGAAATGTCATGAATAATCATCATCCTCAAGTTTTCACTTTCTCCAAACCAAGCTTAAAAACGAGATCATTGTTATTATAAGTTAGTAAACCAACACGAACTCATGTGGGCCAATTACTCACTTAGACTCCCTTATTCCTAGGTGTATCTCTTATATTTTATTTTTGTCTTGAATGATCACGAAGATGCATTTTTGACTTATTTAGATAGTTATTTAGTCCGAAAATAAAGTGAACGATTTAATCAATAGTTAGCTAAAGGACAAAATCTTTTAAATCTGCTTCTCGGGACCTCATAAAGTTCATATCTTGGCATAACTCGCTTCGCGATTTGAGACCTTTCTCGGACCGATATTTGGCAGCGACTTCATACTTCAAATCTTGAGAGACGTTCATGAAATTATGGTCTTCTCTTCATAATGGAATTTCTTCACTTGAAGTTTTGAGAGATTCATACTTGGACCACGACTTCTTCATTTTTCTCCAATCTTTATTTTGGACTTTGATATACAACGATCCGCCTCCTTTTATGACTTGGATCTATTTATCCTCATACCTTGCTAGGGTCTTTTCGGATACACTTCTCCATGACTTTTGGGGAGTTTTTGCTTTTCGTCGTGTGTCTCGATCCTTCATATTGATTTTTGATAAATGATTCTTCACATCACTTTTGGATCTTTAGCAACAAAATGTAGCCCTCATGCCTTGTTAGGTCCTTTTCGGACTCGCCAATCTTCGCATCCCGCTTCAATAAGTTATGCCTTGGCTATGAACTCTAATCCATACCGAGCAACTTTTAAACGATCTTGGGCTAGAAGCTAAGTAACTTTTCAAATCGTACAACCTTATTTATTACAGATAAATTTATTAGCAAGCGATGGGAGAATAGGCTTATAATTAACTCACATAAATTCCCGAAAGAATACCAAACTTATAATTGACTCTATAATCTCTCGTTCTCCACATTTTAAAATCTCAAGTAATGAGACTCGTGGATGCTTAGCCTGTTAAATCAAAGTTTTGGGTTTTCGAGTCGCCTATAGGATCTTGCAAACTCTTAGACTTTTTCAAGCTTAGAAATCGCATTTTAAAGTTCCCTTGATAAACGACTCTCTAGGATTAATTATAGGAACTTACGAAAAGTTCTTGTTCTTAACCAGTGAGAGTTAAGACTTTCGCGTTTTTATAGCTCCCTATATAAAAGCCTACAAAACTTGACTTAAACACGTTAAGGATACTAGCTAGAGTAAATTAGTAAAGTAAACTCGGGTTGAGTCAAAAGATTCACAACGTTTGAAAATTAAAACCACTTTATTAAAATTTATTCTAAGCAAAGAAAGAAAATAACTATATAAAGGGAAAAGTTAATAGGCCAAAATAGATCAAAAATTTTGAAAAATGTCGAAAAATTGATTTTCCGGTTAAAATGAGGACAAATAAAAGGAAAAGAGCCACTTAACTTCGATAGAAGTCCCCCCTACACTTAACATAAACATTGTCCTCAATGTTTAAGCATGTGGGAGTAAACTCCCCTACACTTAGGACATTGTGCACGTTGTTTAAATCTCGCTAAGGAAAAGACAACTAAAGAGATTCCTATTTTAATATTGAGAAAATATATAAAATAGTGAATCGAAAAGAGTTTAGGATAGAACCGGGAAAATGGAACACGGAATCACGTGTTGTCAAGAATCAGCAAGAGTGTGTCTTTGAAGCTCGAATCCCTGATTATAAGAAGAGAGGAGACGAAAGCAAACCAACGGGTCTCCCCCTACACTTATGATAAAGAAAGCGAAAAGATAGATACATGGGTTGCCTCCCAAGAAGCGCTTGATTTTTTTTAACCGAGTCGTGAGCCTGACTCGACCTTGATTATCATAGGAAGAAGCATGAAATATATCCACCAGGATCAAAGATATAGTTTTCGTCCATCATATAGCATAAGCTTAAGGCGAACAAGGCAAGCCAAAGAAGAGTAGGCAAGGTTCCCTTAAGCAGCGATGGAGCATGGTGGAAGCAAGGGTGAAGTGGTGCAAGCATGTCTTCAATAATTCCAAAGATATTTCCTTTTATTTCATCAGGTGGATACTGAGATGGCTGCAGAATATCGATACCGGGGTCGAACACCTTTTCCTTTAGGGGAAAATAGCACTCAGGCTCAGTAGAGTGTGAAGAAGATCTGCGAAGAAGCACAACCTCGTCCTCAGAAGGGGGACAAAGAGGTGTTAACTCATACGTGCTGCGGATATTGGTGTCGACCGGTTTCTTCTCCTTTGAAAGAATGTGCTTCAAATCCAAAGTAGGATCAAGACGATAATCTTTAAAATCATAAGGAGGAGCATCACTCTCATGAGGGAAGTAAGTGTTAAGAAACGTAGAGAAGTCTTCCTCAAATGAGTAATCGTCCAAAGTAGGATCGAGTGATGGCGGAGGATCTTCATCATGTGAAGAATCGCTTGAAAGATTATCAGCCTCATCAAAATCATCGTATGTGGGCAGATCGGGATACTCAGAAGTAAGGTCATCATAATCATCCGAATCTGAGCTAGACTCATCATCATAAGCATCAAAGACCGGTGGAGAATCATAAATGGGAGAAGCGTCCAAATTGGATAGAGAATCATCCACATCATCTTGAAAAAGTGGATTATCAATGCAAGAGTCGAATAGAGGATTATTGTAGACGACAAAATCATCAAGCACATTAATCATATTCACTGATTCTCGTCCATAGGATTTGCTTGTAAGCTTCCCCATTTTAAAGACTTGTGCATCATCCTCGACTCTTAAGATTAACTCACCTTCGGCCACATCCACTAAAGCTCGTCCGGTTCTCAAGAATGGCCGACCAAGTATTATAGGAATACGAGGGTCCATTTCATAATTAACAACGACAAAACCGACCGGGAAAGTAAATGTGCCAACTTTAATGAACACGTCTTCGGCTATACCAACGGGGTACGCGAGAGTGCGATTAGCAAGTTCAAGAGTCATCTTTGTTGGAGTGAGGTCGGGCAATGATAGTGTTTTCCAAACACTCAAAGGCATAAGGTTAATACTGGCCCCGAGGTCAGCAAGTGCAGTAAATTCTACAGTTTTGTTAAAAACGCAAGGCAACACAAAACGACCAGGATCTCCAAGCTTTTCCGGAAGTTCTTTAAGAATAACTGCAGAGCAGTTTTCATTTAAGCGCGTGTTGGCGAGCTCAATCAGCTTCTCCTTCTTGTTAAGCAATTCCTTAAATGATTTAACAAATTTGGGCATGTGGACAAGTGCTTCAAGAAAGCTAATGTTGAAGTTCATTTGAGAGATCATCTTCACATAGCGTGACACTTCAGAGTCATCCTTGGTTAGCATTTTGGTCTTGCCTAAACGAGAAGGATATGGGATATTGGGTTTGGGTGGTGAAGGTGCAGGTGTAGTAGGTAAAGGTTGAGATTGAGATGTTGAAGGGTCGTTCCTAGGTACATCGTCATGACGAGGCGGAGACGGTAATGGTGCACTAATACTAGGTGTAGGAGGAGTAGGGATAAATGGTGGTGGAGGAGGTGTAGATGATGGGGGTGGGATCGGTGGATCGACAATGGTAATTCCACTACGAGTAGTAATAGCACTCACATTTGCTCGCGGATTGGTGACGGTGTTTGAAGGTAGAGAACTTGAAGTAGAAGGTTGAGCGGCGGGCAAGAAACAAGCAAGCATATTCTTCAAATCATTGGTTTGATTGCTAAAGGAGGATTGAATATTATCTCGAAGCTCGGATCTTATCTCATTCCCTTTCTTGGTAATATCTCCTTTCAGATTGATAATTTGGCTCTGCAGGTTCTTGATTTTCTCACCTTGGGTTCTCATGATGGCCTCAACATCAGGGTTAATGGGTGGGGTTTGTTGAGTGGGTGGGTGATAAGGATTAGAAGCTCTTGGTGGGATTTGGTTGCTTCTATTGTAGTTGTTGGCGGGGTTTTGGTTTTGAGGAGAAAAACCAGGTGAAAGGTAGTTGTTGGATCGGTAACTCAGCAAATTTCTATCCCCTTGAGGTCGAGCTTGGTAATTTTCTGGCGAATAATTACCATAAGCTGCATACACATTTTCCGGATTTCCATGTGTCGAAGGACAATCGGTGTATGAGTGTGGACCGCCGCATGTTTCACAAGAAGGTGCAACCGCTTTAACTTGTTGTTGTTGTTGGTTTGAAGCGATAAGCGTGATACTTTTTCTCATTTCAGTCATCATACGGGTGAGTTCGGTCATATCAGGGTTCGCTGAAGTAGATGAAACATTGACTCTCGGGTTGTTCCTTGAAGAAGCAGAGGAATCCCAGTTTTTATGGTGAGTAGTCATGTTCTCAATAAGCTCTCTACACTCCTCGGGTCTCCTTTTCATAAATGTGCCACCGGCGGCTGCATTAATCGTATCACGATCACGAAAAGTCAATCCGTTGTAGAAAGTATCAATTAAGGTCACAGGGAGCATGTTGTGGTTTGGACAACGATCAATCAAGACATTATATCTTTCCCAAGCATCAAAAAGAGATTCATCGGGATCTTGCATGAAACCGCTGATTTGATTGCGAAGGCTCGTGACCATGGATGGTGGAAAGTAGCGCGATAAAAAGCGTTGAGTCATGTCATCCCAAGTTTGAATAGAATTCTTCGGGAGACGATCAAACCATTTCTCTGCATGGTGCGATAGAGTATGTGGGAAGAGTTGTAGGCGAAGAACATCCATTGTGGCACCAGGCAACTTCATGCTTTGGGAGATTGTAATGAACTTGTCGAGGTGTTTGTTGGCATCATCATCAGGCATTCCGGCGAATGGATTTGTTTGCACTTGCTGAATCATGTGGTGCTTCAACAAAAACTCCGGAGCGTTGATTTGCATCGGCGCAATCGGTCCTCATCGTCCAAACATGGTAGGTTGACAAAGCTCCTCCATTGTCCGAAGATCGGGCTGTGGAAGAACATTGTTGTTATTGTTGAGGTGCGGTGGATTATTATTGTTGTTAACACCTGACATACTTAAATCTTCTCGAGTCTCGGGCTCTTGATAATTAGAAGATCTAGTACGCATACGCCTGAAAATGGAAAAGAAAAAGAAACCAAACACAAAGACAATATATATACACAATAAAGATAAAATCTTTTTGGATTTTCTTTATTTTTTTTATTTTTTTGAAATTTTTAATTTTTATTGATTTTTATCAATTTTTAATTTTTATGGTTTTTTTTTTGAATTTTTTAAGCAAGAAAATAACGCTGACAAGTGAACGGATCCCAAAAAGCAACGCGTCTCTCACAGAAAAACGTTAATCTTTACGAAAAGAGCCGGCAACGGCGCCATTTAATACACGGCTTTTGACACCACGTATAAAAATTAAAGTTCGAAGTAGTGGTCTAATCGAATTGATCTTGGTTAACTATGTGACTCAGTCATTCTTTGGTGAAACAAAAGTGTGTCGTTGTAGTATAATCAAAAAGTGCAAAACAACTAATGTAAATGACGTAAAGTAAAATGACGTTAAACTAAAGTGGCGTTAAAATAAATCTAAACTAATTAAATTGAAAGGGTGCAATATTAAAAACGTGACTGGAAGTAAATTAATTAAATGACTTAAATTAAAAGCGTGACGAGAATTAAAATTAGACAATATATGAAAATGTAAACTTAGAAAAATAAACTAAGTTAAATAGAGAAAAACAATGCCAAATCGGAATGCATTCCGATCAGACCTCGTCGGAATATCAAACCCCTACCTGTCGGAATATTGATCGGAAACCCGATCGGAATATGTCACCTTTTCTCTGATCGGAATAACCAAGCAAAAACCCTCAGATCGGAATGCGGACTTATCGGAATACACTCACCCACCTGGTCGGAATATCAAGTAACACCCAGATCGGAATGTATAGTAGAGTCCTGATCGGAATCCTGTCACTAGACTGATCGGAATACCACACTTAACCTTGATCGGAATGTTAGAACTGCCCCCAATCGGAATACCACAAAACACCTCCAATCGGAATGTTGTAAACCCTTTTCCGACCAAGCCAAAGAGCTATGGTCGGAATGTATAAACCCTTATCCGATTACCAGATCGGAATACCGTAGAAATAACCAAAAATAAGCTAGAAAAATAAGCTACTAATCAAATAAGCACACAACGAAAATCCTAAGACAAACCGTATAAGAAAAAGCTATTAAACTGAAATTTAAAGACTTTTAAAACACGAAATGAATAAGCTTTACGAAAAACAAACTTTTATATAAAAATAACTTTTATAAAAACTTTAAAAACTTAAAGATGAAAACAAATAAGCTACAAGAATCAATGATCTAAAACAATCAAGAGCATAAAAACACAATCTTTTATCAAATAAACAAGACAATAAGCATGTAAACATAAAGATCAAGCAAGAAAGAAAGGTAGAATGAGAGATCAAACAAGTAAAGTAAAGGTGCAATAAAGATAAAATTAACTTACTTGAAAATTAAAGTGCAAGACGATGTAATTAAAGGTGCAAGTAATTAAAGGTGCAAGGGAATTAAATGTGCATAAAAGTAAAGGTGGAAGAACTAGTGTCACTCTAGCCAACAAAACTAATGAAATGAAAATGAAAGGTATATATAGGAGATTAGGAGGATGGTTAGAGGAAGCTTCCTCCCCTCCTTCCTTTCTTCTTAATTGCACCATTAAGTCCTTCCCTTCTTAATCTTTTGTTAATCTTGGACTTCAATGACTTATGGATCGGGATTTCTTTAAACTCGTCTTTTAATTCTTCAATAAAATAGACTTGAGTTCCTCGGCTTTTGATAAACTTCCGTCTTTTGACTTTTTCTTCGATAAATCTTCAGAATTGTTCTTGGACATCCGTTCTTTTTGCACTCTTGACTTCTTGACTTCATCTTTCATCTTTTTCTTCAATAAAAGCCCGTAAATGCCGTGTTTTCTCCACTTTTCACAATTTCGTCCTAAATCACAACAAAAACACAAATCACTCATAATTCCGACATAAAAGACATAAAATACACGTTTTGGCTCGGTTATTATTGTAATTAAGTGGTAAAAAGGATGGGTGTTTACACACATATCAACATCCAAGGAAAAAATTTGGTGATGTTCAAGGGCTGATTTCTACATGAATTTTACAAGTATTGGTGGCCATGAAGA
This sequence comes from Glebionis coronaria, assembly GCA_025667525.1. NCBI lineage: Eukaryota > Viridiplantae > Streptophyta > Magnoliopsida > Asterales > Asteraceae > Glebionis > Glebionis coronaria. The sequence goes on along the minus strand of CM046875.1, from coordinate 250,000,199 downwards.
TTGGTTTTGATCTACCACAAGTTCTTCCATCAAAATCCATGTCTTAATCACAACCTACATCATCTTGGTGGTATAAGATTGTTCTTCCCATTCTCTTGTTATTTGGATTATGTAATCATGTATTTTCTTTCTTATTGTATATGTATATGATGAATATATGATGATAAAAATGTTGTGTGGGGATCAAATGATGATAAATATGATTAAAGAGATGAAAAACCATAGGTAACAAGGTTAAAATCATGCTTAAAATGATGGTTGTATAAAAACAGTAAGTAACCAAGTTATAAACTGGTAAAAATGCATGGTGGAATCCATTTACAGTAAGTGTTAGATGTCATACACATGTGAGAGTTGGCCATACAATGGAATCATCAAAATGAGTGAGATATGATCAAAACAAGATTAGTGTACCAATCTGAATAGTCTGATAGTTAGACATGGAATGAGCAGTAACTATAACTAAATTATTTGTAGCACATAATATGAAGTTTATTCCATCCAAAAATGAGCTTCTATCTCCTTATATAACTCAAGATATGATAAAAATGGTGAGGATGAAACTAAAAATCAGATTTTGAAGAACTAATATTTAATAGTATTATATAAGCACTCAAACTAATATAGTATAAAATGTGAATTAAAACCCACTAACTTATAAATTTCATTTATATAAATATGTATAAGTATACATAAATGGAGACTTTATAAAAATGGTAGTTTAATAAGATTTATAAGTTATAAAAACTATAAACATGATTTTTAAGACTTTTTCGGCTATTAACGTGAAATTAACGTTTTTCGCCAATTGAAACTTAGACGATCAAACCCGTCTAATGTAAAGTTTTTAAAAGTCATATACTTATGTATAAGTATCTAATACAAGTAAAAACCGATAAAACCCGAACTATATGACATACGGACATTAACGAGCTAAGTTAGCATAATTGGACTAATAATTTAACTAAATAAGTTAAACACTTATAAAAATTACTTATTGGGCTTAACCCATTTGGGCTCAAAATGTAAAGTATAAATAATGATAATACAATTATAAAATGGATTAATACAAGTTAATGAACTTATAATAGGCTTATTGGACCTAAAACATATAAATAGGTAAAACTAGTAAACTAGTAAAAAGTTACCAATACATAAACACTAAAATGAGTAAATAAGAATATATAAACCCACTTGATCATCATCATATATATAAAATCATCATATGTATACATAATTGTTATTTTTAGAAAGTCATTGGACAAGAGTCTAAGACGAGTATTATTTGTCTAGGTTTCCGTGATTGAAGCACGTACCGTACATCCGAATTGCCGATAACCCGCTTTCCCACATCAACGTGAGTTCATAGCCTCGCACTATTTTAAATGTTTTTATGAAATGTTTTATAAACCCGCGAGGGAGATAACATGTTAGTTTTTATGAAATAGGACACTAGTTGTCCCGATTGTTTGTTTATTGATTTGGACCCGAATGATTGTATGACCCGATGAATGATTATATGACCCGATAAATGAAATGAAATAGATTATTAAAGTTAGGTTATGTCACTAAAAGTCCCATTAGAATGAATTGTGAACTACCGGGATTTGGTAGACGCTTATGCATATAATAGTACTATTTGGGGACGATCACCCTAGTTCGCGCCTTGACGGTTGATCCCCGTCGTGCCACATTGATTGGTAAGCGAATTTATGTATGAGAAGATTTACACAAGCGTGATTATTGTGACGAAACACTAATTTAGATGGGCAAATTGAGTTTCGGGCTAGCTACCCGTTGTTTGTTGTAATAAGGTAACAATGTCATGCGGCTTATAATAATCCAAAGAACGAAATACTGCAATACGCACTGAATTACGATATATTGCCTGACTAGGAATACGGGGTCTTATTATTGATATTATGTTCGTGTTTTTGTTTTACATAACCATATAATGGTTTTTATTTAACTTTATACAACGTTATAAAACGTATTGTATGATGTTTTTACGACAATGGTTCGTATAATGATTTTGAAGGCAAACGCCTATATTATGATTTTTGATAAGGATTTGTATAAAATGACTTTGGCTATTTTATGGCCTATTACAAAGATTTGTACAAAATGACTTTTGGTAATAATTTTATACCGATGTTATATTGATGGATTTTATTAAACTCTATGAATTCACTCAGCGTTATCGCTGACCTTTTCTTTTAACATGTTTTATCTCAGGTACTTGAAGGTAATTCTTGGGAAGACGACAAGAATTCATGGCCCGCACTTAAACAATAATTTCCATTCAAATGCTTTGTAAAACTTTGTATGAAATAATATGACTTGGGACCTATGTAACTTTGATATTTATGAATGGAAATGCTTTATTATTAAATGACGCGATTTTTATGCGTTGTCTATGATGTGAGTAATGTGCTATCCCGTAACACCAACGAGTCTTCTGCTGTATTGAATTGTATAAATTTGGGGGTGTTACAGTTTGGTACCAGAGCTCTCGTTATAGAGAACGAAAGATTTTTAAAACCAAGGTTTTGAATAAAACATTTCAAAATCTTTTAACTATAAACATTTTTCTTAAAAATGTCTAAAAATCTTTTGACTATAATGGTGCCGAAGAATTCCCGAGTTACCGACAAGGCCAGACTGAGAAGTGTTATTTTAATATATATATAACTTGGATTATATATATATATATATATACATATATATATATATATATATATATATATATATATATATATATATATATATATATATATATATATATATATATATGATGTAATTTGATTACATGATTGTTTGATGATTATTTTAATATTTATACGAGGTATTTATACGACGTATATTGTCACAAGGAACCCTAAATCCCCTAGAAAATTAATCTAACCTATTTCTGTAGGAATTCTAGCTATTCCAGATCTAAACCAAGTTGTGGATATTTATGATCCCAACAAAATGGTTGATACTCGTAGAAATATAGATATTAGTTGATTGTGATATTGAAGAAGAATTGGCGAGATTAAAACTGATATCGATGTCATGACGATCTTTCCTTATAGAGTGAAGTTTGACAAAACGTTACCACCTGGAAAGATGTCATCTGAGTCGTTGTTACCCAATTCTTAAAATTGAAATCGAAAGGGTGAATGTTGCACTTGAGACTGTCATTGGAACCATTACCCAAAAGCCTCATGCCACTAGTACCTTTCCGAGAATTCTAATTGAATGATCGAGTCATTTCATACTAGTGACTCATTTGATAACTAATGTTGTAAGAGCTATAGGATTGGAAATTAAGTGTTGTTCATATCGAGGTTTTATTGCCCTATTAAAGCCTAAGAATAAGATTGAAAGTATTGAAGAATGAGGTAGGATATTGCATTGAGTACAATTTGGTTGAAACTTGAATAAAATAAAATTTAACCCGTATGGAATATGAGATTGATAAGAGGAAGTCGTTAAGTTCTGTGATTGAATTATAAGGTTTTAATTGATTGTTGATTCGTGTTAAGTGTTGTTCCTAGGCCATTGTCCACTAACGAGGATGCCTAGTGTCCAAGAAATAAATTGAAAAGATCTTCTTCTGAATTGGGACCGATGGATCTTTCGGGACATGTGGAACACCTAATGACTCTTGTAGATTAGTATTCATTGTGGTATCTTTGAAAAAATCCCTAACTTCACTGAGACATCAGTTGGTAGGATGAGTTCTTGGAATTGTATGACATAGTGACACGTAATGTGTTACGGTACAATTTTGACATGTTTGTGATTAACGAAAAGACTACATTTGATTACTAAATCCTACATGTATCGATGTTATCTATCTTTTATTGCTTCTTCCTAATGCTCGCATTAGTGATGCAACCATTGAACAAGTACTCATCTCGAATTGAGTTACGTTGTGGATTATTCTTTTTGAGTGCCATAAAGGTCATGAACCTCATGATTATTTGGCTAAGCTCATTTCCTAGCATATTGTAGTTAGTTCTTGGTGAACAACTTTTCATCACTCTTTTGCAGATCACTAATTGTTTTTATAAGTTAAAACAGTATCCCTTGAGGAAAATTGGGTTTTCATCACCATATGAATTATTTAAAGTGAGACTTATAAATAATCGTTATCGAAATGAATTTGTTTATAAAACACCTTGGAAAACTTAATTGTTTTCATAACAAAGAAAATCTTTGTAAATTTATTCTTGATTCTTATTTAAGAATTAAGCATGAAAATGTTTTTATTATAAACATGATGATAAAATTTTGACGAACTGAGTATTGCATCGTTAATCTTGAAATTGTATATAGTTGCGCGCCTACATACAATTTGGAATGGACCATGCAAGGCTGATTAGTAGTCACCATAAAACTGATTAATAAACACTACATTTTCTTTGAAGATTGTGAAAAATTAAATTTTATGAGATCTGCAAGAAGTGAAAAATAGGGACATAATGTTAGGGACACCTACATATGTGCCCGTACTATTTATTCTTCTGATTCGAATTTACTCATCTGTGGAAATTGTCTTATTTGACAAATTGATATTCCTTTCTTGTCTAATTCTCTTGTAGTGAGATTCTTTGGAAAAGTACCTGATTACCGATTGTTGATACCCGACTGGGTGTATCGTCGTCCTTATCATTTCTTTTGATTAGATTTCATATTTGAATGGCCTGGGTAACGATCCGAGGAGCTTTCGAATGCGTACTCAAATTATGAAAACATGGGATATATTCATATTCATTAAATGTTTTCGTCTGTATCTGATTTGAAATTCTCTCGCGTAGATTATGCGTTAACCTTACTCTTTTAAGGTTAGTTATGTCTCCTGATATCCTTGAATTGTGAAGGATTATGAGTTATTATTAGTCTTTTGAGAAGTTCACATCTTATCGACGCCAATAAAACTGAAAAGTTGGTAGTGCCAGTAGAATGGATTGATTGATTATGACATGACGACATTGTCTTAATTGATGGGAACTCGAATAGAATTCCCCTAAAAGATAAGATGTTGATTATCAAAAGTGATCTAAATAATTCTTGATGGATGACCATATCCTGCATTTAGACTTGAAATTATATTGTGAATGGTTGTGAATTAGTCATAGATATTATAATCTAGAAAGAACTTAAAAGTGAATGTATTAAAAGATGTTTATGTTATCTGAAACCTTAGGAAGTATTTGCTGGTAAATTACCTAGACTTTCGCCATTAAGGCAAGTTGAACTTGGTATTGATTATATTCGCCGTGCTACACCTTTGGCTTGTGCAATGTACGTCAGCACCATCTGAATTAAAGGAATTACCGTACAACTGAGAGAGTTGTCGGAGATAGATTTTATTCTACCGAGCTCGTCATTATGAAGAGCTATGGTATTATTATTCCTTATATTTGCTGAATCACCATGAACTAGGTAAATTGACGATTAAAAATCTATATCCACTACCCAAGATGATAGATTAGTTGGATCATTTACAAGGTTCTAGTGTATGTTTTAAAGATTTGATCCACGACATGATTATCATCAACTTCGCATCCGCAAAAAGGATTATCTATTCCAATCACTACATCCAGAACTTGTAATGAACATTATGAGTTTCATGTGATGTCGTTTGGATTAACTAATACACATGTAGCATTCATAAATATGGTGAATCACGTGTGTAGGCTGTAATTTGATAAATTCATGCTTGTGATCATTCAGGACTATTTGTTTGTTTATAAGAATAAAAATGAGTTAATAATTATTAATAGATTGCCCTGAATTGGCCGAACAACGAAAACCTGTACCTTGAATATTTAAAATAGGATCTAAGACTTAATCCTTTACATTATTTGACCGTGTGATTAATAAGATAATGAAATCTATATTGACTCTTCAAAAATTTAGAGCCCTTTTAAGACTTTGGGTTTTACCAAGAAGAAAATAGAAATACGTTTTGACAAATGTTTTAACAAAGGATTTTTAAGGGATTCTTCCCTTATACGCAGAACATTTAACTAAACTCCTGTTTAGGGGTAAATGTTCGTGTATACCTCAAGACAACCTAAGAGGGATTGAGGAAACCTTTTAAACCATGACTTGAAATTTGAAACGAAAATTTTTCTTTTCAACTAAGAAAACTTTGACCAAAGTATAAACAAAGATTTTTCGAACATTTACGGATCTTATTAAGTATTTTTGATAGATCAACAAAAATCTTGTTAATTAAATTCATATTTATTTTGAACATTTTTATATAATTGGTCGAACTAAGAAATTTTTAATGAATACGATCATGATATTTATTCCATCTAGGAAAGTGAACGTAATTACTGACACATTATATAGAAAGGATAAAGAACCAATTAGGATGTATTCCTTAGTAACGATTGTTCAAAAATAAATTGCCAAGCAAATTTAAAATAAGCCGATGCTTGTAAGAAGGATAATATAAATAATAAAAAGGGGGTTCGCGACTAATATGAATCATTAGAATTGAGAAGCCGATAGCGTTAAATGCATAAAAGGCCACTTGTGATTGTCTAAATATGGAGGATTGTGAGATATAGTTATGTTGGAATCTTGTAAGTATAAGTATTCTATTCCTGTCATTTCTGATTTAATGTATCTTTATCTGAAGATGTTGTACTGATGACAAATTATGAAGGCATACATCGCCTCATACATTAGTAAACGTCTAACTATTGTAAAGGTCATCATCTGAATTTGATTCGATTTGGGTCATCGCCGATAGACTGACCAAATCTGCTAATATCATTCATGTTAATGATAGATTCTTGATGAAGAAATTGACTCTTTTGTGTTTAAAGGAGTTATGTAAACATGGTGTGCCTGTATCGATCATCTCTATCAAGATCCTCGCTTCGCATCGAATTTATAGAGATTTGCTCAAAAGTCATTGAGAACGAATCTTGATGAGAGTACTGTGTACCACCCCAATCGAAGGGATGAGGTAAAGTAACGATACAAAATACTATAAGTGCTGTTTTGTGCTTGAATGATTGACCTTTGGTAATAAACTGTAAAATCGTTTTCCTTTGGAGAGATTATCATTGATAATTATCATATTAGGATCAAGATCGAATCTTGTGAGGATATATATTAGAGCATCTGTAAGCAGGAGTTGGGATGAAGACACCCGACATACACCCATTGTGAGTTGGACATGTCTTTTAGGTTTAAGGTTTCCTATGATGGTGAACCTAACCTTACAAAATACTCGACCCGCGAGACCTGAAATGATTTTTGAAATTAGGATCTGATTATTGACTGCCGGTAATGGGCAGGAGGTTATGTGAATATGAAATGTAGATCTTGAAGTGCCAAATGGGTAGCGAAGTTATGCCAAAAAATTTAACCATGGAAAAATGAATTGATGATCTGGAAGATCATGAGATATAAGTCCCCGTTGTATGGGACTATTGAGATGATGTAAAAAATATTGGTTTGAAAGGCATATAAGTTGGATCTACCCTAGGACTTCAAGGGCAGCGTGAATTATGATTCGTATATCTAACTTGATAAAATGTCTATCAAGTGAAAATCTGATGACTTCTTGATGAAGTTTAGATCGACGAAAAGTTGCATTCATTAAAAACCCGTGAATATCATGGATAGAGAAAGTAAGTCAACATTAAGCCTGATCTTATTCCCGTAGTTATGTTTGATGAAACTCGCGTATTGTAATGGATTACACTTGTGAGAAAAGACTGGATGTGGAGGAAATACCCACATGGCTTTAACTCTATAAGAAGCGAGTAGTAATATAAGATGATCTTTGAGGACAAAGATCCTGTTTAGGGGTAAATGCTGTGATAATCCGTCAATTTATGGTTGATATTTTATTCTCAATTATTATTTGAAAATATTATTTTATGAACTCACTTATTTTTGGGAAGAAATTTGGATTTACGTCTTGAAGTAGCATCGACTACGTCTAAACCGGAGGATTCTAAGATATGTGCTTACGTTTACATACACCGTTTTGGTGACAGTCTGACATTTTAGGAAATAAATTTATCCGTGAATATTATTTTGGGATTTTAATTTTGAGTTGGTTCATAAACTCACAAATTTACGAGAAGAGATTAGGACTTACGATTATAATTGGACGTCCTTTACGACTAAACCGGAAACCTTAGGATTACGTATTTACGTTTTCGAACTCTGTTTTTGATGAGACAATTTTTATTAGATTCGTTTTGTGCCGTTGATTCATAATTTATAAAAACGTTTTTCGTAAAACGACCGAGGGCACGCAAATCGAGGAAACTAGAATCGAGGAGTACCCGTAAATAATTAGGGATGAGACAAAACCACTTTTGCTTCACCCCCACACATGGGACGGATAAGTATGCACCACCTCACCCCATGAGGTGTCCAAGCTTAACTTACAAGCTTAAACACTTGTATACATTTCCTTAAAACCATTTGCTAAACCATTTTTCTCACAAGTTCCTACATGCAAAACAACTAAAATTCTCCTCCCTCTCTCTCTAAATTTCGTCCAACCTACACCCTTAAGCACCCCATTTTGATATAATTTAACCACAAATCCTATGTTATCTCTACATATGATGAAGCCCTATTCAAGCTCTATTGATTGGTGGTGATTTTAACATCCAAGGAAAAGATTTGGTGATGTTCAAGGGCTGATTTCTACATGAAGTTTATAAGTATTGGTGGCCATGAAGATTGGTGTTGATCTACCACAAGTTCTTCCATCAAAATCCATGTCTTAATCACAACCTACATCATCTTGGTGGTATAAAGATTGTTCTTACCATTCTCTTGTTATTTTGTTTATGTAATCATGTATTTTCTTTCTTATTGTATATGTATATGATGAATATATGATGATAGAAATGTTTTGTAGGGATCAAGTGTTGATAAATATGATTAAAGAGATGAAAACCATAGGTAACAAGGTTAAAATCATGCTTAAAATGATGGCTGTATAAAAACAGTAAGTAACCAACTTATAAACTGATAAAAATGCATGGTGGAATCCATTTACAGTAAGTGTTAGATGTCATACACATGTGAGAGTTGGACATACAATGGAATCATCAAAATGAGTGAGATATGATCAAAACAAGATTAGTGTACCAATCTGAATAGTCTGTTTCATAGGGACTGTTAAGGATAGTTAGACATGGAATGAGCAGTAGCGATATCTAACTTATTTCTAGCACATAATATGAAGTTTATGCCATCCAAAAATGAGCTTCTATCTCCTTATAGAACTCAAGATATGATAAAAATGGTGAAGATGAAACTAAAAATCAGATTTTGAAGAATTAATGTTTAATAGTATTATATAAGCACTCAAACTAATATAGTATAAAATGTGAATTAAAACCCACTAACTTATAAATTTCATTTATATAAATATGTATAAGGTTACATAAATGGACACTTTATAAAAATGGTAGTTGAATAAGATTTATAAGTTATAAAAACTATAAACATGATTTTTACGACTTTTTCGGCTATTACCGTAAAATTAACGTTTTTCGCAAATTAAAACTTAGACGATCAAACCCGTCTAATGTAAAGTTTTTAAAAGTCATATACTGATTTATAAGTATCTAATACAAGTAAAAACCGATAAAACCCGAACTATATGACATACGGACATTAACGAGCTAAGTTAGCATAATTGGATTAATAATTTAACTAAATAAGTTAAACACTTATAAAAATTACTTATTGGGCTTAACCCATTTGGGCTTAACATGTAAAGTATAAATACTGATAATACAAGTATAAAATGGATTAATACAAGTTAATAAACTTATAATAGGCTTATTGGACCTAAAACATGTAAATAGGTAAAACTAGTAAACTAGTAAAAAGTTACCAATACATAAACACTAAAATGAGTAAATAAGAATATATAAACCCACTTGATCGTCATCATATATATAAAATCATTATATGTATACATAATTGTTATTTTTAGAAATTCATTGGACAAGAGTCTAAGACGAGTATTATTTGTCTAGGTTTCCGTGATTGAAGCACATACCGTACATCCGAATTGCCGATAACCCGCTTTCCCACATCAATGTGAGTTCATAGCCTCGCACTATTTTAAATGTTTTTACGAAATGTTTTATAAACCCGTGAGGGAGATAACATGTTAGTTATTATGAAATAGGACACTAGTTGTCCCGATTGTTTGTTTATTGATTTGGACCCGAATGATTGTATGACCCGATGAATGATTATATGATCCGATAAATGAAATGAAATGGATTATTAAAGTTAGGTTATGTCACAAAAAGTCCCATTAGCATGAATTGTGAACTACCGGGATTTGGTAGACACTTATGCATATAATAGTACTACTTAGGGACGATCACCCCAGTTTGCGCCTTGACGGTTGATCCCCGTCGTGCCACATTGATTGGTAAGCGAATTTATGTATGAGAAGATTTACACAAGCGTGATTATTGTGACGACACGCTAATTTAGATGGGCAAATTGAGTTTCGGGCTAGCTACCGGTTGTTTGTTGTAGTAAGGTAACAATGTCATGCGGCTTATAATAATCCAAAGAACGAAATACTGCTATACGCACTGAATTACGATATATTGCCTGACTAGCAATACGGGGTCTTATTATTTGTATTATGTTCGTGTTTTGGTTTTACATAACCATATAACGGTTTTTATTTAACTTTATACAACATTATAAAACGTATTGTATGATGTTTTTACGACAATGGTTCGTATAATGATTTTGAAGGCAAACGCCTATATTATGATTTTTGATAAGGATTTGTATAAAATGACTTTGGCTATTTTATGGCATATTACAAAGATTTGTACAAAATGATTTTTGGTAATAATTTTATACCGATGTTATATTGATGGATTTTATTAAACTCTATGAATTCACTCGGCGTTATCGCTGACCTTTTCTTTTAACATGTTTTATCTCAGGTACGTGAAGGTAATTCTAGGGAAGACGACAAGAATTCATGGCCCGTACTTAAACAATAATTTCCATTCAAATGCTTTGTAAAACTTTGTATGAAATAATATGACTTGGGACCTATGTAACTTTGATATTTATGAATGGAAATGCTTTATTATTAAACGACGCGATTTTTATGCGTTGTCTATGATGTGAGTAATGTGCTATCCCGTAACACCAACGAGTCTTCCGCTGTATTGAATTTTATAAATTTGGGGGTGTTACAATTGGGTTGACGACCCTATCCTAGACGATAGCTAGTACGTTGAGTACTCTCTGCGTTTGGATAACTTGTGTTGAGAAAAAGGTATAATTGGCAACGAATACCTAAGAGGGGAAATGACTTTCCTTAAATCACGCCGGCATTTGGCGCGGGTGATTAGTTTATGGGGTCGGTGTAATGAACTTAAACATAATTAAATAGCTTATGCTATAACGATTATACCAATATAATAGTTTGTAATGATCATCATACTATTGAATAATCGTGAATGATTTTTATACTTATGTTCAATTTTGATTTTGTAAACCTATAAATCTCACTCAACATTATTTGTTGACGATTTTAAGCATGTGTTTTAGGTAATCAAGGATGATTGTGGCGACGCATGTTATGGATGTTGTTGTGGCTTGTGGGCGGTCTACCTTGTTTTCCTCCCTTTTCTTAAAGATAATTTATATTTCATGATGTTTTGTAAAACAATTTGGTCGGTTTTAAGGGGTTGAGATTTATGGGGACCTAATGTTACTCTGTTATTATTTTCGAGTTTGGAAACAATTAGACAATGTTGTTGTAATTTAACTTTGTTTAAATTTACTTAATGTCCAAACGTCTCTTTTGAGTCATTCAATAGGGCTTGTGTGTGATGATTCTTTGACTAGCACCTAATTGTGATATTCTTTTACTAGGTCGTTTTTGAAAAAGTCATAAACTATAGCTTTTGGTGTAATAAATATTTTCTTTCCCAAAGCACACAACTATCCCGCATGGCTCCGGTAAGATTTCTTTTAGCATTGTTTTATTATTAGATGTATCCCTTAAAACTAAAATTATTTCCTAAGTATTTATTAAGTAAATACTATGGTATTATATGGAGGTATTGTGAATGTAGGCGGAGTACTTAACATCGTAATTTTTGCACTGCATTTGTATGGCTATCATTTTGTTGCATATTGGCATATGATGAGACTACAATTATACATAGTCTCATCGTTCAAATCGGGCTTAAAACGCTTAAAAATGTCATAAAATACCCCAAAATATGCTTGTGTTTGTTCATTGTGTATTTTAGGTACGGATATCATGGAATCAACAACAGATTAAAAGAATCAAGCAAACATGAATACGGGAAACGAAGCCGCACAAAGAACCAGACCTGAACAATGAATTTCTAAAGATGTCCTTGAAGTTTGAAGATTTGTCAAGATTGGTCCCTCAACTTTTGAAGAATTGTCACTTTTGGCCCTTGTAAAACCTAAATATTGCAAGTATGGTCCTTAAGTTTCAAGATTATACATGATTGGCCCTTGAAGAACTCAAAGTTTACAAGTTTTGTCCTTGTTTCCATTTTTACAACATATAGGGACTGAAAATGCAATTTTCCCAAAGTCATAAACAAAGGGAAATGAAGTATATGCTGCCAAGACTTGCTATGAACATAATTTGGAACTCAGGGGACTTAATCTGATCAGACAATGAAACTTGACTCCACCAATCATAGTCATACACACCACACCCTCTTGCCACATCACCCAACGCCACCTCACCAAGTCAACTCTAGTCATCACAACTCCACATCACCATCCCTCCACCAATCCATCATTGCCACATCACCCCACTATACTCTCACCTCACTCATATTTTTTAAACCAGATAAAATAAATAAATATAGGAGGTAAACAATTACTATTTTGATTATCCCCTTAACCCCCCCCCCCCCTAACCAACACTCATAAACCCTAATCTACAAACCCTTCATCACTTTATCATTACACCCACAACCTTCCAAAAACCTGATTAAGGGTCACCTAATTCTTTTCCCACACCCAAAAACCAATCACATGGGTTGAGGGTCCCACAGGTAACCTCCCCTGTCCCCTGTGTGTTCATTTTTGGCAAATTTGGCATCTCAACAGCTCATCAACGACTCATAAGCAGTAGGAAACCTCTCCAATAAACTTTTGATGACCAAGATCGTTTCATCCTCACCGGCATCAACAACATATCACATGTCATGTTTTTGACCATATTCAAGTTTGAATTTTCAAGGGGCTTTTCAGGAATTCTAGTAAATTATGCTTTTGCTTTTTCATGTATTTATAAAATCTTCCAAGTATAGTATTTAAACCTAGTCGACTTGTGATTGGTTTTTGTTCCAGCTTTTTGTAAAAATCTTTAATTGTAATGAAATTTCAGATCTTAGCTTTTCAAAATTGTTGAGTTCCATTTTTTGTTTTCTTGTTCTTTAGATTAAAATATTTTCTTTCCTGCAATTAGTTAAGTCTCACCCAAGTTTTATTTTTACTAAGTGTTTCAACAATACTGTTGGTTTTTGAAAACTTTGGACTAAAGCTTTAAATCTGTGGATTTAGTTGATGTGACAACTGAGGTAAAAGAAATTTTTGGTCAAAAGTTATTTAGAGAACCATTGGTCAAGTTGTTAGGGTGAATCTAACTGACAATGGTTTTCACCTTGATGTTTGAACAATGTTAATATTTGTGTAAGTTTGTGTTACTTGGATATTCGTTCTTTTCTTTGTTGAGTTATTAACAGGTTCTCATTTGAAGATATATTGCGTGGTTAGGACTGTGGTAGTCCACCATCATCATCACTCTCTACATCAGCAACCAACAAGCCCATTAGCCTTACTCTAGCTAAACGGAGATGGCATCAACCATAGTGGGGCCCGAATGTGGGTCCCACAAGGTATAACCTTGGGGCTTGAACCATCCTCTTTGGTGAAATTGTAATGCTCTTTGGTGATTTGTTTGATTCTGTTTAGGTGCTCTATTAATTGTTTTGTTTAGGCTTATTCAGTTGTTATATGCATGCTCTAGTTGTTTAGAACCAAGTTTGTATTGATTTGAGTACAATTGCCTTGTTATTTGTTTTATCAGATTCATAAGGGGTTGTTTGGATCAAGGTTGTGTGAGCTTGTGTTGCCACAAGACTCACATAAGATTGTCTTGACATCTCTAAGATAGGAGGTTTTGTGGTATGTAGGTGTTAGATAGTTTGCTTTAGTTCATATTAAGTTTTCTTGTGTTCTCACAAAAATCTGCTTAAAACAAAAAAAATAGATCTTTTAGGTTTTGATTTTGGGACTTAAGGTTTGTAATCTTGTAACCAGTTAGACATTAGGTAAATATAGGCTTGTAGTATTTTGTTTTTGGATTTGGTATGCTAAGGTGTTAGTTGTAGGTCGCCAAAGTTCACCAAGATACCAAATAGACCAGCAATAGTCCATCAGACACACCTTTCTGTTGCCAGTGACTGATATTGCCTTATATGTGTGCTTATGTGTGTTAGGTTTGACTGTTTTATGCTTTGTATTGACTCCCCACACTCCACTGAGTGTGGGGGTGCCATTGTTACCAAAAATCTCCAACAAACAAGCTCTAAAACGACCATTCTTTGTTTCTGTAACCAAGCAGTGGGAACTAAGTTCCCACTAACAAGCTTATTTTACCCATCGCTGGGGTAAAAGACAAAACTCCCAGACCAGTCACTTTCAGTTTTTTCTGTTTTTGTCCTTAGTGGCAATAAATTAGTTTTTTATGATTTTCAAATTTTCCTAATTTTAATTATTTAATTTAAGATTTTTGAAAAGTTATTTTTATTTTTCTGGTTATTTTATTAATTTTTTTAGCATTTATTTAACTTTAATTAGTTATTAATATTCTGTTTTTTGTCTTTAGTGATAAAAAAAGTTGTGTTTTTCTAGTCCTTTCAATTTTCCTAGCTTTATTAACTTATTTTAAGATTTTTAGAAAAGATATTTCATTTTTCACTTTATTTAATTATTTTTTAGAATTATTTTAAGTCTAAATTAGTTTTTAATTAAACTTTTTTTTATCTTATTATAGCTAAAATTACCTTTTTCCAACTTTTTCATTTTTTCCAATTTTAATTAAGTGTTTTAAGATTTTTGGAAAAGTAAAAATATTTTTCGCATTATTTTATTATTTTTAATCATTATTTTAGTTTAAAAAGTGTTTTTAGCTTTTAAAAATAATAAAAATAGTTTTAAAAATTTTGGAAAAATACTTTTTAGTGTTTAATTAATATAAGTAAGATATTTGTTTGATTAAATAATATTTTGGGATTTTTTAATTATATTTAATTTTAGGGCTTTAATTAGCATTTAAAAGTGCATATTTAATTAATAAAAGGTTTTAAATTTAATTATTGAATTTTTATTCTTATTTATATTATTTTAGACTTAGTTTTAATTTTTAAATTTTTTTAGCTTTAAATTCTTAATTTCGTTGCGATTTACGTATTTACGTTTAGGTTTTACATCATTAGTCATAGTTTAATCGTAGTATAGCTCGTCTTTTAATTTTCTCTTTTCAAACCCAAAACGACACTAATCCAAACTTGATTTTTGTAATATTGGCACATAATACATATACAACTCCACCAAGAACGAACTTGGACTTTTCGTCTTTACGGTTTTCCTAAACCGTATCGATTAAAACTTGCCCATTATACGTCTTTTTCCTAAAAGAGTATTTTTAATACTATCATTTGGCGCCGCTGCTGGGGAGGTGTTTAGTGCCTTATATATATATTGTGTTTTTGTGAGTAGTGCGTTTTTGCTTTTCATTGTTTTGGAAAGCGTAAATATCGTACATACTAATTTTTGTTATTTTTCTACTATATTATTGAATATCCAAATCAAACGTGTTTAGTTTTCCTAAATTAAACACATAACAATCTTTTACTATATTGTAGATATCCTATTATTCCTCTTCGTTTGTTTTTGTGAATATTATTTATATATTGTATACGTATCACAATAAATTTATAATATCTCCAAAAGCGTGAAAACGCTACCTTAATTGGGATTTCATCACTTAATTATTGTATTCGAATCCAAAGTAAAAATCAAAAGGCAAAATAGATAAATACTTTCGTGAGGCTTAATTTTGATTAACACAAACTATAAGGTGGGTGACCACTTCAGCCAACTTCTATAAGCTATAACTCCTTCAATAAGCCACCAAAGTTAACAACCAAATATTGCACAGATAGCACACCACAAAAACTCTTCCCAAACCAAAAATCTGACTGTGAATCCAACAAACAAAGATTTTATGCTTGCTGATGTATTTGACCAAAACCAAACCACTTAGACTGATTTTTTTTTCAAAACTTGCAAAACTCTTTCCAAACTTTGTGAGACATAACCAATGACCAAAACAACTTTCAAAACACTTGTTTAGAGTAAACCAGCCCTGAACCAAGGGAACAAGGCCACAAGGCCTTTTGATCCCAAAATATCAAACAACCTTGTTTTAGTACTTTTTTAAAGAAACTTTTTATTTTCACAAATAACCTACTGATTTTATACTTCAAATAACTCAACTAGGTGACAACTAACAGGTTTAGACAATACAACTCATAACACAGACACAAGATCTCTGAATCACATAGCAAATAACATAGCAGATTTTCAACAAAATATAAAAGAGAGAAAAGTGAAAGAGAATGAACCTCTTCCCCACAACTTCCTAGGTGAAGTCAGCAAAGCTCCCTAGAGTGTAGATCAACTAGATCACACCTAGGGTACTTGAACAAGGAATGGATATGCAACCTTGGCTGATAGTTCAACAGCTGAACCACAAGGCTGTGATCTTCAACACAAGCAACAAACAGGCTAACCAAATGATGATAAACCTTCACAAGCTTGGTGTCAACAAGCTTGCAAGAGCTTATAGCTTTTTGTTAGGGTTAGAACAGATAAAAATAAGCAAACAAATAAAAATAAGCAAACAGAAAACAGATTTTGAACACTTTTTCAAACTTGAAAATCTTTTCAAAAGCAAACGTACTTCAATCAAACTATCAAAACACTTTCAAAACATAAATTGGAACTCCGAATTTGTCTCTCCTTAACAACTTCAAACAACAAAAAGGAATTACACTTTAAAATTTAGAAAACACCAACTTTTATTACTTTGAAAGAAAATTACAAGAGAGAAAGCAAAAACTGGAACAAAGGCTCTCTCACAGGTTGAGGAGTCTTTTTATAGATCTAACAAGAAGATACTAGAACTAAAAACCCTAGCTATAACATCTCAAAAATGCCCTTGAAGCCTTCTAGATGTTTTTGGTGTTGTGATATGTCCCTTTTGATCTTGAGTGTTCATTTATCCTTAGGGAACAAGTATGAAGCCTTGGCCGTTGGATTTGACACATGGGATGGCTTGGAGAGGAAGTTGCACTCTCATTGGTGGATGAGGTTGATGGTAGGGGCCACTTGTTGATGGGATGCATGGTATGAGGCGTGTGATGTGTTTGTGTGAAGTTGAATCACACGTGGGTAGTGCCAATTAAGTTTTACCCTTTGGTTTAAGTGGGGTAAAATCTGTGGGTGAAGAATGGTGAACAGTAGTAACTTTGATCCGAAAAAGAGGGGAGGGTTGTGTTTGGCGCGTGTTTATGTGTTTGAATGTTTCAGTGCACCTTTGGTCCCTTGTTTTTGGCAAAGTGTGTACAACAAGTTATTTCAGCCTTAAAAACGTATCTCCTTTGTTATTCAAGTTCTCTTTTTCACACTTTTGCCCCAAAACTTTATAACAAGGATATTAAGGACTTGTTTTGAACTTTTCTTGATATTTCAAGGGCTGATCTTGTACATTCTTGAACTTTGAAGGCCTTCTTTGTATGTTTTACATTGAGGACCATTGTTGACAAGTATTCATTTTTGAGGGACTAATCTTGCCAATTCATCAAAGTTGAGGGACCTTTTTGTAACTTTGACAAACTTAAGGGACCAAACTTATAATTATGAATATATAAGGGCATTAAGTATCATTTCTTTATTGATGAGGGATCATTCTTGAACATCTTCAATACTTCAAGGTATTTTCTTTGGAAAATCACAACTAGGGCCCGTTCATTGAGCGGCTTCGTTTCTCGTGTTCGTTTTTCCTTGTTTCTTGTGATGTTTTGTCTTTTTCACGATATCCATACCTAAAATACACACAAGTAAAAAACACAAGCATATCATATGGTATATTTACGATATTTTATGCATTTAAAGTCTGAAAAGAACGATGAGATCATGTATAAATGCCATCTCATCAGTGGGTATAAGGCGGTTTTATTTTACGACCTAAGGGAAAAAGGCGCTTAAGTGCTTAGTGCCGCCTCGTTTCCCCTGCTTGCTTGTGTGTGTTTTGAGAAAAAGGGATAATCGAGGATTTGCCACCAAATCATTATCTACGTATCATATATATTTGCTTGATTTTCAAGATTAAACACTCTTGGACGTTTTGGTGTTCCACCAACGTTCTAAAGTCATCGAAGAAGTTCACTTCACGTGATCGTTTTCATTCCTTGAGGCTCCTTTAGTCGAGAACTTGATTCGAGGAGAGATTTGTAGATTTGAGTCTACGTAATACACCAAAAAATAAAAAATAATAAAAAAAAATCAAAAAAAAACAAAAAAAAATTGAAAAAAAGAAAACCCCCAAAAGAATCTTCTTTGCTATCCCCATTCTCTACGTTAGTGCATGCGCACTCGATCGAAGATTATTCTAATTCTAGCGACGCTTCGAATCGACTGATGAGACTGCTTTTATACATAGTCTCATCGTCCAAATTGGGCTTAAAATGCATTAAATATCATGAAAAATGCCAAATATATGCTTGTGTTTGTTGCTTGTGTATTTTGGTACGGATATTGAGAAAATGACAAAAGATCACAAGAATCATGCAAAAACAAACACGGGAAACGAAGCCGCACAATGAACCGGACCCGAATCATGAATTTCCAAAGAAGTCCTTGAAGTTTGAAGATTTGTCAAGAATAGCCCCTCAACTATTGAAGACTTGTCATATAAAACCCTTGTAAATCTCACATATTACATATGGGTCCCTAATATTTCAAGAATATACAATATAAGCCCTTCAAGAATGGTCAAATTGCATGAATAGTCCTTGTTTAAAGTTTGAGAATATGCTGTGCCAAAATTGACAAATGGAGAAAAGTTGATTACAAAGGAAATTGGGTTTTGGCTGTTTATTACAAAATGAAGATACTAAGAGAGTTGGGGGACCTAATCTGCCCAGACAACAAACCTTTCCCCACCACTTAGCTGCTGCCACGTCACCCAAAACCCATTTACCCATATCCATACCCACCAAACCCTGTTAACCCGTTACCCAAACCCATTTCCAGTCAATCCACCATTAACTATTTGACACGTCACCCTAACCTAACTTTTATACCCATTTACCCATATCCCTCACCCAAACCCGGTTGACCCATGTTTACAACCCACGTTTATTATTAAACGTGTTTTCCTTTTAACACTTCTAATCCTAAACTAAACAGATCAATGTCCCACAAACTTTTCCCTATAAACCCTAATCACCACTTCAAACAAATCATGGGGGAAATTTAAATTACCTATGATTATGTTCGATTTACCCCATACCCAACTATTTACCTCACCCAGAATCTATCCACATCACCATATGGCCCCCCCACCAGCTCACGGTTTGTCCCCAAGTAAAGAACAAGACAAGGGATGGCAGAAGATCAATGGCTTGGAGGAGTTGCTTAATGCCCACATCAAATCCAACGTTCAAGATCAACTCATCACAGCCAAAGATCACATGATTTTTGGAAGAATTCAAAAAGAAGAATCAAGACCAGCATATTCGATTTATGAATGATTCTTCAAAGGGTATTTCTGGACTTTCAAACAATTAAGGTTAGCTTTATTTTCACTTTCTAGAATCATCTTGTAAACCCTATATAAAGGGTGTTAGGCTTAGTTGTATTCTATGTTCTTGTTTTCATTTGGTTCACAAGCTTGTAAATCCCATTTTCTAGTTAATGAAAATCTGGTTTAGTATTTGTTGAAAGAAAACAAGTCCCCATTTAATTTCAGTTTCTGTTATGATATGTTTGTGGTTTGAGATATTCAAAGTTCTTAGCTTTTGTTGAAAATGTTTGATACAAATCTGTTTTAAGAATCTCGTGTTACCCCTAACTTGAATTTGGATCATATATGTCTGATCTTCTAGTTGAGGATCAAACATAAGTGACAAGTTAAGTTTGGTTTTATTTTTTTAAGTTTACTGAAAAGTTGAATCTGTTTTTTTAGATATCGAAAGTTGTGTTTTTCTTTTAATTATATTGGACGAATTTACGCTATTGTTTCTGAGTTGAGAAATGACAAAGTCACATATGGGTCATAGCTTGTACTGGGATATGACTATGAAGACTTGATATAGAGTCTATATCAAGCCTTCGTAGGTATCTTGGTATAGGCAAGACACTTGTGAGGCAAGCAAAACTCATCCATTCTTCTGGTTTCTTTTTAGTTTTCAGAAAATCATAGTTTGACAAGTTCAAGTTTGAAAAAAAAAGAGAGAAGGAAATAAAATCAGAAGGATATTATTATTGTTATTGTTTGTTTGTCTTTTACTAACCATTGGCAGGAAAAAGGAAGCTTGTGCTTTTTTCTGCTAGCACATAAGCTCGAAAATCGGGGGTATGGACGTATATCCCTAAGGTTTGTCGATTTCCTTATTTTTCTGCCTTAAATGATTTGCAAGTGATTTTGTGACTACATGATGTTTTTTTTCTGACTTATATTGTAGAAACTAGCTATATGAGCACTATTTAATCTATGTCAGTTTGAATCTTGTTTGTTTTAAGTTATCTTCAATTGATGTATGCATGGATATAGTTGCTTCATGACTTTCTGTCTAGTATGTGAGTGATTTGGTTTGTGTTCGGTATTCTTTGTAAGTTGCTTTCCTAACTTAAGGTTGTTTGAGCTAGTGAATAGATTGGTACCACGTGCTTGATAGGGGAGTATTTGCAAGCTTTGGTTCGCTTAACTGAGTTTTCATACTAGCACAACACATCAGTCCTATTACCTTGTCATTTTTTTCGTAATCATCAATTGCAAAGGTGTTAACTTTGCTTAGTTGCTTTAATGCTTTGAAGGTTTATTCTGATGTTTTCTGTTCCTTGTGGCTCGATTGGACTAAGGGTTGTGTTGTTGAGGTGCTTGTCAACTGAATATACCAATTAAGCCATAAAATATAAAAGGGGTCTTTGTATGCTTGTTGACTCAGTCTTTGATTATTATTGTTGTGGTGTTGAGAGTTTGTACCTTGTGCACATTATCGAAACAAAAAAAAAAGTAAGGCCTGCGTTCTTGTTTTTCAGTCACTGCAAGCCCACTGTTTGTTTGCTACTTGATGCGAGTTTGGTTTGTTTAATTGTGCTTGTTTGTGTTCGGATAGCATAGTAACGGGGGTCCAAGTATTACAAAAAGAAAACCAAACAAGTAAACATAGTGACTGAATTTAGTTCTCTTATTGTGATATCTAATCTGCTGCTACTGTTCATCAGATATAGGTAATAGGTTTGCTTATTTGTATTCCGTGGTATGATTATCTAGTTGATTGATTTGGATTGTGTTCGTATTAAGTGCGCTTGCACCCTTTTTGCTCTCTGCTTGCTTAAAACGCCCCCACAAGCCAACTGCTAGTGGGGGTTTGACTGTCCAAAAAGAACAAGAATCAAGATAAAAAGAAAAGGGGTCCAGGTCTGTGAGTATTTTGCTTTGTTTTGGTAGTAATTCGTGCTCATTTTCTGAAATTATCTGAATTTTGGGTGATAAGTAAGTGTGTTCAGCAAGTGGGTAAAAAGAAAAAGAAAAAAAAAATTTAAAAATTTTGGCGTGGCCAGGACTGGAACCTGCGCCACCACTGCCAACACACTCACAACTTACCACTGCCCTAGGGTCTTTTTCAAGTATTCTCTTGCTAAGTTTTTACATTAAGGGGTGTTGGGGTTGGGTTGATCAATATAAGCCGTAGCCCAATAAGCTCATATAAGCTTATTGGTCAAGCTTATTACCCAAGTTATATTTTTCCTGTGTTTGGGGTTCAGTTTAGGATTTTTCTGGCTAAAATTTATATTTTTTTTCCTTACTTTAATTATTTTTTATCAAATTTTGTTTACCCGTTTTTAATTAATTAGTTTAAAAATAGAAAAAATAGTTTTAAAATTTTTCAAAAAAAAATTCTAAGGTTTTAATTTTATATTTTGAGGTTTACATCTTTTAAACTTTTCATTTTAGTTAATTTTTGTTTTTATTTAATTTTTAGGTTTTTCGTTTATTTTAAAAATCAATATTAAATTATTAAATAGTTTTTAGAAATTTTGGTTTTCAAAATAGTGATTCTTGTATTTTTCTTTATTTAGGATAAAATTTTGGTAATTTTTGGTACACTTTTTCGTTTTGTCAAATTTTACGATTTAGCGTTTTTTACGTCTTAGGGTTACTTTTAGCTTAATTCGTCTTTTTCTTTCTCTTTTGTTTCATCAATATAATCTCAAATCTTAATC
This sequence comes from Glebionis coronaria, assembly GCA_025667525.1. Taxonomy (NCBI): domain Eukaryota; kingdom Viridiplantae; phylum Streptophyta; class Magnoliopsida; order Asterales; family Asteraceae; genus Glebionis; species Glebionis coronaria. Next base: position 249,977,579 of record CM046875.1, on the reverse strand, counting down.
AAATTAAACACACACATTAAGCCTCCTCGAGAACGAACTCAAAAAAAGGGTCATAAGTGCTTTACGTTTTCCTAAACGTACGCTTAATATTTACCGCTTTTACCTCGTTTTCCTAAACGAGTGTAATCATACAACAATCATTTTGGCACCGCTGCCGGGGAGGCGTGTTGTGTTTTGATTTGGAAATTGTTGTTTTTATATATAGCCATAATAGCTAATTGTATTAGTAGCACTCTAATAATACGTATTATCGGTTTTTCGTTTTTTGTGTGAATACTATTATTATATTGTATGCGTAGAACAATAAATTCACAAGTACTCTAAATACGTGAGAAATCACAACCTTGACTTGGGAGGTCATTACCTAATCATTGTATTCGAATCTCAAACCAAAGAAAAAAGGCAAAAATAGATAAATACTTTCGTGAAGCTCGATTTTGAAAATACAAACTATAAGGTGGGTATAAGGCAGATATTATAAAATATATCCTAAGGAAAAAGGCTCTTAAGTGCTTCGCGCCGCCTCGTTTCCCCTCTTGCTTGTGAGTATTTGATTTTGAGAGCTAATCGAGGGTTTTGCCGCCCAAAGTATTACTAAGTATCATATATATTTTCTTGGTTTCATTTGATTAAACCCTCTTGAACGTTTTGGTGTTCCACCAACGTTCTAAAGTCATCGAAGGCGTTCACTTCACGTGATCGTTTTCATTCCTTGAGGCTTCTTTAATCGAGAGATTTGATTAAGGAGGAGATTTGTAGATTTTGGTCTACTTAATACAATCACAAAATCCAAAAAAAGTAAAAACAATCAAAAACCACAAAAAAAAATTGAAAAAGTAAAAACACTAAAAAGAATCTTCTTTGCTCACCCTCTCGTTGTACGTGACGTTTATGCAAACTCGCTCCAAAGCAAGACATGCACGTAAACGAAGAAACAAATCAACCACTCCTTCTAGTGAGGAGTCTCCTATTGACGAACCCATCGTAGTGAAAGAAGCACCCATGGCTAATCGAACTATGATGGAGTTGCTTCAAGCACCCACCGAGGGTTATGGAGAAGCGATTGTGATTCCCGCTATCCTTGCGGAGAATTTTGAGGTTAAGACGGGTTTGTTGTCCATGATTCAAAACAACAAGTTTCGAGGTGACGAAAAGGACAACCCTCATAACCACATTCGCCAATTTAATCGTCTTACCGCCACTTGCAAGTTTAAGGACGTCTCTAACCACTCGATTAAGATGATGCTTTTTCCGTATTCCTTAGTGGGGCCCACAAAAATTTGGTTAGAGAAAGAGCCACCCAATTCTATATTGACGTGGAAGGATCTCGTTTCAAAATTCGTGAACTAATTTTTTCCGCCCTCTAAGACTACGCATTTGAAAAACGAGATTTCAAAGTTTTCACAAGAGTATAATGAGAGTTTTTCAACGGCTTGGAATAGGTTTAAGGAAATGTTGCACGAATGTCCTCATCATGGTTTTTCCGACTTGCATCAAATTGACACGTTTTACAATGGCTTGAACGATCATGAGCGTGATTATCTTAATGCCGCCGCGGGTGGTAATTTTTTGTGTAAGACAGTCGAGGAAGCATTGTTAATCATTGAGAATAGGTCTAAGGTCTATAGTCCTCGTAGCACGTCGAGTGTTCGTAAGACTTCATCTTCACCTTCGCCTTCATTGTCACATACCGTTGATGCTTGCCAAATCGGGGCTAATTTGGAGAACAAGATTTTTGATAAGCTTAAAGGATTGTTAATTGAGTTTAAAGTTGGTGAACAACCCACTCCCGCTACGGCTAAAGCGGTTGAGGTTTCTTGTATGTATTGTGGTGGAGCTCACGATTACTCCGAGTGCATTACCAACGGTGGTAACACTTCGAGTGCCTACGCGGCCGCGGGAACTTATAACCAAAACGGTCAAGTTCCCCGCACTAATCAATTGACTCCACCGGATTTTCCACCAAATCAAAATGCTAACAATTATCGAAACAATCAAGTTGGTTACCAAAACAATCAAAGAAACAATTACAAGGGTAATAACAACTATGGGAATCAAGGAAGTAGTAGCCAATTGCAAAATCAAAACCAAAACCGTAATTTTCAAAACACAAGTGAAGGTCCTCAAAATGTTTACACTAAAGAAATTCCAATGGACTTTTTGAATTACGCTACGGCAAATGATAAGATTTTGGAAAACATTCAAGAGCAATTGGCTAGTCAAGCTAGGGACACGGCTAAAAACACCAAGGAGTTAGCTAATTTTGTTAAGGAAAATCTTAACATGAGAAATGCGTTGAAAAATGATTTTGCTAATCAAATTAGAGGTAATTGAGCAAAGTCATGCTAGGCTTGAACAAAGGATTGACCAAACAGCCGCTAGTCAAGATGTTAAGCTTAATGTTATTTTAGAAGCGGTCATGGGGAACAAAGCCTCTACTTCGGGTAGTTTGCCTAGTAACACCGTATCAAACCCGAAGGGAGAGATGAAAGTGATTACCACACGAAGTGGTAAGACACTTAAAGAACCGACTCCTCAACCAATTACTTCAACGGTGGAGGAAATTGAGGAAGAACCCGAGGTGGTGGTCGAAAAGGAGCATATCTCAAGCCTACAAAGTACCGCTCATCCCACACCTACGGTCGACCCTTTACCAACATTGGAACCCGAGATTCCAAAGGCTATGCCTATGCCCCAACCCACACCACCCTTACCTTACCCATCGAGACTTAGGAAGGAGAAACGACAAGAGCGCGACAATTATCAATTTGAGCTTTTTATGAAAATGTTTCGTGAGTTGCACCTTAATGTGATTTTCGCCGATGCTTTGGTCATGATGCCTCGATTTGCCGCTAACTTTAAGAGTATGTTGAACAACAAGGAGAAATTGCATCAATTGTCTAGTTGTTCGTCGGTTTATCTTAATCGCATACCTCAAAAAGTCGGTGATCCCGGTAAATTTTTGATCCCTTGTGCAATCCAAGATATGGAAGAATGCTATGCCTTGGCCGATCTTGGTGCTAGCATTAATTTGATGCCACTTGAAATCTTCAAGTCGCTCAATCTTCCTAATCTTACTCCTTCACTAATGTCTATCGAGATGGCCGACCATTCCACGATTCGCGCATGTGGATTGGCGGAAGACGTTTTTGTGAAAGTGGGAAAGTTCTACTATCCCGTAGACTTTATTGTTGTCGATATTCCCACGGATCCTCAAGTTCCTCTCATTTTAGGTCGTTCGTTTTTAGATACGTCTATGGCTTTAATTGATGTGCATGCTAGAAAGATCACCTTACGTTTCAACGACGAGGAACTTGTTATAAACGCAACTCAAAATTCTCAACTTTCTCATGTTTATTCCGTTGCTACCATAAACCTCGTTGATATGATCGACGTGGTTTGCGAGGAATTTTCACAAGAAGTTCTAGGGTTTGGTGATGAAGAAACTAGTGGCAATCCCACTATGTTAGATCCAATTCTTGATAATTCGACACCAATCTTCACTCCATTTGAAGGTGGTGGTTTTACGTTGGAAGAATTCGATGTTCTACGTACTTGTAACGAAGACCTCGACAACGATGAGGACTTCTCGATTATCAAGGATTTTCTTAACGATTTCCCATTTCCTCCACCCGAGGAGGTTATGAGTATCGAGCCCAAATCTTCACTTGAGGAACCACCTATACTCGAGTTGAAATATTTACCTCCTCACCTCGAATATGTCTATTTGGAGGAGGACGACAAGTTGCCGGTTATTATTGCGAAGGAACTTTCGAATGATGAAAAAACCACACTTGTGATGTTCTAAAGGATCACAAAGGGGCAATTGCGTGGAAGTTATCCGACATTAAGGGAATCGATCCGAAGTTTTGTACCCACAAAATCTTAATGGAGGAGGATTTCAAGCCCACAATCCAAAGTCAAAGGCGGGTGAACCCCAAAATTCACGACGTCATCAAAAAGGAGGTCCTTAAACTCCTTGACGCGGGAATGATTTACCCTATTTCCGATAGCCTTGGGTGAGTCCTATTCATTGTGTCCCTAAAAAGGAAGGGATGACCGTTGTGCCAAACGATGCCAACGAGTTGATTCCCACTAGACTCGTGACCGGATGGAGAGTGTGCATTGACTATCGAAAGTTGAATGAAGCCACTCGAAAAGACCATTTTCCCTTGCCCTTCATGGACCAAATGTTGGAGCGTCTTGCGGGAAACGATTTCTATTGCTTTTTAGATGGTTTTTCCGGTTACTTCCAAATTCCCATCGATCCTCGTGATCAAGAAAAAACTACGTTTACGTGTCCATATGGAACGTTTGCCTATCGTAGAATGTCATTCGGACTTTGTAATGCACCGGGAACCTTTCAAAGGTGCATGATGGCTATTTTTCATGATATGATCGAGAAGACGATGGAAGTCTTCATGGATGTCTTTTCCGTGTTTGGTAATTCGTTCACTTCGTGTTTGTCGAACCTAGAGAGAATGTTGAAACGTTGTGAGGAAACCAACCTTGTGCTCAATTGGGAAAAGTGTCATTTTATGGTTAAGAGTGGAATCGTCTTAGGGCACAAGGTCTCGAAAGCGGGGATTAAGGTAGATCAAGCTAAGGTAGACGTCATCGCCAAATTACCTCATCCCAAAACCGTCAAGGGAGTTAGGAGTTTCCTAGGCCACGCGGGCTTTTATCGTCGATTCATCAAGGATTTTTCAAAGATTTCTCGACCCATTACACATCTTCTTGAAAAAGAGGCACGTTTTGTCTTTGACGAAGATTGTGTACGAGCCTTTGAAATCCTTAAGAGGAAACTTACTGAAGCTCCCATTCTTGTTGCTCCCAATTGGAACCTCCCCTTTGAGCTCATGTGTGATGCTAGTGATTACGCTATTGGGGCCGTATTGGGGCAACGTCATGATAAGCACTTCTTGCCTATTCACTATGATAGCAAGACGATGACCAAGGCTCAACTTAAATACACTACAACGGAAAAGGAGTTCCTTGTCGTGGTGTATGCATTTGAGAAATTTCGACCTTATCTCGTCTTGACAAAATGCATAGTGTATACGGATCATTCGGCTATTAAGTATCTCATGGCAAAGCAAGATGCTAAGCCTAGATTACTTCGTTGGATTCTCCTCCTTCAAGAATTTGATCACAAAATCGTTGACAAAAAAGGAGCCTAGAATCTAGCGGCCGACCATCTTTCTCGTTTGGAAGATCCTCACCAAAGTGTTTACGAGCCCAAAGAAATCACCGAAACATTTCCGCTCGAAACACTTGGTGTAGTAAATTCTAAGCTTGATCCTTTCACCCTATGGTTTGCGGACTTTGCAAATTACCATGCGGGTAACTTCATCATTAAGGGTATGACGACTCAAGAAAAACGAAAATTCTTTCGTGACGTCAAGTTCTACTTTTGGAACGACCCTTACTTGTTTCGAACTTGTGCGGATCAAATCATACGACGTTGTGTATTTGGAAACGAAGCTTCTAACATCCTTAGAGCTTGCCATGAGGGACCCACGGGTGGTCACCACGGTGCTAATCTCACGGCTAAGAAGGTGTTTGGTGCCGGCTTCTTTTGGCCTACTATTTACCGAGATGCACAAGATCTTGTGAAGTCGTGTGATGCATGCCAACGACAAGGAAAAGCCTCACAAAAAGATGAAATGCCACAAAATATCATCCAAGTGTGTGAGATCTTTGACGTTTGGGGTATAGACTTTATGGGGTCGTTCCCATCATCTCGTGGTAATAAGTACATCCTTGTTGCGGTTGACTACCTATCTAAGTGGGTGGAGGCCAAGGCCTTGCCCACCAATGATGCTCGTGTGGTAGTCAAGTTTTTGAAAAGCTTGTTTTCTCGGTTTGGAACCCCTCGTGCTATCATAAGCGATCGTGGAACCCATTTTTGTAACGACCAATTCAAAAGGGTCCTAAGTAAATATGGAGTTACACATAGGCTTTCTACGGCTTATCACCCACAAACGAGTGGGCAAGTCGAGGTTTCAAACCGAGCTTTGAAGAGGATCTTGGAAAGATCCGTTGGGGAAAACCGACAAACTTGGTCGGATAAGTTGGACGATGCTTTATGGGCCTTTAGGACCGCTCATAAGACGCCCATTGGGTGAACTCCCTATAAGCTTGTGTATGGAAAGAATTGTCATTTGCCTATCGAATTAGAACACAAGGCTTATTGGACCCTAAAGCATTGTAATGATGATATGGAGACCGCGGGAAAACACCGGAAAATGCAATTGAATGAATTATATGAATTGAGGGACATTGCTTATGAAAACTCATTGATTTACAAAGAAAAAACTAAAAAGTTGCATGATTCTAAAATTAAAAACCGGGTTTTTAACATTGGGGATCAAGTTTTGCTTTTTAATTCAAGATTAAAAATCTTTTCCGGTAAGTTGAAATCCCGTTGGTCCGGTCCATTCACCGTGACTCAAGTGTTTCCATATGGGACCATCGAGCTAGCTCAAGATGATGGTACTAACTTCAAGGTGAATGGGCATAGGTTGAAGCACTACTTTGGCGGGGAAGTTTCATCCTTGAACTACCTCGACAAAATCACTTTCCCCAATGATAATTAGTATTGAGGGGATCGAGTCGAGCTCATGACTCGGTAATCAAAAACGAGGTGCCTCGTGGGGGAGTCCCATGCTTATCCTATGTACATATTATCGCTTTCTAATATAGTTAACGTGTGGGGATTTGTGCCCTTCCAACCTTTATTCCGTGGTTGTTTGTGAATTGTGAACTTTAGATGATCATGATCTTCACGATTGGAGCCTCTCGTGTTCGTATTATGGGAGCACTCGATCGTTTGCTTTGAAGACTTTCTCAATATCCATGATATATACTTTGATGTTCTAAACATAGGTTATTAGCACACTTCATAAACGGCTATTAATTTATTGGTTGCACCCTTTCCATGCTATATTATGCATTCGACTACGTCTCTAGTATGGGGGTGTTTGGACCCCTAGACTCGAAACATTGAGGACAATGTTTATCTTTAGTATGGGGGGGTGAATAGATGCTTGCCTTGCCAAACCTTCACGCTTTCCAAAGTTTATCTTTTTGTTTATCGTTTTGTTGCAAAATAAGGCTAAAAATGGCCAAATTTTAAATTTTTTCTCATGTTTTATAAGTGTTTGAAGACACGAATGTAGATTTTCCGATGGCGAGAATAAGAGTAATTTTTGACTCGACCGTGCGTGTTGAGCACTTAGCTTTGATTCCTTAACTACACATTAGGCTAAGTCTCTTAAATGAGGACGAGAAATGATAGAGTTAATTATAAGTTACTATGCTAAACGTAGAGTACTCGTATTCTTTCAAAAACTCATGTGTTCTCGTTGTTTGCTTATTCTCCCTTCGCATGTAAATATTTTTTGCTTAATAAATATTAACTTAGCGGTTTAGTTAGGATTGTTGGGTTTCTAGTCTTTTCTAGTAGCTTCCGTGTAATTAAATTGGGAAGACATTAAGGTATCGCCAGCGTCACGGTTTTGAAGTATTGGCACCCGAATAATCGAAAGCTTCACCCAATAATAAGATTTCAAGTGCTCACCTAAATCAAGCAAACAATTTGAAGCCCCACAAGGCCGAAAAATCTATGCAAAATTGAAAGTGAATCAAGCCTTATTCTTCGAAGCTTTAATGATCTAAAATTCGCCTTAGCGTGAGGATATACGTCTTTGGCTAATAAAACCACCGATGAGGCGGATAATAAAAGGCAAGGCAAGACCGAAGTCATAATAAAAGCTTCATGGCGAAGTTGAATAAAAGATGGAGGTAAACCAAAGATAATAAGGCCCTTCCGTTAGGGGGCGTATAAAAGTCTTGGTAATAAGTCTCATTTTCAAAACCGTTATAAAACAGTGTTTATCGATTCTTCTTGTCAACTTAATTTTTTGACATCGTTGTCTATTAGGAGGGGTTATTGATTTGATGGTCTTAGTTACACCGTTAGGACTCTATTTTTAGACCTAAATCTCTATTATCGCATAAGTCAAACAATGTATCCTCGTGAAACATTCAAGACAAAATAAAATATAATAGATACAACTTATGAATAATGGGAGGAAAAGTACGTGATTAGGGCATATGAGTAGTGTTAGCATTACTAACTTATAATGACAATGATCTCGTTGCACGCTTGGCATGGAATTGGGGTAAAAATCAAGGACGATGAAATTATTTCTTACGAAGCATTCACGTGTTCTTATTCTATGAACCTAAACGTCCCATTTTGCGATGAAAATCATACATTATGTCTAAAACGCAAGTAGTAGTAATAGTAGTAGTGTAGCTAGTTTACCATTCAATAAAGTGAATAAAAATGAATTTTGGAGATGCTACGACACTTTATTCTAGCATTGCGTGAGGGCACGGCAATGGTTTAGTATGGGGGAGTGATGAGACTGCTTTTATACATAGTCTCATCGTCCAAATTGGGATTAAAATGCATTAAATATCATGAAAAATTCCAAATATATGCTTGTGTTTGTTGCTTGTGTATTTTAGGTACGGATATTGAGAAAATGACAAAAGATCACAAGAATCATGCAAAAACAAACACGGGAAACGAAGCCGCACAATGAACCGGACCCGAATCATGAATTTCCAAAGAAGTCCTTGAAGTTTGAAGATTTCTCAAGAATGGCCCCTCAACTATTGAATACTTGTCATATTAAACCCTTATAAATCTCACATATTACATATGGGTCCCTAATATTTCAAGAATATACAATATAAGCCCTTCAAGAATGGTCAAATTGCATGAATAGTCCTTGTTTAAAGTTTGAGAATATGCTGTGCCAAAATTGACAAGTGGAGAAAAGTTGATTACAAAGGAAATTGGGTTTTGGCTGTTTATTACAAAATGAAGATATTAAGAGAGTTGGGGGACCTAATCTACCCAGACAACAAACCTTTCCCCACCACTTAGCTGCTGCCACGTCACCCAAAACCCATTTACCCATATCCATACCCACCAAACCCTGTTAACCCGTTACCCAAACCCATTTCTATTCAATCCACCATTAACTATTTGACACGTCACCCTAACCCAACTTTTATACCCATTTACCCATATCCCTCACCCAAACCCGATTGACCCATGTTTACAAATCCTAAACTAAACAGATCAATATCCCCCAAACTTTTCCCTATAAACCCTAATCACCACTTCAAACAAATCATGGGGTAAATTTAAATTACCTATGATTATGTTCGATTTACCCCACACCCAACTATTTACCTCACCCAGAATCTATCCACATCACCATATGGCCCCCCCACCAGCTCACGGTTTGTCCCCAAGTGAAGAACAAGACAAGGGATGGCAGAAGATCAATGGCTTGGAGGAGTTGCTTAATGCCCACATCAAATCTAACGTTCAAGATCAACTCATCACAGCCAAAGATCACATGATTTTTGGACGAATTCAAAAAGAAGAATCAAGACCAGCATATTCGATTTATGAACGAATCTTCAAAGGGTATTTCTGGACTTTCAAACGATTAGGGTTAGCTTTATTTTCACTTTCTAGAATCATCTTGTAAACCCTATATAAAGGGTGTTAGGCTTAGTTGTATTCTCTGTTCTTGTTTTCATTTGGTTCACAAGCTTGTAAATCCCATTTTCTAGTTAATGAAAATCTGGTTTAGTATTTGTTTAAAGAAAACAAGTCCCCATTTAATTTCAGTTTCTGTTATGATATGTTTGTGGTTTGAGTTATTCCAAGTTCTTAGCTTTTGTTGAAAAAGTTTGATACAAATCTGTTTTAAGAATCTCGTGTTACCCCTAACTTGAATTTGGATCATATATGTCTGATCTTCTAGTTGAGGATCAAACATAAGTGACAAGTTAAGTTTGGTTTTATTTTTTTAAGTTTACTGAAAAGTTGAATCTGTTTTTTTAGATATCGAAAGTTGTGTTTTTCTTTTAATTATATTGGACGAATTTACGCTATTGTTTCTGAGTTGAGATTTGACAAAGTCACATATGGGTCATAGCTTGTACTGGGATATGACTATGAAGACTTGATATAGAGTCTATATCAAGCCTTCGTAGGTATCTTGGTATAGGCAAGACACTTGTGAGGCAAGCATAACTCATCCATTCTTCTGGTTTCTTTTTAGTTTTCAGAAAATCATAGTTTGACAGGTTCAAGTTTAAAAAAAAAGAGAGAAGGAAATAAAATCAGAAGGATATTATTATTGTTATTGTTTATTTGTCTTTTACTAACCATTGGCAGGAAAAAGGAAGCTTGTGCTTTTTTCTGCTAGCACATAAGCTCGAAAATCGGGGGTATGGACGTATATCCCTGAGGTTTGTCGATTTCCTTATTTTTCTGCCTTAAATGATTTGCAAGTGATTTTGTGACTGCATGATGTTTTTTTTCTGACTTATATTGTAGAAACTAGCTATATGAGCACTATTTAATCTAGGTCAGTTTGAATCTTGTTTGTTTTAAGTTATCTTTAATTGATGTATGCATGGATATAGTTGCTTCATGAGTTTCTGTCTAGTATGTGAGTGATTTGGTTTGTGTTCGGTATTCTTTGTAAGTTGCTTTCCTAACTTAATGTTGTCTTAGCTAGTGAATAGATTGGTACCACGTGCTTGATAGGGGAGTATTTGCAATCTTTGGTTCGCTTAACTGAGTTTTCATACTAGCACAACACATCAGTCCTATTACCTTGTCATTTTTTTTCGTAATCATCAGTTGCAAAGGTGTTAACTGTGCTTAGTTGCTTTAATGCTTTGAAGGTTTATTCTGATGTTTTCTGTTCCTTGTGGCTCGATTGGACTAAGGGTTGTGTTGTTGAGGTGCTTGTCAACTGAATATACCAATTAAGCCATAAAATATAAAAGGGGTCTTTGTATGCTTGTTGACTTAGTCTTTGATTGTTATTGTTGTGGTGTTGAGAGTTTGTACCTTGTGAACATTATCGAAACAAAAAAAAAAGTAAGGCCTGCGTGTTTGTTTTTCAGTCACTGCAAGCCCACTGTTTGTTTGCTACTTGATACGAGTTTGGTTTGTTTAATTGTGCTTGTTTGTGTTCGAATAGCATAGTAACGGGGTTCCAAGTATTACAAAAAGAAAACCAAACAAGTAAACATAGTGACTGAATTTAGTTCTCTTATTGTGATATCTAATCTGCTGCTACTGTTCATCAGATATAGGTAATAGGTTTGCTTATTTGTATTCCGTGGTATGATTAGCTAGTTGATTGATTTGGATTGTGTTCGTATTAAGTGCGCTTGCACCCTTTTTGCTCTCTGCTTGCTTAAAACGTCCCCACAAGCCAACTGCTAGTGGGGGTTTGACTGTCCAAAAAGAACAAGAATCAAGATAAAAAGAAAAGGGGTCCAGGTCTGTGATTATTTTGCTTTGTTTTGGTAGTAATTCGTGCTCATTTTCTGAAATTATCTGAATTTTGGGTGATAAGTAAGTGTGTTCAGCAAGTGGGTAAAAAGAAAAAAAAAATATTTAAAAAATTTTGGCGTGGCCAAGACTCGAACCTGCGTCACCACTGCCAACACACTCACAACTTACCATTGCCCTAGGGTCTTTTTCAAGTATTCTCTTGCTAAGTTTTTACTTTAAGGGGTGTTGGGGTTGGGCTGATCAATATAAGCCGTAGCCCAATAAGCTCATATAAGCTTATTGGTCAAGCTTATTACCCAAGTTATATTTCTCCTGTGTTTGGGGTTCAGTTTAGGATTTTTCTGGCTAAAATTTATATTTTTTTCCTTACTTTAATTATTTTTTATCAAATTTTGTTTACCCGTTTTTAATTAATTAGTTTAAAAATAGAAAAAATAGTTTTAAAATTTTACAAAAAAATATTTTTAGGTTTTAATTTTATATTTTGAGGTTTACATCTTTTAAACTTTTCATTTTAGTTAATTTTTGATTTTATTTAATTTTTAGGTTTTTCGTTTATTTTAAAAATCAATATTAAATTATTAAATAGTTTTTAGAAATTTTGGTTTTCAAAATAGTGATTCTTGTATTTTTCTTTATTTAGGATAAAATTTTGGTAATTTTTGGTACACTTTTTCGTTTTGTCAAATTTTACGATTTAGCGTTTTTTACGTCTTAGGGTTACTTTTAGCTTAATTCGTCTTTTTCTTTCTCTTTTCTTTCATCAATATAATCTCAAATCTTAATCAAATTAAACACACACATTAAGCCTCCTCGAGAACAATTCACAAAAAGGGTCATAAGTGCTTTATGTTTTCCTAAACGTACGCTTAATATTTGCCGCTTTTACCTCGTTTTCCTAAACGAGTGTAACATACAACAATCATCGATGCAATAGAAATCGAAGGAATCGACGACGTAGACGAGATTTAGAAATCGACGTTCCTAATATCATTGTCGAAACCGAAGACGAGATGGCCGACAATCGTTCGATGATGGAATTTCTCCAAGCGCACACCGAGGGTTATGGAGACGCAATCGTAATTCCCGCTATCGAAACAGAGAATTTTGAGATTAAGAGCGGAATGCTTTAGTTGATTCAAGCTACCAATTTTCAAGGTCGTGAGACGGATAATCCTCACGATCACATTCTGAATTTTGATCGTCTTTTGGCTACGAGCAAGTTTAAGAACGTCGACACCGATGTCGTCAAGCCTATGCTTTTTCCGTACTCACTCGATGGTGTCGCCAAGGATTGGTACGAGAAAGAGCCACCTAATTCTATAATTACGTGGAAGGATCTCGTTTCCAAGTTCGTTAATCATTTCATTCCGCTATTGAAGACCACGTTTTTCAAAAACGATATCACGAGGTTCGAACAAAAGTCGAATGAATCGTTTAGAGACGCGTTGGATCGTTTTAATGAATTTCTTAGGAAATGTTGATACATAAGTTTTGCTATGGGTTCTATATTCTCGGTATCCTCTCGAATTGATCTAGGCTCTAAGTGGAATGATTTGTTCTTGGTTAATAAGAAGGAGTTGGTTTGTTAATCTATTTTAGACTACTGACAAATAAGAAAGTGTCGAAGAGTAAAATTAAAGCTTCAAAAGACTAAACTAAATTGACAAGTTAAAAATGAATGTTTGAAAACTTAAAGGCAAGATGAGAAAAACACTTGAGCACTTAATAAAACTAACACTTAAAACTTTGTAAAATTTATAAGACTTAATCTATCGGAATATAGAATTGCAAAGCTATCGGAATGTCAAAATTATGCCCATCGGAATATAACTAAAACCAGTCCATCGGAATCTTTGTCAAAACAATCCATCGGAATAATTAAAATGCAAGCTGTCGGAATGATGTCTTATTGGAAAGTCAGATCGGAATGTTGTAAGAACCCTTTGTCGCAATGTCAGATCGGAATAAGGTAAATAAAAATTGGCCAGAGTTTCGACTTAATAAGGACCTTAGCCCCGTCGGAATGTGCGATCGCAATAAGCGATCGCAATCCCTGATCGGAATAAGGTGGATTAACCAACCTATCGCAAAGTAAAACCCCACTTGGGTTATTGCGATACAAATCAGAAAACGTCGGAATAAGTGTAAACCCTTATGTTGCGATGGAAACAATTTAGTTCCGAAATTGGTGGTAACTTAAAATCTCAATAAGCAAAATCAATAAGCTAACTATCCAAAACTTAAACGACTCAAAAAGCTTAAATTTAACAACCTTTAAAAACGTAAAATCATAAACTTTATAAATGAAACTTTTGAATGACTAAAACATATATGAAATCCGAAATCAAAAAGCCAAAACAAGAAATAAGCTAATAAGCATTAAGAGCCTATAGCTTATACGTGTATGAGCTTAAGAAGAAACAAGAAAGATTAAACTCGATCACGAACTCATTCAATAATCCAAATCGTATGAAATGAAGCAATAGGATCAAATGATTAAGGAAATCTAAGAAATGAAGAAAAAGATTAAAGAACTTAAAAGCTTAACTTGAATAAGATTAATGAAATCCAAAGTACAAAAAGCTTAAAACTTGAAAGATGAAAACAAAGAAGAAATTTAGTGAGAGAAAGTTTGGAACTTTCTCTCTCTAAAACTAGAGAAAAATGAAAAAACTAAAGAACTAACTAAAATCAATTTTTGTGAAGTAAGGTCCTATATATAGGCAAGTCTTGTGGTGGTGGGCTTGTGATTGGGCTTTGGTTTGGGCTTCTTTTTCTTCTTTCTTCTTTAGTCTTCACGCTTCTTTAAATAAACTTTTCCGACTTGGATTTGAGAAGTGTCGGTGAATAATTCCAACTCGTCTTATAATCTTTTGTTCAATAGACTCGAGTTCTTCGACATATATGAATCTTCCATCTTTGGCTCTATTCTTCGATAAATCTTCAAATAGGCACAATGACTTCAAATCTTTTGCATCTCTTGGACAATAGACTTCGTCTTGAGTCTTTTTCCTTGATAAAACCCATGCAATCCCATGTTTTCTTCAATATTCATCCGGTTGACTCTGAAAACACAATAAACACAAAAACCACGCATAATTCCAAACAAATGATATTAAATACGTGTTTTGGTCTCGTTTTAGCCAGAATTAAGTTGTAAAAGGATGGGTTTTTTCACACCTATCAAATCCCCTACACTTAACCATTGCCATGCCCTCATGCAATGCTTAGTGGCAAAGCACATTTACACTTTTCTCATAATCAATCAACCTTGGCCTTATTTTCTTCTAAACAAAAATGAAAGTACTAAGAGAAATTAAAACTTTAAAGTAAACAAAAAGATGGAGATAACCTTCAAAGAGATCAAGGACTTACATTAGGGCTTTGGTGCTGCGAAGATTTATCACCCTCAAGTTTCACGTTCCCCAAACTAAGCTTGAAAACGAGATCATTGTTATTATAAGTTAGCAATTCAAACACTTACACACATGGCTTATATAAATGCTTAAACTCCCTTATTCCTAGGTGTATCTCTTATATTTTATTTTTGTCTTAGAATGATCATGAAGATGCATTTTTGGACTTATTTCGATAGTTAGTTAGGCTGAAAGCAAAGTAGGACGATTTGATTAATAGTTAGCTAAAGGACAAAATCTCTTAAAACTGCTTCTCGGGATATCAAAAAGTTCATATCTTGGCATAACTTGGTTCGCGATTTGAGACCTTTCTCGGGCCGATATTTAGCATGTACTTCATACTTCGTATCTTGAGAGACGTTCTTGAGATAATGGTCTTCTCATCGTAATAGAGTTTCTTCACTTGGAGACTTTTGAGGGGTACTCTAACTTTGTTGACCATGACTTCATGATTATTTCTTCAATCTCTAATTGGGATTTTGAGATACAACGATCCGCCTCCTTTTCGGACTTGGATCTATTTATCCTCATACCTTGTTAGGGTCTTTTCGGATAGACTTCTCCATGATCTTTATGGGAGTTGATTGCTTTTCGTCGTGAGTCTTAATCCTTCATATTGACTTTGGGAATAATGCTTTTCACATCACTTTGGATCTTCAGTAATAAAATGGAATCCTCATGCCTTGTTAGGGCCTTTTCGGACTCGCTAATCTTCGCGCCCCGCTTCATAAGTTATGCCTTGGCTATGAACTCTTATCATTACCGAGCAAATTTTAAACGATCTTGGGCTAGAAGCTAAGTAACTTTTCAAATCGTACGACCTTACTTATTGCAGATAAATTACTAGCAAGTGATGGGAGAATAGGCAAATAATTACACCAAGTGAGCTTGTGCAAGAATACCGACTTATAATTGACTCTATCATTTCTCGTTCTCCACAATTTAAAATCTCAAATAATGAGACTCGTGGATGCTTAGCCTAATAAACCAATTAAGGTCTACATGGTTAAGGATACTAGCTAGAATAAACTTGAATAAGTCTATTCGGGTTGAGTCAAAATAATCGCAACGGGCCTAATATGTCAAAGACTTCTAAACTAGCTACACCACTTTATTAATATTTTTTACTTTATTGCGGGATATATACATATGAAAGCAACGATAAAAATTTAAAAATTACGACTAAATGGCCAAAGTTAATTAAAAATTTGAAAAATGTTGAAAAAGATGATTTTCCGGTTAAATGAAGGCATTTTCATGGAAAAGTCCACTTAAAACTTCGATAGAAGTCCCCCTACACTTAAAATAAACATTGTCCTCAATGTTTAAGCATGTGGGAAAAGTCTCCCCTACACATACGATAGTTGAGAGATAGAACCGGATTTCGGATAACACGGGAGCAAGGTTCTTCAAAGGTTCCAAGAGTGCACTTATCCCTGTAATCACATCACCACACAAATACAAACACCTATATAGGTCCCCCTACACTTAGGAGGTAAAAACATAAAAGGATAGATACTCGGGTTGCCTCCCGAGGAGCGCTTGTTTTTGATAACCGAGTCACGAGCCTGACTCGACCCAAAATTAGTTCATGGGGAACGTGGTGAGGGATGGAATCATCTCCTGAGAGATGTCCTCACCAAAGTACAGCTTCAGACGCTGGCCATTCACTTTGAAATTGGGCCCATTTGGCTGAGAAAGCTCAATGGTCCCATATGGAAAGATGTTGGCGACGGTGAATGGACCAGACCAGCGGCTCTTCAACTTGCCAGAGAAGATCTTCAACCGAGATTTAAAAAGTAAGACTTGATCACCAACGTGGAACTATCGGTTCTTGATTTTTGCGTCATGAAGGATCTTCGTCTTCTCTTTGTAGATCAGTGAGTTCTCATAAGCTTCATTCCTCAGTTCGTTGAGCTTGTTGAGTTGAGTCTTGCGATGATCACCGACTTTGTTGATTTCGAAGTTATCCCACTTCAAGGCCCAGTGCGCCTTATGTTCCAGCTCGATGGGAAGGTGGCATGCTTTCCCGTACACAAGACGATAAGGTGTACAACCGATCGGGGTCTTATAAGCAGTACGGAAAGCCCACAGAGCATCATCTAACTTATCGGCCCACGCGGCACGATGCTCTCCCACAGTATGCTCCAAAATTCGCTTCAATCCACGGTTGGATATCTCGGCCTGCCCATTGGTTTGGGGATGATAGGCGGTGGAAAGACGATGATTGACACCATACTTATCCATGACTCTTGCAAATTGATCGTTGCAAAAATGAGTCCCGCGGTCACTGATAATAGCACGAGGAACGCCGAATCGAGCGAACAGCGATTTCAAAAAGTTACAAACCACCCTTGCATCATTAGTAGGTAAAGCTTTGGCTTCAATCCATTTGGAGACGTAGTCAACGGCTACAAGGATGTATTTGTTTCCTTTAGAAGAAGGGAATGGCCCCATAAAGTCGATACCCCAAACATCAAAGATTTCACATTCTTGTATGAAATTTTGAGGCATCTCGTCTTTATGTGTGATCGTGCCTTGTTTTTGGCAAGCATCACATCGTTTAACCATCTCGTGAGCATCGCGATAGATGGTGGGCCAATAAAATCCCGAATCAAACACTTTTTTGGCGGTGTAGTTGGGACCAAAGTGACCACCGGTGGGTCCTTTGTGGCAAGCATCAAGGATTTCCAAAGCTACCGGTCCATCAACACATCGGCGAATAATCAAATCAGCACATTGTTTGAATAGATACGGGTCATCCCAAAAGTAAGTCTTAATATCGTTAAAGAACTTCTTCTTTTTCTGGGATGTTAACCCGTCAACGAGAATTCCACCCGCCAAGTAGTTTGCAATGTCCGCAAACCACGGGGTTTCATCAGCAGTCGAGTTGATAGACATTAAGGTCTCCAGGGGAAAAGAATCATTGATTTCTTTGTTCGGATGATCCCCCTGGTAAGGATCCTCAAGTCTACTGAGATGATCCGTGGCTAGGTTTTCAGCTCCTTTTTTATCGTGAATTTAGATTTTAAATTCTTGGAGTAGCACAACGCAGCGCAGAAGTCTTGGTTTGGAATCTTGCTTTGTCAACAAGTACTTCAACGCGGAATGATCGGTGTAAATGATTGTCGTAGAAAGGACAAGATAGGGGCGGAATTTTTCAAAGGCATAGACAACAGCTAAAAGCTCTTTTTCGGTTGTCGTGGAATGTAATTGAGCCCCAGTCATTGTCTTGCTAGCGTAATTTATTGGTTGGAAGTGTTTGTTCACTCTTTGGCCAAGAACCGCACCAATAGCAAAGTCACTAGCATCGCACATCAATTCGAAAGGCAGCTCCCAATTAGGGGTAACCAAGACAGGTGCCTTAGTTAGCTTATCCTTAAGCGAGTTGAAGGCTTCAAGACACTCTTTGGAAAAGATAAAAGGAGTATCTTTTTCCAAGAGGTGGGTCATCGGGTGAGCGATTTGAGAAAAATCTTTGATGAATCGACGGTAGAAGCCCGCATGACCCAGAAAACTTCTCACACCCTTCACGGTTGAAGGTGGAGGCAACTTAGCAATAACATCGACTTTAGCACGGTCTACTTCAAGACCGACTTTGGATATCTTGTGTCCTAGCACGATGCCCTCTTTTACCATGAAATGGCATTTTTCCCAATTAAGAACAAGGCGAGTGTCTTCACACCGCTTCAGCATACGTTCTAAATTGGCAAGGCAAGCAGAGAAAGAATCGCCATAAACCGAGAAATCATCCATGAATACTTCAATAGTGTCTTCCACCATGTCATGGAAGATAGCCCTCATACACCTTTGGAATGTCCCAGGAGCATTACATAAACCAAAAGGCATGCGTTTGTAAGCAAATGTTCCATAGGGACAAGTGAATGTGGTCTTTTCTTGGTCCTTGGGATCGATGGGAATTTGAAAATACCCGGAGAAACCGTCTAAGAAGCAGTAATAGTCATTACCAGCAAGACGCTTGAGCATTTGATCCATGAAGGGAAGAGGAAAGTGATCTTTTCTCGTGGCATCATTGAGTTTGTGATAATCAATACAAACTCTCCACCCAGTAACGAGACGAGTGGGAATCAACTCGTTGTGTTCATTGGGAACAACGGTTATTCCGCCCTTCTTGGGCACACAATGGACGGGACTTACCCACAGCGAATCCGAAATAGGGTAAATCAAGCCGGCATCTAGAAGTTTGATAACTTCTTGTTTGATGACGTCATGAATTTTAGGATTAACCCTTCTTTGGCTCTGGATTGTGGGTTTGAAGTCATCTTCCATGAGAATCTTGTGAGTACAAAAGTTCGGATCAATTCCGCGGATGTCGGAAATTTTCCAAGCAATTGCCTTCTAATGATCTTTAAGCACGGCGATGAGGCGAGTTTTCTCTTCATCTATCAAGTCCTTTGCGATAATGACGGGTGACTTCTTCTCTTCTTCAAGTAACACGTACTCGAGATGAGGCGGCAACTCCTTAAGTTCTAAATCTGGAGGATTTTCGATGGGAGGCGTTTTCAAAGTCGGAGCATCGATAGCAATAACCGCGTGAGATGGTGGAGAAAGATTGTCTTCGTTGAGAAGGTTTTCAAAGAATTGCATGTCTTCATCCCCATCGGTGGGAGAATCATCATTAGCTAAGTTCACATCTCCCATGGTGGCTTCAAGATCTTTCCAAAAGAAATCACTTTCTCCAAATAGAGACAGTGATGAATCAATAGAGGAAACGGTCTCAACATTGGGAAGAGAAGTAGGAATACTTTTGCAAGCATTTTGGAAGTGTTCTTCACAAGCCTCATCAAGAACGTCAATACAATTAACACTCTCGTTGGAATAAGATTGTTTAGACAACTTTCCCATGTTGAAGACGATTTTATCGTCTCCCACTCTCATGATAAGCTCACCGGCTTCAACATCGATGAGAGTGCGACCGGTCCTCAGGAATGGACGACCCACGATCAGGGGAACACGAGGGTCCATCTCGTAGTCGACGACGACGAAATCGGCAGGAAAAGTGAATTTGTCGACTCCTACAAAGACGTCTTCAGCTATCCCCACTGGATAAGCAACCGTACGGTTAGCTAATTCCAAAGTCATTTTGGTGGGGACTAGCTCAGGGAGAGATAATTGCTTCCAAACGCTTAGAGGCATTAGATTAATACTGGCACCTAGATCGGCTAGGGCCATGCAATTCTCTACTCCCGGGAAGTTACAAGGGATTAAGAAACGACCTGGATCACCAAGCTTGGTTGGAAATTTCCTTAAGAGCATTGAGAGCAATTCTCATTAAGTTGGGTGTTGGCAATATCGAGAAGCTTTTCCTTGTCACTCGGAAGATATTTAAACATTTTTGCGTACTTAGGCATGTGAGCGAGGGCCTCAGCGAAGGAGATGTTGAAATTCAACTGTTTGAACATTTTAAGAAAGTTTGAAACCTGAATATCATCCTTGCTTTTGAGCTTCTCTTTCCTCAACCTTGAGGGATAAGGTATATCGGAAGAAGAGGAAGGCTTTGGGAGAATAGGATCACTCACATCCTTGGGTGGAGGAGGGGTAGCAGTAAGAGGTGGAGAAATAGCGGACGGAGAAGGATGAGGAATAGAAGCAGGTGACTCGTTCTCCTTAGTCACAACCACCGGTGGAGGTATAGGAAGCTCGGGTTCCTTAGTACCTTTGTCACTGCGAGTGGTGATTGCTTTCGTCTCCCCTCTTGGGTTTGCAACGGTGTTACTCGAAAGAGTACCCGAAGAAGAGGGTTGATTACCGTGGAAGAAACTAGCCATCATGTTTCTTAAGTCATTCGTTTGACTATCCATAGTGTTTCTCATATCAGCTCTTAGATCGTTCCCTTGTTTCACCAGGTTTGCTTTCAAGTTGCGCACTTCCTGTTGGAGATTGTCCATGAGCACATCGTTAGTCTTCATGTAGGTTCCAATGTCTTGATGTAATGCGGGGGTTTGGTTGGAAGGAGCATTGTATGCGGGTGGTTGATAAGCAGGTTGCTGGTAAACTTGGTTGTTTCGTTGAGGTGGTTGTTGCTGTTTGTGAGGTGGTATGTATGGTCCACGAGATTGTTGTTGTTGAGGAGAGTGGTTGAGGTTTTGTTGTTGGTTTGGGTTGTTAGGAATAAAACCAGGTGGTGAGAGATAGTTGTTGGAGCGGTAGCTAAGCAAGTTCTGGTCACCTTGAGGACGGGCTTGATAAGCGGGTTGAGGATAGGTGCCATAAGCTGCATTCACATTTTCAGAAGGGTAGTCTTGGGTGGCAGTACAAGTGGTGTAAGAGTGAGGACCCCCGCATATCTCACATGGTTGGCTAACAGCATTGACTTGAGCGTCTTTAGCGTTTTTAGCGTTGATGCTGTTAGTGTTGTTGGCGGTTTGGGTAGCAAGCGTTTCAAGAAGAGCAGGGATTTTGTCAATTCGCTTGTCGCTGTCACTAGTACTAGCACTAGCGACATTGGTCCTCACACTCTTGGTTTGCACACGAGACTTATTCTCAATGATATCCCAAGCAGCATTGGAAGTCTTAGCCAAAAGATTACCCCCCGAGGCACTGTTTAGTGAATCTTGGTCATTCATGCTTAAACCATTATAGAAAGTGTTAATTTGGTGCACTTTGGTAAAACCATGTTGTGGGCATTTTCTCAAAAGATCTTTGAAACGGTCCCATGATTCACTAAACGACTCATCGTACTTTTGTTCAAAATTAATGATTTCATTCCGCAAAGCGGTAGTACGAGAGGATGGGAAAAAGTAATTGATAAACTTGGTCTCCAAATCCGTCCATGAAAGAATAATCTGTGGAGGTTCCTTAGCGAGCCAATACCGGGCTTGTCCCTCTAAAGAAAAGGGAAAAAGTTGTAAACGGATTACCTCTTGTGGAACACCACTGAATTTGACCGTATTGGTGAGTTGCAAGAATCTCTTGATGTGGTCATATGGGTCATCAATGGTACGCCCCAAGAATGGTTGAGCAGAGACCATCTGGATAAAGCCTGTTTTGAGCTCAAAGTTGTTGGCTGCAAACGTAGGTATAACAATTGGATCAGTGTTGCCATCTACATGGGCTTGCAGCAGTTCAATCATCGGGCGATTATCCGGTAGAGGCTCATTGTTGTTGTTATTATTCATGTTGTTGAAAGGTGGGTTGTTATTGTTATTATTGTTTTGAGGTGGGTTATTGTTGTTGTTTGTACACCGGCCATGTCTAGGTTATCGAGAGGCTCGGGCTCGGGATAAAACGTGGAGCGTGTACGCATGCACCTGCAAAAGAACTAACAAGGCAAAAACAAAGCAAAAATATTTTTGGTTTTTATGTTTTTTAATTTTTTTGTATTTTTGAAAAATTTATATTTTTTAGGGTTTATTTTTGAAAATTTTTTATGAAAA
Organism: Glebionis coronaria; assembly: GCA_025667525.1. Lineage (NCBI taxonomy): Eukaryota > Viridiplantae > Streptophyta > Magnoliopsida > Asterales > Asteraceae > Glebionis > Glebionis coronaria. Next base: position 249,955,353 of record CM046875.1, on the reverse strand, counting down.
AGTAACGTTCACGGGGAACGGATCCCAAAATCCAAGTTCTCACAAAAAACTGTTGATCTTAACGAGAAGAGCCGGCAGCGGCGCCATTTGATACATAAGTTTTGCTATGGGTTCTATATTCTCGGTATCCTCTCGAATTGATCTCGGCTCTAAGTGGAATGATTTGTTCTTGGTTAATAAGAAGGAGTTGGTTTGTTAATCTATTTTAGACTAATGACAAATAAGAAAGTGTCGAAGAGTAAAATTAAAGCTTCAAAAGACTAAACTAAATTGACAAATTAAAAATGAATGTTTGAAAACTTAAAGGCAAGATGAGAAAAACACTTGAGCACTTAATAAAACTAACACTTAAAACTTTGTAAAATTTATAAGACTTAATCTATCGGAATATAGAATTGCAAAGCTATCGGAATGTCAAAATTATGCCCATCGGAATATAACTAAAACCAGTCCATCGTAATCTTTGTCAAAACAATCCATTGGAATAATTAAAATGCAAGCTGTCGGAATGATGTCTTATCGGAAAGTCAGATCGGAATGTTGTAAGAACCCTTTGTCGCAATGTCAGACCGGAATAAGGTAAATAAAAATTGGCCAGAGTTTCGACTTAATAAGGACCTTAGCCCCGTCGGAATGTGCGATCGCAATAAGCGATCGCAATCCCTGATCGGAATAAGGTGGATTAACCAACCTATCGCAAAGTAAAACCCCACTTGGGTTATTGCGATACAAATCAGAAACCGTCGGAATAAGTGTAAACCCTTATGTTGCGATGGAAACAATTCAGTTCCGAAATTGGTGGTAACTTAAAATCTCAATAAGCAAAATCAATAAGCTAACTATCCAAAACTTAAACGACTCAAAAAGCTTAAATTTAACAACCTTTGAAAACGTAAAATCATAAACTTTATAAATGAAACTTTTGAATGACTAAAACATATATGAAATCCGAAATCAAAAAGCCAAAACAAGAAATAAGCTAATAAGCATTAAGATCCTATAGCTTATATGTGTATGAGCTTAAGAAAAAACAAGAAAGATTAAACTTGATCACGAACTCATTCAATAATCCAAATCGTATGAAATGAAGAAATAGGATCAAATGATTAAGGAAATATAAGAAATGAAGAAAAAGATTAAAGAACTTAAAAGCTTAACTTGAATAAGATTAATGAAATCCAAAGTACAAAAAGCTTAAAACTTGAAAGATGAAAACAAAGAAGAAATTTAGTGAGAAAAAGTTTGGAACTTTCTCTCTCTAAAACTAGATAAAAATGAAAAAACTAAAGAACTAACTAAAATCAATTTTTGTGAAGTAAGGTCCTATATATAGGCAAGTCTTGTGGTGGTGGGCTTGTGATTGGGCTTTGGTTTGGGCTTCTTTTTCTTCTTTTTTCTTTAGTCTTCACGCTTCTTTAAATAAACGTTTCCGACTTGGATTTGAGAAGTGTCGGCGAATAATTCCAACTCGTCTTATAATCTTTTGTTCAATAGACTCGAGTTCTTCGACATATATGAATCTTCCATCTTTGGCTCTATTCTTCGATAAATCTTCAAATAGGCACAATGACTTCAAATCTTTTGCATCTCTTGGACAATAGACTTCGTCTTGAGTCTTTTTCCTTGATAAAACCCGTGCAATCCCATGTTTTCTTCAATATTCATCCGGTTGACTCTGAAAACACAATAAACACAAAAACCACGCATAATTCCAAACAAATGATATTAAATACGTGTTTTGGTCTCGTTTTAGCAAGAATTAAGTGGTAAAAGGATGGATGTTTTCACACCTATCAAATGTCCTCACCATGTATTTTCCGAGTTACACCAAATCGACACGTTTTATAACGGTCTTAGTTTTCAAGAACAAAATTCGTTGAATTCCGCCGTCGGTGGCAATTTTTTGTGTAAAAATCCGAAAGACGCTTTAATGATTATCGAAAATAGATGCAAGGTTTACCAACTCCGCAACACGCTGAGTGTTGCCAATGTCGCCAATGTTTGTAATTCTAATCGCGACAATGAGTGAGGTGATGCGAAAGTCGATAAGTTGACGAATATGTTTACGTCGTTCTTAATCGAGATGCAAAAGAAAGACGCTCCCGCTACGGTGAAAGCGGTTGAGGCATCGTGTATGTTGTGTGTTGGACCTCATACTTATTACGAGTGTGCGGCTACGGATGGCCAAACGTCGAGTGTTAATGCGTTAAACAACAATTTTCAAACTCAAAACAACGCCGGTCCATCACAAGGCAATTATAACCAAGGCAACAATTTTTCGAATCAAAACCGAAATAATTTTCAAATAAATAATCAACAAGGAAATTTTTCGAATCAAGGTTGTAATTTGAGTTGCCAAAATCCAGATAATAACAATCAAAAGTCGAGTTTTCAAAATAACAATCAAGGAAACAATTTTGCGAGTGATAATCAAGGGAATTTTCAAAGAAGTAATCAAAATCAAGGGAACTTTAATGCTAATCAAAATAGTTCGTCAACCGATTTTCAAGAATATATGAAAACGAATGAGGCTAATATGAGACGATTAGAGGGACAAATTGGTACTTTGAAAGACGACTTTTCCAATACTTTGAAAAATCCGAATACTAAGATTGAGCAAGGACAAATCAACATTAAAAAGAAGTTTTCGGCCATTATGAACAAGTCATCAGGTGCGTCATCGAGTTCGTTACCTAGTGACGCCGTTACCAATACGAAGGAACAATGTAAAGCCGCCTCGTCTTGTAAAAATTCGTGTTATTACCCCTAACCTTGATGTATTAAGAGTTGTTCCTTCTTCTCAACCCTCGACTTTTCGAACGCCTTCATGTTCTAAAGTCGATGGGGTGAACGTGGTGACCAAGGAAAAGATTGCACACCCTCGTGTACCTCAACTTCTAACCAAGGTTCAAAAAGAGAGCTTTATCGACCATACCCAAGTGACCCCTGAAGAAACTTGTGCTTCGATCTTTCTTAAAAAACCAAAAAGGCATATGCCAAGAAAGGAAGAGGATCCGGGCCAATTTCTACTACCTTGTCTGATTTTTCCGAGATTGAGAGATGTTTCGCCCTCGCCGATTTAGGTACTAGCATCAATCTCATGCCTCATTTTCTACCAAAATTCATGAGATTGCCTAGACTTACCCCCACAAACATGACAATCGAGCTAGCAAATTGTACACCATTAAAACCAATTGGAATAGCCAAGGATGTCTATGTTAGAATTGGAAAGTTTGTTTTTCCCACGGACTTCGTCATATCCGATTATGAGTGTGACCCTAAATGTCCCATTATTTTAGGTCGACCCTTTTTATCGACGGCTCGAGCCGTAATCGACGTTCACAGTGGGAAACTCACTATGAAATATGCGGAGGAGAAAATGGATTTTTTCACGAGTAGATCCCAAGTTTCAAATGATCATGATAAAACCAAGGTTTCAAATTCTAATGATTTCAAAATGTTAACGTTAGCAGACAATATGAGGCTTGAAGCATGTTTTGAAAGAATTAAAATGAACGGTTTTAAAGATGACGATTTTAATGATAAATAATACATTTAGTTAATTCAAAAGGGTATTCGTAAATTTATGGATGAAAAATCACTTTGGGATATATTCAGCGAAACAAGTGAACAACCAATTCCGAAGGGCGACGTTAGTGCCATCACGACAATGACCAATATGGACTCGTCTTCACCACCTTTGAAGGACCACGTCTTTGAGGCCTCAACTTCTAATTACATTGAAGTTCCTCCATTTCCTAGCCCAACACGCGTTGAGGCTAGAGGTTTCATCGACATCGATCCTATCGTCATTGAAATGTCACCTAAGCATAGTCATTCGACTTGTAAGACCATAGTTGTGAATGCTCACATCGACTTTTTATTTGATGATGACGATGGCGATTTTGCCAAAATTGATCACGTGCTTCAAAATCCAAAATCAATTTTTGAGGGTTCTCCTAAAAAGACCTCTTTACATGGGAAGTACGATGATTATGAGTTTGATCCCGAGATTGAGGAAATTATCGAACGAGAGCTAGCTCTTTTGCCTCCACTTCCACCTACGAGTGAGGTTGATTTTTCCAAAATCGAGGATGATCTTGATGAGTTGGAACGTCTTATTTTCGATGACGAACCAACTCACGTGACCCAAAATCCCATTCTCGAGGAGTTACCTAATCAACACTCCTCAAATGAGAATGACGTTTACCACATTTGTAAGGATCTAACATATCAACGATCCCCACAAAGGAATGATGGTATTGTGCTTGATTGTGATCTTTTCGAGGGAGTTTCTAAAATTGTAAATGAGGGGAATGAAAAACCTTGGTTTGACAAGCCTATCTACGATGAATAAATCGATGAGATTCACGATCAAGAGGATGACGAATATGTTGACCCCGAGGGGGCGGTGTTCTTTGTTGATAAACGTTTTGAGAACTTATACAATCCACCACCCCCTAACCGCGACTTAAATGTGAGAATTTTTAGTGTGCCTAACATCGTCTTACAAACGCCATATATTTTTGACCTCATAAAATCGGGTTTTCATAAAGAGTTTTTGAATGATGAAAAAGGAAAGAATTTTAAAGTTGATTTAAACGATTTTTCTACAAGTCTAACTTCGTCATCACTACGTTCATTGAGTGTTACGAGCTCGTCTACTTATTTTGACGATGTGTCGTGTGGATCTAGTGTGGGGGAAGCCCCTTATGTTTCCTCACACATTACCACCGAGGACGAGATATTCGATCCTGGAATCGCAATTAAAGGGAAATATCGGTCTTCCACCGATGCAACAAATGGAAAAATTATCTATTTGCTTGGTGTGAGTCTACCTCGTGTAGCTCCTTGTTTTAGTGCCCCACCCATTGTCCCACCCTTCTATTTCTTCTCATAAATTTTCTTTGACCCTCTCGGGTTTTTGGTTGGAGTATCGTTGTTTCATCTTTCATCCAAAAACGAGGACGTTATCTTTAACCCCGGTATACGTTTATCAGGTTTTTAAAGTACTCCATGTACTTTGGGCCTTGTTTATCATGTAAGCCCCACAAAAAATGACCAAACCATTATAATACCTAAATGATCACATTTATGGGGATTCGAGTCGAGCTTTTGACTCGGTTATTAAAAACAAGGTGCCTCGTGGGGGATTCTCATGCTTATCCTTGTAAATATTATTTCTTTCTAATTAGTGTAATGCGAGGGGACTTGTGCTCTTCCAACCTTTGTTCCGTGGTTGTTTGTGATTGTGATTTATTAGGTTCATCGTCATCATTGAAGCCTCTCGTGTTCGTTTTATGAACCACTCGAGCTTCGATCGTTGCCTTTGGAGATTCTGATATCCGATGATATCCTTTTATGTTCTAACATTTATCTTATTAGCATACTTCATAAACGGTTTTTAGGTTATTCGTTTACCCTTTCCATGCTTGAGATTAAGCATTCGACTTTCGTCTCTAGTATGGGGGTGTTTCACCTCTATACTCGAAACACTGAGGACAATGTTTAGTTTTAGTATGGGGGGATGAGTAGATACTTCACCTTGCTTACGTCATCACGCAATCCAATTTTCATCTTTTTGTTATCGTTTTATGCAAAATAAGGCTAAAAATGGCCAAATTTTAACTTTTTTCTAGTTTTTCATAAGTGTTTAAGACACGAATGTAGGTTTTCTGATGGTGAGAATAAGAGTAATTTTTGACTCGACTGTGCGTGTTGAGCACTTAGCTTCGATTCCTTAAATTTTTAGGCTAAGTCTCTTAATTGAGGACAAGAAATGATAGCGTTAATTATAAGTTACTATGATAAACATAGAGTACTTGTATTCTTTCAAAAACTCATGTGTTTTAATTATTTGCTTATTCTCCCCATGCTTTTGTTTAAATAAATGCAATAAATAAGGTCGTACGGTTTATACGATATGTTAGCTTCTAGCACAAGATCGTTTAAAAGTTACTCGTGATTAAATAGACCAAGGCATAACTTATTGAAACAGGACAAGAAGATTGGCAAATCCAAAAAGGCCCTAACAAGGCATGAGGATTACCTTTTGTTGCTAAAGATCCAAAGATAATGTGAAGAATCATTAATCCAAACCTAAATGAAGGATCAAGACACACGACGAAAAGCAATACTCCCAAAAAGGTTGTGGAAAAGTCTATCTAAAAAGACCCTAACAAGGCATGAGGATAAATCAATCCAAGTCCTATAAGGAGGCGGATCGTTTTTAATCAAAATCCTAAATAAAGAAGAGGATACATGAAGAAGTCGTGGTCAAAAGTTGAAGCATCACGTATCAAGTTGAAGATGTATACCAAAAATGAAGAGAAGACCATAATTTCAAGATCGTCTCTCAAGATTTGAAGTTCGAAACACATGCCAAATATCGGTCCGAGAAAGGTCTCAAATCGTGAAACGAGTTATGCCAAGATATGAACTTAAGGAGATTACGAGAAGCCGTTTTAAATGATCGTGTCCTTTAGCTACATATTAATTAAACCGTGTGATAGGATCATTACTGGATACATAAGCTCAGATACTTATGAGGTCAATCCATCTGCAGTTCAGCGGCCCAAACGCCAGTCCAAGAAGCCTGATCGATACTTAGAATAATTCCAAGTTGTTGACCGTTGTTTAGTGAAGACCAAGCAGGCCATGACTCACCACGTTCTCCATAGACCTTGCATGACTATTTCCACTACGTTGTTTATTTCCAGTATTGCATGTAGGTTCATTTGTTAGTTGCTTTTTCAATTCCTAAATTCTAGCATTGTTCCTTATTTATTTCCTGTATTGTATGACTTTGAAATCAAGGAAGAAAATAGTTCCAAAATATTCATCTTAACCTTACAATTCTTGGGAGATTTTCCATCTCTAATTGGCTCCTATCATTGGTGCTTTCATTATCGATCTCACCATGCCTCCTCGTAAAGACCCATCAAACGACAATCCACCCACAAGTCTTCAAGACCAATTAGTAGCCTTAAACACAAAATTTGATGCCCTCCTGACACACCTTCTACAAACCCCACCACCACCACCCCCACCCCCGCCCCCACCTCCACCACCGCCACAGACCCAACCACAACCACCAAAAATATTTCTACCAACTTTTGACGGCTCAAACCCGTTAGATTGGATCTTCCAAGCTAACAATTACTTTGAATATTACTCCATCCCACATGCTCAACGGGTCACACTCACTGTTTTTTATTTTACCGGCGACGCGTTAAGTTGGTACAAACATCTTGCGCACAACAAATTGCTTGGTACTTGGGCGGAATTTTCACGAGCACTCGAACTTCGTTTTGGTCCTTCGACATATGAAAACCATCAAGCCACATTGTTCAAATTAAAAAAACCACCACCGTAGCCGCTTACCAAACCGAATTCGAAAGAATTAGTAATTGTGTTGTTGGCTTACCTCGTGAAGCCTTACTTAACTACTTTCTTTCGGGTCTCCGTGCCAACATACAAAATGAGATTGCTTTACACAACCCCCAAACCCTTCACCAAGCGTATGGTTTAGCAAAGCTAATAGAAGAAAAAATTAACCTTGCTAAACCCACTTTTCAACCACGTAACTTACATACCCCAACATCATACACCCTACGACAAATCACCTTACCATCACATAATATCAACCCATCCGCCCCCTTTGTTACCTACACGTATAACATCGAACCAACGAACCACCCTAAACTTACCCACACCTAATAAACCAAACCAGACCCTACCATTTACACGTTTATCCGCTGAAGCGTTGCAAAAGCGTCGAGCCGAAGGACTTTGTTTCCGATGTCCAGAAAAGTTATTTCTAGGTCACAAGTGCAATCCTCCCCAATTTTTGCTTATCATTGATAATGATGAATTCCCAGAACTAACACCACACGACACATCACCTGGAACCGAAACTAATGTCACCCCGATCATGAAAACGGAAGATCATTTATTATCCATTTCCACCGCTGCTTTGTTCGGTTTGGCATCGCCAAAAGCATTACGTATAACCGGTCACATTCGCAACCGTCCCGTCTCGATCCTTATTGATTCAGGTAGCACCCATAACATAATACAACCCCGTATTTCATTATCGCTTTCCATTCCAACCAACAACGTCACCCCGTTTTCGGTCATGGTTGGTAATGGAGACTTTCTGACATGTGATGGCTTTTGCCCTGATGTTACACTACATCTGGAAAAACAACCATTTCAAATTCCATTTTTATCCTACCTATTCAGGGAGAAGATTTGGTTCTAGGGATGCAATGGTTAAGTCAACTAGGACGCACTGAAGCTGACTTCTCCATACCTACCATTACCTTCATTAGCAACAATAAACCTATTACATTAAAAGGAGACCCTTTAGCCACAACAATCACAACAAGCACTCTCACCCGCTTATGTGGTAAAAATTCCATAGCATCAATCCATACATTACTTTATCACAACCAACCAGTAACCTCACACCAACCCACGAAGGAAACAACAGATAACCCATTTATCCAGTCCCTACTCCAGCAATTCAGCCATCTGTTCGAAGACCCTCACACCTTACCTCCATCACGACCCTACGACCATCACATACCCACCCACAAATCCTCAGACCCAGTTAACGTCAAGCCGTATCGGTATCCATACTACCAAAAGGAGGTCATGACATCCCTTATTTCTGAGATGTTAAAAGATGGAATCATCCAACCTAGCAGTAGCCCTTATTCCTCACCTGTGTTGTTGGTACGCAAAAAGGATGGCACATGGCGCTTCTGTGTTGATTATCGCGCTCTGAATGCGGTTACCATCCGGGACCGGTTTCCAATACACACAGTTGATGAATTGTTAGATGAACTTCATGGGGTTGTCATTTTCTCTTAAATTGATCTCAAATCGGGGTACCATCAAATACGAGTTCACCCATACGATATTCATAAAACAGCGTTTCGCACAATCGATGGCCACTATGAGTTTTTAGTGATGCCGTTTGGGCTTTCGAATGCACCGTCCACCTTTCAGTCTGCCATGAACGATATTTTTTTACCGGTGCTTCGTAAATTTGTCCTCGTTTTCTTCGATGATATACTAGTTTACAGCCCATCCAAAGAGGCTCACTACGAGCACCTTCGCCATGTCTTTGAAACCCTCAATACAAACCAGTTTCATGCCAAACTTTCGAAGTGCTCATTTGCTCAGCCCGAGATCCAATTTCTTGGTCATATGATCTTAAAGAATGGCGTACAGGCTGATCCTGAGAAGCTGGTGGCAATCCAAAACTGGCCAACACCCAATTCGTTCACCACACTTCGCGGCTTCTTGGGTCTTAATACTTGGTTTTTATACCTCGTATAAAATCTAGTTGTCGCAAGTCTTTTCGAATTAAAAACCGGTCTTAAGTGCGACACAATCGTCTTTTGGTGAATCAAGAGAATGGTTTGGGTTTGGTTATCTATTTTAATATAATAGCAAGTAATTAAAGTGTCGTTGAGTAAAATGGAAGAGTAAAGATTAATATTAAAATGAGTTAAAAGAAAATGCTTGCAAACTTATAGACTAGATTAAGAAAAGTACTAGAACACCTAATAAAAACTAACACTTAGAAATTTAACGAAAATAATACACTAAACAAGCCTAATCGGAATAAGCCAAAACAAGCCCAGATCGGAATATATTCCGATCTGGTGGTCGGAATATGGGGTGTGATGCAATCGGAATATCCACAAAGGGGGTCAATCGGAATATTAAGCACACTAATCGGAATATGGGACAAAGCACACAATCGGAAAGAGCCAAAATAACCACGATCGGAATGTGGAATAATGCACACAATCGGAATATCCAACTGGGGCTGATCAGAATACTAAACCCTATTCCGATCTATTCGATCGGAATAAAAGGGCGCAAATCAGAAAATGAAAACCCTTTTCTGATTGAACAATCGGAAAGAGGGTTGGGAGGCTGCTCGGAATGTTCGATCGGAAAGGGGTTTAATCCCTTTCCGAAATCTTTGGGATTCGGTTAAAAAGCTAAGGTATAAGCTAAAAATGATAAGCTATCCCTCAAACTAGGACGAACCAAGAACAAATCGGATCAAATAAGCACTAATCTCAACTTATTCAACCTCAAAATAAGCAACTTTTTGGATCAAACAATAAAAACATAAACTTTTTAAGAAAACTTTTTATAAAGTAAATAAGCTAATCATAAAAGTAAGCCAATAAGCACAAAAGTCTTAAAGCTTAATCAAATGAAAACTTATGAAATGATAAAAAGATTAACTTTTAAGCACGAAATCATTTAGAACAACACGGATCATATGATAATCGCACCAAAATCAATCTAAAATCAAAGAAGAGTAGAATGAGATTAAGGATTAAAAGCTTAAAATAGAACTTTGATTAATGAAATAAGCAATACAAAATGTTTAATCTTGAAAGATTAAATGATAAGATGAAATTTAGTGAGAGAAAGTTTAAGACTTTCTCTCTCTAAAACTAGAAAGAAAATGAAAAAATGAAAACTAGCTAAACTATCTAACCATCCTCCTAATCACTATTAGGAGGGTATTTATAGGGAAGGTGGAAGGAGTGCATGTGTTGCATCTTCATTCTTGCTTTCTTCACGTTTTCTCGACTCGACTTTAATTCTTTGTCTTTGTCGTCTCGGGATTTGAACTTGTCTTTTAATTTTCTTCTTCTATAAGACTTAAGTTCTTCGACTTCGTTAAACTTCCGCCTTTAGACTTTTTCTTCGATAAATCTTCAGAATAGGCCTTGGACTTCCGTTCTTTTTTGCACTCTTGATCTTTTGACTTCGTATTTTCCTGTTTTCTTCGATAAAAGCCCGTGAAAACCCGTGTTTTCTTCCTTTTTCATATTTTGGTCCTAAAACACAATAAAAACACAAACCACGCATAATTCCGACTTTTATGACATAAATCTCACGTTTTGGTCCTGTTATTATTGGAAATAAGTGGTAAAAGGATAATTGTTTTTACACTTATTAAATCCCCTACACTTGACCATTGCAATGCCCTCATGCAATGCATTAATTTTAAAGCACGGTTTACATTTTCCATCATAAATAACCTACCTTGGCCTTTATTAAATGCTAAACATGAAAAGATAGAATAAGTAAAGAAATTAAAAACTTACATTGGGTTTTGGCAGCCATGAACGTTTATCATCCTCAAGTTTCACGTTCCCCATACCAAGCTTAAAAACGAGATCATTGTTATTATAAGTTAGGAAACTATCACGAACTCATGTGGGCCAATTACTCACTTAGACTCCCTTATTCCTAGGTGTATCTCTTATATTTTATTTTTGTCTTGAATGATCACGAGGATGCATTGTTTGACTTATTTCGATAGTTATTTAGGCTGAAAATAAAGTGAATGATTTAATCAATAGTTAGCTAAAGGACCAAATCTTTTAAAACTGCTTCTCGGGACCTCATAAAGTTCATATCTTGGCATAACTCGCTTCACGATTTGAGACCTTTCTCGGACCGATATTTGGCAGCGACTTCATACTTCGAATCTTTAAGAGACGTTCTTGAAATAATGGTCTTCTCTTTATAATAGGAATTTCTTCACTTGAAGTTTTGAGAGATTCTTCATCTTTGGACCACGACTTCTTCATTTTTCTCCAATCTTTATTTTGGACTTCGATATACAACGATCCGCATCCTTTTAGGACTTGGATCTATTTATCCTCATACCTTGTTAGGGTCTTTTCGGATAGACTTCTCCATGACTTTTGGGGAGTTCTTGCTTTTCGTCGTGTGTCTCGATCCTTCATATTGATTTTCGATAAATGATTCTTCACATCACTTGTGGATCTTTAGCAACAAAATGTAGCCCTCATGCCTTGTTAGGGCCTTTTCGGACTCCCCAATCTTCGCATCCCGCTTCAATAAGTTATGCCTTGGCTATGAACTCTAATCCGTACCGAGCAACTTTTAAATGATCTGGGGCTAGAAGCTAAGTAACCTTTTAAATCGTACAACCTTATTTATTGCAGATAAATTTATTAACAAGCGGAGGGAGAATAGGCTTATAATTAACTCACATAAGTTCACGAAAGAATACCAAACTTATAATTGACTCTATCATCTCTCGTTCTCCACAATTTAAAATCTCAAGGAATGAGACTCGTGGATGCTTAGCCTATTAAATCAAAGTTTTGTGTTTTCGAGTCGCTTATAGGATCTTAAAAATTCTTAGACTTTTTCAAGTTTAGAAATTGCATTTTAAAGTTCCCTTGATAAACGACTCTCTAGGATCAATTATAGGCACTTGCGAAAAGTTCTTGTTCTTAACCCGTGAGAGTTAAGACTTTCGCGTTTTATAGCTCCCTATATAAAAGCCTAGCAAAACTTGACTTAAACACGTTAAGGATACTAGCTAGAGTAAACTTAGGTAAGTAAACTCGGGTTGAGTCAAAATGTTCACGACTAAGAAAAATCTAAAACCGTTTTATTTAAGCAAGGAAAGAAAATAACCATAATAAAGGAAGGTACAACTATACAACTTAGGCCAAAATAGATTAAAAATTTTGAAAAATGTCGAAAAATCAAATTTTCCGGTTAAAATGAGGGCAAATTCATGGAAAAGACCACTTACTTCGATAGAAGCCCCCCCTACACTTGAGATAAACATTGTCCTCAATGTTTAAGCATGTGGGAGTAAACTCCCCTACACTTATGACATTGTGCACTTTGTTTAAATCTTGCTAAGGAAAGGACAACTAAAGTGAATTCAATGTGAACATATAAAATATGAAATATTGAATCACAAGAGTTTAGGATAGAACCGGGAAGATGGGAACACGGTATCACGGTTCGTCAAAAGTCATCAAGGTGGATCTTTGAAGCTTTAATCCCTGCACAGCACAAGAAACAAGACAACAAACACATAGCAAGATTTACTTGTTCCCTTTGGAGGATGGAAATGGCCTCATAAAGTCGATGCCCCATCCATCAAAGATTTCACATTCCTGTATGAAATTTTGAGGCATCTCATCCTTATGTGTGATCTTGCCTTGACGTTGGCAAGCATCACAATGCTTAACCATTTCGTGAGAGTCACGATAAATGGTGAGCCAATAGAATCTAGAATCAAACACTTTTTTAGTGGTGTAGTTGGGACCAAAGTGACCACCGGTGGGTCCTTTGTGGCAAGCTTGGAGAATGTCAAAAGCTGCCGGTCCATCAACACAACGACGAATGATCAGATCAGCACATTGTTTGAATAGAAAAGGGTCATCCCAAAAGTAAGTCTTAACATCATTCAAGAACTTCTTCTTTTGTTGGGATGTTAACCCTTTGATGAGAATACCACCCGCTAAGTAGTTTGCAATGTCCGCAAACCACGGGGTGCCATCAAGATTGAGATTTATAGACATTTAGGTCTCAAGTGGGAAAGAGTCATTGATCTCTTTGTTTGGATGGTCCCCTTGATATGGATCCTCAAGTCGACTCAGATGATCCGCGGCCAGGTTTTCGGCTCCATTCTTGTCGCGAATTTCAATGTTGAATTCTTGAAGGAGTAAAACCCAGCGAAGAAGTCTTGTCTTAGAATCATGCTTTGTCATCAAGTACTTCAACGCGGAATGGTCCGTGTATACGATGGTGGGGGATAAAACAAGATAGGGGCGAAATTTCTCAAAAGCATAGACAATAGGTAAAAGCTCTTTTTCGGTTGTCGTATAATGCAATTGAGCCCCCGTCATTGTTTTGCTAGCATAGTGGATTGGTTGGAAGTGTTTATTCACTCTTTGGCCCAAAACCGCACCAATAGCAAAGTCGCTAGCATCGCACATCAATTCAAAAGGCAGCTCCCAATTAGGGGTAACCAAGACCGGTGCCTTAGTTAGCTTATCCTTAAGAAGATTGAAGGCTTCGAGACACTCTTTAGAAAAGATAAAAGGAGTATCTTTTTCCAAGAGGTGGGTCATCGGGCGAGCGATTTTAGAGAAATCCTGAATGAACCGACGATAGAAGCCCGCATGACCCAGAAAACTTCTCACACCCTTCACGGTTGAAGGTGGAGGTAATTTGGCTATGACATCTACTTTAGCACGGTCGTCTTCAAGACCAGCTTTAGAGATTTTGTGTCCTAGCACAATGCCTTCTTTTACCATAAAATGGCATTTTTCCCAATTCAGAACAAGGCGAGTGTCTTTGCACCGCTTAAGCATACGTTCCAAATTGGCAAGGCAAGAAGAGAAGGAGTCCCCAAAGACCGAGAAATCATCCATGAAGACTTCCATGGTTTGCTCAACCATGTCATGGAAGATAGCCAACATGCACCTTTGGAATGTCCCGGGAGCATTGCATAAGCCAAAAGGCATCCTTTTGTAAGCAAATGTGCCATAGGGACAGGTGAATGTTGTCTTCTCTTGATCTTGGGGATCGATGGGTATTTGAAAATAACCCGAGAAACCATCAAGAAAGCAGTAATATTCATTACCCGCTAAACGTTCAAGAATTTGGTCCATAAAAGGTAGAGGGAAATGATCCTTTCTCGTGGCATCATTGAGTTTACGGTAGTCTATACAAACTCTCCACCCAGTAACGAGACGGGTAGGAATCAACTCGTTGTTGGCATTGGGCACAACGGTGATACCGCCTTTCTTAGGCACACAATGGACTGGACTAACCCATGGTGAATCTGAAATAGGGTAAATCATACCCGCATCAAGAAGTTTGATAACCTCTTTTTTGATGACTTCATGGATTTTAGGATTCACCCTTCGTTGGCTTTGAATTGTGGGCTTAAATTCGTCCTCCATGAGAATTTATGTGTGCAGAAGTGAGGATCAATTCCACGGATGTCGGAGATTTTCCAAGCGATAGCTCGTTTATGCTTCTTCAACACGGCGACAAGTCGGGCTTTTTCTTCTTCTTTCAGATCCTTTGCGGTGATGACCGGTAACTTCTCGTTGTCTTCCAGGAAAACGTACTCAAGATAAGGAGGTAGGTCCTTAAGCTCAAGAGTGGGAGGATCCTCAATAGATGGTGAAACTAACGATGGATCATCATTAGTCACCTCTTTAGGAGCAGGAGGAGAAAACGGGTCCTCATTGAGAAGTCTCTCAATAGTACGAATGTCTTCATCCCAATTGGTGGAAAAATTATCATACCTAATATCGAGAGGACCCAAGCTAGCTTCGAAATCATCCAAGTCACTTTCTCCAAAAGGAGTCAATGCTGGAGCAATTGAGGCAACGGTCTCAACATTGGGTAGAGAAGAAAGAGTACTTTTGCAAGCATCATGAAAATGTTCTTCACAAGCCTCATCGAGAACATCAATAGCATTAACACTCTCATATGAATAAGGTTGCTTAGAAATCTTACCCATGTTGAAGACAATTTTATCGTCACCAACTATCATGATTATTTCGCCCGCGGCTACATCAATAAGAGTGCGACCGGTCCTCAGGAATGGACGTCCAACGATTAATGGAACACGAGGATCCATCTCGTAGTCAACGACAACAAAATCCGCCGGGAAGGTGAATTTGTCAACGCCAACAAAGACATCTTCGGCTATCCCCACTGGATAAGCAACCGTACGGTTGGCTAATTCCAAAGTCATTTTCATGGGGACTAGCTCGGGGAGAGATAATTGCTTCCAAACACTTAATGGCATTAAGTTTATACTGGCACCTAGATCGGCTAGGGCCATGCAATTCTCTACTCGCGGGAAGTTGCAAGGAATCAAGAAGCGACCCGGATCACCATGTTTGGTGGGCAATTTCCTTAAAAGCACTGCGGAGCAGTTCTCATTAAGTTGGGTCTGAGCGATGTCAAGAAGCTTTTCCTTATCACTTAGAAGATCTTTAAACATCTTAGCGTATTTGGGCATGTGAGCGAGAGCCTCAGCAAAGGAGATGTTAAAATTCAATTGTTTAAACATTTTAAGAAAGTTTGAAACTTGAATATCATCCTTGCTCTTTTGCTTCTCTTTCCTCAACCTTGAAGGATAAGGTATATTGGATGAAGAAGAAAGCTTTAAGTGAGTAGGATCACTCACAACCACGGGTGGTGGGGAAATGGGGATAGAAGGTGAAGGAGGTGAGGAAAGTTGCTCTTTTTCCTTGTTCACAATCACGGGTGGAGGTGTAGGAAGCTCGGGTTCCATATAACCTTTTCCACTACGAGTGGTGATTGCTTTCATGTCCCCTCTTGGGTTCGCAACGATATTACTCGGAAGAGTACCCGAAGAAGAGGGTTGATTACCTTGGATGAGCGAACCAATCATATCACGAAGGTGAACCGCTTGATTATTAAAAGAGTCTCTCATGTTTGCATTAATTTCATTGCTGTGTTTGGCCATGTCATTCCTTAGCTCGGCGCGAATATCGTTCCCTTGTTTCGCCATTTCGCCCTTCAAGTTGCGGACTTGACTCTGAAGATTCGTCACCATCTCCCGATTAGTCTTCATGAATGTCTCGACGTCTGGATTCACTGCCATTGGTTGATTGAGAGGTGGAGCTTGGTAAGCTTGAGAATTTCCCTGAGTTGGGTATGGGTTTCTTTGGGATTGATATTGATTGTTAGCACGAGGTTGGGATTGGTTGTAGCTTTGTTGTTGGTTTTGGTTTGCAGGAGGGAAACCGGGAGGAGCAAGATAGTTGTTTGAACGATAACTTAGCAAGCCACGGTCTCCTTGAGGGCGGGCTTGATAGCCTCCCGTGGGATAAGTGCCGTAAGCTGCGTTAACGTTTTCAGAAAAATTGCCTTGGGTAGAAGGACAATCATTGTAGGAATGAGGATCACCACATGTGTCACAAGAAATAGCAACGGCTTTAGCTTGTTGAAAGTGGTTTGTGGCCATGGTCATGAAATTCTTGTTCATCTCAGCGAGTTGTCGAGAAATTTCAGTCATCTCAGGATTGGAAGTGGTAGAAGAAACATTGACTCTCTGATTAGATCATGAGGATGCGGATGAATCCCAATTCTTGTGGTGAGTAGTCATGTTTTCGATCAACTCTCGGCACTCCTCCGGTCTCCTTTTCATAAAGGTACCACCGACGGCGGCATTGATTGTGTCACGATCACGAAAAGTGAGACCATTGTAGAAGGTGTCAATGAGAGTGACGGGGAGCATATTGTGATTTGGACAGCGGTCGATCAAATCATTGTATCGTTCCCAAGCATCAAAGAGCGATTCATCATTCTCTTGCATGAATCCACTGATTTGGTTACGAAGGCTAGTGACCATGGATGGGGGAAAGTAGCGCGATAAAAAGCGTTGAGTCATGTCATTCCACGTATGAATAGAATTCATAGGAAGACGGTCAAACCATTTTTCGGCATGGTGAGAAAGCGAGTGGGGAAAGAGTTGAAGGCGAAGGTCATCCATAGAAACACCGGGGCACTTCATGCTTTGGGTTATGGTAATGAATTTGTCGAGGTGTTTGTTGGCATCATCATCCGGAATTCCACGAAACGGGTTAGTTTGCACTTGCTGTATCATGTGATGCTTCAACGAAAACTCCTGAGCCGTGACATGCATTGGCGCAATCGGGCCTCCGCGTCCGTTCATGGTGGGTTGACACAATTCCTCCATTTTCCGTAAATCAGGTAGGTGGACATTGTTGTTGTTGTTGTTATTATTCAAATTGGGTTGAGGTGGGTTATTATTGTTGTTATTAACACCAGCCATATCTAAATCTTCACGAGTCTCGGGCTCAGAATAGTTCGAAGATCTAGTACGCATACACCTGCAGAAGAAAAATATACACAAAGAATATCTATATAATATTTTTTGGTGCAAAACCTTTTGAAAAGAATTGCTTTTAATGATTTTTTAATGTTTTTGTATTTTTGAAGAGTTTTATATTTTTTTGGATTTTTGAAAATTTTTAAAGCAAGGAAAATAACGTTCTAAGAACGGATCCCAAAATTCAATGCGTCTCTCACTAGAAACCGTTAATCATAACGAAAAGAGCCGGCAGCGGCGCCATTTAATACTTGGTTTTTACACCTCATATAAAATCTAGTTGTTCCAAGTCTTTTCGAATTGAAAACCGGTCTTAAGTGCGACTCAATCGTCTTTTGGTGAATCAAGAGAATGGTTTGGGTTTGGTTATCTATTTTAATATAATAGCAAGTAATTAAAGTGTCGTTGAGTAAAATGGAAGAATAAAGATTAATATTAAAATGAGTTAAAAGAAAATGCTTGCAAACTTATAGACTAGATTAAGAAAAGTACTAGAACACCTAATAAAAACTAACACTTAGAAATTTAACGAAAATAATACACTAAACAAGCCTAATCGGAATAAGCCAAAACAAGCCCAGATCAGAATATATTCCGATCTGGTGGTCGGAATATGGGGTGTGATGCAATCGGAATATCCACAAAGGGGGTCAATCGGAATATTAAGCACACTAATCGGAATATGGGACAAAGCACACAATCGGAAAGAGCCAAAATAACCACGATCGGAATGTGGAACAATGCACACAATCGGAATATCCAACTGGGGCTGATCGGAATACTAAACCCTATTCCGATCTATTCGATCGGAATAAAAGGGCGCAAATCGGAAAATGAAAACCCTTTTCCGATTGAACAATCGGAAAGAGGGTTGGGAGGCTACTCGGAATGTTCGATCGGAAAGGGGTTTAATCCCTTTCCGAAATCTTTGGGATTCGGTTAAAAAGCTAAGGTATAAGCTAAAAATAATAAGCTATCCCTCGAACTAGGACGAACCAAGAACAAATCGGATCAAATAAGCACTAATCTCAACTTATTCAACCTCAAAATAAGCAACTTTTTGGATCAAACAATAAAAACATAAACTTTTTAAGAAAACTT
Source organism: Glebionis coronaria (assembly GCA_025667525.1). Classification (NCBI taxonomy): domain Eukaryota; kingdom Viridiplantae; phylum Streptophyta; class Magnoliopsida; order Asterales; family Asteraceae; genus Glebionis; species Glebionis coronaria. The sequence goes on along the minus strand of CM046875.1, from coordinate 249,936,524 downwards.
TTTATAAAGTAAATAAGCTAATCATAAAAGTAAGCCAATAAGCACAAAAGTCTTAAAGCTTAATCAAATGAAAACTTATGAAATGATAAAAAGATTAACTTTTAAGCACGAAATCATTTAGAACAACACGGATCATATGATAATCGCACCGAAATCAATCTAAAATCAAAGAAGAGTAGAATGAGATTAAGGATTAAAAGCTTAAAATAGAACTTTGATTAATGAAATAAGCAATACAAAATGTTTAATCTTGAAAGATTAAATGATAAGATGAAATTTAGTGAGAGAAAGTTTAAGACTTTCTCTCTCTAAAACTAGAAAGAAAATGAAAAAGTGAAAACTAGCTAAACTATCTAACCACCCTCCTAATGACTATTAGGAGGGTATTTATAGGGAAGGTGGAAGGAGTGCATGTGTTGCATCTTCATTCTTGCTTTCTTCACGTTTTCTCGACTCGACTTTAATTCTTTGTCTTTGTCGTCTCGGGATTTGAACTTGTCTTTTAATTTTCATCTTCTATAAGACTTAAGTTCTTCGACTTCGTTAAACTTCCGCCTTTAGAATTTTTCTTCGATAAATCTTCAGAATAGGCCTTGGACTTCCGTTCTTTTTTGCACTCTTGATCTTTTGACTTCGTCTTTTCCCGTTCTCTTCGATAAAAGCCCGTGAAAACCCGTGTTTTCTTCCTTTTTCATATTTTGGTCCTAAAACACAATAAAAACATAAACCACGCATAATTACGACTTTTACGACATAAATCTCACGTTTTGGTCCTGTTATTATTGCAAATAAGTGGTAAAAGGATAAGTGTTTTCACACTTAATAGGTCTCACAGGATACTACCGATGGTTTGTTAAGAGTTATGCTTCCACTGCAAGTCCCCTAACCGACATCCTCAAGCTACAACAGTTTCAGTGGAACGACTCTGCTGATAAAGCTTTTGATACACTTAAACAAGAAATGGAATCGCTGGTCACATTGGCACTTCCTGATTTTACGCAACCATTTGATGTCACTACAAATGCTTCGGGTCAAGCTTTTGGTGCGGTACTTTCCCAATCAAATCGCCCTATTAATTTTTTCAATAAAAATTTATGTGCTCGTATGCAGGAAGCCTCCACGTATATTCGTGAACTTTACGCTATTATAGAGGCCATAAAAAAATGGCGGCAATATCTAATCGGGAGAAAATTCCGTGTGTTTACCGATCAACACAGTTTGAAACACTTGTTGACCCAACGCGTTCAAACACCGGAGCAACACAAATGGATTACAAAGCTACTAGGGTATGATTTCGAGATACATTACAAGCCGGGAAAGGAAAATCGTGTTGCTGACGCATTAAGCCGCATTGATATACCGATTTCACTCGCCATCTCGACTCCAACAGCAACATGGTTGCATGCTCTACGCAAATATGTTGCGACAGATTCAGTCAGAAAAACAGTTTGGTAGAAGATCAGCGATCAGCCTCAACAAAATGTCACTTACACTTTAAGTGACGGACTGATCTATGTTGGTAATAGGCTATTTATCCCTGATGAGCCATCAATTCGTACAAGCCTTTTGCAGGAGTTTCATTCCTCTCCTCTTGGAGGACACTTGGGGATTAAAGCCACTGTCAAACGGTTGACGATAGCTTTTTATTGGCCAAATGTCGGGGACGATGTTTCCAACTTTGTTAAGTCATGTTCAATATGCCAACAGGTGAAAGCGCCGAATCATAAGCCATACGGTCTCTTGCAACCATTGCCAATCCTATCTCGTGTTTGGGATGACTTATCAATGGACTTCATCACGCATCTTCCAGTATCGAATGGTAAAACAGTTATATGGGTAATTGTCGACCGTCTTTCAAAATTTGCTAATTTTTTGTCGCTACCAACTAACTTCACAGCTTCTTCCTTGGCAAGTATCTTTTTACACGAAATATACCGTTTACATGGTTTACCGAATTCGATCATCACCGATGGAGACCGTTTATTTCTCACCAGATATCGGAAAGAATTGTTTGCACAACTAGGCACCTGTCTCCTCTATTCAAGTGCATACCACCCCCAAACCGACGGGCAAACGGAAGTGGTTACCAGGTGTCTACAGTCGTACTTGCGGTCATTCGTATGCGATAATAGAAATCAGTGGGCTCGTTATCTTTATTTAGCAGAAATTTGGTACAATACAACTCATCATTCATCCATCCAAATGACACCATTTGAAGTTGTATATGGGCGTACAGTCAAAGCAATTCACGATTACAATTCGTGCTCTTCAACCACTGCTTCCATTGATGCAACACTCGTAGAACATAACCGTATAACTTCACTGCTTAAAAACTCGCTCGAACTGGCTCAAAAGAGAATGGCTACACAAGCTAACAAACATCGTATCGATAAGCATTTCGATGTTGGTGGGAGTATGTTTACTTACGGTTACGCGATTATAGACAGATTTCATTAGCATGGAGAGAGGTTCAGAAACTAACGAAACGCTACTACGGGCCCTACATAAACCATTGCAAAAATTGGTGAAGTCGCCTACCCTTTACAGCTTCCTGAAACAGCTCGTATCCACCCGGTTTTTCATGTGTCTTTGTTACGGGACTGTATTGGGGATCACCAACCATCAGTAGAAGTACCGCTATCGCCGACTGATCATGTACATGTCTCACACCCAGAAATAGTTCTGGATCGCAAAACCACACAGATGAACAAATTTAAAGTACTTATCAAATGGTTTGGTCAAGATATCTCTGAAGCTACTTGGGAGGACGAGGAGCAGATTCGTTTGCAATTTCCAAAATTTCCTCTCAACCTCGAGGACGAGGTTATTTCTCACGAGGGGGGCAATGATAGGAAAATTACTGGATACATAAGCCCAGATACTTATGAGGTCAATCCATCTGCAGTTCAGCGGCCCAAACGCCAGTCCAAGAAGCCTGCTCGATACTTAGAATAATTCCAAGTTGTTGACCGTTGTTTAGTGAAGACCAAGCAGGCCATGACTCACCACGTTCTTCATAAACCTTGCATGACTATTTCCACTACGTTGTTTATTTCCAGTATTGCATGTAGGTTCATTTGTTAGTTGCTTTTTCAATTCCTAAATTCTAGCACTGTTCCTTATTTATTTCCTGTATTGCATGACTTTGAAATCAAGGAAGAAAATCGTTCCAAAATATTCATCTTAACCTTACAATTCTTGGGAGATTTGCCATCTCTAATTGGCTCCTATCACCGTGCTACTTTATTTTAGGCTTAGATAAATATTGAAATAAGTAAAAAATGTATCCTCGTGATCATTAAGACAAAATAAAATATAAGAGATACCAATTATGAATAAGGGAGTCTAAGTACGTGATTAACACATATGAGTAGTGTTAGCATTACTAACTTATAATGACAATGATGTTGTTTCACGCTTAGCATGGAATTGGGTGAAAATCGAGGACGACGAACTTATCTCTATGAGCGTTCACGTATTCTTATTCTATGATCCTAAACGTCCCATTTTACGATGAAAACAATACATTATATCTAAAACACGTGTAGTAGTTTATTTAAATTTAAGTTTTCAATAAATGTCACCTAAAAATGAATTTTGGAAGTGCTACGATACTAAATTATAGCATTACGTGAGGACACGGCAATGGTTTAGTATGGGGGAGTGATGAGACTGCAATTATACATAGTCTCATCGTTCGAATCGGGCTTAAAACGCTTAAAATGTCATAAAACACCCCAAAATATGCTTGTGTTTGTTCATTGTGTATTTTAGGTACGAATATCGTGAAATCAACAAAATATTACAAGAAGCAAGCAAAAACTAACACGGGAAACGAAGCCGCACAAAGAACTGGACCCGAACAATGAATTTCCAAAGAAGTATGGTCCTTAAGTTTCCGCCCTTATAACTTATGAATACTTGTCACTTTCGGCCCTTGTAAAACCGAAATATTACAAGTATGGTCCTTAAGTTTCAAGATTATACATGATTGGACCTTGAAGAACTCAAAGTTTACAAGTTTAGTCCTTGTTTCCATTTTTACAACATGGAGGGACTGAAAATGCAATTTGCCCAAACTCATAAACAAAGGGGAATGGAGTATATGCTTCCAAGACTTGCTATGAACATAATTTGGAACTCAGGGGACTTAATCTGACTAGAAAATAAAACTTGTCTCCACCAATCACAACTATACACACCACACCCTCTTGCCACATCACCCAACGCCACCTCACCAAGTCAACTCCAGTAAACACAACTCCACATCACCATCCCTCCACCAATCCATCATTTCCACATCACCCCACTATACTATCACCCCACTCATATTTTTTAAACCAGATAAAATATATAAATATAGGAGGGAAACAATTACTTTTCGATTATCCCCTTAATCCCCCCCTAACCAACACTCATAAACCCTAATCTACAAACCCTTCATCACTTTATCATTACACCCACAACCTTCCAGAAACCTGACTAAGGGTAACCTAATACTTTTCACACGCCTAGAAACCAATCACATGGGTTGAGGGTCCCACACGTGACTTCCCCTGTCCCCTGTATGTTCATTTTTGGCAAATTTGGCATCTCAACAGCTCATCAACGACTCATAAGAAGTAGGAAACCTCTCCAAGCAACTTTTTATGGCCAAGATCATTTCATCCTCACTGGCATCAACAGCAGATCACATGTCAAGTTTTTGACCATATTCAAGTTTGAATTTTCAACGGGCTTTTCTGGAATTCTAGTAAATTAGGGTTTTGCTTTTTCATGTATTTCTAGAATCTTCCAAGTGTAGTATTTAAACCTAGTCGACTTGTGACTATGGTTTTTGTTCCAAGTTTTTGTAAAAATCTTTAAATTTAATGAAAATTCAGATTTTAGCTTTTCAAAACTGCTTAGTTCCATTTTATGTTTTCTTATTCTTTAGATTAGAATATTTTCTTTCCTGTAATTAGTTAAGTCTCACCCAAGTTTTATTTTTACAAAGTGTTTCAACAATACTGTTGGTTTTTGAAAATTTTGGACCAGTTTAAATCTGTGGATTTAGTTGATGTGACAAATGAGACTGAAGACTAGGATTTAATACTTGTTATTACTTGTTAGTTACGGTTTCACCATCATCGAAAAGATTTTGGGGTAAAAGAAATTTTTGGTCGAAAGTTATTTAGAGAACCATTGGTCAGATTATTAGGATGAATCTAACTGACAATTGGTTTTCACCTTGATGTTTGAACAATGTTAATATTTGTGTAAGTTTGTGTTACTTGGATATTTGTTCTTTTCTTTGTTGAGTTATTAACAGGTTCTCAATTGAAGATAAATTGGGTGGTTAGGACTGTGGTAGTCCACCATCATCATCACTCTCTACATCAGCAACCAACAAGCCCATTAGCCTCACTCTAGCTAAACGGAGATGGCATCAGCCATAGTGGGGTCCAGATGTGGGTCCCACAAGGTATAACCTTGGGGCTTGAACCCTCCTCTTTGGTGAAATTGTGATGCTCTTTAGTGATTTGTTTGATTCTGTTTAAGTGCTCTATTAATTGTTTTGTTTAGGCTTATTTAGTAATTATATGCATGCTTTAGTTGCTTAGAACCAAGTTTGTATTAATTTGAGTGCAATTGCTTTGTTAATTTTTTTATCAGATTCATAAAGGGGTGTTTTGATCAAGGTTGTGTGAGCTTGTGTTGTCACAAGACTCACATAAGATTGTCTTGACATCTCTGAGATAGGAGGTTTTGTGGTTTGTTGGTGTTAGATAGTTTGCTTTAGTTCATATTAAGTTTTCTTGTGTTCTCACAAAAATCTGTTTAAAACAAAAAAATAGATCTTTCAGGTTTTGATTTTAGGACTTAAGGTTTGTAATCTTATAACCAGTTAGACATTAGGTTAATATAGGCTTATAGTCTTTTGTTTTTGGATTTGGTATGCTAAGGTGTTAGTTGTAGGTCAGCTAAGTTCACCAAGATACCAAATAGACCAGCAATAGTCCATCAGACACACCTTTCAGTTGCCAGTGACTAATATTTCCTTATTTGTGTGCTTATTTGTGTTAGGTTTGACTGTTTTTTTGCTTTGTATTGACTCCCTACACTCCACTGAGTGTGGGGGTGCCATTGTTACCAAAAATCTCCAACAAACAAGCTCTAAAACGACCATTCTTTGTTTCTGTAACCATGCATTCCCACTGACAAGCTTATTTTACCCACTGATGGGGTAAAAGACAAAACTCCTAGACCAGTCACTTTCAGTTTTCCTGTTTTTTGTCCATAGTGGCAATAAATTAGTATTTTTAAGATTTTCAAATTTTCCTAATTTTAACTATTTAATTTAAGATTTTTGAAAAGTTATTTGTATTTTTCGGCCATGATGAAATGTCCATAGTGGCAATAAATTAGTATTTTTAAGTGTTTTATGATTTTTAGAAAAGTAAATATATTATTCTCATTATTTTATTATTTTTAATTATTATTTTAGTTAAAAAAGTGTTTTTAGCTTTTAAAAAATAAAAAATAGTTTTAAAAATTTAGGAAAATACTTTTTTGTGTTTAATTAATATAAGTAAGATATTTGTTTGATTTTGGGCTTTTTGTTAATTATATTTAATTTTAGGGCTTTAATTAGCATTTAAAATTGAATATTTAATTAATAAAAGGTTTTAAAATTTATTTATTGAATTTTGATTCTTATTTATATTGTTTTAGACTTAGTTTTTTATTTTTAAACTGTTTTTAGCATTAAATTTTTTATTTCGTCGTGATTTACGTATTTACGTTTACGTTTTACGTCATTCGTCGTAGTTTAATAGTAGTATAGCTCGTCTTTTAATTTTCTCTCTTCAAACCCAAAAAACGACACTAATCCAAACTTGATTTTTATAATATTGGCACATAATACACATACACCTCCACCAGAACGAACTTGGACTTTTCGTCTTTACGGTTTTCCTAAACCGTATCGATTAATACTTGCCCATTATACGTCTTTTTCCTAAAAGCGTATTTTTACTACTATCAGCATACGTATTACATTTGCATTGCATGGGCATGCATGTATATATAATTTTTGGATAATGACCTTATATACCCTCGAACTTTGTATATTTGCAAAAATGGCCGAAGTTCCACCGGACGGAAATGGAGACGAGTACGTTGTAGGATAAGGGTGGACCTAATTTCCCAAACCCGCAAGGCGAAAATGGATGGATTGAACCACAAGAGGAAATGAAGGAGGTTATAAGGGATGAAGTTGACAGTGATATGGATAATTTAAGTGGGAGTGATAGCGATGAGGAACCGGAAGAGGATCCCGTGGACGTTGGAATTCCTACGGATGCGGTTGGGCAGACTGAGCTGGACGTTGTGCAGCCGAATAGGTCACCAAATAGACTTGATGTGCCACCGCCTAGTCGATACGAGAAACGACATGTTCGTTTTGTCACACCCACATGTGAAGCTTATTTGAGAGGTAATAAGTTTGTAAACACTTATCCTTTTGCCACTAAAATCAAGGAAAAACAAGACCTAATCATGTGTTTAATATCGTAAAAGTCGGAATTACGCGTGGTTTTGTGTTTTTGTGTTAAATAGGTACAAATGATCAGAGGAAGACAAAACACGGGATTTTACGGTCAAATGTTGAAGAAAAGTCCAAGAAAGAGACAAAGACAAAGTCAAAGACCAAAAGTGAACTCAAGATCACGAAAACCGACAAAATCGACTCGATTTTAAAGAAAGATCAAGGAAGTCAAATTCAAGTTTGATTTTTAGCGGATTTAACTTTTTGAAGATAGTCGAGCTTTGTGGGTCCCACATTTGGGTAATGGGCACAAAGGCCTAATAATATATTCAAGATATTTTAAAAATGGGCCAAAAAGCCCACTTATCAATGTTATTCATGATAAACGGATGGAGTGTTCAATTTGGGCTCCAAAGCCCATATTGCTAAACATCTTGGGACGGTTGAGGATAAATTTGGGCCAAGCCCAATGTTTTACACAAAAAAAAACCCGGTCAACCACACACCCACTCACTTTTTTATAAACGTAACTTTTTTACCCACCCATTATCATTCGATAATAACAAAGTAACATCACCCACTTATTTCTCTCTCCCCCAACACAATCAGACACCATTTTTTACACAGCCACCACAAACCCTAAATTACCTAGATCACAATTTACCCAAAGATAATTGGGGGTTTTATTGTAATCGTGTGATTCACACGATTTATAAATAAATCCCCAAGTTTTTCGCAGCAAACACTATGGTGGTCCTCCTCTCCTATCCTTCATGTCAAATTACTTTGTTTTGATTGGTTAAACCACATCACCAATACCAATCCCACCAATAAAGAACCTCCACCTCAACATAGAACAAACACAAGAAGCACACCACCCATCCACGGTGGCAATCCGTGTGATGGGTAGTGATTTTCAGCCATAGATTGAAGAAGAGAAGAGAGAGAAAGAAGAAAAGAAGGATTAAACGGCTAGGATACGATTTATTCCTCAAGAAGATTCAAGAAGGTTTTCCAGGGTTTGCCTATAAAAACCCCTTTCAATGTGTAATTTATTTTAGTGCACTTTTCTTTTATTTAATTTCTGCAAATTAGATTTTTAGGTTAAATTGTAATTTTTAATTTTCAGTTATTGTAATTTTTATCTTATTAATGAAAAGTTATTTTTAATTAATTTCATCTCATTTAAAATTTCTGTCAAGTTTAATATAATCTTGAATATGTTTTTATTACTGTTGGATTTATTATTATTGACAAAATATAAAAAAAAATATAAATAAAAAGAAAGTGGAATGTTATTTTCCCCCACTGGGAAAATTATATGAAACTGGTTCGATACTGTTGATGGTTCGAAGGTTCGTTCGAGGTGCGAGTCGTTGATGTTTAAGGTGGTGGTGTTTGACTCGGTTTAACCAAAAAGGTGGCTCAGCGCCATCCTTCTGCTCAACGGAATCATCACAAGGTTCTCACCTCTTTTATTTTATAAGTATTTATTAATCAGTTTGTTTGATCTGCTTTGTTTAATTTGATAGGGATTGTTAGCTTATTTTATTCTAGCTTATATTTTTATCTGTTTTGCTTCTTGTTTGGATTATTGTTAGTTTGAATCTGCTTAATAGTTAATGTACTGTTTAGATTTTGTTTATTGTTCTTTTTCGTCTGCTTGAATTTGTTTAATCTGATTGAGTCTATTTAGTTTGTTTTATCTGCTACTGTTTGGATTTAGGTTTTTTAGATTCTGCTTATTGTTTATTTGTTTTCAGCTGCTTATGTCTATTTTGCTTATTAGGTTTTGCTAGTTCATTTTGTTTTGTTTATTCTTCTTTCAGTTTTTATGTTAGTTAGATCTACTTATTTTATTTAGATTTGCCTAATTTATTTTTGTCAACTTATTAGCTTATTGCTTATCTACTGCTTATCTGTTTAGCTGTTATGTTTTATTTAGTTTAACTTATTTTTGCTGCTATTGCTTTGTTAAGGTAACAGATCCATTTGATCTGTTTACTCCAAAAATTCCAAAATAATATAGTAAAAATATAAGTCACTGGTGGGTCTCGAACCGTCAACCTCTCGCATAGCAGCCCAATACCCTTACCATTCGTACTAGTACCTCATTTGTGTTTAATTCTACATCAGTTAATTAATATAGGTTAATTACTTATTGGCAGTTTATTTAAATAGATTAATTACAAGTTTTTAGTTTAATTAATTTTCAAATTTAAATTCCCTTTTTATTTTCTTTTATAAAGTTTAAATTAAAAAATAAAAAGATAAAAAAATATTTTATTTAAATTGTTTTAGTTTTTTATTAGTTCAAAAATTAATTTAGTTTTATTTGAATATTGTTTTAAATAGTTTTCATTAAAAGTCTTTATTTTAGTTTCACATAAATTAGCTTTAATTTTGTTTAAGTTTTAAAATAGTTTTTTATTTAAATAGATTTTAATTAAATAGTTTTTAGTTAGTTAAAAATACTGTTAGAAATACGTTTTTACGTATATTAGAAGTATCGGTCACTCCACAATATTATTAATGTTGTAATAGCTCGTAGTTAGTGTTACTTATTAAGTTAAGTAAGAAACCGACCCATGGGCTTGTCATGGGTCGGCCCAAGCCCAAATAAAGGCCTTGGATATAAATACCCCTTTCCACCATGGAAAGGGGTTGGTTGTTGATCATTCTACACTTTCATTTGAATAAAATACACATAGTTTTTCTCTCACTTTCTCTCTCTAGTTTCTCTCTCTAGAAATCTTCAACCCACTTCATAGATTCATAGGTTATCAATATTCTACATTTGGTATCAAGAGCTATGGGGTGATTTAAGGTAATGATTTATGTTGTTATTTAATTTTTGATTTTATTAGTGTTCTTTAAGAAGATCCATCTTGATTCTTGGAGTTTTTGGTGTTTTTGTGATTGGGATTAGTAGATAAGTATTAGTTTTTACTTATTATTGTATAAATCACAAAACTTTTTGGGTTATTTGGTAAAAATATGGGTTTAATCTTCATATCCATAGTCGACTGTTCACTCGAACAACCTTCTGTTTCCCAGTAAAGTTCCGAACCAAAAAGTTCCGGATCAACAAAAGTTCCGGATCAAAAACTTCCGGATCAACAAAAGTTCCGAACCAAAAGTTCCGAACCAAAAGTTCCGGATCAAGGAAAGTTCCGGATCAAGGAAATTTCCGGATCAAGGAAAGTTCCGGATCAAAAGTTCCGAACCAAAAGTTCCGGATCAAGGAAAGTTCCGGATCAAGACAAAGTTCCGAATCAAGAAGTTCCGAACCAAAAGTTCCGGATCAAGGAAAGTTCCGGATCAAGTCTTCCGAACCAAAAGTTCCGGATCAAGGAGTTCCGAGTAAAAATCTTCCGAATCAACACTTCCGAATCAACAAAAGTTCCGGATCAAGGGATATTTTACTTGTTTTTTCGACGATTTTTTATAGGATTTAATCTTGGTTTCTTACAACAAAAACTCAACACAATTCACAAGCTTTATTTCACTGCTCGATCAACCGATAATCTTTGTCTCTTTGAAGTGAACAAAATGAATCTGAATTCATTAATGCCTCATATGACATCACTTACGGACATTTCCGTCATTACGGGAACGGATAATCGCCCTCTAATGCTCATTAAAGAAGTTTTTGAAGCATGGCAAGGCCGTATGATGTCATACCTTAAGGGAAAACCGATATATGGGAGGCTTATGGTTAAGTCAATTCTAAATGGTCCACTTGACTATGGTGCCATCGTGGTTAACAATGTGACTCGACCAAGGGAGTTTGAAGAACTTACACCAGCTCAACAACTTGTTGCCGATGCAGACGAAAAGGCTCTTCAAACCATTCTCCAAGCTCTTCCACATGACATCTATCGAATGGTAAGTTAGTATACGGTGGCAAAGGATTTATGGGAACGTCTAAAGGTGTTGCTACAAGGTACGTCTCTTACCAAACAGGAAAGGGAATGTCAGTTGTATGATCTGTTTGATAGATTCACGTACAGCCCAGGGGAAACGCTTCACGATTATTACTTCAGATTCACCACTCTTATGAATGATCTGAATGTATACAATCTCGTGATTGCTCCATTCCAGGTTAACACCAAATTTTTGAATACTTTACCTCAAGCTGAATGGGGTGAGTATATTACTGATGTTAAGTTAACCAGGGATTTGCATAAGTGCAATTTGGATCAACTCTATGCTTTTCTTCAGCAGCATGAGAAACATGTGATCATGCACCGTTCGCCTCGAGGTATGTACCCCGATTCTTTAGCTTTGATGGCGAATCAACCAAGCTTGTCACACAACAACACTCCTTATATCTTGGGACACCAAGCCTATCATCCATCACCTTACATGACACCAAGCTTCCCCCAATATTCGATTCTACCGCAACCACCCACCTCACATTAGCAACAATATCGGTTTAATGCACCTTCATCACACTATGCTTCACAACCTCACCCAGCAAGCATTGCACCTTATGCTCAGTCTTCATATTCTTCTTATCAAGAGAATGCAGCATATCCATCAAGCTACTCTGACCACATGAGTGTTCCTTCTAGTGCTTACGCAGCTCAACAAGACCAAGCACTGTATTGTGATGATGATGAAGTCCCCATTCCTGAATTCAAACAAGGAACTGACCCAGTTGAAGTGTTAGCCACTATGTCTGCTTATCTCACTAGGACTTTAAGCAAACGAGGATTTAGAGGACCAGCTCCTACTAACAATCAGCTGAGGAATTCATCCAATTCTCGCCAACAAGCTACTATTGAGAATGTCAGGGTAATGGTTCAACCTATTCAACCTTATCAGGGGAGACCTACTACATCAACTACCAATGCTCCCACGGTCAATCCTGCTCCAATGGTCAACACTCCTCCACGGGCTAATTCCACAGGCAAGTTGAGAATGATTACATTCTACAACTGCAAGGAAGAAGGTCATATGTCCAGGGATTACAAGAAACCCAAGAGGAGAAGGGATGGTCAATGGTTTGCAGAGAAGATTTATCTGGTGAACGCTCAGGCACAAGGAAGGGAACTTGATGAAGAGGAGCTTGCATTTCTTGCTGATCCAGGGATTGCTGAACAAGACGTTGTCACCACACAGAATGCAGCATACCAAGCAGATGATCTTGATGCATATGATTCAGACTGTGATGAACTTCAATCTGCACAGGCAGCTCTTATGGCAACTATCTCCAGCTTAGGGCCAGAAAAAAGATCTGAGGTACTTATTAATACCACTGACAATACCACTGATACTTGTTTTCAACCACATCAAGTTGTGCAAGAGAGTGCTGATTCGAATGAGTCTTCGGTGGTGAGTCTTTCAAATGAGGAGACAATCAATGATAGTAATATCAATGTGAGTCCTTAGACTTTGAGTGAATCACAACCGCGAGCCATTTCGAATACGCATACTCCTGCTCAACAAGATTTTGTCATGGTTCCTGCTACATTACTTAGCCAAATGAATGCTGCACTATTAGAAACCATAGCTAAGAATAAGAATTTGTCTGATGAGCTTGCCTTATGCAATGAGAAAGTTCAAACTTTGGAATTAGTTCCTTCGTCTAGTGTTCTAACAAATCCCGGATATGATCATTTTCGAAAAAAACAAATGGGTCATTTGTAAGAAATTGAAACCTTAAGAGCAGATCTTTCTAAAGAACTTAGAGAAAAAGAGTTAGTGGTCACTAATTTTCAAAAACTTCAAACGGATTTTGAGTTACTCGAGTCTAAAAAGAATGAAATGGAGATTAATGCTGCTAATAAGATTAGAAGTCTAGATTATTTGCTTTTAAGACAATACGCTGCTTCTCAACTAGTGCACTTATTTGATGCTTCGTTTAGAGAATTTAACTTATCACGTCAAAAAGGCCTTCCCCCTAACCCACGGTATGTAAAACAAGCTTTTATCCATAGTCCAAGACTTTATAATGCAACCCAATTAGGATTGGTCTTAGACCCGATTTTTAGATGATCGCACAAGTAAGGATCTAGTTGATGAGGATCGGTCATACAACTTTGCAAAATATCCTGATTGTGATTATTTTAAAATGAATCAGGAGCTTGCTAAAACGGATTTTAGAATTCGCTTCCATATGGACAAAGATCTCATTACAGCACCAACCTACATGTTAAATGAAGAAAACCCTAGTACACTTCCTACACTTGTCAAAATGGAAGGTCCTAAGGAAATTCCAAAGGTTCTTCCACCTGTTAGCACTGTATGGTTAAACTTGCAAGAGATTAATCAATACTTTACTAATTTTGACAAGGTCATTTTGGAATGTACGACTTCAAATGGCCTAAACGCCGGAGAATGGGCTTTCGAACACATGAACGAGGTGTTTAAGAATGAGATCAATCCGTTTGTCGAAAGTCTAAAAGGAAGTTTTGCATCTCTTAAGGAAAATCTTGAGTTTGAAACTGGAGAAGTTCAAAAAGTGTTTTATGAAATGGACACCGCTTACGAACTTCAATTAATTGAAAAGGAAAAGATTTTATCCGAATATGACCGATTCTTGTCCGAAGTAATTTCGTGTTATGTGCTTACTATTGTGAATGTTAATTATTCGAATGAGCTTACATCCGCTATGATTAAATGTGATGCTGTGAATATATGTGATGATGTTTGTGATCTCTCTGTAAATGTTGTTGATACTGTAAATGAGGTAGATAATCATTCTTGTCACGAATCTAACGCTGAATTTTTAAAGCTACAAGATTCTTACAATTTACTTTCAAAACGCTTTAATCAACTTGAACAACATTGTATATCCTTAGAATTAAAACAACAAACTCAAAATGAGGATATTTTGATAACAAATGGTTGTGAAAACGGTGTTGAGACGAGTGACAAGATGATTTGCAATAGTTAAGGCGTTAGAGGAAGAGATTATGAGATTGAAGAGAGATGTGTCATCAAATGAAACACTAAAATTGGAACTAGAGGCTGCAGAGTCTAAAAACCAGGACTTAGAAATTAGACTTTCGTCTATTCTAGGGGAGATGGATCGTGCAAGACAGGGACTATCCGCTCTTTATGGTTCAATAGAAGAACGCTTAGCTTTTAATGCAGCACAGCAACAATCTTATGTTGAACAACTGAACCAAAAGTGTGAGGAAATCTCTGACTTAAACATCCTGCTCATTGACAAAAACATGGTTTTGGCCGAGTTAAAGGAGACACTTCTTCTCACCCGACAAGAAGCTGTTAATAACTTAGCTACCAACTCTGCACCGTCCTCTAGTGCTCCAACAACCAAGTCAGTAGTGCTTTATAAGAACCCGCTCCATAAGAAAAACCCGGTTACCTACGATGATTATATGAGGAATGCAATTAAGCATGTAGATCTTGTTAGGGATATTTTAGACGATCTTTATGCCTTAGATCCCTCAAGTAGCTACTATTATTCCGCTCATGAATATATTAAGCGAGTTCAATATTGCTTAGCATATTTGCAATACATAGGTAAACCAGGTTCTGCGCTACTCACTAATCGACCCATTGCTGTAACTCCATTCAATAAGACCCCAGGAGAAAAACCGTCATTGGCACCATCAAGTAAGGCACCTTTAAAATCTGTTGCTAATATTCCCACTTTGCCTTCTACAGGAGTAAAAGAGTCTACTAAGGCTAAAGGATCGCCACTCAAGAAAGATAAGATCAAGCCCTCCACTAGTAGTACCAACCAGAAGAAAGTAGAAGCTCACCATAGGAATGTTAGTTCAGTTTTAAATAAAAAGAATCATGTTAAGACTAAAAGCTCTGCGCCTGTGCAGAAGCCTAAACCATTTGTGAATTCTGATTTAAAATGTTGGAATTATAATGAATGTATGTTTTCCCAACGTCATGATTTGTGTCTTATTGATCATGTGAATGAAATGAATGCCATTAGGAATAATCTTGAATGGAAGCCCACTGGGAGAACTCGTACCCAAGTTGGATGGCAATGGCGTCCCACTGGTAGGACCTTTACATTAGATGGAAAAATGTGCCCTTTAACTAGGAATGCATCCATTGAGGTTAGGTCTCAGCGTCCTTTAGTTAGGAACACTAGCACTAAAGTATGGAAACAACGCCCTTTAGTTAGGTCAGCCCCCACTATAGTGCCTATCAGTGTAGAAATACCTCAGGATTTAAGCCAACTTGACTATACACCACCAACTAAGAAGAAGGCTAGGAAATCTAAGAAACCTAAAGTTAGCAAATCTAAGATTATTAAATCTGTACTTGCTAATAACAAGGAACACTTAGATTCCGATACCTCTACATTGTCCTCGTCTGGTGATATTTTTAGGTGGTCCAAATCATCCTCTGGTATTTGGACTCCGGTTGTTCAAAGCATATGACCGGAGATCGCTCGATGCTCCGAAATTTCGGCAGCAAGTTTCTTGGAACGGTTAAATTCGGTAATGATCATATTGCAAAGATAATGGGGTATGGTGAATATCATATTGGAAACGTTACGATTTCAAGGGTATACTATGTAGAAGGTCTTGGTCATAATTTATTTTCGGTAGGACAGTTTTGTGATTCCAACCTAGAGGTTGCTTTTCGAAAACATACTTGTTTCATCCGCAACTTGGAAGGAAAAGATTTGTTGAAGGGGTCTCGTGGTGCAAATCTTTATACTTTGTCCTTACAAGACATGATGGCCGCCTCTCCAGTATGTCTTCTCTCTAAAGCATCTAAGACCAAGTCATGGTTATGGCATCGCAGATTATCTCATCTCAACTTTGATGCTATTAATCATCTGGCTAAAAACGAATTAGTTCGTGGTCTTCCAAAGCTCAAATTTCACAAGGACCATTTATGTTCCGCGTGTTCAAGGGGGAAAAGTACCAAGAAATCATACAAGCCCAAAGCTGAAGACACCAATCAAGAAAAACTCCATCTTTTGCATATGGATCTTTGTGGGCCAATGAGAACTGAAAGTGTGAGCGGTAAGAAATTCATTCTTGTTATTGTGGATGATTTCTCCAGGTTTACATGGGTTATATTTCTACGTACAAAGGATGAAGCACCGAAGGCTATCATCACTTTTCTGAAATTCATTCGTGTACGTTTAAATACTACTGTCCGCCGTATTCGTACAGACAATGGAACAGAGTTCGTCAACCAGACTCTTCGTGATTACTATGAAGGAGTTGTTATCTCACATGAAACATCCGTTGCACGTACTCCACAACAAAACAGTGTTGTTGAAAGAAGGAATCGTACGTTTATGGAAGTTGCTAGGACTATGATGATTTATGCGAACGCTCCATTGTTCTTGTGGGCAGAAGCTATATCTACTGCATGTTTCACCCAAAACCGTTCGATCATTCGGAAACGCCATGGAAAAACACCTTACGAGCTTCTACATGATCGTAAACCCGATGTTTCATTCTTTCATGTGTTTGGTGCACTTTGTTATCCAAACATTAATAGTGAGAACTTGGGCAAGCTTCAACCGAAAGCTGATATAGGTATTTTCATTGGTTACTCACCCTCCAAGAAAGCATACCGAATTTACAACCGTCGTCTTGGTAAGATTGTAGAAACTATGGACGCAAATTTCGATGAGCTGACAGCGATGGCTTCTGAGCAATGCAGCTCTGAACCCGCGCTTCATGAGATGGGAACCGGTGCTATTAGTTCCGGATTAGTTCCCAATAATCCTACTTCTACATCTTTTTTACCACCTACAAGGCCCGAGTGGGATAAACTGTTTCAACCGTTGTTTGATGAATTCTTTGATCCCCCGAATGATGAAGTTCCAGCACCTGTAGTGATCGCTCCAATCCCTGAAGTGGTTGCTCAAGCTAATGAAGCTTTATCAAATGCATCTTTAATTAACATTGAACCGGATGCACCTTTACCAAGTGATTCTCAAACTACACCTGAATCGTCACCCTTACTTGTGCCTAATGATGTTGAAGAGGATTCTATTGATCACGATTTGGAATATGCCCACCTACAAGAGCTTCCTTTCTTTGGTGTACCGATACCTGAAAACCCTTCAGCCGCGTCTACCTCAGAAGAAGCTCCTTCTATTGTTCACTCCAGACCACCTAGGATTGAAAAACATAGCACCAAATGGACAAAAGATCACCCAATTAGGAATGTCATTGGAGATCTAGATCGACCAGTCTCTACACGCCATCAATTACAAGAGAGTGCACTTTATTGCTACTTTGATGCATTTCTCTCCGAAGTTGAACCTAAAAATTGGCAACAGGCTATGACTCAATCATCTTGGATTGAAGCCATGCAGGAGGAACTAAATGAATTCCAAAGACTCGAAGTATGGGAATTAGTTCCTCTACCTGACAAGGTTAACATCCTTAGTTTGTTGTGGGTTTATAAGGTTAAACTCGATGAGATGGGTTCAGTATTGAAGAATAAGGCTAGATTGGTCGCTAGAGGATACAAACAAGCCTTGGGTATAGACTTTGAAGAATCTTTTGCTCCTGTTGCAAGATTGGAGGCTATTAGACTATTCCTTGCGTATGCTGCTCATATGAACATGATCGTCTATCAAATGGATGTGAAGACGGCATTTTTGAACGGTGAACTAAGGGAAGAAGTCTATGTTAGTCAGCCGGATGGGTTCGTTAGCACGGAGTTTCCTAATCATGTGTACAAGGTTAAGAAGGCTCTCTATGTGTTAAAACAAGCTCCACGCGCGTGGTATGATCTCCTTTCAACATATCTCATTCGGAAGGCTTCTCCAAAGGCAAGGTGGACCCCACTCTATTCACTCTCAAGGAGGACAACGACATGATTCTGGTACAAATTTATGTTGATGATATAATATTTGCTGCCTCTAACATAGAATTGTCCAAACGCTTTGAGAAGATAATGTCAACACGCTTTCAGATGTCAATGATGGGAAAATTTTCATTTTTCTTAGGATTACAAATTTCTTAGAATCCCAGAGGCATCTTTATTAATCAATCCAAATATGCTCTAGAATCTTTAAAGAAATATAACTTTGAAAATTGTGACCCCGTGGACACTCCAATGGTGGAGAAATCTAAGTTAGATGAAGATAGGAATGGAATTATTGTCGATCCAAAACTTTACCGTGGGATGATCGGCACCCTTCTCTATCTGACTGCTAGCAGGCCTGATTTGCAATTTGCCGTATGCATGTGTGCCCGATATCAGGCTCGGCCTACCGAAAAGCACCTACATGTTGTTAAAAGGATCTTTCGGTATCTAAAAGGAACACTTCATCGTGGTCTATGGTATCCGAAAGATTCCTCTATTGCTTTAATATCATACGCAGATGCTGATCATGCTGGATGTCAAGACACGAGGCGTAGCACTTCTGGATCTGTGCAACTCCTTGGAGACAGATTGATCAGTTGGTCTTCAAAAAGGCAGAAAAGCGCTGCAATTTCTAGCACGGAGGCTGAATACATCGCCATGTCCGGTTGTTGTGCTCAAGTCCTTTGGATGAGATCACAATTAACTGACTACGGTTTGGGATTCAACAAAATCCCGATGTATTGTGACAACAAGAGCGCCATTTCCCTTTGCTGCAACTATGTTCAATAATACTTGGTTTTGCAACCAAATATAAAATTTCAAGTTCGTTATAGTTCCGAATCTTTTCGAATTGAAAACCGGTCTAAAGTGCGACTCAATCGTCTTTTGGTGGATCAAAGGTTTGGTTGATTTGTTTTTAACTAATAGCAAGTAATTAAAGTGTCGTTGAGTAAAACGGAAGTTAAAAGATTAATTTGTATGACGAGTAAAAATAAATGCATATAAAACTTAAAGGCGACAATGGAAAAATACTAACTCACTAAATTAAACTAACTCTTGGAAAATTCTCAGAAAAATAACAAGTACTATAAGAAAGTTATATCGAAAGAAACCAAAACAACCCAAAAAGGTACCCGATCGGAATGTTTTCCGATCGGTTGATCGGAATGTGGACGGAGCAATTCAATCGGAATAGTGGGAAAGTGGGTACCAATCGGAATGCGGGGAAACCCCAATCGGAATAATGAACGAGGACTGCTAATCGGAATGTGGGAACAAGACCAGTCGGAAAACAAGACTTAAGGCCCAATCGGAAAGGATAAACCCTAATCCGATTGGGTTGATCGGAATACTGAAGGGCAATACCGTCGGAATAAGGGACCGATCGGAATAAGGGAGTAACAACTTTCCTAAAATTGTGGGAACGGTTATGGTGGTACACCGGTCGGAAAGACCAATCGGAAAAGGGAGTTTGAACACCCTTTCCGAAATCTATGGAAAAAGAATAAGCTAGGAAATAAGCTAACTTTTACAAGCCAATTCTAAAACTTATAAATCCAAAATACTTAACCGAATCAAATAAGCACTTAGATCAACTTATTCAACTCGAAATTAACCAACTTTTTAGATCAAACCATGAAAACATAAACTTTTTAATAAAACTTTTTAATGATAAAAATAAGCCAATCATAAAAATAAGCCAATAAGCACAAAAGTCTTAAAGCTTAATCAAATGAAAACTTATAAAATGATCAAAAGATTAACTTTTTAGCATGAAATCAATTAGAACAACACGGATCACATGATAATCACACCAAAATCAATCTTAAATCAAAGAAAAGTAGAATGAGATTAAGAGATAAAAGCTTAAAATAGAACTTTGATTAATGAAAATAAGCAATACAAAGAGTTAATCTTGAAAGATTAAAAGAAAAAGATGAACTAGTGAGAGAAAGTTTAAGACTTTCTCTCTCTAAAAACTAAAAAGTGAAAATTAACTAAAAAACTCTAACTCTTCTCCTAATGACTATTAGGAGGGTATTTATAGGGAAGGTGGAAGGAGTGCATGTGTTGCATCTTCTTTCTTGCTTTCTTCACGTTTTCTCGACTCGACTTTAATTCTTCGTCTTTGTCGTCTCGGGATTTGAACTTGTCTTTTAATTTTCTTCTTCTATTAGACTTAAGTTCTTCGACTTCGTTAAACTTCCGTCTTTTGACTTTTTCTTCGATAAATCTTCAGAATAGGCCTTGGACTTCCATTCTTTTTGCACTCTTGATCTTTTGACTTCGTCTTTTCCCGTTTTCTTCGATAAAAGCCCGTGAAAGCCCGTGTTTTCTTCCTTTTTCATATTTTGGTCCTAAAACACAATAAAAACACAAACCACGCATAATTCCGACTTTTACGACATAAATCACACGTTTTGGTCTTGTTATTATTGGAAATAAGTGGTAAAAGGATAAGTGTTTTCACACTTATTAAATCCCCTACACTTGACCATTGCAATGCCCTCATGCAATGCATTAATTTTAAAGCACGGTTTACATTCTCCATCATAAATAACCCACCTTGGCCTTTATTAAATACTAGACATAAAAGATAGAAATAAGTAAAGAAATTAAAAACTTACATTGGGTTTTGGCGGCCATGAACGTTTATCATCCTCAAGTTTCACTTTCCCCATACCAAGCTTAAAAACGAGATCATTGTTATTATAAGTTAGCAAACTATCACGAACTTATGTGGGCCAATTATTCACTTAGACTCCCTTATTCCTAGGTGTATCTCTTATATTTTATTTTTGTCTTGAATGATCACGAGGATGCATTGTTTGACTTATTTCGATAGTTATTTAGTCCGAAAATAAGGTGAACGATTTAATCAATAGTTAGCTAAAGGACCAAATCTTTTAAAACTGCTTCTCGGGATATCAGAAAGTTCATATCTTGGCATAACTTGGTTCGCGATTTGAGACCTTTCTCGGGCCGATATTTGGCAGCGACTTCATACTTCGAATCTTCGAGAGACGTTCTTGAAATTATGGTCTTCTCTTCATAATAGGAATTTCTTCACTTGAAGTTTTTGAGAGATTCTTCATCTTTGGACCACGACTTCTTCATTTTTCTCCAATCTTTATTTTGGACTTTGATATACAACGATCCGCCTCCTTTTAGGACTTGGATCTATTTATCCTCATACCTTGTTAGGGTCTTTTTGGATAGACTTCTCCATGACTTTTGGGGAGTTCTTGCTTTTCGTCGTGTGTCTCGATCCTTCATATTGATTTTCGATAAATGATTCTTCACATCACTTTTGGATCTTTGGCAACAAAATGTAGCCCTCATGCCTTGTTAGGGCCTTTTCGGACTCGCCAATCTTCGCGCCCCGCTTCATAAGTTATGCCTTGGCTATGAACTCTCGTCATTACCGAGCAACTTTTAAACGATCTGGGGCTAGAAGCTAAGTAACCTTTTAAATCGTACAACCTTATTTATTAGCAGATTAATTTATTAGCAAGCGGAGGGAGAATAGGCTCATAATTAACTCACATAAATTCACGAAAGAATACCGAACTTATAATTGACTCTATCATCTCTCGTTCTCCACAGTTTAAAATCTCAAGGAATGAGGCTCGTGGATGCTTAGCCTATTAAATCAAAGTTTTGGGTTTTCGAGTCGCCTGTAGGATCTTGCAACTTCTTAGGCTTTTTCAAGTTTATAAATCGCATTTTAAAGTTCCCTTGATAAACGACTCTCTAGGATCAATTATAGGAACTTGCGAAAAGTTCTTGTTCTTAACCCGTGAGAGTTAAGACTTTCGCGTTTTATAGCTCCCTATATAAAAGCCTAGCAAAACTTGACTTAAACACGTTAAGGATACTAGCTAGAGTAAACTTAGGCAAGTAAACTCGGGTTGAGTCAAAATGTTCACGACTAAGAAAAATCTAAAACCACTTTATTTAAAAATTTATTCTAGCAAAGGAAACATAACAAAGGCAAATACAACTATACCACTAGGCCAAAATAGATTAAAAATTTTGAAAAATGTCGAAATATTAAATTTTCCGGTTAAAATGAGGGCAAATTCATGGAAAAGACCACTTACTTCGATAGAAGTCCCCCCTACACTTGAGATAAACATTGTCCTCAATGTTTAAGCATGTGGGAGTAAACTCCCCTACACTTAGGACATTGTGCATTTTGTTTAAATCTTGCTAAGGAAAGGACAACTAAAGTAAATTCAATGTGAACATATAGAATATGAAATATTGAATCACAAGAGTTTAGTATAGAACCGGGAAGATAGGGAACACGGTATCACGGTTCGTCAAAAGTCCTCAAGATGCTTTCTGAAGCTTTAATCCTGCATAGCACAAGAAACAAGACAACAAACATATGCGGGGCTCCCCCTACACTTATTATGAAAGCAGTAAAGGATAGAACACGGGTTGCCTCCCGAGAAGCGCTTGTTTTTGTTCACCGAGTCATGAGCCTGACTCGACCCAATTTTAGTTCATGGGGAACGTGGTGAGGGATGGAATCATCTCCTGAGAGATGTCCTCACCAAAGTACAGCTTCAAACGCTGGCCATTCACCTTGAAATTGGGCCCATTCGGCTGAGAAAGCTCAATGGTCCCATATGGAAAGACTTTGGCGACGGTGAATGGACCAGACCAGCGGCTCTTCAACTTGCCAGAGAAGATCTTCAACCGAGAGTTAAAGAGTAAAACTTGATCACCAACGTGGAACTCTCGGTTCTTGATTTTAGCATCGTGGATAATCTTCGTCTTCTCCTTATAGATCAGCGAGTTCTCATAAGCTTCATTCCTTAGTTCATTTAGCTCGTTGAGTTGAACCTTGCGATGATCACCGGCTTTGATGATGTCGAAGTTAGCCCACTTCAAGGCCCAGTGCGCCTTGTGTTCCAGCTCTATGGGTAGGTGGCAGGCTTTCCCGTACACAAGACGATAAGGTGTACAACCGATCGGGGTCTTGTAAGCAGTACGGAAAGCCCACAGAGCATCATCTAACTTATCGGCCCACGCGGCACGATGCTCTCCCACAGTTCGCTCCAAAATTCTCTTCAAGCCACGATTGGAAATTTCGGCCTGCCCATTGGTTTGGGGATGATAGGCGGTGGAAAGACGATGATTGACACCATACTTTGCCATGACTCTTGCAAATTGATCGTTGCAAAAATGAGTCCCGCGGTCACTGATGATAGCACGAGGAACGCCAAATCGAGCGAAAAGCTGCTTCAAAAAGTTCACAACCACCCTCGCATCATTCGTAGGAAGAGCCTTAGCTTCAACCCATTTAGAAACGTAGTCGACGGCGACGAGGATGTACTTGTTCCCTTTGGATGATGGAAATGGCCCCATAAAGTCGATGCCCCATACGTCAAAGATTTCACATTCCTGTATGAAATTTTGAGGCATCTCATCCTTATGTGTGATCTTGCCTTGACGTTGGCAAGCATCACAATGCTTAACCATTTCGTGAGCGTCACGATAAATGGTGGGCCAGTAGAATCCGGAATCAAACACTTTCTTAGCGGTGTAGTTGGGACCAAAGTGACCACCGGTGGGTCCTTTGTGGCAAGCTTGGAGGATGTCAAAAGCTGCCGGTCCGTCAACACATCGACGAATAATCAGATCAGCACACTGTTTGAATAGATAAGGGTCATCCCAAAAGTAAGTCTTAACATCATTCAAGAACTTCTTCTTTTGTTGGGATGTTAACCCTTGGATGAGAATACCACCCGCCAAGTAGTTTGCAATGTCCGCAAACCACGGGGTGCCATCAAGATTGAGATTTATAGACATTAGAGTCTCCAGGGGAAAAGAGTCATTGATCTCTTTGTTCGGATGATCCCCCTGATATGGATCCTCAAGTCGACTCCGATGATCCGCGGCCAGGTTTTCGGCTCCCTTCTTATCACGAATTTCAATGTTGAATTCTTGAAGGAGCAAAACCCAGCGAAGAAGTCTTGGCTTAGAGTCGTTCTTTGTCATCAAGTACTTCAACGCGGAATGGTCCGTGTATACGATGGTGGTGGATAAAACAAGATAGGGGCGAAATTTCTCAAAAGCATAGACAACAGCTAAAAGCTCTTTTTCGGTTGTCGTATAATGCAATTGAGCCCCCGTCATTGTTTTGCTAGCGTAGTGGATTGGTTGGAAGTGTTTATTCACTCTTTGGCCCAGAACCGCACCAATAGCAAAGTCGCTAGCATCGCACATCAATTCAAAAGGCAGCTCCCAATTAGGGGTAACCAAGACCGGTGCCTTAGTTAGCTTGTCCTTAAGAAGATTGAAGGCTTGGAGACACTCTTTAGAAAAGATAAAAGGAGTATCTTTTTCCAAGAGGTGGGTCATCGGGCGAGCGATTTTAGAGAAATCCTGAATGAATCTACGATAGAAGCCCGCATGACCCAAAAAGCTTCTCACACCCTTCACGGTTGAAGGTGGAGGTAATTTGGCTATGACATCAACTTTAGCACGGTCGACTTCAAGACCGGCTTTAGAGATTTTGTGTCCTAGCACAATGCCTTCTTTGACCATAAAATGGCATTTTTCCCAATTCAGAACAAGGCGAGTGTCTTCGCACCGCTTAAGCATACGTTCCAAATTGGCAAGGCAAGCAGAGAAGGAATCCCCGAAGACCGAGAAATCATCCATGAAGACTTCCATGGTTTGCTCAACCATGTCATGGAAGATAGCCAACATACACCTTTGGAAAGTCCCGGGGGCATTGCATAAGCCAAAAGGCATTCTTTTATAAGCAAATGTGCCGTAGGGACAAGTGAATGTTGTCTTCTCTTGATCTTGGGGATCGATGGGTATTTGAAAATAACCCGAGAAACCATCCAGAAAGCAGTAATATTCATTACCAGCTAGACGTTCAAGCATTTGGTCCATAAAAGGTAGAGGGAAATGATCCTTTCTCGTGGCATCATTGAGTTTGCGGTAGTCTATACAAACTCTCCACCCAGTAACGAGACGGGTAGGAATCAACTCGTTGTTTGCATTGGGCACAACGGTGATTCCGCCTTTCTTAGGCACACAATGGACTGGGCTAACCCACGGTGAATCCGAAATAGGGTAAATCATACCAGCATCAAGAAGTTTGATAACCTCTTTTTTGATGACTTCATGGATTTTAGGATTCACCCTTCGTTGACTTTGAATTGTGGGCTTAAAGTCGTCCTCCATGAGAATTTTATGTGTGCAAAAGTGAGGATCAATTCCACGGATGTCGGAGATTTTCCAAGCGATAGCTCTTTTATGCTTCTTTAACACAGCGACAAGGCGTTCTTTTTCGTCTTCTTTCAGATCCTTTGCGATGATGACCGGTAGCTTCTTGTCGTCTTCCAGAAAAACGTACTCAAGATGAGGCGGTAGGTCCTTAAGCTCAAGAGTAGGAGGATCCTCAATAGATGGTGAAACTAACGATGGATCATCATTAGTCACCTCTTTAGGAGCAGGAGGAGAGAATGGGTCCTCATTGAGAAGTCTCTCAATAGTACTAATGTCTTCATCCCAATTTGTGGACAAATTATCATACTTAATATCAAGAGGACCTAAACTAGCTTCGAAGTCATCCAAATCACTTTCTCCAAAAGGAGTCAGTGCTGGGGCAATTGAGGCAACGGTCTCAACATTGGGTAGAGAAGAAAGAGTACTTTTGCAAGCATCATGAAAATGTTCTTCACAAGCCTCATCGAGAACATCAATGGCATTAACACTCTCATATGAATAAGGTTGCTTAGAAATCTTACCCATGTTGAAGACAATTTGATCGTCACCAACTCTCATGATTATTTCGCCTGCGGCTACATCAATAAGAGTGCGACCGGTCCTCAGAAATGGACGTCCAACGATTAATGGAACACGGGGATCCATCTCGTAGTCAACGACGACAAAATCCGCCGGGAAGGTGAATTTATCGACGCCAACAAAGACATCTTCGGCTATCCCCACTGGATAAGCAACCGTACGGTTGGCTAATTCCAAAGTCATTTTAGTGGGGACTAGCTCGGGGAGAGATAATTGCTTCCAAACACTTAAAGGCATTAAGTTTATACTGGCACCTAGATCGGCTAGGGCCATGCAATTCTCTACTCCCGGGAAGTTGCAAGGAATCAAGAAGCGACCCGGATCACCAAGTTTGGTGGGCAATTGCCTTAAGAGCACTGCGGAGCAATTCTCATTAAGGTGGGTCTGAGCAATGTCAAGAAGCTTTTCTTTATCACTTAAAAGGTCTTTAAACATCTTAGCGTATTTGGGCATGTGAGCGAGAGCCTCGGCAAAGGAGATGTTAAAATTCAATTGTTTGAACATTTTAAGGAAGTTCGAAACCTGAATATCATCCTTGCTCTTTTGCTTCTCTTTCCTCAACCTTGAGGGATAAGGTATATTGGATGAAGAAGAAGGCTTTAGGGGAATAGGATCACTCACAACCACGGGTGGTGGGGAAATGGGGATAGAAGGTGAAGGAGGTGAAGAAAGTTGCTCTTTTTCCTTGTTCACAATCACCGGTGGAGGTGTAGGAAGCTCGGGTTCCATATAACCTTTTCCACTACGAGTGGTGATTGCTTTCATCTCCCCTCTTGGATTCGCAACGGTATTACTCGGAAGAGTACCCGAAGAAGAGGGTTGATTACCTTGGATGAGCGAACTAATCATATCACGAAGGTGAAGAGCTTGATTGTTAAAAGAGTTTTGCATGTTTGCATTCATTGGATCATTGTGTTTGGCCATATCATTCCTTAGCTCGGCTCGAATATCGTTCCCTTGCTTTGCCATTTCTCCCTTCAAGTTGCGGACTTGACTCTGAAGATTCGTCACCAACTCCCGATTAGTCTTCATGAATGTCTCGACTTCTGGATTCACTGCCATCGGTTGATTGAGAGGTGGAGCCTGGTAAGCTTAAGAATTTCCTTGAGTTGGGTATGGGTTTCTTTGGGATTGATATTGATTGTTTGCACGAGGTTGGGATTGATTGTAGCTTTGTTGTTGGTTTTGGTTTGCAGGAGGGAAGCCGGGAGGAGCAAGATAATTGTTGGAACGATAACTTAGCAAGCCACGGCCTCCTTGAGGGCGAGCTGGATACCCTCCCGTGGGATAAGTACCGTAAGCTGCGTTAACGTTTTCAGAATAATTGCCTTGGGTAGAAGGACAATCATTATAAGAGTGAGGGCCACCGCATGTGTCACAAGAAATAGCAACAGCTTTAGCTTGTTGAAAGTGGTTTGTGGCCATGGCCATGAAATTCTTGTTCATTTCAGCGAGTTGTCGAGAAATTTCAGACATTTCAGGATTGGAGGAAGTAGAAGAAACATTGACTCTCGAGTTAGATCTTGAGGATGCGGATGAATCCCAATTCTTGTGGTGAGTCGTCATGTTTTCAATCAACTCTCGACACTCCTCCGGTCTCCGTTTCATAAAAGTACCACCGGCGGCGGCATTGATCGTGTCACGATCACGAAAAGTGAGACCATTGTAAAAGGTGTCAATGAGAGTGACGGGGAGCATATTGTGATTAGGACAGCGGTCGATCAAATCATTGTAGCGTTCCCAAGCATCGAAAAGCGATTCATCATTCTCTTGCATAAATCCACTGATTTGGTTACGAAGGCTAGTGACCATGGATGGGGGAAAGTAGCGCGATAAAAAGCGTTGAGTCATGTCGTTCCACGTATGAATAGAATTCTTAGGAAGACGGTCAAACCATTTTTCGGCATGGTGAGAAAGCGAGTGTGGAAAAAGTTGGAGGCGAAGGTCATCCATAGAAACACCGGGGCACTTCATGCTTTGGGTAATGGTAATGAATTTGTCGAGGTGTTTGTTGGCATCATCATCCGGAATTCCATGAAACGGGTTCGTTTGCACTTGTTGTATCATATGATGCTTCAACGAAAACTCCTGAGCCGTGACGTGCATTGGCGCAATCGGGCCTCCGCGTCCGTTCATGGTGGGTTGGCACAATTCCTCCATGGTTCGTAAATCAGGTTGAAGGATATTGTTGTTGTTGTTGTTGTTATTGTTATTGTTATTCAAATTATTTTGAGGTGGGTGATTATTGTTGTTGTTAACACCAGCCATATCTAAATCTTCACGATTCTCGGGCTCAGAATAGATCTAGTACGCATGCACCTGCAGAAGAAAAATATACACAAGGAATATCTATATAATCTTTTTGGTTTTTATAGGTTTTTTTAATGTTTTTGTATTTTTGAAGAGTTTTATATATTTTTTTATGGATTTTTGAAAATTTTTATAGCAATGAAAATAACGTTCAAAGAACGGATCCCAAAATTCAATGCGTCTCTCACTAGAAACCGTTTATCTTAACGAAAAGACCCGGCAGCGGCGCCATTTAATACTTGGTTTTGCAACCAAATATAAAATTTCAAGTTCGTTATAGTTTCGAATATTTTCGAATTGAAAACCGGTCTAAAGTGCGACTCAATCGTCTTTTGGTGGATCAAAGGTTTGGTTGATTTGTTTTTAACTAATAGCAAGTAATTAAAGTGTCGTTGAGTAAAACGGAAGTTAAAAGATTAATTTGAATGACGAGTAAAAATAAATGCATATAAAACTTAAAGGTGACAATGGAAAAATACTAACTCACTAAATTAAACTAACTCTTGGAAAATTCTCAGAAAAATAACAAGTACTATAAGAAAGTTATATCGAAAGAAACCAAAACAACCCAAAAAGGTACCCGATCGGAATGTTTTCCGATCGGTTGATCGGAATGTGGACGGAGCAATTCAATCGGAATAGTGGGAAAGTGGGTACCAATCGGAATGCGGGGAAACCCCAATCGGAATAATGAACGAGGACTGCTAATCGGAATGTGGGAACAAGACCAGTCGGAAAACAAGACTTAAGGCCCAATCGGAAAGGATAAACCCTAATCCGATTGGGTTGATCGGAATACTGAAGGGCAATACCGTCGGAATAAGGGACCGATCGGAATAAGGGAGTAACAACTTTCCTAAAATTGTGGGAACGGTTATGGTGGTACACCGGTCGGAAAGACCAATCGGAAAAGGGAGTTTGAACACCCTTTCCGAAATCTATGGAAAAAGAATAAGCTAGGAAATAAGCTAACTTTTACAAGCCAATTCCAAAACTTATAAATCCAAAATACTTAACCGAATCAAATAAGCACTTAGATCAACTTATTCAACTCGAAATTAACCAACTTTTTAGATCAAACCATGAAAACATAAACTTTTTAATAAAACTTTTTAATGATAAAAATAAGCCAATCATAAAAATAAGCCAATAAGCACAAAAGTCTTAAAGCTTAATCAAATGAAAACTTATAAAATGATCAAAAGATTAACTTTTTAGCATGAAATCAATTAGAACAACACGGATCACATGATAATCACACCAAAATCAATCTTAAATCAAAGAAAAGTAGAATGAGATTAAGAGATAAAAGCTTAAAATAGAACTTTGATTAATGAAAATAAGCAATACAAAGAGTTAATCTTGAAAGATTAAAAGAAAAAGATGAACTAGTGAGAGAAAGTTTAAGACTTTCTCTCTCTAAAAACTAAAAAGTGAAAATTAACTAAAAAACTCTAACTCTTCTCCTAATGACTATTAGGAGGGTATTTATAGGGAAGGTGGAAGGAGTGCATGTGTTGCATCTTCTTTCTTGCTTTCTTCACGTTTTCTCGACTCGACTTTAATTCTTCGTCTTTGTCGTCTCGGGATTTGAACTTGTCTTTTAATTTTCTTCTTCTATTAGACTTAAGTTCTTCGACTTCGTTAAACTTCCGTCTTTTGACTTTTTCTTCGATAAATCTTCAGAATAGGCCTTGGACTTCCATTCTTTTTGCACTCTTGATCTTTTGACTTCGTCTTTTCCCGTTTTCTTCGATAAAAGCCCGTGAAAGCCCGTGTTTTCTTCCTTTTTCATATTTTGGTCCTAAAACACAATAAAAACACAAACCACGCATAATTCCGACTTTTACGACATAAATCACACGTTTTGGTCTTGTTATTATTGGAAATAAGTGGTAAAAGGATAAGTGTTTTCACACTTATTATTCAACACTCCCGGGCCAAGCACATAGACATTCGCTACCATTTCATTAAAGAGCAGGTGGAGAACGGAGTGATCGAGCTGTATTTTGTCACTACTGAGTATCAGCTGGCAGATATGTTCACCAAAGCCTTAGATCGAGGACGAATCGAGTTTTTGATCGACAAGCTTGGCATGAAATCATTCTCTCCAGCGACTCTCAAAGAATTGGCAGAAGAATCAGCTGAATAGTAGTGGTAAACTATTCAGGCGTATCCTTTGTTCGTGATCATGTATATTATCGTAAATATATAAACCACAAAAAAAATACAAAAATATAAAACCAACAAAAACCATAAAAAATATAAAACCTACAAAAACCATAAAAATTATAAAATCAAGAAAAACCAAAAATATTTTTCGTTTTTAAAACGGGCATGTCTTTTAGTACGGTAATATTTACGGCTTTAGAAATGTCGATTAATATTGACACGGCGCCATAAATAGAGTCCATATAAAAGTTGTACATTTTTAAAACATGCCCATTATGGCTTGTAGTTATTGCAGATTGCAACCCGGTTTTCATATTAAAGTCACGTATTTCCTTGGAAAACGTTGGCTCACAACGGGAATTAATTTTCTCGGGCATGATTTACAAGCCAAATCATGCAAAGGGATCAAGTTTACTTTACAACTTGGTCTAACACGAGTTAGTGTACGTCTCAGTGCATTAATTTGTCAAAATAAGAGAAATCTTATTGCCACCACGAATCAATCTTTTTCAAGATACTAATTGGAAATGCTTTCATCAATATTTGACTCTTTAAACAACGACTACAGCTCTTTAAATAGAAAACGGGTCATCGTTTAAGGGGGAAAAAATATTAAATCATCTTCGTCATTAAAACAATTTTCAAAAAGTGTTTGTGGAAAATTAATTGGCTAAATTGTAAATGAGTGGTCTTGCTTTAGAATACGACTTGTGCTCGCTCAATGTGATAGGAATTGCTTTAAGATCTTGGAGAGTTGCTGTGATGCTTAAGTTGTGTGAAGGTTAAGTTGGCTAAGTTTAACGTTGGTTAGGGAGACGAGAAAATATATATGAAAAGATAAGGAATAAAAGGGGAAAAGAAAAGAAAAGTGTAGGGATTTAAAATGACTAAGGGAGAAAGTTGAATTTTGACCTAAGTCAAACCAACCCCCCCCCCCCCCCCCCCCCCCCCGTTTCTTTCATCATTCACTGTTTCTGGTTCATTTTTTCTTTCCGCCATTAAAACACATATACA
This sequence comes from Glebionis coronaria, assembly GCA_025667525.1. Taxonomy (NCBI): domain Eukaryota; kingdom Viridiplantae; phylum Streptophyta; class Magnoliopsida; order Asterales; family Asteraceae; genus Glebionis; species Glebionis coronaria. The sequence continues at coordinate 249,904,879 of CM046875.1, read as the reverse complement.
AGCTTTCAAAAACTCTCGATTCATTCACACAATCCGTGTCATTCGATCAAACAAGGTACAAACATCAATCTTTAACTTATAATTCGACTAAATTCATCATTTAATCTGTTAATTGATTCGGGTAATCAACTTTATCAAATTAGGGTTCGTTTGCCTAATTTAGGGTTAATTAATTAGGGGTTTTTGATGGGTTTTATGCGGATTAGCATTAGAATGTGTGTAAGTTGCCTTAGAATGCCTTAAAAATCACTATCGAGCTTAGAATAATCTTTCATAGGTGCGTTTGTGAAGTTCCGGATGAACAAGACTGAACAAGCTTCCGAATGAAGGAAGTTCTGAACAAACTTCCGAAAGAAGGAAGTTCTGAACAAACTTCCGAATGAAGGAAAGTTCTGAACAAACTTCCGAATGAAGGAAGTTCCGAACGAACTTCCGAATGAAGGAAGTTCCGAACGAACTTCCGAATGAAAGAAGTTCCGGATGAACTTCTGAATGAAAGAAGTTCCGGATGAACTTCCGAATGAAGGAGTTCCGAGTGAACTTCCGAATGAAGAAGTTCCGAGTGAACTTCCGAATGAAGAAGTTCCGAGTGAACTTCTGAATGAAGAAGTTCCGAATGAACTTCCTAATGAAGAAGTTCCGGATGAACTTCCGAATGAAGGATTTCCGAGTGAACTTCCGAATGAAGAAGTTCCGAGTTAACTTCCGAATGAAGAAGTTCCGGATGAACTTCCGAATGAAGAAGTTCCGGATGAACTTCCGAATGAAGAAGTTCCGAGTGAACTTCCGAATGAAGAAGTTCCGAATGAAGGACTTCCGAATGAAGAGTTCCGAATGAAGGACTCCCGAATGAAGAGTTCCGAATGAAGGACTTCTGGATGAAAAGTTCCGAATGAAGAGTTCCGAATGAAGAGTTGTTGGATTAAAAGTTGTTTGCCTGTTATAATTACTTGTTGAATTGTGTTATGCTTAGAGATCATAATGATATATAAATATATATATTTTTGTGCATTAACCTTTTATGTCTTATCTTAAGCAGACACGATGACTAATCCAACAGTACAAGCACTCCAAGATGCTAGAGCAGCCGAAACTGACGAAGCAAGAACCCTTGAACGAAGATTGATGAGGAGCTTAGAAAGGTTCGCTGGTGGTAGACCATATGGAGTGCACCACAAGTTACTGCAACGATCCATCTAATGGGTCGTACATCTCAGGTCCACTTTATATTGGTTTTTAATTGTGAATATGTAAATTTGTGAATATTGTGCTTTTACGGCTTGATGTAGTGTTAAGGTATGATAATTTTTCAAGAATTTCTCACGAGATTCTAAATCTTTCAAAATATATCATACTAAAGCACTACAACTATCCCTTATTAATTTAAGGGGGAGCATTAACATGTTCTATGGCCAAACATCGATTTCATTTTTACCCAAAGACCGGTTAATCCATTCAATATCCCAAATATTAATGGTTAACATTTTGGATAAGGGGAGAAAAATGGGATTAAGGAGACTTAAATGATACTTGGCTAAAAGATGAAAAGGACTTAACGATAATCCAACTTAATATGTGCACAGCACGTGTTAAGGGGGAGCGTTTTTGATGAACAAAACACATAAGGTACAAAACTTTTGATTTCAATATCACAAGTACCTTAGGTGATTTTCAAGGATTTTTCATGGTGGCTATACTTTCCAAAAACACGCTTAATTCACGACGAATGTGGTGACAAAAGGGTGGTAGGAATAGGTTTAGTCCAATGATTCATCAGAGCCGATGGAATCTTCCCAAGGACAATTCCCTAGATAGAATTAGAAGTCCTAGGAAAGTTGGAGAAAGATTGTGAACGTAGCTGAATGCCGACCAAGTACTTAAGCTAGCACTGGAACAATCACAACAAGGTGCTAGTTATGACGTATTGGTAAGCATTGAAGGGGTTGAAGAATGAAAAAGAATTGTAAAGATAAAGGGTGTAAAGAAAGAAGCCCTCCTTACAACTTTAGGCAGAAACCGGGTCAATACATATGCTATTGAGATCATTTTTGTTAATGATTCTCAATATTGAAGAAAGACATCATGGACCCAGTGATGCAATGCACAACCCTTCCCAGCTAACTCAAATATCTCTCAAAAGGTATTTGTTTTAATCACACGGAGATCAACACGTTATCTATTGGTTTATTCACTCCGAATAGACTGATATTGAAAAGGTGGCACTCCTCTCCAGCCATCGCTCACTAAATCAAAACGCACTATCGAGTCTAGAGCCAAGAGATCATCAAAAGTCTCATTAGGACACTTTCCATTTATTCCTTGCTTTCTCACACACTGTGAAAAGTAAGAGATTTTTATGAGTCCTACGCAGTATTCTTGTAATATTGCCAGAACATCTGAGTAATACGCAAGTACTACAATGAAGATGGAAATCCTGCTTGAGCCAACATCAAACAAGCTCATGGTAGGTTACACGTGCGGTTCTTTTAGAACCAATCTTGTGAAAAACTGGAAAGAAACAGTGGTTTAATTCTTAATTGAACTTAAACTCGTTCCAGGCCTCTACGCATTATCATATGATCTTGCCAGAACACTCAGAGTGACTCTTTATTGATCACAGTGACGAGTGGAAATCCTTCTAGTGTTAACATCAAACAGCACTTGGTAGGTGACGTGCAAGATTCTTTATGAATTGAGCTCGTGATAACTGGAAAGCAACGATGGTGAAAATCTTAATTGAAATTCACTTGTTCCAGGTTTCATGAATTGACGGCTTCAAATCACAAGGATAAATTATCCAAGTGATTCACTCTTTATGTTCGCAGTCAGCTTTGGACGGTCGAATAAAGAGAACGGGTTTACCCGCGAAATCCTGTCAGGAATTTACTTAATTGAAACTATCCGTCACGGGTACGATATCTAATATCGTCCAACGGTCTTCACCGACCGGAGGTAAAATGCTACCGAATTAGAATAAAATGTCAAATCCATTTTATTCGTGTCGTTGCTGTGTACCTGTTAAAGACGGTGGCGTTGCTGTGTACCTGTTGAAGACGGTGGCGTTGCTGTATACCAGTAGAAGCCGGTGGCGTTGCGGTGTACCTGTTGAAGTCGTTCCCACATGCTTATGTTTTTCTGCATCAAAGTTTAGCAAAATTCAAGAAAGTGCAAAATGAAGTCTTCCGCTGTACCAAACTCTGAAGCTTTCGGGAATTCAACAAAAAGACATAAGTGTGTGGAATATGGAGTCACGAGGAGGCAAGTTTCACAAGAAGGCAAAGATCACACGTGATTGGTCAAAAGAACAATGCTCTCAAGCCAAAGCCTAAAAGATCAAATCAAAATATTCACAACAAAAAGAAAGAAGAAAAGACTACGAGCTGAAGAACAAAGACTTAGTATAGTATGCTAGGTTTAGAACTTTGTAAACGTGGAGTGACCTCCCTTAGGGGGAGATTGTTAGAAATACGTTTTTACGTATATTAGAAGTATCGGTCACTCCACAATATTATTAATGTTGTAATAGCTCGTAGTTAGTGTTACTTATTAAGTTAAGTAAGAAACCGACCCATGGGTCGGCCCAAGCCCAAATAAAGGCCTTGGATATAAATACCCCTTTCCACCATGGAAAGGGGTTGGTTGTTGATCATTCTACACTTTCATTTGAATAAAATACACATAGTTTCTCTCTCACTTTCTCTCTCTAGTTTCTCTCTCTAGAAATCCTCAACCCACTTCATAGATTCATAGGTTATCAATATTCTACAAATACCAAAAAGAATTTATTCACCAAAAACAATAAGTCTTGCGTCATATCCGAATTCAATTCGAGTCGAGTCGAGGAAAACGAACATTAATTGTATAAAAAGGACTAAAAATCTCTAGTAATAAGAGGTTTGTCAGGAGTTTCTCGTGATAGTGATGATGATCAAGCTAGATCTAGTGTTGCGGATAGTGCACGTTCTCTCCACGAGAACATTGCAAGGGTTTATTTTCCTAGGCCGAGAAACTATGAGAACACTATGAATTTCTTGAAGAAGTTTGATCGATTGATGTACGAAAGGTACGTGGTAGAGAGAAGAGTGATTAAGAGGTTTAAGAAGAATGAGAAAGCTTTTTAGAGGTTTTATGTTGGTGTGTTGAGAGCTAACAATACTAGGGATCTTGAAAGGGCAGAGATGGATAAGTTGAAGATGATTGTGGGAAATCTATGTGCTATGTTTGAAGGAATCAAGGGAGATCGTACCAAGTAAGATCGTCTTTGATGTTGGGAGGCTCGTGTAAGACCTTTCTTGATGGATGCATGGAAGTTCAGATGTGATCCAAAGTATGCGAACACGTATTTCATGATCGAACCACCAGAGATTGGCCAATACTATACTTTTGAGGATAAGTTGTATTTGGCCCAGCGTATGATTCCATCGGGTGAAGGATTGACTTCGAAGGGAAAAAGGAAGGTGGATGAAGGAACTACATCAAAAGGCAAGGAAAAGATGGATGATAGTGATGAAGAGCCCTAGGAGGAGGACGATGATGATGACGAGGATAAGCCGCCATCAAAGATATCATGTTGATCACCACGTGATTAGTTACTTGTATTTTATTTATATTTCCTCGTTGTAATTGAACTATTTCAGACTTCTGTATTATGGTATTATGGTGAAACTTGATGACTTTAAGTTTTATTCGGTGAATGATTGTAGTGGCATGACTTGTCACGATTTTGTTGATATCAATGCAATCCATATTTACCTCTCATGATCTATGATGTGTCTTTATTAGCTCTTTTGTGATTTGGTTGATGAATATTTGTATCATTTGTTGGTTGTGCTTGTTGTATTTATATTATGTCTTGAAAAGGGAATCCTTCTTGATCTCGATGTGTACACTTACTCTTTTTTCTTTGGTTGTGTTGCTAGAATCATGCCTCCAAAGTTGACATCTACTCGTGTGAACAATATGATTCAAGAGGCGATCGCTAATGCGCTTGAGGCGAATCGTGCAGCTAGAGGTCAAGGCCAAGGTGGAAATGCTGGAGGACCACAAGTTCCAAGGGAATGTTCTTATGCTAGTTTTATGAAGTGCGGACCTACGCAGTTTCGTGGGACTGGAGGAGCTTTGGAACTTCGTCGTTTTAGAGAGAAGATTGAGAACACGTTTGAAATCAGTGGATGCATTGAGGCAAACAAAGTGAAATTTGCAGCTGCTACCTTTCTTGATGACGCGTTGAGTTGGTGGAACAACCAAGTGCCTATCGTTTGGCTTGTTGTGGCTAATGGGAGGACTTGGGCTGCTACAAAGGAGCTTTTGACTAAAACGTTTTGTCCTGAAGAGGAATTAGGTCAATTGGAATATGAACTGAGACATCTAGTGTTGAGAAACAATGATATCACTGCTTATACAATGAGGTTTAATGAGTTGAGCTTGCCGTGCCCTGATGCTTTTGCCAATGACCGCAAGAAAATGAAGCAATATATCAAAGGATTGTAAAGCAACATAAAGGGTGAGACTACTTCGTCAAAGCCGAGATCATTTGATGAAGATGTCCAAATGGCTCACGCTCTAATGGATGTGAAGGTGCCATATAAGAAAGATAATGTGGCTGAAGGAAACAAGAGGAAATGGGAGACTGCTAAAGCAAATCTATCACAAGGTCAGAATCATGGGGGTTATCGTAATAACACCCAAGGGTCAAACCGAAATTAGCAATTTAATCAGAGGAGGAATAATGGAATTAGAGCTGCCACAGTGCCTAGAGGAAACAAGGTTAATCCCAAATGTGGCCGTTGTAGTTTGTATCACGTAGGGAATTGCCCTCCTGCTTATAACAAATGTGGAAAGGCTAGGCATAAGGCTGTGGAGTATAGGGCAAGAGGCGTGGCGACGGGTGCAAATGCCACGAGAGTGATGGTATGTTTTGGTTGTGGTGAGAAGGGACACAAACAAGGAAATCGTCCAAAGGCTGGGAATAGACAAGGAGGAAACGCTGTTGCTCCAGCTTATGTAGTGGGGACTGCAGACAAGCCTCAAGGTCCGAACATGGTAACCAGTACGTTCTTACTTGTTTCTCGTTATACTAACATATTGTTTGATTCAGGATCATATAGAAGCATTGTAGATGTAAAATTCAGTCGCCTTATCAATAGAGAACCAGTAATGTTAACAACTAAGTATAATGTGGAATTAGCCAATGGAAAGATTGTTAGCACTAATTCTATACTAAAAGGGTGTTCCTTGAAGTTAGGAAATTATGTGTTTGATATAGATTTGATGCCTATAGAGCTAGGATCATTTGATGTAATCATTGGGATGGATTGGTTAGTTTCGCATGGTGCGGTGATTGTTTATGGAGAATGGTTAGTTCAAAGTTCGCGGAGAAACAAGGTGTTGACAGTGAAGGGTGACAAATGTACTTCTTTTTTTTAGAGTAATATCTTGCTTGAAGGTGATGAGGTACATGGAGGAAGGGTGTGATGTATTTTTGGCTCACATTTCTAGCGACGGTGAAGTAGAGACGAAGTTGGAAAATGTGCCAGTGATTCTTGAGTATCATGAATTTTTTCCTGAAGAGTTGTCGAGATTACCGCCATCTCATGAAGTTGAATTTTGGATTGATTTGGTGCCTGGAGCTGCACCAGTTGATCATGCACCTTATCAATTTGCACCGTCAGAACTGAAGGAGTTATCTGATCAATTGAAGGAATTGATGATAAGGGGTTTTATAGACCAAGTTCATCACCTTGGGGAGCGCCTGTGTTGTTTGTGAAGAAGAAGGACGGATCGTCCAGAATGTGTATTGATTATAGGGAGCTTAACAAATTAACGATCATGAATCGGTATCCATTGCCGAGGATTGATGACTTATTTGGTCAGTTGCAAGGATCATGTCTGTACTCGAAGATCGACTTGAGATTTGGTTATCACCAACTGCGAGTTAGAGAGGAAGATATTCCTATAACTGCTTTCCGTACCCGGTATGGGCATTTTGAGTTTCAAGTAATGTCGTTCGGTTTGACGAATGTGCCTGCTGTGTTTATGGATTTGATGAATCGTGTGTGTAAGTCGTATTTGGATAAGTTCGTCATTGTGTTTATTGATGATATCCTATTTATACTAAGAGCAAGGAAGATCACGAGAAGCATTTGAGAATAATTTTGGAATTACTAAAGAAAGAGAAGTTGTACACAAAATTCTCTAGGTGTGAATTTTGGATGGAATCGATGCAATTTTTTGGGCATGTGATTGACAACAAAGGTGTCCTTGTAGATCCTACCAAGATTGAGGCAATTGAGGACAGGTTGGTACCGACAACACCGACTGAAGTTAGGAAATTTCTTGATTTAGCTGGTTACTATCGGAGATTCATCGAAGGATTTTTGTTGATCGCGAAGCCGTCAACCAAGCTTACTGAGAAGAATCAGGCGTTTGAGTGGGGAATTGATGAAGAAGCTGCTTTCAAAACGCTTAAGGATAAGTTGTGTCCTGCTCCGATTTTATCATTGCCGGAAGGAATTGAATACTTTATGGTTTATTGTGATGCGTCTCACAAGGGTTATGGAGCTGTATTGATGCAACGTGAGAAGGTGACCGCTTACGCGTCTAGAAAATTGAGGAAGCACAAGGAGAACTACACTACGCTTGATTTGGAACTTGGTGCTGTAGTTTTTGCGTTGAAGTTATGGAGACACTACTTGTATGGAACCAAGTGTGTTGTGTTCATGGACCACAAGAGCTTGCAACATATTTTGGAACAAAAGGAGTTGAATATGAGGCAAAGGAGATGGGTTGAGTTACTTAGTGATTATGACTGCGAGATTCGCTACCATCCTGGAAAGGCGAATGTAGTAGCTGATGCACTTTGTAGGAAGGAAAGAGAAAAGCCTCTTAGAGTTAGAGCTTTGGTGATGACGGACAGTGTTGATTTGCCTGGAATGATATTGAAAGCTCAAGCAAATGGGTTGATGAGAGAGAATGTCAAGGCAGAGAATCTGGGAAGAATGATGAATCCGCTTTTTGTGGTGAAGTCAGATGGACTGAGGTATTTCAAGAATCGAATTTGGTTACCGTTATGTCCATCTAAGGAAGGAGTACCTGTAGTGTGAGATTTGGTTATGAACGAATCTCATAAGACGAAGTATTCAATACATCCTGGATCGGATAAGATGTATCATGACATGAATAAAGTGTATTGGTGACCGAATATGAAGGCAGACATTGCCCGATACGTTAGTAAGATCTTGACTTGTGCGAAAGTTAAGGCTGAACACAAAAGACCGTCTGGATTATTGGTGGAACAAGAGATTCCGGAATGGAAGTGGGAGAAGATCGTTATGGATTTTGTGACGGGTTTACTAAGAACTCCTAGTGGTTATGATATAATTTGGGTGATAGTGGATAGATTGACAAAATCTGCTCACTTTTTGCCTATGAGGAAGACGGATGGAATGGAGAGACTTACTAGTGTGTATGTGAAGGAGATCGTTTGTCGAAATGGAGTACCTTTATCAGTTATTTCGAATCGCGATAGTAGATTTACTTCTGAGTTTTAGAGATCTCTTCAGCGTGCGTTAGGCACTGAATTGAGTTTGAATACGGCATATCATCCCGAGACCGATGGCCAGAGCGAAAGGACTATTTAGACGTTGGAAGACATGCTCCGAGCGTATGTTATTGATAATGGTGGAAGCTGGGAACGTCATCTGCCTTTAGTGGAATTCTCGTATAACAACAGTTATCATGACAGTATTAAGGCAGCGCCATTTGAAGCTTTGTATGGACGGTGATGTAGAAAATCGTATACGTGTTTAGGAAAACAACGTATAAAAGCGGCAAGTATTAAGTTATACGCTTTAGGAAAAACGTAAAACCGAATAAATGCGGGTTCGTTCTCGAAGGAGGTGTGAGTTGTGTATGCCAATTAATAAAATAACAATGTTTGGATTAGTGACGTTTTTGGTGTAAAGAGAGAAAAATAAAAGACGAGTTACGACTACGTTTAAACTACGACGAATTAACGTAAAACGCGAACGTAAATACGTAAAACGTGACGAAATTAAAATTAAAACCTAAAAATTAATTAAATGATTAATCTAAGTCTTAAATAATATAAATAAGAATAAAAATCCAACAAATATATTTTAAAACCTTTTATTAATTAAATATTCAATTTTTAATGCTAATTAAAGCCCAAAAATTAAATATAATTAACAAAATGTCTAAAATATTAATTTATTGAACTAATAACTAACTTATATTATTTAATGACTAAAAAGTATTTTTCTTAAATTTTAAAAACTATTTTTCTATTTTTTAAACACTAAAAACTATTTTTAAATTAAAATAATCCTAAAAATTAATAAAATAATGCCAAAAATAATTTAACAATTTTAAAAATCCTAAATTACTCTAATGAACAGTAGAAAATTGAAAAAGTTTGAAAAATGTAAAATTTTTCACTAAAAGACAAAACTAGTTAATAATTAAACCCTAATTAACTTAATTTAATTATAAAAAATAATTAAAAAGTGAACAGTAACTAATTTTAAAACCAAAAATCTTAAATTAATTTTCTAAACCTAAGAAAAATATTTAAAATGAAAAATATTAATTTCCTACACTAAATTCCAAAAACAGCCTATTTAAAATTAAATAAAAATGCAATTAAATAAAGAAAATAGAAAATGAACAGTAACAACCAAATAAACTAAACTGAAAAATCAGAAAATTAAAAAGAAAAATATTGCAAAAAGAATCAAAGTCTAATTCTTAAAAAAGTTCACTAAAGACAAAATAAAGAGAAAACTGATGTTGACACTTGACTGTTTTTGGCAGTTAGCACAAGCAGGGGAAACCAAACAGCTAGCAGGGGGAACTTTTTCCCACTGCTTAGGCAGAAAAAACGGGCTGTGGAGAGATTAGCTTGTAGAAAGCTTGTTTTTGTATTTTACTTGGAACAAAGGGCACCCCCACAACCAGTTGGGTTGTGGGGAGTCACAGCAAGCACAAAAAACACAGGTCCAATACAAATTAAACACACAAAACACCAATGTTCAGTCACTGTATCAACAAGGGGGGCAGTAGGGGGCTGTTTCTGATCTAATGAGCACTAGGGTGAGTTTTGAAGCTTGAAAACTTGCACAACTCTCAACCTAATCACACCAAACTGATAACAAGTCCTAAGTGCTCCTATATCTAACAGCTAGCAAAGGAGGTGGGCAAAATTTATGCTAAAACAAACAGAAATAAGAAGCTTGCTGATTTAAGTTAGTTAAACCCAAATAGAAGTGTACAAACTTCTTTAAAAGAACTCCTAATCTGAAAACAAGATGTCAACTACACCTAACAATACTAATGGAGATAGTTTAAGCTATTATCAAACCAAGAAGTTGTCAAAATCTCAGCTTATTAAACAAACCCAAACACCCCTCTATTTTCTGAAACTAAAAATTAACACAACAAATCTCTTATAAACTTGATCAAACTGAATGCTATTGATCTAAACATGCATAGTGATCCTAAAACAGCAATATTAAACAAGAAAAACTACCATGTAGCAGTTCAAACACAAAGTCACATAAATTCATTCAAAAATCAAGAAAAAGTGAAAAAAGGGGTTCAAGCCTTACTTAGGGGCTGAGGCCTTCCTTAATTCCTTTTTTAGCTTAATGGAGAGCTTATGAGAAGTGCAAGAACCCTGCTGAGGTTCAACAACTGAACCAGGGTGCAAAATATCTTCAAAAAAAAAGAAAAAATGGGAATGGATGAGTGATGGTTGTCTTGTTCTTCAAACCTGCACAAAACACCACAAAAACAAGGAAGAGATAACAAGCTTAAATAAGCTAAACTCATAAGCTAGCTTATGAGTTGGCTTATTTAAGCAGTAAGCTAAAAAAATGGTCAAAGAAATCTTTTTAAAAAAACTTTTTTGATGAAACCAACCTTAACACCAAACTTGAAACCTTTAAAATCTTTAACAAAGAACTGAATTCAGTCCCATGAATCCACTTTCACTTCATCATGGACTGAATTCAGTAACCTTTTTCAAGATATAAAAAAAATATGAACTTTCTGAAAATCCTTAGAACTTGTTAAAAACTTGGAACCTATAACTAAATTGCAATTTTAAGTAAAGGTTACACTAAAGAAAACATTTAAAAGAAGATGGAACTCAGTAATTTGCAAAACTTAAAAATTTCATTTTCATTAATAATCTTAAAATTTACAAAAAACTGGAACAAGAAATACAAGTAACATGCTACTTGTATTTATACTAGGTCTATGACTATTCTAGAATTTTGAATAAAATATTACAATTGCTAAACCCTAATCCACGAATTTCCAGCTTTGCCCTTTTGGTCTTGAACTTTTGAAATTGGTCAAAGTCCTCATGTGATGATTCTGATGAAGATAGCTGTTATGGATTGATCTGATGTGTTGGTGCATTCCTTTGGGACCAAGAAATGTGTACAAGCCGTAGATGGACTGGCAAGATGCCAATTTTGCTATTTTTGTTCAAGCAATGTTGCAGGGGAGGCCACGTGTGGGGGCCACAGACCATGTGGTCTTGTTTCTAAGGTGGGGTTTTGTTTTTCATGCCTTTGATTAGGGATCTGGATGCTTTGGATGCTTAATTTTTGGTTATGTGAAAAAGGGGAAATTAGGGTTTATGGGCTAAATAAGCAGGTTTTAATCCTTGTGAGGGGGTTAGTGTTTTTAAATTGGTGTTTAAGGAGGGAATAACTGAATTAATCAGTTATTAAAAGGAGAGGGTGAGTGGAAATGTGACGTGGGTATGGGGTGAGAGGTGATTGGTTGAGGGGTTTAAGGTTGGTGACGTGGCGCGTGGTGAGTGGGTGAGGAATTAAGGATGTCGGGGAGTTGGCTGTTTAATGGAGGGTTAGGTTAAGTGAGTTTGGGGAGTTGGCAGCTTTGGTCCCCCACGTTAAATCCACTTTTTGATAGCTTTTCAATCTCAGTCCTCCAGTTATTACACAGTTAGTCCTTTTAGGATTTGCAGTTTAGGTCCTTTAGTTAACAAAGCATAAAGCTTGTAACTTAATCACTTTCCAAGGGCTTATCATGTATAATTATGAAACTTTAGGGACCCACACTCATAATAATGGATAATTGAGGGGTATAAAGTGTCATTCTTCCAAAGTTGAGGGACCAAACTTGTATAATCTTCAAACTTCAAGGGCATTTTTGCAAAATTCTTTCTTCGGGCTTGGTTCTTTGTGCGGCTTCGTTTCCCGTGTTCGTTTTTGCTTGATTCCTTGGATCTTTTGGTGATTTCACGATATCCATACCTAAAATACACAATGAACAAACATAGGCACATATATGGGTATTTTGATGACATTTTAAGCGTTTTAAGCCCAATTTGGACGATGAGACTATGTATAAATACAGTCTCATCACTCCCCCATACTAAACCATTGCCGTGTCCCCACGCAATGCTAGAATTAAGTATCGTAGCACTTCCAAAATTCATTTTATGATGACATTTATTCAAGACATAAATTTAAATAAACTACTACACGTGTTTTAGACATAATGTATTGTTTTCATCACGAGAATGTGACTTTTGGGATCATAGAACAAGAACACGTGAATGCTTCGTTAGAAATAATTTCGTCGTCCTCGATTTTCACCCAATTCCATGCTAAGCGTGTAACGAGATCATTGTTATTATAAGTTAGCAACACGACCACATCTCATGAGTGTTAATTACACGCCTAAACTCCCTTATTCCTACTTGGTATCTCTTATATTTTATTTTTGTCTTAATGATCACGAGGATACATTATTGACTTATGCGTGAATAGAGATTAAGTCTAAAAATAGAAACTTAACGGTGTAACCAAAATCATCAAATCAATAATTCATCCCAATAGACAACGATGTCAAAAAATTAAGTCAACAAGAAGGATCGATAAACACGATTTTATAACGGTTTTGAACATGAGACTTATTACCAAGACTTTTATACGCCCCCTAACGGAAGGGCCTTATTATCTTTGGTTTACCTCCATCTTTTATTCAACTTCGCCATGAAGCTTTTATTATGACTTCGGTCTTGCCTTGCCTTTTATTATCCGCCTCATCGGTGGTTTTATTAGCCAAAGACGTATATCCTCACGCTAAAGCGAATTTTGGATCTTTAAAGCTTCGAAGATTAAGGCTTGATTCACTTTCAATTTGGGCATAGATTTTTCGGCCTTGTGAGCTTCAAATTTTTGCTTAATTTAGGTGAGCACTTGAAATCTTATTATTAGGTGAAGCTTTCGATTATTCGGGTGCCAATACTTCAAAACCGTGACGCTGGCGATACCTTAATGTTTTCCAAATTTAATTACATGGAAGCTACCAAAACAAATTAGAAACCCAACAATAGTGACTAAACCGCCAAATCAATATTTATTAACAATTTATTATGCAAAAGCGTTGGGAGAATAAGCTAATAATTACTACACATAAGATCGTGACGATTACGAGACTTATAAATAACTCTATCATTTCTCGTCCTCATTAAAGAGACTTAGCCTAAAAAAGTTAAGGAATCGAGCTAAGTGCTCAACACGCACGGTCGAGTCAAATATTACTCTCGTTCTCACCATCGGAAAACCTACATTCGTGTCTTAAACACTTATGAAAAACTAGAAAAATTTTAAAATTTGGCCATTTTTAGCCTTATTTTGCAACAAAACGATAACAAAAAGATGAATATTGGATAGCGTGTTGACGTGAGCAAGGTGAAGTATCTACTCACCCCCCCATACTAAAACTAAACATTGTCCTCAATGTTTCGAGTCTAGGGGTGTAAACACCCCCATACTAGAGACGAAGTCGAATGCTTAATCTCGAGCATGGAAAGGGTAAAACGAATAACCTAAAAGCCGTTTATGAATTGTGCTAATAAGATAAACGTTAGAACATAAAAGGATATCATCGGATATCGGAATATCCAAAGGCAACGATCGAAGCTCGAGTGCTACGTAAAACGAAAACGAGAGGCTTCAATGATGACGATGAACCTAATAGATCACAATCACAAACAACCACGAAACAAAGGTAGGAAGAGCACAAGTCCCCTCGTTACATTAAACTAAGAAAGCGATAATATATACAAGGATAAGCATGAGAATCCCCCACGAGGCACCTTGTTTTTGATAACCGAGTCAAAAGCTCGACTCGGATCCCCATAAATGTGATCATTTAGGGATAATCATGGTTTGGTCATTTTTGGTGGGGCTTACATGATAAACAAGGCCCAAAAGTACATGGAGTACTTTAAAAACCCGATAAATGTATACCGGGGTCAAAGATAGCGTCTTCGTTTTCGGATGAAAGACGAAACAACGCTACTCCAACACGAACCCCAATGGGGTAGAAGAAAAGAGATAAGAAGTAGAAAGGTGGGGCAATGGGTAAGTCAACAATATGAGCTACTCGAGGTAGACTCACACCAAGCAAACGAAAAGATTTTCCATTTATTGCATCGGTGGAAGACCGAGATTTCCCTTTACAAGCAATTCCGGGATCGTAAATCTCGTCCTCGGTGGAGAAACGTGAGGGAACATTTGGGGCTTCCCCCACACTAGATCCACACCAACCATCGTCAAAAGGAGTAGACGAGGTGGTAGCACTCATAACACGAAGTGATGACGGAGTTAAACATGTAGAAAAATCATTTAAAACATTTTTAAAATCCTTTCCTTTTTCATCGTTTTTAAACTCTTTATGAAAACCCGATTTGATAATGTCGAAAATATTTGGCGTGTCAAATTCAAAATTAGTCGCGCTAAAAATCCTCACATTTAAGTCATTGGCGGGAGGGGGTGGCGGATTATAATAGTTCTCAAAACGTTTGTCAATAAAGAACACCGCCCCCTCGGGGTCATCATACTCGTCATCCTCATGAACGTCGATTTCATCGATTTCTTCATCAAAGATAGGCTTGTCAAACCAAGGTTTGTCATTCCCCTCCTTGAGTATCTTAGAAACTCTCTCGAAAAGATCACGATCAAGCACGAAACCATCATTCTTTTGTGGGGATCGTTGATAAGTTAGATCCTCACGAATGTGGTAAACGTCATTCTCAAATGAGGAGTGTTGATTAGGTAACTCCTCGAGAATGGGATTTTTAGTGGTCACATGAGTTGGTTCATCATCGAAAATAAGACGTTCCAACTCATTAAGTTCATCCTCGATCTTGGAAAGGTCGACCTCACTCGTAGGTGGAAGTGAAGGCATAAGAGCTAGCTCTCGTTCAATGATTTCCTCAATCTCGGGATCAAACTCATAATCATCGTACTTCACATGTTTCTTCTTAGGAGAATCAAAAATAGCATGTGGATGTTGAAGTACGTGATCAAGCTCGGCAAAATCGCCATCGTCATCGTCAAAGAAAGAGTCGATGTGAGCACTCACAACCATGGACTTACAAGCACTAGGGCTATGCTTAGGTGACTTTTCTAAGACGAGAGGATCGATGTCGATAAACCCTTTAGCCTCAACGGGTGTTGGGCTAGGCAAAGGAGGCACTTCGATGGAGTTAGAAGTTGAAGCCTCAAAGTCGTGGTCCTTCGAAGGTGGTGAAGACGAAGCCATTTTGGTCATTGTCGTGATGGCATTAACGTCGCCCTTCGGAATTAGTGTTTCACTTGTTTCGCTAAAAACATCCCAAAGTGAGTTTTCATCCATAAATTTACACATACCCTTTTGAATTAGGTACACGTATTCTTTGTCATTAAAATCATCATCCTTAAAACCGTTTTTCTTAATTCTTTCAAAACATGCATCAAGCTTCATTCTTTCCGCTAAAGTAAACATTTTGAAATCATTAGAATTTGAATCATTAGGTTTTGAAACCTCGGTTTTTTCATTCTCATAAAATCCTTGGGATTTTCTAGCGAAAAAGTCTATTTTCTCATCCCCATACCTCATAGTAAGTCTCCCCTCGTGAACGTCGATTACGGTTCGAGCCGTCGATAAGAATGGTCGGCCTAAAATAATGGGACATTTAGGGTCACACTCGTAATCGGATATAACGAAATCCGCGGGAAAAACAAACTTTCCAATCCTAACATAGACATCCTCGGCTATTCCAATTGGTATTAAAGGTGTACAATTTGCAAGCTCGATTGTCATGTTCGTGGGGGTAAGCGAAGGCAATCTCATCAATTTCCAAAGAGAATGAGGCATAAGATTGATGCTAGCACCTAAATCGGCAAGGGCTAAACATCCCTCAATCTCGGAAAAATCACAAGGTAGTAGAAATTGGCCCGGATCCTTTTCCTTTCTCGGCATACGCCTTTTGGGTTTTTTAAGAAGGATTGAAGCACAAGTTTCTTCAAGGGTTACTTTGGTAAGGTCGACAAAGCTCTCTTTTTGAACCGTGGATGGAAATTGAGGTACACGAGGGTGTGCACTCTTTTCCTTGGTCGCCACGTTCACCCCATCGACTTTAGAACAAGAAGACGTCTTAGAAGTCGAGGGTTGAGAGGGATAAACAACACGGAATCCTTCAAGGTTAGGGGTAATCACACGACCTTTCTCACGAGACGAGGCGGCTTTACATTGTTCTTTCGGATTAGCAACGGTGTCACTAGGTAACGAGCTTGATGACGAACCCGAGGCTTTGTTCATTATAGCCGAAAACATCTTTTTTATATCAATTTGCCCTTGCTCAATCTTCGTGTTTTGCAATTTCAAAGTATTTGTAAAGTCGTTTTTCAAAGTACCAATTTCTCCCTCTAATCGTCTCATATTAGCCTCATTCGTTTTCATGTAATTTTGAAAATCGTTTGACGAACTATTTTGATTAGAATTAAAGTTCCCTTGGTTTTGATTACTTCTTTGAAAATTGTTTTGATTCCCACTTGAAAAATTATTTCCTTAATTGTTATCTCGATTTTGCCAAGTTATATTACGACCTTGATTATAACCTCCTTGATTTTGATTCGAAAAATTTCCTTGTTGATTATTTCCTTGAAAATTGTTTCGATTTTGAAAATTGTTGCCTTGATTATAATTGCCTTGTTGTGATGGACCCGCGTTATTTTGATTAGAAAAATTGTTGTTTCCATTTAACGCACTCACATTCGACGTTTGGCCATCCGTAGCCGCACACTCGTAATAATTATGAGGTCCACCACAAAACGTACACAAAACCTCAACCGCTTTCACCGTAGCGGGAGCGTCTTTCTTTTGCATCTCAATGAGATAAGACGTAAACACATTCGTCAACTTATCGACTTTTGCATCAACTCTCTCAATGTCGCGATTAGAACTACTAACATTGGCGACATTGGCAACACTCGGTGCATTGCGGAGTTGGTAAACCTTGGATCGGTTCTCGATAATTATCAAAGCTTCTCTCGGAGTCTTACACAAAAAGTTGCCACCGGCGGCGGAATTCAACGAGTCTTGTTCGTGAAAATTAAGACCGTTGTAAAACGTATCGATTTGGTGCAACTCGGAAAAACCATGGTGAGGACATTGCCTAAGCAATTCCTTAAAACGATCCCACGCGTCTCTAAAAGATTCATTCGATTTTTGCTCAAATTTCGTAATCTCGTTCTTGAAAAACGTTGTCTTAGACGGTGGGAAAAAATAATTAACGAACTTGGAAACGAGATCCTTCCACGTAGTTATGGAATTAGGTGGCTCTTTCTCGTACCAATCCTTGGCGGCACCATCGAGCGAGTATGGAAAAAGCATAAGCTTGACGACATCGGTGTCGACATTCTTAAACTTGCTCGTGGCTAAAAGACGATCAAAATTCCGAATATGGTCGTGAGGATTATCGGCTTCACGACCTCGAAACTTCGTAGCTTGGATCAACGAAAGCATTCCGCTCTTGATCTCAAAATTCTCCGCCTCGATAGCGGGAATTACGATCGCGTCTCCATAACCCTCGGTGGGCGCTTGGAGCAATTCCATCATAGAACGATTGTCGGCCATCTCGTCTAAGGTTTCTTCAACAACGATATTAGGAACGTCGGTTTCTAATTCTCGTCTACGTCGTCGATTCCTTCGATTACGATTGCGTCGATTCGAAGCTTCACTAGAATTGGAATAATCCTTCGATCGAGTGCGCATGCACTAAGCGTAGAATGGGTGGTAGCAAAGAAGATTCTTTTTGCGGCTTTTTGATTTTTTTTCAATTTTTTTGGTTTTTGATTGGTTTTTTAATTTTTTTGGATTTTTTTGAATGTATTACGTAGACAAAAATCTACAAATCTCCCCTCGAATCGATTTTCTCGATTAAAGGAGACTCAAAGAATGAAAACGATCACGTGGAGTGAACGTTCTCGATGACTTTAGAACGTTGGTGGAACACCAAAACGTTCAAGAGGGTTTAATCTTGAAAACACAAGCAAATATAATATACGTAGATAATACTTGGGCGGCAAACCCTCGATTGGCCCTCTTTCTCAAAACACGCACAAGCAAGCGGAGGAAACGAGGCGGCGCGAAGCACTTAAGAGCCTTTTTCCTTTAGGTTGTGAAATACAACCGCCTTATACCCACCTTATAGTTTGTGTTAATTGAAATTAAGCCTCACGAAAGTATTTATCTATTTTGCCTTTAAACTTTTGCTTTGGATTCGAATACAATGATTGGGTAATGACCTCCCAAGTCAAGGTTGTGATTTCTCACGTATTTGGAGTACTTGTATATTTATTGTTCTTACGTAGATACAATATAGTAATAATATATTCACAAAAAACGAAAACCAATATATCTACAATATAGTAAAGATTGTTTTGTGTTTAATTTAGGAAAATTAAACACGATTTATTTGGATACTATAATATAATAAGGAAAAATAACAAAAATGAGTATGTACGATATTCACGCTTTCCAAAAATTGAAAAGCAAAAACGCACTACTCAAACAAACACGATACTAATAATGGCAAACACCTCCCCGGCAGCGGCGCCAAAAATTGATGTAGAAAATCGTATACGTGTTTAGGAAAACAACGTATAAAAGCGGCAAGTATTAAGTTATACGCTTTAGGAAAAACGTAAAACCGAATAAATGCGGGTTCGTTCTCGAAGGAGGTGTGAGTTGTGTATGCCAATTAATAAAATAACAATGTTTGGATTAGTGACGTTTTTGGTGTAAAGAGAGAAAAATAAAAGACGAGTTACGACTACGTTTAAACTACGACGAATTAACGTAAAACGCGAACGTAAATACGTAAAACGTGACGAAATTAAAATTAAAACCTAAAAATTAATTAAATGATTAATCTAAGTCTTAAATAATATAAATAAGAATAAAAATCCAACAAATATATTTTAAAACCTTTTATTAATTAAATATTCAATTTTTAATGCTAATTAAAGCCCAAAAATTAAATATAATTAACAAAATGTCTAAAATATTAATTTATTGAACTAATAACTAACTTATATTATTTAATGACTAAAAAGTATTTTTCTTAAATTTTAAAAACTATTTTTCTATTTTTTAAACACTAAAAACTATTTTTAAATTAAAATAATCCTAAAAATTAATAAATAATGCCAAAAATAATTTAACAATTTTAAAAATCCTAAATTACTCTAATGAACAGTAGAAAATTGAAAAAGTTTGAAAAATGTAAAATTTTTCACTAAAAGACAAAACTAGTTAATAATTAAACCCTAATTAACTTAATTTAATTATAAAAAATAATTAAAAAGTGAACAGTAACTAATTTTAAAACCAAAAATCTTAAATTAATTTTCTAAACCTAAGAAAAATATTTAAAATGAAAAATATTAATTTCCTACACTAAATTCCAAAAACAGCCTATTTAAAATTAAATAAAAATGCAATTAAATAAAGAAAATAGAAAATGAACAGTAACAACCAAATAAACTAAACTGAAAAATCAGAAAATTAAAAAGAAAAATATTGCAAAAAGAATCAAAGTCTAATTCTTAAAAAAGTTCACTAAAGACAAAATAAAGAGAAAACTGATGTTGACACTTGACTGTTTTTGGCAGTTAGCACAAGCAGGGGAAACCAAACAGCTAGCAGGGGGAACTTTTTCCCACTGCTTAGGCAGAAAAAACGGGCTGTGGAGAGATTAGCTTGTAGAAAGCTTGTTTTTGTATTTTACTTGGAACAAAGGGCACCCCCACAACCAGTTGGGTTGTGGGGAGTCACAGCAAGCACAAAAAACACAGGTCCAATACAAATTAAACACACAAAACACCAATGTTCAGTCACTGTATCAACAAGGGGGGCAGTAGGGGGCTGTTTCTGATCTAATGAGCACTAGGGTGAGTTTTGAAGCTTGAAAACTTGCACAACTCTCAACCTAATCACACCAAACTGATAACAAGTCCTAAGTGCTCCTATATCTAACAGCTAGCAAAGGAGGTGGGCAAAATTTATGCTAAAACAAACAGAAATAAGAAGCTTGCTGATTTAAGTTAGTTAAACCCAAATAGAAGTGTACAAACTTCTTTAAAAGAACTCCTAATCTGAAAACAAGATGTCAACTACACCTAACAATACTAATGGAGATAGTTTAAGCTATTATCAAACCAAGAAGTTGTCAAAATCTCAGCTTATTAAACAAACCCAAACACCCCTCTATTTTCTGAAACTAAAAATTAACACAACAAATCTCTTATAAACTTGATCAAACTGAATGCTATTGATCTAAACATGCATAGTGATCCTAAAACAGCAATATTAAACAAGAAAAACTACCATGTAGCAGTTCAAACACAAAGTCACATAAATTCATTCAAAAATCAAGAAAAAGTGAAAAAAGGGGTTCAAGCCTTACTTAGGGGCTGAGGCCTTCCTTAATTCCTTTTTTAGCTTAATGGAGAGCTTATGAGAAGTGCAAGAACCCTGCTGAGGTTCAACAACTGAACCAGGGTGCAAAATATCTTCAAAAAAAAAGAAAAAATGGGAATGGATGAGTGATGGTTGTCTTGTTCTTCAAACCTGCACAAAACACCACAAAAACAAGGAAGAGATAACAAGCTTAAATAAGCTAAACTCATAAGCTAGCTTATGAGTTGGCTTATTTAAGCAGTAAGCTAAAAAAATGGTCAAAGAAATCTTTTTAAAAAAACTTTTTTGATGAAACCAACCTTAACACCAAACTTGAAACCTTTAAAATCTTTAACAAAGAACTGAATTCAGTCCCATGAATCCACTTTCACTTCATCATGGACTGAATTCAGTAACCTTTTTCAAGATATAAAAAAAATATGAACTTTCTGAAAATCCTTAGAACTTGTTAAAAACTTGGAACCTATAACTAAATTGCAATTTTAAGTAAAGGTTACACTAAAGAAAACATTTAAAAGAAGATGGAACTCAGTAATTTGCAAAACTTAAAAATTTCATTTTCATTAATAATCTTAAAATTTACAAAAAACTGGAACAAGAAATACAAGTAACATGCTACTTGTATTTATACTAGGTCTATGACTATTCTAGAATTTTGAATAAAATATTACAATTGCTAAACCCTAATCCACGAATTTCCAGCTTTGCCCTTTTGGTCTTGAACTTTTGAAATTGGTCAAAGTCCTCATGTGATGATTCTGATGAAGATAGCTGTTATGGATTGATCTGATGCGTTGGTGCATTCCTTTGGGACCAAGAAATGTGTACAAGCCGTAGATGGACTGGCAAGATGCCAATTTTGCTATTTTTGTTCAAGCAATGTTGCAGGGGAGGCCACGTGTGGGGGCCACAGACCATGTGGTCTTGTTTCTAAGGTGGGGTTTTGTTTTTCATGCCTTTGATTAGGGATCTGGATGCTTTGGATGCTTAATTTTTGGTTATGTGAAAAAGGGGAAATTAGGGTTTATGGGCTAAATAAGCAGGTTTTAATCCTTGTGAGGGGGTTAGTGTTTTTAAATTGGTGTTTAAGGAGGGAATAACTGAATTAATCAGTTATTAAAAGGAGAGGGTGAGTGGAAATGTGACGTGGGTATGGGGTGAGAGGTGATTGGTTGAGGGGTTTAAGGTTGGTGACGTGGCGCGTGGTGAGTGGGTGAGGAATTAAGGATGTCGGGGAGTTGGCTGTTTAATGGAGGGTTAGGTTAAGTGAGTTTGGGGAGTTGGCAGCTTTGGTCCCCCACGTTAAATCCACTTTTTGATAGCTTTTCAATCTCAGTCCTCCAGTTATTACACAGTTAGTCCTTTTAGGATTTGCAGTTTAGGTCCTTTAGTTAACAAAGCATAAAGCTTGTAACTTAATCACTTTCCAAGGGCTTATCATGTATAATTATGAAACTTTAGGGACCCACACTCATAATAATGGATAATTGAGGGGTATAAAGTGTCATTCTTCCAAAGTTGAGGGACCAAACTTGTATAATCTTCAAACTTCAAGGGCATTTTTGCAAAATTCATTCTTCGGGCTTGGTTCTTTGTGCGGCTTCGTTTCCCGTGTTCGTTTTTGCTTGATTCCTTGGATCTTTTGGTGATTTCACGATATCCATACCTAAAATACACAATGAACAAACATAGGCACATATATGGGTATTTTGATGACATTTTAAGCGTTTTAAGCCCAATTTGGACGATGAGACTATGTATAAATACAGTCTCATCAGACGGAAATGTAGATCTCCCGTGTGTTGGAGCTAGGTAGGGGAAAGTCAATTGACTGGACCTGAGATGATTTTAGAGACTACCAAGAAGATTGTGCAAATCAAGAACCGATTGCTCGCTGCGATAAGCCGACAGAAGAGTTATGCAGATACTAGGAGGAAGCCGTTGGAATTCGAAGTTGGGGACATGGTTATGCTTAAGGTATCGCCATGTAAAGGAGTAATTCGTTTTTTGAAGAGAGGAAAGTTGAGTCTGAGGTATATTGGACCATTTAAGATAGTTAAACGAATTGGACCATTTGCTTATAAGTTGGATTTGCCGAAGGACCTTAGTGCTATTCATAACACGTTTCACGTGTCAAATCTGAAGAAGTGTTTGGCGGATAGGGGTTTGGTAATTCATTTAGATGAGATTCAGCTCGACGACAAATTGAATTTTATGGAGGAACCAGTGGAAATTATAGACCCAGAAGTCAAGAGATTGAAGCATAGTAGAATTCCCATTGTGAAGGTACGATGGAATTCTAGGCGTGGACCGAAATTTACGTGGGAACGTGGGGATTTCTTTAAGGAAAAGTATCCTCATTTGTCCTAGTGGTATGAAATGTGAGTATAAGAAGAGGCGAACGCCGGGACGTCGCTCCCTTAAGGAGGGGAGGATGTGATACCCAAAAACCGAGGTCACTATTTATCCCTAATTTACGTATATTTTTGAATTTTTTAAGAATTTTTGTTGGTCATATGTTTGACGGTTTAAGTTGAAACCAATGTTGGAGGTATTAATTTTAACGTTTAACAATTTCAGAAGAACCGATAACTACTACGATACCGACGGATGCCCAAAATTTATCTTTTATCATCGATTGATCGATATTTGGATTTTTCGAAGTTTTTATTTTTATTGCGTGTTAAGTCGAAGTCAGAACAATTTTTATTCCATTTTGTGTGCGTTTGAACCATTTAAAAGTATTTTGAGGTAGCCGGGACGAACCCCGACTCCCGCAAAAATTCAAAACCAACTAGTGGGTTATATTCCTGCTATTTAAATCATTGTTTATCATAAGGAAAAAAGATAGCTAGTTTGGCAACTTTGGTCCCTCTAAACTTACAAAAGGGAAGCAACAAACACACACTAATCATTTTTCATTTCAAAATTTTTACCCTCTCCCTCTCCTCTCTCTCTAGCCGACGGCTACACCAACACCACTCCACCATTGATTTTTTAGTTTTTGAAGAAACTAAGCATATACCATCCTTTCTTTCATCATTGTAAGTGTTTTAATCGACTCAAAATACACATGCATTCATTTGATTTTTCCAAAAGTTTATGATTTTCCAAAAGGGGGTTTTGATCTAATTAAAGTATATGCATGTTTTAAGTATGTGTTTATAATGATAATTGACAAACAAAAAAATATAGAAAAACAATTTTCTTGGTGTTTTGGTCACCATACCCCACGGCCTAAAGGGGGGTTTGGTTTGATCTTTTATGTTTGATGATTATTGTTATGGGGTTATGTTTAAAAACATGTTTTCATCATTTTTAGTTGATTTGATTTGATTGCATGTTACTTTTATGAAATGGGGTTTGATGAAGGTTGATTATACAAGTGATTTAGGATGTTATGAATTATTTAGAATGATTTGATGATGATATTAGGGGTATAGAAGTAGATGAAATGGATTGAAAACAAGTGTAGGTATGATTTTTAAAGTGTCATTTTAGAGCAGATTGTTTAAGGTAGTTTTCGTGGTTTTATGTTTAAGTCTAGGTCTTCATTATAGAATGTAGTTGTAGAGCTTATTTCTACCTTCGTTTTGGTATAAGATAGAGCTTTTAACTCCAAACGAGTCAAAAGTTATAGAGTTTTGAATATTCGTGTACCAGGAGGCGAGTATCGACGCAATCCGAATTTATGTTCGATATTAGGTCAAATCTCGGGGACTATAAGTAGAGTTTCAAAACTGGTTGAGGGCTGTTCTTTAGCTCAAAACCTGGAGTTACGAGTCTATTTTCAAACTTAGGAATCAGATTTACAAAATGGAATTGGTTAAGTGAGTCAAAATGGTTTTACGGTGTAAGGGTACAAATCTGCCCGGATTTTTAAGGTTGGAAATGTGTTGGGCAGCGAGACTTAAAAGTAAAATCTTTTTATGAAAATTTTTGTGAGATTTTTACATGATGTAAGTGAAATCTACAGCGAGTTTCATAAAAATTCGTTGTGTTTAAGTATGGGAATTCAGTCCGTACATTAGGTATGTACCGGTAGATTTGTAATTGGAGTAATAGTCTTAATAACGTATAAAAATGAACGTGTCTAGTAAATACCATTTGTTTGAATTTTTGGTGTGAGTTTATATGAACTTTGAGTGTTCTTAATTATATACATACATCACTTAATGGTACTTGAAGGTGTTGATTCATTTCGCGTTGTTTGTTATGTGTTGTATTTGATTTCCCGGGACATCCTCATCGTCGGTGATTGTTTTCGTCTACGTCTTTGCTGATACTACCACTACTACTTAAGGTGAGTCTATAGCCTCTCTTTCTACTATTTTTCAATGATTTTTACCCGCGAGGGGGATACATGCTATTTAAATGAAACGGAACATAAGTCGTGAATGATTATTGAAGCCAAATGATGTCTTGAATTATGTTAAGTAGCTAGTTGCTAAAAGGCCCTAAATTCATGAACCGTTAACAATTGATAGTACTATTGGGTTGACGACCCTATCCTAGACGAGAGCTAGTACGTTGAGTACCGTCTGCCTATGGATAACTCGTGTTGAAAAAAAGGTATAATTAGCAAAGAATACCTAAGAGGGGCAATGACTTTACTTAAATCACGCCGGCATTTGGCGCGGGTAATTAGTTTATGGGGTCGGTGTCATGATCTTAAACATAATTAAATAGCTTATGATCACTACTAGAAAATCTGGCAACAGCAACGAACTATTTCATCGTTATTCTGTCACTAAAGCCCTTCAATGACGGAATACCAATAAATGAATTTCGTCGCAAAAAAGGGCCTCACAAATTTTTTGAGACAAACTTAGCGACAAAAGTGGTTGAGTTCAGCGACGGATTTTTGGTCTCCAACCCCTCACTAATGCCTTTATAAAGTTGCTTAAAAAAATTTGATTCGACCATAAAGTGACGGTATGGCGACAACATTGATGTTGCTAAGAGTAACAACGAAGGAGTCGCTAATCGATTTCTAAGTAATCGGCAAACTATTTTGTCGTTATCACGTTGCCACCCTAGAGAGCTACATTTATTGCTAATCCCCCAATAAAATTTTTGTCTTTAATCAACACGATTGCATAGCATATTTGGATAAAATATGTCGCCAATCATCGGTAATGACGCAATTATTTCCCATATATTCAAGATGTCACACAAACAAACATGTCACTTATGATAGTCACGAAATCCATACCCATCTAAAATAACAAACATATCCAAATCAAATAACAAACGTATTTAAAAGAAAACTAACATTTGATATTCGACAACATATAAATAAATGTAAACCAAAGAATTACATAAAAGTGATAACCTAAATAGATTTAAATCTCATCATGAAGTGTAATGATTGATGTTGCCACTGACATTACCTCGCTCAATTTTTTGTTTATGGGTAACACGACTCGTGATACCATGATCATCGACAAGAATATCTTGAATTTCTGCACACATTACATCCTTGATTTGTTCACTTATTTCTTCTTTAACCTCTCCGCGCATTCCTTCCTTCAGCAAGCAAACACACATTCCAGAACCTATTTCAGCGGCCAAACCCACCTTATTAGCCTATAAATTACCATCTGTAATAAAATGAAAATAAATTCTTTAAGAGGCCAAAAAGAAAAAATAGTTTACACGTACTATAAATGTTAAATGATTTGTAGCCCAACTAGACTACGGACCAAAAGAAGAATAAATGATTTGAATGCCACTATGCATTCATACCTGCACATTCTGATTTGGATCCAATCTAGTGAAACTCTTCCTCAAGCAAGGCAGCCGATGAGTCATCAAAGATTTCAAATTGCTCACTAAGTGTAGTATGGAGTCGCCAAACCTGAAGGAATTATTAGAAACTTAAACTAAGCTTTACTTGATTACCGTTGCAGGAAAATCAAACATATATAGAGGATGTATCGTGGCAAAATCTGTAGAATAAAGTATCTTGTGTAGTGTTTGAACTGCTCATAGGCCAGAAATTGGATAACAACATCAATAATCCTATTAAATGAAGGAAGGTGTCCACTATAAGCAACACGGATTGGTCAAAATACAAAAAAGATGTCATTTTGAAAGGGAAATAATATGATATAGAACACCTGTGTGACCGTTTAAAGACTTCCTCGTGAATGGTATGCCTCAAGGTAGTTGGACAAACTTTGCCCCTAGCAAGTTTTTTTTAAGTTAGGAAGAAAATAGTCAAGATGCAACATACATTAGCCACTTAAAACAAAAAAAAAAGTAAATGAAAGGTAGGAGCTCAAATAGAATCCACCAATGGCGTGCAACACCATGCCAGCAATATTTCTAAACGAAGTCTTGAGTTATGACCACGTCTACCTGAAGATACGAGTTGGGTATTTACACATTGAAATATTCTAAGGCTAGTATATACTTCGTATCATAGTCAAAAAGTACCTTTATTACAGTTCTTGTAATTGGACTTATCGTAGCAGACAATAAGATTGAAAGGAAAAATAAAAAATATTGCTTCACTACTATCAAAATAAAAAGTAGAAAGTCTTACAAGAAAAAATCATATTGCTATAGGAAACTGAAAAACAACAATAATAAGATCACCCTTCTTCCAAGTGCATAACGGATCATAGCTCCAATGTCATTCTCCTGTATATCTTGAAGATGATTGAAATCAATATCTTATTTTTCTAGCTTCTAAAGTATCTGAAACAAGATAAAGATGAGATGCAATAGAAGTTGGAAACATAGCAACTTCATGTGGCAAACTCTCGGCCCCATTTACTTGTAAATGAGTCGACTCGGGTTACTTTCAAATTTCCAACGGCTCATACAGGTAAAATAACGAAAATAACCATTAAAGTAGTGGGTAAACATGGGTAAAAGTCAAACAAAGTATATATTTAAGATATTGTAAATTTGGGTGACTAAGAAATTTGAGTTGCTGGACAACAAGTGATTCAAGTTAATCAAGCATGTGCACTATCAAGGACAAGTACATATAAGCTTTATATTGTAATAAAGATTGGTTGAACTTCTTTAAAACGTCACCATCACTACCATCCTAAATCTACAAGCAATGTGAGATTACATTTATGCCTAATATATGCTACCAATTTGAAGTGATCTTTGCAAATGAACTTAATAGTTCAGTATGTACCTGTCCAACCAAGCGCTCAACTTTTCCTTCTAATTACAGCCACGTCGTCACAATGCGCGACGTCTCGAGTGAGGACAAATCCCACCAATCAATTACCCCAAAGTTTCACTAAAATAGCCACATGTAGCTGAAAAGTACGTGAGAAATAAACTTGGATGCGGTCATGAGCAATTCAAAACAAAAAAAACCTTTTTAGGTAAAAATTACCTTCATATGGATGTGAAGTGTAGAACCCTTTTCAACAATTTAAACAAATATCAATGTGTTGATAATGCTGGGATCATAATTCATGTTTGTTTCCTGTAGACATGAAGTGGAAAGTAACAATTTTGTGTTAGCGTAATAGAACATATATAAGATATAACACTTACACAACTCAAAATTATATTTCGATTTACAATTCTCATCAAGCGAGCTTATGGCACAAAATATAACATTTTTAGTTCTAGTATGTTAGCGCGCATTTTTCATAACAAAACAAATGAAATCGATACATAAGAAAATGGAGAAATAGTAGTTTTAACACAATAGCAACAGGTGATAACATGCACATTCCATTTCTATTTCTTAACAATCATCCTACACAACATCTTTAACTCAATGATACATTTGTTTGTATTAAAAACCAAATTTGTAACCCAAATGTAACAAAATCACCAGAATCAAAACACTCCCTTTACCTGAAGTAAAAGTTGTCGGCCCCAGGAAACCGTCGATTACCCACCAAAACACAACATCTTTAACTCAATGATACATTTGTTTGTATTAAAAACCAAATCTGTAACCCAAATGTAACAAAATCACCAGAATCAAAACACTCCCTTTACCTGAAGTAAAAGTTGTCGGCCCCAGGAAACCGTCGATTACCCACCAAATAGCTTAAACGAGTAGACAGATACATATGAATCTAGAACTCGAAACTTGTTAATTTTTTTAACATATAATAAAAAACCCATAAAAAACTAAAACTTTTTACACAAATTAATAAATAAGCAGGAACCCATTTCAAATTAATCTACAAAAGATGCAAAAAGAGAATAAAAAAACTTACAAAATGGGTAAAATTCACAACTTTTTTTACCTAAATCATTAATTAGGCATAAATCCATTAGAAAAAAACACACAAAATTCTTAACTTTTTAACACAAATGATCAATTAACCTTAAATACGGTACAAATTAAGCAAAAAAAGTAACTATTTGAAAGAAACCCACTTACAAAACGCATAGAAATCACACCTATTAATTAACAAATTAGAATTCGAGCTATACCGGTGGATTGGTAGTTGGTTAAGGTATTGACCACAGGGATGAAATGGGTGGTTTTTTTAGATATGTGAATATTTAATATTCAATTTAACATCCTATTCTATAAACCCGCCTAAAGGAAAAGTGAATTTTTTTTCTTTTTGGTAGGATATAAAAATTTGAGATCCAAAATAGCCGCTTAAAACAAAAAAGTAGTGAAAAAATGTGTTTTTGCATCGGGTTATCTAATGAGTCGGTCTAAACATTGTAACTTAAAAGTCATGTTGATACGATTATGGTGTCGAAAAAGTCGATCCGATTCGAATCCGAACCCGAATAAGCGAATTCGGGTCAGGTCACTCTGATAAAAAAATTAATCGGGTCAATAGGTCGTGTTCGGGTTTATATTTTTTAGCCTTGATTCGAATTAACCCGACCCGAATTGACCCGAACCCGACCAACCCGACTCTATTAACACTTTTTACATTATAAATTTACTTAATAAAGCTAATTTTTAAACTTTTTACTTATGCTCGGGTTGACTCGAACCCGAGTTGACCCGACCAAATTGACCCAAACCCGAGTGACCCGAGTTCTAATTAGGCTCGGATTCGAGTATGATTTTTTTAGTGTCAACCCGACTTGACCCGACCCCGATCGGATCAACCCGAATCACACTCCTAGATACGACTCAAACCAGTTTTTAGTTTTTTTATAAATGTGTTGTTACCTGCTCAATAGTTTTCTAAAGTGTGTAAACAGGGGCGGAGATACATAGGTGTTGGGTGTGACACGGGCTACACTCGTTTTGAGATCATGAAGTGCAAAATATTTTCAAAACTGTTATTTTTATGGTTTGTGCAATCCTCAAAAAAGTTTATGCCACCTTAGCTTTTTACAGTGTAAATTTAGTTAGCCTAATATCTCTATTAAAAATTCTGGTCTTCCCTTGTATGTAAATGGACCACTTTTCACCCTTAAAACCAGTTTTTATGCATTTTTTTATTATAAACTTAGAATTTTTAAGAAGACCAATCTCAATTCTTTCTACTCCTATTAGTTGTTTTTTTATCATAAAAATATGGTTTTATGTAACACGTCTTTATTTGGAAGTGTTTATATCATTTTGTGCTGTAGTGGGACGTGGGGTTTTTTATTTGAGTTGTTATTAATTTATGAATATTATGTATTTTGTTGTACTATTTATTATTAGTTATATAATATAGTAAAAAGAAGAAAAAAAGTATATTAATTTTATAGGATAATTTTTATTACTAAACAAGATTTTAAGATTTGATAGATTACTGTTCCAAATACTTTGTTTCTCAATTTAAACTTTTGTACAATATTTTGTTATCACATAATAGTTTAATATTATTAATTGCTTAAATTGATTTATAAGAATTAAAAAGATGCGTAACTCATCTCTAATGTTGTTACTAACTTGTGCGGCGCTAAATCTGTCTATGTATGATTATATTTAGCGATGGAATTGTGATAGATACGTAACTCATCTCTAATGTTGTTACTAACTTATCACTACTTTGACGCTAGTTTTTCAAAGATAACTTTGTAGTTAATCTATCGCTAATCCGTCACTACCAACTATTTTTTCTATGACGGACTCATTCAGTCGCTAATTTGCATCGTTGTTGCTCAATAATCTAGTAGTGGCTATAACGAGTAATACGAATATAATAGTTTGTAATGATCAACATACTATTAAATAATCGTGAATGATTTTTATACTTATGTTCAATTGTGATTTTGTAAACCTGTCGATCTCGCTCAACATTATTTGTTGACGATTTTAAGCATGTGTTTCAGGTAATCAAGGATGATTGTGGCGGAGCATGCTATGGATGTTGTTGTGGCTTGTGGGCGGTCTAACTTGTTTTCCTCCCTTTTCTTAATGACAATTTATATTTCATGATGTCTTGTAAAATAATTTGGTCGGTTTTAAGGGGTTGAGATTTATGGGGACTTAACACTACTCTTTTATTATTTTGGGGTTTGGAAACAATTATACAATGTTGTTGTAATTTAACTTTGTTTAAATTTACTTAATGTCCAAACTTCTCTTTTGAGTCGTTCAATATGGCTTGTGTGTGATGATTCTTTGACTAGCACCCAATTGTGATACTTTGATGCGCAAGGTAAATTGGAGGTGTTAGACAATTAAATTAATAACACAAAACAATATAATTAAATTCAAATATAAAACTTATTTATAAAAAGATTTAATTAAACTAAGTAAATCCTTGTGTTTTTATGTGTTCGTGTATTCCCGAATTCGCTCTTTAAAAACTTTCCCTGAGACACCCATGTCTCGGGTTAAACCAAACCGGGCCCACTACGTAGTCCCCCTACTGACGTCATCCATAGAGTCGCCACTGGCCTTGTGCTAGTTGCCACCTTTGGCTAAGCAGTACCCACTGCTTGTCATTATTCCCACTTCTTACAATATAGTTCCCACTGTTTGGCTTTCTGTTCCAACCGTTTATATACCCACACACTCCCTTGTTGGTTCCCACTGGTTTACAGACCCAAACACCCCTGCGTCTAAAACCAACACCCCTGATAGCTTCTTTGTTTCGTTGTTGTCCAACCCAAACCCATAGCCTAACGGCTGGTCATAGAAAACGAACACCGAACCAACCCGCACCCCTGTTTGTGGTCACGACTAGCCAAAAGAAACCACACCGAGACCTATTGGTCTCGGTTTCCCTGATTTCACCCAAAACCCGATACCCCCCTATGTTTGTGGTTTACGTCTAACATCAAAAGCCACCACCGAGATTCCTTGACTCTCAGTTTACGTGAAAGGAATAAGGAACCAAACGAGATTCAGCTCGATCCTTGGACTAAAATCACGAATGTTTTCCTGATTCTTGATGTTTTGTTCGTCGGGAAAAAGATGACAAAGAAAAAAAGAACGACAGCTAGATTAGGGTTTTATTACTGCTTTGTTTGTCTCCAAAAAATTAAAACACTTCCTTTGTTTGTATATGTTACCCGGCCTAGACCAAGGAATGGGCCACAACCCATTTTCCTTTCCTCCTTTTTGTTTAAAAGTTGTGGCCCAACATAGCCCAACACATGCACACTTTCTAAATTTAGCGTCGTGTTTTAAAAAAACTCACGTACGTATTTGCGTTTAAATTTCGGAATTGTATTTATTTATTTTTCGCAAAATAAATACGTACGTAATACTGCACAGCGAGTAATTAATTATTAATAAATATTTATTTTCTGAATAATTAAATTACGTCATGATATTAATTAAAACTGAGACTGCGTGATATTAATATTTGTGGATTTTAAACATTGCGTACGTGTTCGTAAATTGATCCTCGTAATATCTTCTGTAGTGAATTGTTTATTTCCTGAAGAAATAATACTTTCGTAATAATTAACACTTATAGTTATTATCTGAATAAATTATTACGTAACGTTTAATTTAAATATGTGATTGTACGTAATTAATGTTCGAGGACTTTTAAAGCGGGTTTTACAACTCTTCCTCTCTAAAAAAATAATTCGTCCTCGAATTAGAGACACAATAATGCTGTGGTTTTTACAATTCTTCCCCTCTAAAAGGAAAAATTCGTCCTCGAATTAAAGGTAATAAGCTGATGAAGTTATAAGAACTGAACTAACACGTAGGCTGAAAGGACATGTAAGCTGAGAGGATAATTCGTCCCCGAATTAGAATATAATGCTGCTGAAAAATATAAACGTGACATGATTGAAGTGAACATTGAGCCTAACATGACTAAAAGAATTAACCGAATTATTGAAGGAAAAGATGAGAGGTCCGGATGGACTCCTCCGTTCCGAGTGGCTTCCCGCTTAAAACGGCTCATTCAAGATCTAAACACAATGAAAACCTTGATTCTAATGACCCTGTCCCAACGATGCTAAATAGTTTCTCGTTCCATACATAAAATAGATTTTCTAAATCTGATAGAATGAATAAGTTATAACATGTAGGATACCTGAAACGGTACGTACAAATATCCTAAAAGGATAACATTTATCTCCCAATGTAAAGCTGCTGGAAACATATTGGGAAGGAATATGTGAACAATTGTGAACGTGTTACGTGAGTAATTGTGAACGTGGTTCGCGATTTTATGAGGAACGCTGTGTATGAAGTACACCGTGAATGTGATACGCGAAACATACTGTGAACGTGATACTAGAACATATCATGAACGTATACTGACTGAGGAGGGAATGCCAAATGATACGGCCTGAGGCGTGAAACGTCTGCATGGGTATGAAAAAGCTACGCTAAACTTGAGTATGGTTTTCTTAAAGTTTATGTATCTAAATCCAGTAAAAGTTGTGAAACGTGTATCGTAAGATCGAACACGAGTTTGATCGTGAACAATGTCATGAACGTGACTGTGGACTTAAATCATGAGATAACACAAAATATGAACTGAAATAATATCATAATGTGAATGTGATATGTATGCGTGAAGGTGAAAGTGAACGTGAACGTGATCGTGAATGTAAACGTACACGTGATTGTGAACATGAACATGAGCGTGAGCGTAAACTTTTATCTGACATGATTATTGATGGAATACCTTGAAATTATACAACTTACTACCGAATTTCTACAGACCCGTTACTGTGTAATCCTTTTGGATGAAAGAAAACGTATAGGCTGGTTAACTGGTCCACAATGACTTAGATATGATCATTCTTCTTCGGAGCCTGTGGTAATTGATAACAACCTTCAGGAAATCTTGTCTCACTTCTGTTCAAAATTTCTACTGGTTGTAATAACTCACTTAGTGTAACATCCCGCCTACTCTGACCACAATATTGTCCGCTTTACCCAGGCTCACCGTTTGCTTTGTGGTCCTCTTGTAATTACTTCCCGGCTGGTCACCCAACCTAGTACTACTCTTACATGAGCACGCTTAACTGCCACTTCCTAAGAACCCCACTTGCAGTAGACCACAAAACGTGTTGTGTCATGAGAAGGCGATTGTTATCTTATGAACCATGGATCTCTCCTTGCCACAGCCGATGTGGGATTTGCCTAGGATGTGACAATCACCCCCCTTCGGGACTCGTCGACCTCGATGAGGTTTTCCCCACCATCCCGAACGACTCAGGAGTGGCTCTGATACCACTTGTAACATCCATCTTACTGTGACTACAGTATTGTCCACTTTACCCGCAGGCTCACGGCTTTGCTGTGTGGCCCTCTTGTAAGTACTTCCCGGCTGGTCACCCACCCTAGTACTACTCTGACATGAGCACGCTTAACTACCAGTTCCTAAGAACCCCACTTGCAGTAGACCACAAAACGCGTTGTGTCATGAGAAGGCGATTGTTATATTATGAACCACGGATCTCTCCTGGCCACAGCCGATGTGGGATTTGCCTATGGTGTCACACTTAGCATGACGGTGTTCTATCTTGAACATGTGGTATGTCGGACATCTACATATGAATATAGCTACATCAATGTGTTATACTGCTTCTATCATAATTCTGCCTATAATTGTGGGACATTCTGGTGGAATCTGGATGAGTAGTCATGAAAGAATTATGAGTCTAGATATATTATACCTCTCAGAGCATATGATCTTATGGAATACAAAATTTAAGTGTAGGTCCTCTCCTTGATGCGTAAGCTTAGCCTTGGAAAGCTAATTGTGATAACTGTCAGCAATTTCCTCGGTAGCAGTCAAATGCGTCCTAGAAAATTTCGTACTTCAGTCACAGGCGTCAGTCTTAACCAATCTGATGATGGCCTTCACCTTCGCAGTATTTCTGAAATTTCTTTCTGCTAAAATAGGGTGGCTCAGAAATGCCACCTTGTTCAAATTAACTCATATCTAGAAATATGCGTATATAATTATCTCCTATCAGAGAATCTGTACAACTGTGAGAAGATGATTCTCGTGTTCTCCTCTAGATTTTAGCAAGTCTTGATGTTATCAATGAATATGCTGACGATTTTGTCTGAGAATTCATGGAAAATTTTTTCATACATTACATACTATAGCTGGAGTATTTGGGAGCTGAGAAGTATAAATCAAAATTTTGGAGAGGTCATAACGTGTGCAAAGGCATTATTGGACAACATCATGTTCTTTCTCTCACTACTGATGGTAGCATGATCGGAAATTGTTTTGGAAAAATGTTTAAGACATCGTAGCAGATCAGATAAACCTTCTATACGTGAGATGAACATCGATTACGGATGGTGATCTTGTAAAATATTTGGTGATCGATACATGATCTCATGTTACCGGCCTTCTTTCTGACAGACAGAAAACGATGCACCTTATGGTGGTGTGCTAGGGCGATTAAAGCCTCGTTCCGGTAACTCTTGCAGCTAATGTTGCAACTCTTTTAACTCAGCTGAAGTCCTACGATAAAGAGGTCTGAAAACAGTTTTTGTCCTTGAGACAAGCTCGATGTTAAACTCTGTCTCGTGGTTAGGAAGGATGAAGGTCTACGGAATTTATGGCCTATTCTATGTTATGGATTTGGTGGATTTATGTGGTTGATTGATTGATTAATAAAGAAGAAATGAAGGAATGAGATGAGGGATTAGAGAGAGAAAGGAGAGAAGGGAGAGAATTGTAGAGAGAGAAAGTAAAATGAATAAATGATTAAGTGTAAAATGGAATGAACAACCCCCTCCTAACATGCTAGGAGGGGTTATATATAGCCCACCCTACATGTGGGCTATATGGACTATACAATAAGTAAATAGATCACGAGCCCATTACATAATTGTCATTGGAGCGACCGATCCTTCATAAATACGTAAAACGTATTTCCAACAATCTCCCCCTAAGGGAGGTCGCTCCAAGTTACAAAGTTCTAAATAGTCTATAACTCGTGATCTATGCTAACTAAGATGTGACCGAGACTTTATTGGAAAAACGTATTTCCAACAATCTCCCCCTAAGGGAGGTCACATCTTTTTACAAAATCTTAAACCTAGCATCTATGCTTGAGTCTTCGATCTTGTTCTTGTGAATATGCTTGATGTGATCTTTGACTTTAGTCTTGAGCATGTTTCCTTGCCTTGACCTTGTGCATTCTTCACTTGTGATATTTGCCTCTTTGTGACTTCATGTTCCGCATACTTATACTTTTAAATTCTTGAAAGCTTCAGAGTTTGATACAGCGGAAGACTTGACCTTCAGGCTTTCTTGAATTTGTTGAAGTACTAATTGTATGTAGTATAAGCATGTGGTGACGACTTCTTCTGGATTGTACACCGCAATGCCACCTTCTTGTTACGCTGCATAAGACAGTTAGCAACAAAACAATATACACGGATGAAATGGCCTTGAACATTTCATTCTAATTCGGTAGCAATTTACCTCCGGTCGGTGAAGACCGTTGGACGATATTAAATATCGTACTTGTGGCAGGTAGTTTCAATAAAGAACATCCTTGACAAGATTTCGCGGGTAAACCCGTTCTCTTTACTCGACCGTCCAAAGCTGACTGCGAACGTAAAGAGTGGATCATTTGGATAATATTATCCGCATGATTTGAAGCCGTCAATTCATGTTCCTGGAACAAGTGAAATTCAATTAAGAACCGCACCATCGTTGCTTTCCAGTTGTCACTAGCTTGATTCATATAGAATCTTGCAAGTTACCTACCAAGTGCTGTTTGATGTTAACACTAGAAGGATTTCCACTCGTCACTGTGATCAATAAAGAGTCACTCTGAGTGTTCTGGCAAGATCATATGATAATGCGAAGAGGCCTGGAACGAGTTTAAGTTCAATTAAGAATTAAACCACTGTTGCTTTCCAGTTATCACAAGTTTGATTCATAAAGAATCGCACAAGTCACCTACCATGAGCTTTTTGATATTCGCTCAAGAAGGATTTCCATCTTCATTGTAAATACTTTCGTATTACTCGGATGTTCAGGCAAGATCATGAAGATTTTGCGTAGGACTCTTAAGATCGTTCTTACTTTTCACAGTGTGTGAAGAAGCAAGGAATAATGAAAGTGTGTCCTAATGAGATATTTGATCTCAAATGGCTCTAGACTCGATCGTGCATTTTGGATTTTTAGTGATCGGAGGCTGGAGAGGAGTGCCACCTTTTCAATATCAGTCTATTCGGAGTGAATAAACCAATAGATAATGTGTTGATCTCCGTGTGATTAAAACAAATACCTTTTGAGAGATATTTGAGTTAGCTGGGAAGGGTTGTGCATTGCATCACTGGGTCCATGACGTCTTTCTTCAATATCGAGAATCATTAACAAAAATGATCTCAATAGCATATGTATTGACCCGGTTTCTGCCTAAAGTTGTAAGGAGGGCTTCTTTCTTTACACCCTTTATCTTTACATTTCTTTTTCATTCTTCAACCCCTTCAATGCTTACCAATACGTCATCACTAGCACCTTGTTGTGATTGTTCCAGTGCTAACTTAAGTACTTGGTCGGCATTCAGCTACGTTCACAATCTTTCTCCATCTTTCCTAAGGACTACTATTTCTAGCTATGGAATGTCCTTGGGAAGATTCCTCCGGTTCAAGAGAAATCATTGGACTTTAACCTATCCTACCATCCTTATGTCACCACAATCTTCACCGTCGTGAATAGAGATGTTTTGGGTAAGTGTATGTCACCATGAAATCCATTTTGAAGTGCAAATCCATTTTGCTCCCCCTTAACATATGCTACGATATTCGAAAACATTTCGCACATGTCGGGATGAGCTAACACGTTAAGTCAAACCATTTATGATTGATCATATCCCATATTAAATCACATTTTCTCCCCCATATTAAAAATATTAACCCAATCGATGTTTTTAATATCAATTGATTTAATAGCATTTTAAGAAAATTTGGGAAGAAAAATGCAAATCCAATTATCTTCATGAGTTACACAAGCTCCCCCTCAAATTAATGAGGGTGTGCTGAAACGTAAATTAAATACCTTTTAAACACAAGTGTAAGGTATTTATTACGTGCAAAGATCATATATAATAATGAATTCACAAGATTAGCAATGTACGAGGTTGGACCTGAATAATGGAGAACAGCATATGAAAGAAGCACATGGTTCTTGTTCACGAATGTTGGTCACCTCGTCACGTCCCCGAGAAAATTAATTCTCGTTGTAGAGTCAAAGCTTTCCGGTGAAATGCTTGACTTGATTATGAAAAGCGGGTTGCTATCTGAAATAATAGCAAACCATTTTGAGCATGTTTTAAAAGGTTGAACTTCTGCTCGAACTTTATTTACAACCCCGTGTCATTATTGAATGACATTTCTAGGTTCGTAAATATTATCGATTCCAGAAGACATGCTCTTTTTATCAAAACATTTTTGAACACACAATTTTGAAAGATTTAGAAAAACCTTTTGAGAAATTCTCGAAAAATTGTGTTCAAAGTTTTGAAAAACAATTACTTGAGCTTAAGATGTTGAATATCTTAAAAGCAAGCTCAAGTCCGAGAAGTTGTGAACTTCCCGTTGTTAAGGATAAGTTACCATCGGCGATAAACTTTCCTTTTATCTGAAGGACGAGTCCTAAGCTGACATTTACTTAGAAGTCGTGTTCATGAGCTTGAAAACTTTGATTGTTTTAACTGAAAGCTCATGACCGAGAAAGGTTAATTTCTCGTTACAAGGAGAAGTTCTCTTAGTTAAAAGATACACTTTCCTTTATGAGCTTAAAACTTCAAATGTTTTAAGACAAGCTCATGATCGAGAAAGGTGAATTTCTCGTTAAGAGGATAAGTTATCATAAACGATAAGCTTTCCTTTATTTTAAGTTCGAGTTACAGTCTGACATTTAACTGTAAGTCATTTACACGAGCCTAAAACCTTTGAATGGTTTAAATGTAAGCTCGTGTCCGAGAAAATTTAATTTCTCGTTGTAAGGATAAGTTTATCATCGGCGATAAACTTTCCTTTATTTGAAGCACGGGTTACCATCTGATATTTAATGATAAACCATTTACACGAGCTTAAAACCTTTGAATGGTTTTAGGGTAAGCTCGTGTCCAAGAAAAATTAATTTCTTGTTAAGAGGGTAAGTTATCGTTGCGTAGATAAACTTCCCTGTCTCTGAAGTCTGGGTCGTCGTCTGTCATTTAACGAGGAGCCATTGTGCATGAGCTTAAAAAACTTGGAATGTTTTTGATATAAGCTCATGCCCGAGAAAAATGAATTTCTCGTTTTTAGGATAAGCCATCATCGGGATGAACTTTCCTTTCTTTGAGGATCGAGTTACAGTCTGTTATGTGACTGTAAGTCCTTGTTTGCAGCTTAACCATGAATCCCCTGAGACATTTGTTTCTCTGATATCTGCTTCTTCAGCAACCAAACTCTAAGAGTGTCCTTAGTTGAACGGTACACAACGATTGGACCGCTTCGTTCTTTTGGAACATCAACTTTGGTACCTGCAATCTCATTAGGAATTTGCATGCTTTGACGTGGGTTAGCGATATTTATTTTTGAAGCACGTGGGGGTTCACAGTTGGCTTTACTTGTGTCATAGGTGGCCTGAGGGGATGATTCACTTGTCTTAGTTGGCAAACGTTTCCTTTTATAGAAAACCTTAAGTTCAGGCTTAAGTGATGTATCATCCTTTGCAATTTCCTCCCTAGTAGTCTTTGTAGAATCAGAGACTATCCTAGTTAAAGGGCACTCGTTTCCTACAAGAGTGAAAGATCTACCAGTGGGGCGCCACATTTTACCAACGGGTTTGATTTTAGCGACCCACTGGGATTTAAGTCTAGCACGGGAGTTCACCTCATTAAGCAATTTTTTGATACAAGCATCATGATTTGCCGTAAAGACACATTTTCTACATGTTTTACAAGTAGCATATTTAATGTCCGAGTAAGATCTAGAATCCCTAGATGATGGATTGATGCTCCTAGGATTGGACATGCTACGGTTAGCAGTGTTGGGTAAACTAGAAGGCATCTGACTAGGTTTGAAATTCCTATCTCTTACATGTGTCTTTTGCTTAGCTTCCCTAAGATCAGATTCATGGCAGACGTCATTTGAACTAGTTCTAGACGTGGTCTTGGTATTTTTAGGGAAACTAGAGGCAATCATATGATTTGGTCTTGCTAAAGCTGGAGTGATCACATTGGGCCTAGTTGCTGGAGTAACTGGTCTAATAAGATGAACCAAATCAACTTGGGAGGCTAACCGCGGTCTCGAGGATTGTGGTCGCTCGGATCTAAATGCAGTAGGTTGTCTGACAATCGGTTGTCTGACGAACTGATTTGTAGGCGGTTTCCCCAAGATTGATGGTTTTTCAAGCTTAGTGTCCACACTAGGTCCGTTACTTTTCCTTAACTCGTTTTTCAACGCAGCTATAGCAAAAACCTTTTCCTGTACTTGGGCTTTTAAAGTCTCATTCTCTTTGACCAAGTTATCTTGGGATGCCAACTTAGATTCAAGCAGTTGAATTTGTTTCAAAAAATTATCTTTTTCAGCTTTAGAATCTAGAACAGTTTGATCCAATTTTCTTTCAAGAACAACGTTTGACTTTTCAAGTTTTTCAAAGTATGTTTCAAATTTGTCCGTTTTCTTAGAAAATTCAAGTTTGGCATCCTCAAGGTCTTTAGATTGCCGAGCTACGATCGTTTCGAGCTCTTTAATCTTAGAATCAGAATCAGTTAACGAGGCAGTTATAAAGCATTTATCATGATGAACTGTAGCATTTTGAACACTTTCTCCCCCATTATGACTCACATCGGATGAATCATAAGTGGTATTTCTATCACTCTTGTCCATCCCATGTTTGTCATAATTAGGTTCAGAATGCTCAATATGCGGCATGTCATCAGCATATACATCATAAACCACATTACACTGTACCATGTTTGCAGGCTCTGCGTCATAAATGGGTAAGGTGTCATCAAGAGAAATCTCGTGAACATTTCCTGACGTGCCACTGGTATCATGTTGGCCTCCTGATTCCGTGCTCTTGGCATTGATAGGCTCCAAGTTTTCAACCGTATGACCATTCTCCTCTTGCATCTGCGGCATTGATTCTTGTACTCCATTATCATACGTTTGCTGAAGTCGAGATCTTTCATAAATCGAAGACGAGACCGAAGTCATGAGTTTCAATATTGTATCACGAAAAACTCGAAGCTCGGTATGCGTATCTCGAAGAAATGATTGGCAAAGCATCGAACTTTCAGACTTGATGATATTAAATTGGAGGAAAGGCGTGAGTTGTGTCACAAGAGCCTTATAAGCAAGTGCCGATGCAGAGTGATTAAAGTTTTCATTGTTGAGTTGCTCTGCCAGTTGGGGCAAGATGGTAAAAATTGAGTCGATGAATATATGACGATCTTGTCCAAAGATTGTCAAAAATTCGCTCCCTCCTTGAAGGCGTGAAAGAGTGACTAGATGATATTGAAGCATTTGAAATGAATTTATACCACTTTCTTTAGCTTTGTCGTGCATTCGATGCAAGTCTCCCTTTTTAAGTGTCGAATTTAACGAGTCCATTGAAAATCGAGGAAATTCGATTTGACTCAAAAGATGTTGTCGGCTCAAACGATTATTAAACCCGATCAAAAATCTGTAGTCGCTAAAAATAAAACCCGTCACGTTGACTCGTCACTTTGTCTTCAAATCCGGCCACAATAACGTTTAACCCGATAAATATTTTTCACGTTAAACTTGGAAAATACCCGCTTCGACACGATTTGCCAAAAATTACTAAACAAAATGCTAAAAATATAAAAGTGACAAAATAAAAATATAAAAGTGAAAAAAATAAAATGTAATATTTTAAAATAAAAAAGGATTAATAAAAAAATAAAAAAAAATAAATAAACTTTTTAAAAAAAATGAAACGGATATTTATATATATTGAAAAAAGTCAATATTGTGTCATACAAAAAAACAAAGTAACCAAAAAAAAAACGTTTGCTTGAAAAAAAAAGAAAATAAAGTAAGATTAAAATAAAAATAAATAATAAAAAAATCTGATACAAATCCTTGTTTTCTCCGTCCAAACAACACGTGGCCGAATATATTAAAAAAATAAGCCTAGTTTTCTCCGTCACTTTCGTTTATCTCTCTCTCTCTCCTCAATATAAAAAACGTGGCCTCCCTACCTTGTTTCTTCCGCCCATATAATCTTATCTCTCTTCTCTCCTAAACACACACACAGAAAAAAAAAACAGTCACCCTAACATAATCTCAATCCCTTGTATCTCTCTCTCTCTCCTTCACATAATGTAACCGCCGTCACAAAACCAATCTCATCCCATATTCTTTGTTAAATCCTCCCAGATACTCCTCCTCCAAAAACTTGCTATTATCTTCAAAGCAAATCGGCTTCAAGATCTTAGAAAAGGTCTCGGGTAGGTTTATTTTGTCTTTTCTTTAATGTTTTTGAGTCTCTCTTCTTCTGTCGTGTCTTTCTGTAATGAGTCTAGAGTGAGTGGTTTTGAGGTGTGAGTGAGGGGTTTGTTTTGTGTTGTGAGGGTTTTTGGGTTTTGATGGGATGCGAGAGGTGTGTAAGGGTGTGTCGAGGGTTGGTGGTTGTGGGTATGATGGGTGTTTATGTGTTGTGTGTTTGTTTATGTATGTTTGTTGGTGTGTGTGTTTGTTTGGGAGATGTTTCTGTCAAGATTTGGGTTTGTGAGGTTTTAGTGATAGGAGAGGTGAATCAGTCGTGAGGGTTGAGGGTGTCGGTGAGGGAGTGAGGGGCGAGGGTGTTTGAGGGAGTTGTGGGGTTGAGAGTTGGGGTTTGTAGGGGTGAGTCGAGGGTGTATTGGGTGGGTAATACGAGAGACGTTGGGTGTTCGAGGCGAGAGATTGTGAGGGGGGTGTCGAGAGGTTGTGAGATGCTGTCGAGAGGTGAGTTTGTTTGTGTCGAGGGAGAGGGTTTTCGAGTGTCGGGAGTAGTGTAAACAATGAGAGTCAGATGGTGTGGTTTTCAGAAAAATGAGTCGAGAGTTAATTTTTGGGAAGGTTAAAAAATGGTGTGGTTTGAAAAATGAGTCTAAGGTCTTGTTTTTTAGGTTTTGTGGTCGAGAGTGAGAATGGTTTGTAAAAGAGTTTGTTTGTTCGAGTCTTGTCTTTTTGGTGTTGG
Source organism: Glebionis coronaria (assembly GCA_025667525.1). Lineage (NCBI taxonomy): Eukaryota > Viridiplantae > Streptophyta > Magnoliopsida > Asterales > Asteraceae > Glebionis > Glebionis coronaria. The sequence goes on along the minus strand of CM046875.1, from coordinate 249,861,560 downwards.
AGTCGAGTGTGATGGCTGTGTTTTGGCCGAGAGAATACGAGAGTATTGGTCGGGTGATACGAGAGTATGGGTTAGGGTAAAAAGAGAGAGTGTGTAAGAGAGTTTGTTTGTGTCAGATTTGTCGAGTCAAGGTTTTTGGTCTTGTGTGTTGAGTGAAAGTGACAAAGGGAAGAGGGTCTGTGTGTCGAGAATGTTTCGAGATGTTTGGATTGATGTAGAGTCCGAGTGTGAGAGTTCGAGTCTGGTGAGTTGTGTGTGCGTCGAGGGTTTTGAGGGAGTCGAAAGTATTGTGGGTTTTGAGTCGAGGGTGAGGAATCGAGAGATTCGAGTGGTGTCCGAGTCTGGTTCGTTGAGAATGAGGGTCTTGATGGTCGAGAGAGCGAGTGATGTTGTGAGGGTCGAGTCTTGAGTGAATCGAGGGTGGGTGATTGTGTTTAGGTGTGGGTTGTCTTGGGTCTGAGTCAAAAAAGTGGTGAGACGAAGGTGTTTTGGTTAGGGTGGGTAAATGAGTGTTTTAAAATTGGAGTCGAGTCAAAAACAAAAATTCCCGTTATGTTTGAATGGATTGCTTCATTCGGAAGAGTTCCGAATCGGAACTTTGTTTCGTTCGGAACTTTGTTTCGTTCGGAACTTTGTTTCGTTCGGAACAGTTCCGAATCGGAAGAGTTTGATTCGGAAGATTTTGATTCGGAAGAGTTCCGAATCGGAAGTGTTTGGTTCGAAAGTTTGCTTGATCCGGAACTTCTAGATTCACTCGAAAACCTTGATACCAAATAGGAACTCGGAACTTTTTGACAGATTTGATGGGACTGAGATATTTGGACAAATTTGGACAAATGGACAAAATATGATAACCAGGAAACAGTTGACAGTTTGACAGATGACCAAGAAAGAAAAACTGACTAAAAAATTTATATAAAAATCTGATAAAGATAAAAATAAGATAAAAAATAAAAATAAAAAAAATAGAAAACTGAATATGAAAAACTGGATAAAAGAGAAAATGGATATACGAAAAATAAATAAATAAAAAAAAAATAAAAAAATACAAACTTTAAAAGAAAAAATTGATAAAATGATAAAAACTTTTTATAAAAAAAAACTACAAAATTAAAAAGAGAAAAACAAAAAGACTTTTATATAAAAAAAACACCAACTTTTTTATAAACACAAACTTTTTAATGTTTTATATAAGAAAAATTTGATTTTTATATAAAAATTTATGATTTTTTATCTAAAAAGTAATTAAATTTAAAGACTTGATGTGATTTAACATATAAAAACACAAACTTTTTATAAAAAATACAAACTTTTTAAAATTTAAGCATGATTAAATCAAAACCCACCAAAATCAATCAAAATAAAAGAAGAATAAACCAAACTAACCATGGCTCTTGATACCAATTGAAGGTCTACGTAATTTATGGCCTATTCTATGTTATGGATTTGGTGGATTTATGTGGTTGATTGATTGATTAATAAAGAAGAAATGAAGGAATGAGATGAGGGATTAGAGAGAGAAAGGAGAGAAGGGAGAGAATTGTAGAGAGAGAAAGTAAAATGAATAAATGATTAAGTGTAAAATGGAATGAACAACCCCCTCCTAACATGCTAGGAGGGGTTATATATAGCCCACCCTACATGTGGGCTATATGGACTATACAATAAGTAAATAGATCACGAGCCCATTACATAATTGTCATTGGAGCGACCGATCCTTCATAAATACGTAAAACGTATTTCCAACAAAGGAATTTCTAGAAAACCTTGTGAAATGACATCTGGAAACTTTAGGATTTTCTGCTGATCATGAATTTAAGGAATTTCAGAAGTGAATTTATAACTGGTAGCTGAAAAGTCTTTGTAGCTTTGGAATAATAAGTCACTTGCTGTAAAGTATAACAACTTGTATTGATTTTCTGGTTGAAAATAAAATGACTATATTTGGGATTTAGTAAGACGGATCTCGTCGTTAACTGAAAGGAAAACCTTAATAAATATGGGTGGTAATTAGGAGTATTTTCTGGCTGGGTGGTAGGTAATACCTAATTTAAGATAAAGCTGACATATGAATACGTGAAGTAAATGTGGCGACTTTCACTAAATGTGTTCGTCTGTAACCTCACAGAATGAATACTGCGTGTCTAACCTGAATAATACTCTAGTGGTGGTAACTGAATTTTTAATGGTCTGATTTATACGTGGCATGGCCAACAACGGGTATACCCTCTTGGAGGGTACCCTGAATTTCTGAGGGTCTGGTTTAGAAACATATGAAGTTATGAGTCTTAACTCGTGTCTTAGTAGGTGAGTCTGGATGAGGTTAAAAATTTTCTGGTAACTACTAGAGTTGGCGGACCGGTTAGAATGCTGACCTTTATATTTCTGGTCACGTCCACTCCGGAGTCCCGATGGCTACTGACTGATAAATATAAGCACGGTGGTTGTCAATACCGCTTTCTCTATCAGTTTCACGACGGTGATTATTAAGGCCGAGATTCCTGTAATTATTCTGCTGAGTGGCCGGCTGGGTACCGGTTCTCACTCTTTTGAATGAAGGTTAGCTGAGTGAAGTGTGACATCTAGCTGACAAAGTAAAAGCATTGAATAGAATGGTAGTGCCTAATGGTTGAAGTTTATTCTTGTCAGAAATTTCAAATTTATAGTTTTCGTCCTTGTTTTGTAGAGTCTTCATAGTATAAAAAACATCAACATCTTGAGAAATCTCCAAAGTATAAGCAACATCAGCATTTGTAAGGTCTTCAATATGTTAGCAGCATCAGTACCTGGTAAAATCTTCAACTCACGAGCAACATCAAAATCTAGTAGAATATCGACAAGTGGAAACGCCTGAGATGATTGCGGATCGATTAGCAATATCCATGGAGTAGGGTACACGAAGTACACATAGACTACTGTACATGACGTATAAAAATGAATACTGCACATGTAGCATATCTGAGACACTATACGTGGAGTACACATGAAATACTGTACATGCAGCATAATTGAGACACTGTACATGGGGTATATATGGAATACTGTACATGGCACTTTTGGAAATTTTTTTGGGATGATCGATAATGGTGTCAATTGTCTAACATGATCAAAGAAATAAATTGATTTAAACGGTAGTAAACTGAACTGAAATGAGTAACATGATAGCCTAGTAATTCCTGCGTAGGCTTAATGTTGGTTGTATAGAGGTTCAAGAATATGATTAAACGGAATTTCAATAATGGCCAGCATGAAGACATGACTGATGGAGACCAAACATGATTTATTATGAAAACAGGATTTTACTATAGCCCTTCTATATCTTAGCATGAAAACATCATCACCTTGCTGAAAACATAATTCTCATAAGGAGACATTAACTTAATCAGCATGAAACGACATCCACGTGAGGGTATGAAAACTTGATTGTTACAAAGAACATAAAAGTATAATAGATTGAAGTTTTACATCAACTGATGTGGATGGCTATGGTTCAATCCACAAAATTTAAAGAAGAAAACATGTAACTAAGAATGGGCGATTCTGGTTCGATCCATACTTCTCAAAATTTCATGAGAACTGTCATGTATAGAAATTTACAATCTGAGACTAAATATGGTTGGCTGTAGTCCAATCCATACTTGTTAGAATTTTCTAACATGTCATGCTATTACAAAGGTGAACAACTATGAATTGGTTCACAAAATAACATTCGACTGAAAAAGCATGAAATTTGACTTGAGAAATGGTGAACACATATGGGTCAGTTCACCTAACAACATTCGACTGAAAACATGAATCTGTCATGAGTAAGGGTAAATGCCTATGGGGGTCGGTTTACCAATACAAAAATTCGTAGAAAGGCACATGCGACTAAATATGGCCAGTCCTGTATCAACCTTTTACTTAGTCAAAATTTGTGAAAACTGACTGATAAATGCATGAGAAATATGAAAGATAACAACGCCAAAATTTGGGAAGTTCCTGGTGACTACCCACTAGTCACAAGTCAAGTTTTAGAGCCTACAAGTCGAATCCTGGCTCTGATACAATAATTGTAATACCCCACTTGAATATGTGGACCGTTACGTGTATTTATGGCGTGTCGTCAAAGCATAAGGTAAATGTCCTAAAACATTAACTGACCATAAAGGAAATACCAGAATCAAAAATCAGTAATCCAAATAGAAGCTCAAAACAAAAGTAAATACTGAAGGAAAGGACTAAACAACGTCCAAATAAGCAAAGTAATGTAAGAAGTGCATCAATTAGGTATGTACCGACAGAATTGTAATTGGAGTAATAGTCTTAATAACGTATAAAAATGAACGTGTCTAGTAAATATCATTTGTTTGAATTTTTGGTGTGAGTTTATATGAACTTTGAGTGTTCTTAATTATATATACATACAGTACTTAATGGTACTTGCAAGTGTTGATTCATTTCGCGTTGTTTGTTAGGTGTTGTATTTGATTTCCCGTGGCATCCTCGTCGTCGGTGATTGTTTTCGTCTACGTCTTTGCTAATACTACCACTACTACTTAAGGTGAGTCTATATCCTCGCTTTCTACTATTTTTCAATGATTTTTACCCGCGAGGGGGATACATGCTATTTAAATAAAAAGGAACATAAGTCGTGAATGATTATTGGACCCGAATGATGTCTTGAATTATGTTAAGTAGCTAGTTGCTAAAAGGCCCTAAATTCATGAACCGTTAACTTTTGTTTAATACTTGTGTGGATTGGAAATAGCCGCTTGAACATTTGATAGTACTATTGGTTTGAAGACCCTATCCTAGACGAGAGCTAGTACGTTGAGTACCCTCTGCGTATGGATAACTTGTGTTGCAAAAAAGGTATAATTGGCAACGAATACCTAACAGGGGTAATGACTTTACTTAAATTATGCCGGCATTTGGCGTGGGTAATTAGTTTATAGGGTCGGTGTCATGATCTTAAACATAATTAAATAGCTTATGCTATATCAAGTAATACCAATATAATAGTTTGTAATGATAAACATACTATTGAATAATCGTGAATGATTTTTATACTTATGTTCAATTGTGATTTTGTAAACCTATTGATCTCGCTCAACATTATTTGTTGACGATTTTAAGCATGTGTTTCAGGTAATCAAGGATGATTGTGGCGGAGCATGCTATGGATGTTGTTGTGGCTTATGGGCGGTCTAACTTATTTTCCTCCCTTTTCTTAATGACAATTTATATTTCATGATGTCTTGTAAAACAATTTGGTCGGTTTTAAGGGGTTGAGATTTATGGGGACCTAACGCTACTATTTTTCAATGATTTTTACCCGCGAGGGGGATACATGCTATTTAAATGAAAAGGAACATAAGTCGTGAATGATTATTGGACCCGAATGATGTCTTGAATTAAGTTAAGTAGCTAGTTGCTAAAAGGCCCTAAATTCATGAACCGTTAACTTTTTTTTAATACTTGTGTGGATTGAAAATAGCCGCTTGAACATTTGATAGTACTATTGGGTTGACGACCCTATCCTAGACGAGAGCTAGTACGTTGAGTACCCTCTACGTATGGATAACTTGTGTTGCAAAAAAGGTATAAATGGCAACGAATACCTGACAGGGGCAATTTATATTTCATGATGTCTTGTAAAACAATTTGGTCGGTTTTAAGGGATTGAGATTTATGGGGACCTAACGCTACTCTGTTATTATTTTGGGGTTTGAAAACTATTAGACAATGTTGTTGTAATTTAACTTTGTTTAAATTTACTTAATGTCCAAACGTCTCTTTTGAGTCGTTCAATATGGCTTGTGTGTCATTATTCTTTGACTAGCACCCAATTGTGATATTTCGCTGTGCATGGTAAATTGGGGGTGTTAGATAATTAAATTAATAACACAAAACAATATAATTAAATTCAAATATAAAACTTATTTATAAAAAGATTTAATTAAACTAAGTAAATCCTTGTGTTTTTATGTGTTCGTGTATTCCCGAATTCGCGCTTTAAAATCCTTCCCCGAGACACCCATATCTCTAGTTAAACCAAACCAGTCCCAATACGTGGTCCCCCTACTGACGTCAGCCATAGAGTCGCCACTAGCCTTGTGCCAGTTGGGACCGTTGTCTAAGCAGTACCCATTGCTTGTCATTATTCCCACTGCTTATAATATAGTTCCCACTGTTTGGCTTTATGTTCCCACTGTTTATATACCCTTGTTGGTTCCTACTGGTTTACAGACCCAAACACCCCTGCGTCTAAAACCAACACCCCTGGTAGCTTCTTTGTTTCGTTGTTGTCCATCCCAAACCCACAGCCTAATGGTTGGTCATAGAAAACAAACACCGAACAAACCCGCACCCCTGTTTGTGGTCACGGCTGGCAAAAAAAACCACACCGAGACCTATTGGTCTCAGTTTTCCTGATTTCACCCAAAACCCGATACCCCCTGTGTTTGTGGTTTACGTCTAACATCAAAAGCCACCACCAAGAGTCCTTGACTCTCGGTTTTGCTGAAACCAACACAAACCCGACACCCCCTGTGTGTATTCGTGATAAATCAAACAGAAAGTAGGGAAAAGAAACGCAATTGGGGTTTACCTTGGTATACGTGAAAGGAAAAGGAACCAAACGATATCAAGCTCGATCCTTGGACTAAACTCACGAATGTTTTCCTGATTCTTGATGTTTTGTTCCTCGGTAAAAAGAAGAAAAATAAAAAAAGAACGACAGCTAGATTAGGGTTTTATTACTGCTTTGTTCGTCTCCAAAAAATTAAACACTTCCTCCGTTTGTATATGTTACCCGGCCTAGACCAAGGAATGGGCCACAACCCATTTTCCTTTCCTCCTTTTTGTTTAAAATTTGCGGCCAAACATTGCCCAACACATGCACACTTTCTAAATTTCGCGTAGTGTTTTAAAAATACTCGCATACGTATTTGCATTTAAATCTTGGAATTGTATTTATTTATTTTTCGGAAAATAAATACGTACGTAATACTGTACAACCAGTAATTAATTATTAACAAATATTTATTTTCTGAATAATTAAATTACGTCATGATATTAACTAAAACTGAGACTTCGTGATATTAATATTTGTGGATTTTCAACATTGTGTACGTGTTCGTAAATTGATCCTCGTAAATATCATCTGTCGTGAATTATTTATTTCCTGAATAAATAATACTATCGTAATACTTGAATTAACACTGTTAGTTATTATCTGAATAAATAATTACGTGACGTTTAATTTAAATCTGTGATTGTACGTAATTAATGTTCGAGAACTTTTAAAGCGGGGTTTACAACTCTTCCTCTCTAAAAAATAATTCGTCCTCGAATTAGAGGCACGATAATGCTGTGGTTTTTACAATTCTTCCCCTCTATAAGGAAAAATTCGTCCTCGAATTAAAGGTAATAAGATGATGAAGTTATAAGAACTGGACTAACACGTAGGCTGAAAGTACATGTAAGCTGAGAGTATAATTCGTCCCCAAATTAGAATATAATCCTGCTGAAAAATATAAACGTGACATGACTGAAGTGAACAGTGAGCGTAACATGACTGAAATAATTTAACCGAATTATTGAAGGAAAAGATGAGAGGTCCGGATGGACTCCTCCGTTCCGAGTGTTTTCCCAATCGAAACGACTCCTTCAAGATCTAAACACAATGAAAACCTTGGTTCTAATGACCATGTCCCGACGATGCTGAATAGTTTCTGGTTCCATACATAAACTTGTTAAAATGACTTGGATAATTTGATATACAGTAAGGTATGTGACTTTTACATATGTGAGAGTTGGCCACTCAATGGAATCCATAAAATGAGTGACATATGATCAAAACATTATTAAGGTTCAAATCTATATGGTCTGTTTTGGACGAACTATTAGAGACATTTAGCGGTTGATTGAGCATTAGCTAAAGAGGAGTTAATTGTAGCACATATCATGTAGTTTGTGCTGCCCAAAAGATGATCTTCAATATTCTTGTAAAACTCAAGATATGGTAAAAATGGTGAAAGTGAGTTTCATAATCAGATTTGTAAAATAAAAGTATATATTATAAAATTAGCACTCAAGTAAAACTAATATAAAATGTATACCTAAAACCCACTAACTCATATAATACTTATAAATAAGTATATACTTTGATAAGTAAATGTAACATTTTATAAAAATGGCAATTTGATATGTTTTATAAGTTACAAAACTATATACATAAGTTTTACATCTTTTCGGCCAAAACCGAAAGATTAACGTTTTCGTCAATTAAAACTTAGACGGTCGGACCCGTCTAATGTAAACTTTTTATAACTTATCTACTGATGTATAAGTACATTTTACAAGTAAAAACTGATAAAACCCGAGCCTTAAAACATATGGACATTAACGGGTCAAAGTAGCCTTATTGGACTATTAACCCAACTAAATTGGCTAAACACTAATGGACTTACTCAATGGGCTTAACCCACTTGGGCCCAACATGTGAGTATAGGGCTGATATTATAAGTATAATTGGATTAATATAATGTATTGGGCTTATAATGGGCTTATTGGGCCTCAACATGAAACAAGTTAAACTAGTGCAACTAGTATAAAAATTTACCAACACATAACACTATAATATTGAATAAAGATGTAAAATCCCACTTGATCATCATTATACGTATAAAATCATCATATATATACATAGCCATTATTTTTATAGAGTCATTGGACAAAAGTCTAAGACCGAGTATTATTTATATAGGTTTCCGTGATCGAAGCACGCCCGTCACCGATAACCCGCCTTTCATAATCAACATGAGTTCATAGCCTCGCACTCTTTTAAATGTTTTATAAAATGTTTTGTAAACCCACGAGGGAGATAAGATGGTAGTTTTTAATAAAAATAAAACACAAGTAGTCCCGATGGTATGCTTATTGATATGGACCCGAATGATGCTATGACCCACTAAATGGGATGAAAAGGATTATTATAGTTAGGTTATGTCACTTAAAGTCCCATTAGCATGAATTGTGAACTACCGGGATTTAGTAGACGCTTATGCATATAATAGTACTATTTGGGGAAGATCACCCCAGTGCGCGCCTTGACGGTTGATCCCCGTCATACCACATTGATTGGTAAGCGAATTTATGTATGAGAAGATTTACATAGAGTGATTTTTATGGCGACACGCTAACTTAGATGGGCAAATTGTTTGTTGGGTTCGCGGCCCGTTGTTTGTGATAGTAAGGTAACAATGTCATGCGGCTAATAATAATCCAACAACACAATCCAATAACGACATGAATAATGATAATAATGTTACCAATAATGGTAATATTGAGACTACGGTTTCATAGATGGTTTGAGATGTATGATTTGATTTATATATTGCATGACTAGCAATACGAGGACTTACTTCTGATATTATACTTGTGTTCTGATTTCTATGACTGTTTTATGTAACGGTTTTATTAAACTCTATGAATTCACTCGGCATTCGCTGATATAATTTTTGCATGTTTTATCTCAGGTGCTTGAAGGTAACTTTGATGGAGATCGACTCTGATCGCCCACATAATAAAATTATTCATTCGATCTATGTTTTGTAAACTTTATGACTGTGTAATTTGGAGACCTGTTGTACACTTAAAAATTATATTTCGAATGAATGTATGTTAAACCTTGTACAACCATTTTTATGCGTTGTCTATGATTTGAGTTATTGTGCTATCCCGTAACACTCTATTGACTCTTCCGCTGACCCGATGCGAAATTTGAGAGTGTTACAATGAACATAGATTATGAATGGTGATCTTGTAAAATTTTCGGTGATCGATAGATGATCTCATGTCACCGGCCTTCTTTCTGATAGACAGAAAATGATGCACCTTATGGTGGTGTGCTAGGGCGATTAAAGCCTCGTTCCGATAACTCTTGCAGCTAATGTTGCAACTCTTTTAACTCAGTTGAAGTCCTACAATAAAGAGTTCTGAAAACAGTTTTTGTCCTTGAGACAAGCTCGATGTTAAACTTTGTCTCGTGGTTGGGAAGGAATTTATGGAAAACCTTGTGAAATGACATCTGAAAACTTTAGGATATTCTGCTGATCATGAATTTAAGGAATTTCAGAAGTGAAGTTATAACTGTTAGTTGAAAAGTCTTCGTAGCTTTGGAATTTGCTGTAAAGTATAACAACTTGTATTAATTTTCTGGCAGAAAATAAAATGATTATATTTGGGATTTAGTAAGACGGATCTCGTCGTTAACTGAAAGGAAAACCTTAATAAATATATGTGGTACTGTGGAGTCTTTTCTGGCTGGGAGGTAGGTAATACCTAATTTAAGATAAAGCTGACATATGAATACGTGAAGTAAACGTGGCGACTTTCACTGAATGTGTTCGTTTGTAACCTCACAGAATGAATACTGCGTGTCTAACCTAAATAATACTCTAGTGGTGGTAACTGAATTTTTTATGGTCTGATTTATACGTGGCATGGACAACAACGGGTATACCCCCTTGGAGGGTACCCTGAATTTCTGAGGGTTTGGTTTAGAAACATATGAAGTTATGAGTCTTAACTCGTGTCTTAGTAGGTAAGTCTGGATGAGGTTAAAAAAATTTTGGTAACTGATAGAGTTGGCGGACCGGTTAGACTGTTGACCTTTATATTTCTGGTCACGTCCGCTCCGGAGTCCCGATGGCTACTGACTAATAAATATAAGCACGGTGGTTGTCATTACCACTTTGTCTGTTAGTTTCACGACGGTCATTATTAAGGCCGGGATTCCTGTAATTATTCTGTTGAGTGGCCGGCTGGGTACCGGTTCTCACACTTCTGAATTAAGGTTAGCTGAGTGAAGTGTGACATCTAGCTGACAAAGTAAAAGCATTGAATAGAATGGTAGTGCCTGATGGTTGAAGTTTATTCTTGTCAGAAATTTCAAATTTATAGTTTTCGTCCTTGTTCTGTAGAGTCTTCATAGTATAAACAACATCAGCATCTTGAGAAATATCCAAAGTATCATCAGCATCAGCATTTGTGAGGTCTTCAAAGTGTTAGCAGCATCAGTACCTGGTAAAATCTTCAACTCACGAGCAGCATCAAAATCTGGTAGAATATCGACAAGTGGAAACGCCTGAGATGATTGCGGATCGATTAGCAATATCCATAGAGTAGGGTACACGAAGTACACCTGGACTACTGTACATGACGTACAAAAATGAATACTACACATGTAGCATATCTGAGACACTGTACGTGGAGTACACATGAAATACTATACATGGAGCATAATTGAGACACTATACATGGGGTACATATGTAATACTGTACATGGCACTAGTGGAAATTTTATGGGATGATCGATAATGGTGATTGTCTGACATGATCAAAGAAATAAATTGATTTAAACGGTAGTAAACTGAACTGAAATGAGTAACATGATAGCCTTGTAATTCCTGCGTAGGCTTAATGCTGGTTGTATAGAGGTTCAAGAATATGATTAAACGAAATTTCAATAATGGCCAGCATGAAGACATGACTGATGAAGAACCAACATGATTTATTATGAAAACAGGATTTTACTGTGACCCTTCTGTATCTTAGCATGAAAACATCATCACCTTGTTGAAAACGTAATCCTCATAAGGAGACATTAACTTAATCAACATTAAACGACATCTACGTGAGGGTATGAAAACTTGATTGTTACAAAGAACATAAAAGTATAATCGATTGAAGTTTTACATCAAATGATGTGGATGGCTATGGTTCAATCCACAAATTTTAAAGAAGAAAACATGTCACTAAGTATGGGCGATTCTGGTTCGATCCATACTTGTCAAAATTTCATGAGAACTGTCATGTATAGAAATTTACAATCTGAGAATAAATATGGTTCGCTGTAGTCCAATCCATACTTGTCAGAATTTTCTAAAATGTCATGCTATTAAAAAGGTGAACAACTATGAATTGGTTCACAAAATAACATTCGACTGAAAAGCATGAAATTTAACCTGAGAAATGGTGAACGCATATGGGTCAGTTCACCTAACAACATTCGACTGAAAACATGAATCTGTCATGAGTAAGGGTAAACGCCTATGGGGGTCGGTTTACCAATACCAAAATTCGCAGAAAGGCACATGCGACTAAAGTCCTGTACCAACATTTTACTTAGTCAAAATTTGTGAAAACTGACTAATAAATGCATGAGAAATATGAAAGATAACAACGCAAAAATTTGGGAAGTTCCTAGTGACTACCCACTAGTCACAAGTCAAGTTCTAGAGCCTACAGGTCGAACCCTGGCTCTGATACAATAATTGTAACACCCCACTTGGATAAATGGACCGTTGTAAAACCTGTGAATTTCAGGTTTTGACTATGTCAACATTGTATACGTCACCTCATGATATCTATTTATTCTACCACCTTTGCATGAAATCATTTGAACAATCATACGCATCACATGAGCATACATCATTTTAATCATCTGAACATGGAAACAACTATATCACAACCTTTTGTTATGATTGTGAGTATTTAATCATAAAGGCATGGCCATATTAGTATGACTACATTTCAAGAGCATACTGGACAACAAACAATCTATTATGAGGGACTTTTAAGTCACCTGAACATATGATCACTTGCATACATCCTATTGATTTCTAAAAATCCAACATCATGATCACAATTAATAAATGACTGTTTAAATATAAATTCTTAAGTTTGAATATTTATATGTGATTCTCACACTATAACTGACTTTAAACTACAACGACAATTATTTTCATACCTAACTTTACCTTAAATCATTTTTGTCTTCTTAACATACTTTTGTTATAATAAAACTCTTACTAATATAAAAAGGATCATACTTTCACCAAAGGCCCTAAACGTAACCAAAATTACCTAAACTCGTACGCACTCACATAATATTATAACCCTAACTCTATTAACTCTCACCTAGACACAAAAATTAAACACAAATATACCTTAGACCCTTTTAGCCGTGTATATATATATATATACATACCCCTAACATTTTAATACCAAAACTTTTACCTTTTCTTACCAAACCTCTAAACTATACAAAAAAATATAGCACAAGTGTATACACTTTACTCAAACCATTTTTCCTTTGACTAGAACCCATAAAACCGCCGGTTTTAATAACAAACTATGGGAACATGTATAAATTTGAGCAATTAAGGATAGTACTAGTTAACTATTTGAGAACCATGTCACACATCCCTCCTTGTCACCCCTAGACGTGTGATGAACCAAAGCCACATACCAAAACTTTGTGTACAACTTACCATTTAATGAAAACACCCAAGCTTCCCTTTTGTCCCTTTTGAGGCCTTACATGCGACGGCTACAAAGACACAACTAGGAACCTTGTACATTTTGGCATTAATGAGATGTCCTTACCTAGTACAATTGTAAATCCTCAAAATCTCCTTCCTCTCTCACTTGGACGTGTATCACTCCCTAGCCACAACCCCTAATCTCACTTGGTAAATATCTAGCACACTCACTTCACTTCTCACCTTAAAACACACGGCTATACACTCTCATATACTACCTTGATATCTCATAGCATTTATTCTAAGTCTTCCTCAAAGCATTTAGTATCCGAATCCTAGTGTATCACATTTAAGGCGCATCCAAGATTCTTCAAGGGGAGAACCCAACGTCTAAGATCACCAAAGCTACAATCCTTACCTCATCTTTTGAAAACAAGTAAGTATGCATCCCTTCTAAGACTCTTCCTTAATCATTTCACGTCTCATGCATATTCATGCTAAGTAAATGATGTTAGTAATGCATGCTTACGTTGGAAATTCATAAACACACCCTAAACAACATATAAGCCCACGGCTTATGAAAAGTTATGGGAGTTCTTACCTTGAAAACCCTTAAAAACGTGGATATATGAACCTATACAAGCCTTAGTATATCACTTGCATTAAAAACGTGTATGAAAGTAATATAAGCCGAAACCATTAAGCATGTATAAGCCCATAATGTTATATAAGCCGAGACATAGGAAAAACTTATAAGCTAGATCTTTTTAAGCCTCATAAGTTAAATAAGCCGAGGCATGAAAACCTATATAAGCCACGGTATATAAACCTAAATACCTATATAAGCCGAAAGTAGTACATGAAATAAGCTAGCCTTGAAACTTAAAAAACAATATAAGCCGAGACCTAGTTTGACTTATTTAAGCTCTTAAAAACCTAAACCATAATCTTATAAGCCTAAATAAATAAGTCTTTAGGAGGAATAATATAAGCCGAAATTACATAAGCTAATGTACACTCCATAAGCCCATTTGGTAAATTAAGCCCATTAGTAAAAACTAAGAATTACTTTTATTTACCACACTTACCTAGTAAATCTCTATTAGCCCACTAAGCCCAAACAAATTAAGCCGTGACCCATTATGGGCTAGCTAAGCCCACTTAATTATTTTGGGTAACTTTTTGGGCCAGTTTTGTCAAATGCTGAAAGATGTGTCCAAGTTTGTAAATTAAATAAAATCTATAATTATTTCCGTGACCTTTGGATAGTACAAGGGTCATTTATGTCAAGTTTTAAACTATGAGTTATGTTAAATTCAAACCGTGAGTTAAGATAAACTACAAGGACCAATTGTGTCAATTTTGAAACTTATATCAAGCCCTAACACATATTATAAAATTTCCGTGGGATATGAGGGGGGTGTTTGGTCATTTCTCTAAAGTTTTCCAAGCCCTAGGGGCGTTTTCATAAATAGAATTAACCAACAAGGACTAACGATGTAATACACTTAACGGGGGAAAACTTAAAGTTACTTTTGTAAACTATTATACTTACAAGGATTTATTGTATTTTTAATTAATTAAAAGAAGTAATAAAACATGTCATTTGTAAAATAAATCACTATAGTTATTTACAAACTCTACGAAATTTGACAAACCCCGTTAACCATTTCCTTTCAAAACCTTAATCCTAATAAATTGTAATTTATTTCCTTATGATAAATTAAATAAGATAAAAGCTATTTATTTAATTTACGACCCCTCTTTCTTTAAACAAATTAATATATATATGTATATATTTTTAGAACTAAAAATATGTATATGCTTTCATTTCACTATAAGAACAAACACTTGAACCGACGTAGCAACTCATAAATTTGTGATCATGCATTTTCATATGCACCATTCATCATGCATTATTATTGTTGCATTCACTGAGGCATTTAAATTACTTAGGTAATTTCTCCAGTCCGTGACTATACTGTGCCATTTATTCAGTGACATCATCCTCACTACCTCATTATCACTAAGGTGAGTTCATGGCCCCATCTTTACTGTTTTACAACTGGGGGAGAGAACATACAAAACTATTTATATGCAAGCATGCACAGACAACAACAATTTATTTGCCTACTGTTTGCCCCATTCCCGTGGACTGTATTAGTTAATAGTGTAGCGCGAAATGTATGGATAGATCTATTCGGGTATTGACAACACCCAGCCTGTCGTGATCAGCTGTCACGTATTGCTTAGGCCAAGCAGCAGGTTTATGTCATTGTCGGATTAAGGGAAACCTCAATCAGGATAGACCCAAATGGGCTTACTGAGAATCATGTCTAGCTTCTATTACAGGGCAGTAGGAACTACTGTAGCGTTGGGTTGTGATGTCCTGCTATCATCGTGGTGCTTTGCATATTGATACTTTATTATTTAAACCTGTGAATTCACCAACTTCGTGTTGACCCCCACATTTTACTTTTATGTTTTCTCAGGAAAGTAAGCAGGTTCATGCATTCGATTCCAGCATTTTAGGAAGCATCATGTTTACCATCGGGCTGGGATATTTACTTCTGTTTTATAATAAATGTGGTTTTTCAGACAAGATACTTAATAACCTTTTTTTTAAGTATATATCGTTCTCCTCGACTCGACTCGAATTGATTTTACGTTTTCTCGTCAAGACTTAATTCATTTTTGGTTAATGAAACTTGATTTTATAAATGACACGGAAAACGAAATGAAATATACTATTATAATATTCTATTATAATTGATATGATATTAATCTAATTTTTAACCAAAAAACAATTAGTAAAAAAAACTACTATCTACGTAGCTACCAAAATGCTAGTATTATTCAAACGAATTAACAAAATGAAACTTAGACAAACGAATTAACAAAATGAATCCCAAAAGGAGTTAAAGGCACAACGAAAATCCTATAGTCCAGTAACTAACTATAAACCCAACAGCTAATAGCAAACTTAACAGAAAAGGACTAGGTGCGTGACAAAAGTCTAACAGAAAGGTTTTAGAAGGTAAACAAGTTAACTAAATTGGACCATGGGCGTAATGAATTAGATCAAAATGAAGGACCAATTGTGTTTACGTCTAAAGTTAATGCAAATGAATATCGAAAACACAGATTGAACGAATCTCATTTTCCACTATTTAAACTACATTTTCTTCTGATGTTAAAGTGCATTGCTACAAAGCTTAAGGAAGCAAGTTCTGAGATCGAATCATGCTTACAATATTTTTACTTTGACAATTGAAATCAACCTTATGAATTTTACACTTACACTATATCAATACAAGTAATTCTGATCCATTTATCCTACTAATCAATACAAAATCTGATCAAAGCAAACAAAGCCAAACACTAAAAAACTTTGTTACTGCTACAAACTATCCTACTGATTAAACAAAACATGTATGAAACTAGTTAGACTCTATATGAATTAATAAGCTAAGATAGTCTATATAACAAGGAACACTGTCTAAACAATAAACTTAACTAAACAGTTGTAGAAATCAAAATACAGAACTACCTTGACTCCAGGCCTGTCCGCTGAGGCGATGCTATCTAGACTATCGAACCGAGCCGAAAACTTTACTTCAATACTTTCTGTTGAAACGTACCAAGTTGTCGAACATTTATCAAAAATAACCGAAACTAATATCGAATCAAAACTGAGATGATATCGAAGCTAACTGAACCGAGTTCGATGATAAACTTGTACCGAAATCAACTCGAACCGAACCTGCTTGGAATCAAAATCCGAAAACCTTCTACCTTACTTCTATATTATTCGAACATGAATACAAATCTAAACATCAACCTGAAAACCTCTAAATCCAAACCGAAATACAAATCCACTTGCTACACTTCAATCAAAACTTCAAAACACAACTTAAACCATAAACTTCATACCGAGACAACATCAACCTTCATTAATCGACAATCATAAATCTGAAAAACTATAAACCCACTTTCAACCGAATGAACAACATTAACAACTACAACCGGAACATCAAACCTGCATAAAAAACTTCATCCGAATACCAAAACAACCTTCGAATATCAAATGGAAAATATAACACCTCTTATAAACCGAAACTAAAATCAAACCTTCATACAAGAATCGAAATCTTGAACCGAGTGTAAAACTGAATCTAAAGTACTACAAATATGAAGCTGAAATATTTATTGTATTTAAATCTTCATCTACTCTAAATATATTATATCTATCATCCGATTGAAAAATGGAACTAGAACATAAAAAAATAGATTGTAATAATGCGTAATATGTAAGCTTTCTATCTACGCTACTCTACTTATCTGAAAGACAGCCCCCCAAAAAATAAAGAAGATGCGTCCCTTTTAAGCTTCCTCCCATATCCGATCTTCACCTTTTCTCTCTTGGGCTTGTGGGGCTCGGGCTGAATTCAAGCCTTGTTGGGCTGGGCTTTTAATAACAGGCCCATCAGCATTTAAATGGCTAAGTGACTTATTATTGGGTCGGTCCGACCCATAAGTAATGTCGGGTCGGCCCAATAAAAGATAAAGGCACCGATAAACTCGATCTTTGTCATCTTTTTATAATTCGGCTCGGGTTTTGACTTTGACTTCTTGAAAATCTTCAAACTTTGTCGAGTTGATTCCATTCGATTTTGATACATATAATTTCGGCTTCGGTCTTGTGCATTTCTTCATTTCTCGTATCCGTTTTGGCTCTTTGCCTTCATTTCTTGTGATTTTCTTGATACCGTACCTGCACACGCACAAACGACAAAACAAGAATATATATGGCATTTATGATGATTATTTGACCATTTTGAGCACGATTTACGAGGAAATATGATGTGTAATTAGAGTCACATCACACCCCCCTACTAAACCATTGTCGTGTCCTCACGCAATGCTAGAATAAAGTATAAAGCAACTCCTTTTTTCATTTATTAAAAGCAATTATTCAATTTATTAATATTTAATGTGTAAATGACATAATGTATCGCTTTCATTATTCAAAAATAACTTTTAGGATCACAAAATTTGAATAGGTTCATCGTTCTCGACTTTTCACTCTTTCCATGCCAAGCTCAAAAGCAAGATCATTGTAAACAATAAGTTCACATGTTAAGACCACTTATATAAGACATTTGTGTAGAACTCCTTCTCCATTATTCCTAAGTTGTATCTCTAGATTTTAAGAATTGTCATTCACCCGTAGGATCATTTGACTTATTCAATAATTATTAGTCCAAAAATGAAGGCGAAACGGTGTAAACCCGACACTTAGAACCTAACCTCATCCTCAAAAACCGTTGTCACTAAAGAAAGCCCACATCAAGGATAATTTAACACGATTTAGGGAATCTCTTGTATTGACGACCTCGACATCTCAACTACGAGACCAGAAGCGGAAGTCTAAGATCATCCCGGACCCGAAATTTGGCTTATTTATAACAAAAACTTTATTTATATACATACATAAAAAATGATATTCCTTGGTCTTTAATTAGTCCTTAGAATCTAGAACCCCCCACTGTCAAGTAGCTGTCGGAGTAGGCGACCTTCAGACTTTTTATTACGACCTTGGATAATATTCCTTCACCTTAGGATCTAGAACCCCCTCGCTGTCAAGTCGGCATCGAAGTAGGTGACCGTTATTGGTTTTGGATTGTATACTTATACTTTTGGCATTTTTGCCTTATTCACAATACTTTAGCACATTTGTGCTTTATTTATTTTTTATACATATATGCCAAATTTCGAAATCCCGTGGTCTGAATACCTCCTAC
The DNA here is from genome assembly GCA_025667525.1 of Glebionis coronaria. Taxonomy (NCBI): domain Eukaryota; kingdom Viridiplantae; phylum Streptophyta; class Magnoliopsida; order Asterales; family Asteraceae; genus Glebionis; species Glebionis coronaria. Next base: position 249,842,443 of record CM046875.1, on the reverse strand, counting down.
TTAGTGGTTATGAGCCACCTTAGTCGGAAGTCCACGACACTGACACCCTCAATGTGTTCTTGCTTTAATTACAAGGGAATAAAAGAGTTGGTTAAGAGCTAAAATATCGAACCTAAACCGCAAAAATCTTCATTTATTAAGCAATTAAATATACAAGTGGGGAGAAAGAGCCACAAAAACTCATATATGGAAGAATTAACCTTAAAACTTATTATCAACTCTATCATCTCTCGTTCTCCACAATTTAAAATCTCAAATAATGAGACTCGTGGATGCTTAGCCTAATAAACCGAATAAACGATTTGCATGGTTAAGGAATGAGCTAAGGTAAACCGGTCGAGTCAAAATCTATTCTTATTTTCACCAACGAAAAGCTTACATTCGTGTCAAAAACACTTAATTAAAATATGAAAAAAAAATTAAAATTTATGCAATTTTAAGCACATTTATGAAAAACGGAGTACGTGAAGACAACGAACAAAAGGAAAAGCAAATCGATAGATACCCCCCATACTAAAACCAAACATTGTCCTCAATGTTTCAAGTCGGAGGGTATAATACCCCCCTACTAGAGACGAAGAATCGAATGCAAAATCCTAACATGGAATGGGTACGTTGCAAATAATTAAAAGCCGTTTATTAACTATGCCAATAAAAATAAGCGTTAGTAAAGGATATAATCATCGGATATCGAATGTCTCAAATGAAGGATCGAAAATCGAGTGATACGTGATGAAAACGAACACGAGAGTCTTCGATATATGAGAAACCTAAAATCACATCACAAACGAAAAACGAGAAACAAATGAAAAGGCACAAGCCCTTGACATTAGAAATAAGAAAGAAGATAGAATGATAAGCATGGGAATCTCCCCCACGAGGCACCTCATTTTTGGTAACCGAGTCATGAGCTTGACTCGATCCCCGAATTAAATTGTCCTTGGGGAAACGATCATGGAGAGAAAAAGATTTACCGTAAAAGAAAAACTCTCCATGATAAAGTGAAATAACCTCCCAATTAAGGAGAACCCCATAAAATTCAACCCGGGTCAAATACATGGTTTCCATCTCTAAAAGAAATAGACCCCAAGGTGGCAATAGCAAATAAGTATAAGAAAGATGAGGTTCCTTTAAGCAAAAGTTTCTTACAATTAATGGTACAGTAAGAAGGTAATGATCCCAATTTTTCAAAAAATTTCCTTTTGATTTCATCATTAAGATATTGAGATTGCTCACAAATGTGTATACCCAGATCAAATACCGTTCCCTTTATGGGAAAATAGCAAAACAACTCGGTGTCAACCATAAAAGAATCATCCTCAAATGTGAAATCAACAAGAGACACCGGGGGTGAAAAAGTAGGTGTCAAAACACTAATAGTCGGAACCCTCGGGTCTTTGTTCTCTTTGGCATCATGAATGGGTGGGTCGGGAGGGATAGAAGGTATAGTGTCATCGTGTAATAAATCCTCTAGAAAAAGTATATATCCCTCCACATCAAAATACCCGGATATGTACTCCACGGGTGTATCAATATCAAGAAACTCATCGATCTCGGGAATGTGAAAACCATCATCACTAAGGAGTGAAGTATCCAAAAAATCATTAGTATCATTAGCATGTTTTTCAAAAGTCGTTTTTTGTAAAATAGGAGAGTCATCCTCATCCAAGCTCGATAAAGAATTAAAAGTATAGTCGAAATCATAAGATAACAAATCCATATCCAGATAACTACTATGAGGAGTAGTATCATTTGGAGGAGTAGGTGAAGGAGTCATAAAAGGAATGGGGACAAATGTAGGCTCAAGTACAATCTCGGGAATTTCCTCACAAGATGGGGAAGGAGAGCTAAATGTATCTGTGGGTGTCAACACCGGAGGGGGAGTAAAACTCATGATAATCTCTGGGCCTTGTCTCTCCTTTATTAGCGGAGAGATGGAAGGATCCACAGTGGGAACATCACTACTAGTAGTGGTGTTAGCCTCAACATGAGCTCTCAAAGCTTCTAAAAGTTGATATGTAAGACTTTGGTTTTGTTCACGAAGATCATTTATCATCCTCTTTTGTTCCTCAAATATTTCGACTATTTCGTCCATTTGTGAAGGTTGAATTTGAAAATCCCGTTGATTATTAATTTGAAAATTGTTATGATTTTGAAAATCTTCTTGAATTGGAAAGATTTGATTTTGAAAATCCCCAAAACACCCTTCATTAATTTGTGGCGGGTCAGGAGTCAACTCAACCGAGAGTTGCTCAATAACTACTTCTTCCTCAAAATCCGGAGGAAAAGAGTCACTAGTCACAGGTGAAAGGGGACTAGAAGAATCATCAAAAATAGGGTCATCCGAATCAACACATGGCTCATCACTAACTCTCGGAGTATATGAGAAAAGAGGGCCACTCCTAATGATAACCGTATTACCGGATACTTCGGCCTTGCTCCATACTTGAGACTTGTTCTCAATAATCATTAAAGCCTCACTAGTACTCCGAGAGTAAATATTTCCGCTTGCAGCCGTGTTAAGAGAATCTTGATCGTATTGGGTCAACCCGTGATAAAACGAATCAATCAAATGCAAGGCGGAAAATCCATGATGAGGACAACTACGCACTAAATCCTTAAATCTTTCCCAAGCCCCGGTAAACGTTTCAGTAATAGACTCTTCAAAATTAGTTATTTCCAACCGAATTTTTCTCGATTTAGCATAAGGGTAAAATTGATTTAAGAATTTTGACTCAAGATTAGCCCATGTGAAAATAGATCGTGGTGGTTCCTTTTCTAGCCAAAGTCGGGCTGCTCCATCGAGGGAGAAAGGAAAAAGGTGTAAATAGATGATGTCTTGTGTCACATTGGTGTATTTGACGGTATTGGCGTATGAACGAAAATGATGGATATGAGTGTAAGGATCGTCGTCCTCAAATCCGTAAAAAGGATGATCGGATATCAAGTTAATCAAATCCGGATTAAGCTCAAAATTATCCTCGATATCTGGTATCACAATCGCACTCTCGAGACATCCCTCGTCATGAAACTGCAACTGCTCCAATATCGATCGATCATCCATAGCCATGTCAAAAGCACGATACTCGGGATCGGCTTGACTCGTCACGATATTATTTTTTTTATAAAAGAGAACATAATATGTACGTAAAAACGAAGAAGAAACCAATATAGAAAAAATATATATATATATATACGTAGATTTTTTTTTTTGATGTAATACTTTAGGAAAAGTATTATTATTATTATTTTATTTTTTTCGATTTTTTTTTGTTTGCAAATCTTAGGAAAGAAATGATTTTGTGATATTTTTTTATAGAAAATATTATAATATATAGTTAAAGAAAAATAAAATCTAAATGAAAAAAAAAAAAATTTAAAGTTTTTTAATTTTTTTTTTAAATGGTATATATAGTAATAAAGAAAAGAATATAAAATAAGAAAATATTTTTTGTTTTTATTGATTTTATAATAATTTTATTTTTTTTATTTATTTTTTTTTAATTTTTTTTTAATTTTTTTTTTTAGAAAATATTATAATATATAGTTAAAGAAAAATAAAATCTAAACGAAATTTTTTTTTTTTATTTAATTTTTTTAAAAGGGTTTATATAGTAATAAAGAAAATAATATAAAATAAGAAAATACTTTTTGTTTTTATTGATTTTATAATAATTTTTTTTTTTAACAATAAAAATAACGTTCAAAATCGAACGGATCCCAAAATCCAAATCGCCTCACGAAAAATCGTCAATCGTAACGAGCACGAACCAACAGCGGCGCCATTTTAATAACCTTTTTTTTAACTATATATCGTTCTCCTCGACTCGACTCGAATTGATTTTACGTTTTCTCATCAAGACTTAATTCGGTTTTGGTTAATGAAACTTGATTTTATAAATGACACGGAAAACGAAATGAAATATACTATTATAATATTCTATTATTATTGATATGATATTAATCTAATTTTTAACCAAAAAACAATTAGTAGAAAAAACTACTATCTACGTAGCTACCAAAATGCTAGTATTATTCAAACGAATTAACAAAATGAAACTTAGACAAACGAATTAACAAAATGAAGCCCAAAAGGAGTTAAAGGCCCAACGAAAATCCTATAGTCCAGTAACTAACTATAAACCCAACAGCTAATAGCAAACTTAACAGAAAAGGACTAGGTGCGTGACAAAAGTCTAACATAAAGGTTTTAGAAGGTAAACAAGTTAACTAAATTGGACCATGGGCGTAATGAATTAGATCAAAATGAAGGACCAATTGTGTTTACGTCTAAAGTTAATGCAAATGAAAATAGAAAACACAGATTGAACGAATCTCATTTTCCACTATTTAAACTACATTTTCTTCTGATGTTAAAGTGCATTGCTACAAAGCTTAAGGAAGCAAGTTCTGAGATCGAATCATGCTTACAATATTTTTACTTTGACAATTGAAATCAACCTTATGAATTTTACACTTACACTATATCAATACAAGTAATTCTGATCCATTTATCCTACTAATCAATACAAAATCTGATCAAAGCAAACAAAGCCAAACACTAAAAATCTTTGTTACTGCTACAAACTATCCTACTGATTAAACAAAACATGTATGAAACTAGTTAAACTCTATATGAATTAATAAGCTAATATAGTCTATATAACAAGCAACACTCATCCAATCAAGTTAACAGTTTGCAAACAAGTTTATACTATGGTCTAAACAATAAACTTAAATAAACAGTTGCAGAAATCAAAATACAGAACTACCTTGACTCCAGGCATGTCCGCTGAGGCGATGCTATCTAGACTATCGAACCGAGCCGAAAACTTTACTTCAATACTTTCTGTTGAAACGTACCAAGCTGTCGAACTTTTATCAAAACTAACCGAAACTAATATCGAATCAAAACTGAGATGATATCGAAGCTAACTGAACCGAGTTCGATGATAAACTAGTACCAAAATCAACTCGAACCGAACCTGCTTGGAATCAAAATCCGAAAACCGTCTACCTTACTTCTATATTATTCGAACATGAATACAAATCTAAACATCAACCTGAAAACCTCTAAATCCAAACCAAAATACAAATCCACTTGCTACACTTCAATCAAAACTTCAAAACACAACTTAAACCATAAACTTCATACCGAGACAACATCAACCTTCATTAATCGACAATCATAAATCTGAAAAACTATAAACCCACTTTCAACCGAATGAACAACATAAACAACTACAACCAGAACATCAAACCTGCATAAAAAACTTCATCCGAATACCAAAACAACCTTCGAATATCAAATGGAAAATATAACACCTCTTATAAACCGAAACTAATATCAAACCTTCATACATGAATCGAAATCTTGAACCGAGTGTAAAACTGAATCTAAAGTACTACAAATATGAAGCTGAAATATTTATTGTATTTAAATCTTCATCTACTCTAAATATATTATATCTATCATCCGATTGAAAAATGGAACTAGAACATAAAAAAATAGATTGTAATAATGCGTAATATGTAAGCTTTCTATCTACGCTACTCTACTTATCTGAAAGACAGCCCCCCAAAAAAAATAAAGAAGATGCGTCCCTTTTAAGCTTCCTCCCAGATCCGATCTTCACCTTTTCTCTCTTGGGCTTGTGGGGCTCAGGCTGAATTCAAGCCTTGTTGGGCTGGGCTTTTAATTGCAGGCCCATCAGCATTTAAATGGCTAAGTGACTTATTATTGGGTCGGTCCGACCCATAAGTAATGTCGGGTCGGCCCAATAAAAGATAAAGGCACCGAAAAACTCGATCTTTGTCATCTTTTTATAATTCGGCTCGGGTTTTGACTTTGACTTCTTGAAAATCTTCAAACTTTGTCGAGTTGATTCCATTCGATTTTGATACATATAATTCCGGCTTCGGTCTTATGCATTTCTTCATTTCTCGTGTCCGTTTTGGCTCTTTGCCTTCATTTCTTGTGATTTTCTTGATACCGTACCTGCACACGCACAAACGACAAAACAAGCATATATATATGGCATTTATGATGATTATTTGACCATTTTGAGCACGATTTACGAGGAAATATGATGTGTAATTAGAGTCACATCAATACTAAATGTGTACGATTAATTCATGTAATATGTTTCAAAATAATATTTATGATCATTGCTCTATATGCTATGTGCTATCGATCCACCCAAGTAACACCCCAATTACTATTCCGCTGCATTTGACCAACTTGGGGGTGTTACAGAAATGGTATCAGAGCGCATAGTTATAGAACCAGATCACTAATAAAAAATTTTAAAATATAATAAATTTTTAAACTGGACTATAACTGAACATAAAAATCAGTTTAAAGAAAAATTGATTTTTGGGGAACCTATAAGTTAGGCATATAGCATTGTAGAGCATGCATATTATGTGAACTAACTTCACATTGATTTATACCCTCATGGTAAATAAATCACATAAGTATCCATCTATACTTTTGACAAACATGGTTAAAAGCTTTAAAACCACATCGCATATGCATCATAAAACTTTTTGAATTGTGTAAGCTAAAAACTTGCTCAACTTTAAAATGTTACTTTCAGATATCATGACGACGCCTACTATCGTGACTACTTTCGAGGAGCTTATGGTTCCTACCATCACACCCTTGTCACCGACATCAGTATTCGCTGGACCCGCATCGGACACTGAGTCCAGAGATGACCAGCCGGACGGGGTCATCATACTCACAGATTCACCTACTCCTTCACCACCTACCGTATCCCCTACTACACCACTGCTTGTAGTACCTGCATCCCCTCCTAGAGAGGTGGACCAGGTTGTACCTTCTTTACCACCCTTACCACCACCTTCTGTACCTCGCACTTACCCCTCTAGTGTTTTACCACCTCGTAAGAGGAGACGTGACATTATCCCTGACTCGACCTTTGAGATTGGAGAGGGATCGGGAGCCGGGCAGGCTAGACATAGCGCCCTTCAGGCGCAGGTCGATGCACTTGCGGCCTGACAGGCGCAGTACACCGCCCTTATCCACTCTCTACTACAGGCGGACCAGCAGGGTCGCGCCGTGCTCCAGGAGAGACTTGACTCTCTCTACTGGGCCGTAGCCGGCGAGTCGTACACCACCCGGGAGACCATACACTGGTTGTTGGATGAGGTAGCTTACCTCCGTTATCGCCTAGCTTCGCTAGAGAGTCACTCCTACGAGACCCGAGCCGCCATGTACACGCAGGAGGACACCTTCAGGACCTTCGTGGACTTGGTAAATATTCGTCACCAAGGGATCACTACAGAGACAGAGCAGTTACGGAGTGCCGACACTGCACGTCAGCATCAGCTACTCGAGACTATGAGATACACCCGAGAGACCCGGAGTGCCGTGATCCACATGGAGGATGAGCGTACACGCGCACCACCAGCTGGACCATCTGCACCTGCAGGCAGCCATACTAGTGTAGGCTAGATTTCATTTGTACATCATGACAAGCATTGAGTTGCATCTCAGCTCGCATGATTTATCTCTTTTTTACTTGTATTCCTTTCAGTTGTATTGGTAGCACCTAACCTTAGTAGGTAGGTTATCTTTGGTTGTATTACAAACATATGTACCACCATTTTAGACAGGTTTGTTATGCCCCTGTCTTAGATCGGTTGTACTTGTACTATATTGTTGTTTGCCAGAAATAGCATGTTACCGTCCACTTGTTTGTTTACATTTATATTATTATGAACTCTTAACGGATTATCAAATTTGTTGTGAATTCTATGCATAAACATTACCCATGCAGTTTAAAATAACCATCTTGTTTATCAGCTAATAAATCTCAGTTTTTCATATTAATATAGAAAAAATGCCACCAAGACGCGCACGCCCAAACCCCGCAGAAACACCTGCGACAACTATGTCTGATGCACAACTAAGAGTAGTGATTGAGCAAGGCATTACTGACGCCTTAGCTGCCAGGGAAAACCACCCCAGCGGAACCAATGGAGACAGTGAAAACTCCAATAACAGGAACCGCGAAGCTCGAGGATGTACTTACCCTGATTTCCTAAAGTGCAAGCCCAGCTATTACAAGGGCAAGGAAGGGGTAGTCGAGCTCATGCAATGGTCTGAGAGGACTAAGACAGTGTTCCGTATTAGTGACTGTACTAAGGAAAACAAGGTGAAATTCGCCACTTGTACACTCTTGGAACATGCACTCACGTGGTGGAACTCACAAGTTGCTACCCTCGGACACGATGGAGCCTATGGGATGACATGGACTGCATTGAAGGACAAGCTTACCATGAAATACTGTCCGCGCAGTGAAATCAAAAAGCTGGAGGTTGAATTGTGGAACCTCAAATGCATCAATTTCAATATTACGGGTTACAACCAGAAGTTCCAGGAACTAACTTTGATGTGTACCCGTATGTACCCTAAAGTGCCGGATAAGATAGAGAAGTACATTAGTGGACTTCCAGACTCTGTTCATGACAGTGTGCTTGCATCTCGACCTACTACCATCGAGAGTGCCATTGAGTTAGCCACATAATTAGTGGACAAACGTGGTCGTGATCATTTGGTTAGACAAGCGGAGCACAAGAGGAAAGTCGATGAGAACTACCGTCATCATCCACAGACTCACAGCCCAAGAGGAAAAGTTTAAGTCAAGTCTGCAGTGTTGTTTCCTCAGGATCACCTCCATACGTGGGAAACAAACCAAAATGCTCAAAGTGTAACTTCCATCACTACTACACTGTTGAATGCCGAAGACCAGAGCAGGGCAGCGCATATGCTCCGACCAATAGGAACAACTCCAGTGCCAACTATAAGCCCCACAACGGCAACAGGCAAAACTCCCGTGGAAGTGGATACCAAGGAAGCCGCCAGCTCACTGGCAGTGGAAACATGACTCGTAAGGAGATCCGTTGTTATGGTTGTGGAGAGATCGGACATATCAGACCTGACTGCCCAAAGCGTAAGAATGAAAGCCAAGGCGGAGCATCCGCCAGAGTTTATGTCATAGGAGAAAACAGGACCAACCCCGACTCCAATGTAGTTACTGGTACGTTTCTTCTGAATAATTGCTATGCAAATATTTTATTCGATACGGGAGCCGATAGGAGTTTCGTATCCACAGAGTTTAGTAACTTACTAGGCATTCTACCTACCCCATTAGATAACTGTTACAGAGTCGAATTAGCGGACGGAAAAATCATTGAAACTAATACTATCATAAGAGGTTGTACTTTAAACCTTCAGAATCACCCATTTGATATTCAACTAATACCCATAAAACTGAGTAGTTTTGATATCATTATTGGTATGGACTGGTTGGCAAAATATCATGTAACCATTGTGTGTGACGAGAAACTAGTCCGTATACCATGGGGAAACGCAGATCTAATTATCCGAGGAGACGGAAATTCGGATAAAACAGACACTAGGTTAAGTGTGATCTCGCGTACAAAAGCCCAGAAATATCTACTAAAAGGATGTCCTATCTTTTTAGCACATATTTCTAAGACAGACAAAGAAGAAGAACCCGAGAAGAAACAGGTCAAGGATGTACCCATCGTCCGTGATTATCCTGAAGTCTTTCCAGACGACTTGCCAGGATTACCTCCGACTCGCCAAGTTGAATTTCAAATAGACTTAGTGCCGGGAGCTGCACCTGTAGCTAAAGCACCCTACCGCTTAGCACCTACCGAGATGAAAGAACTCACGAAACAACTCAAAGAACTGTCAGACAAAGGTTTTATCAGACCCAGTTCCTCACCTTGGGGAGCCCCAGTATTATTTGTTAAAAAGAAAGACGGTTCTTTCCGAATGTGTATCGATTACAGGGAACTGAATAAGTTAACTGTGAAAAACCGTTACCCGTTACCACGAATCGACGACCTATTTGATCAGCTACAAGGATCAAGTGTGTACTCCAAGATCGACTTACAATCCGGGTATCACCAGTTGAAGGTCAGAGAGGAGGATATACCAAAGACAGCTTTCAGAACACGCTACAGTCATTATGAGTTCCAAGTCATGCCATTTGGACTGACCAATGCACCAGCCATATTCATGGATCTCATGAATCGAGTGTGCAGACCCTATCTGGATAAGTTCGTGATAGTGTTTATTGATGACATCCTCATCTATTCCAAAAATGAGCAAGAACACGGAGAACATCTGGCCTAGGTACTAAAACTGCTTAAGGAAGAAAAGTTGTACGCAAAATTCTCAAAGTGTGATTTTTGGATCCCTAAAGTGCACTTTCTCGGTCATGTGATTGATAACAAAGGAATCCAAGTTGACCCCGCGAAAGTCGAATCAGTGAAAGATTGGGCATCTCCCACGTCGCCGAAGGAAATTCGTCAATTCCTAGGTCTTGCCGGTTACTACCGACGATTTATCGAGGGATTTTCTAAGATTGCTAAATCAATGACCAAGCTTACCTAGAAGGGCATAAAATTTGTGTGGGGAGAAAAAAAGGAGACTGCGTTCCAAACCATCAAGCAAAAATTGTGCAGTGCACCTATTTTAGCCCTACCAGAAGGTAACGAAGACTTCGTTGTCTACTGTGACGCCTCGCACAAAGGTTTGGGAGCTGTGTTGATGCAGAGACAGAAAGTGATTGCTTATGCTTCAAGACAACTGAAGAAGCACGAGCATAATTACTCCACCCATGATCTAGAACTTGGATCCGTAGTTTTCGCCTTAAAAATCTGGAGACACTACCTATACGGGACCAAGTGCACAGTGCATACTGATCACAAGAGCCTGCAACATATCCTAGATCAGAAGGAACTAACCATGAGGCAACGTCGTTGGATAGAATTACTCAGCGACTACGACTGTGACATCAGGTACCACCCAGGAAAAGCAAATGTAGTTGTAGATGCACTAAGCCGAAAGGGAACTGATCCTCCCATGAGAGTTCGAGCCTTAGTTATGACCATTAACTTGGACCTACCCAAACAAATATTAGAGGCTCAGCTCCAGGCACAGAATCCCGAGAATATCGAAAGGGAAGACATAGGAGGAATGCTTAGGACGGACCTAAGCAAGGAAAAATTAGAGGCTAGAACCGACGGAACATTGTGTTTACACGGAAGAAGCTGGCTGCCATGTTACGGAGACTTGAGGAACGTGATCATGCACGAATCTCATAAGTCCAAGTACTCCATACATCCCGGATCTGAAAAGATGTACCAAGACGTGAAGAAATTATACTGGTGGCCGAACATGAAAGCAGACATTTCCACCTACGTGAAGAAATGTCTGACTTGTGCTAGAGTTAAAATAGAACACCAGCGACCATCAAGTTTGTTAGTCCAACCCGAAATACCAAAATGGAAGTGGGACAATATCACCATGGATTTCATTACCAAACTTCCTACATCGTCCCACGGTTACGATACAATTTGGGTAATCGTTGACCGTCTCACAAAATCAACTCACTTCTTACCTATCAAGGAAAATGATTCTCTGAGCAAGTTAGCCAAAACGTATTTAAAGGAAGTTGTGACGAGACACATGATACCAGTCTCAATCATCTGCGATAGAGATGGCAGATTTACACCAAACTTCTGGAAAGCTTTTCAACGAGCTTTAGGAACAAACCTGGATATGAGTACCGCATATCATCCACAGACCGATGGTCAGAGTGAACGGACAATCCAAACACTAGAAGACATGCTAAGAGCATGTGTGATCGACTTTGGGAAAGGATGGGTCGAACACATTCCATTAGTGGAATTCTCCTACAATAACAGCTACCATGCCAGTATTAAGGCAGCACCATTTGAGGCCCTCTACGGCCGCAAATGTCAATCACCAGTATGCTGGGCAGAGGTGGGGGAATACCAACTGACAAGACCCGAACTGATCCAAGAGACTACTGAGAAGATCACCCTCATCAAGCAGCGAATTTAGGCTGCCCAGGATAGACAAAAGAGTTACGCCGACAGGAAGCGTAAACCTATGGAGTTTGCTGTGGGTGACTGTGTTATGCTGAAGGTATCACCTTGGAAGGGTGTTGTACGGTTTGGAAAACGGGGGAAGTTAAACCCACGCTACGTAGGACCTTTCAAGGTGATTGCCAGGATTGGAGAGGTCGCCTATCGCTTAGAGTTGCCCCAACAGTTGAGTCGAGTACACTCTACATTCCACGTCTCAAACTTGAAGAAGTGCTAAGCAGATGAACCGTTAGCAATGCCATTGGAGGGAGTCCATTTTGACGACAAACTTCAATTTGTAGAAGAACCAGTGGAAGTCGTGGAGAGAGAAGTTAAGAAGTTGAAACGAAGCCAAATCCCGTTAGTTAAAATACGATGGAACTCTAGGAAAGGTCCCGAGTTCACTTGGGAGCACGAAGACTCGTTTAGAGCTAAGTACCCACACCTTTTCACCTGAGCAGTAACGTCATCTTAAGCTTTGAGGACAAAGCTAAAATAACGGGTTTATGTTGTAAAACCTGTGAATTTCAGGTTTTGACTATGTCAACATTGTATACGTCACCTCATGATATCTATATATTTATTCTACCACCTTTGCATGAAATCCTTTGAACAATCATATGCATCACATGAGCATACATCATTTTAATCATCTGAACATAGAAACAACTATATCACAACCTTTTGTTATGATTGTGAGTATTTAATCATAAAGGCATGGCCATATTAGTATGACTACATTTCAAGAGCATACTGGACAACAAACAATCTATAATGAGGGACTTTTAAGTCACCTGAACATATGATCACTTGCATACATCCCATTGATTTCTAAAAATCCAACATCATGATCACAATTAATAAATGACTGTTTAAATATAAATTCTTAAGTTTGAATATTTTATATGTGATTCTCACACTATAACTGACTTTAAACTACAACGACAATTATTTTCATACCTAACTTTACCTTAAATCATTTTTGTCTTCTTAACATACTTTTGTTATAATAAAACTCTTACTAATATAAAAAGGACCATACTTTCACCAAAGGCCCTAAACGTAACCAAAATTACCTAAACTCATACGCACTCACATAATATTATAACCCTAACTCTATTAACTCTCACCTAGACACAAAAATTAAACACAAATATACCTTACACCCTTTTAGCCGTATATATATATATATATATATATATATATATATATACATATATATATATATATATATATATATATATATATATATATATATATATATATATATATATATATATATATATATATATATATATATATATATATATATATATACTTACCCCTAACCTTTTAATACCAAAACTTTTACCTTTTCTTACCAAACATCTAAACTATACACAAAAATATAGCACAAGTGTATACACTTTACTCAAACCAATTTTCCTTTGACTAGAACCCATAAAACCGCCGGTTTTAATAACAAACTATGGGAACATGTACAAATTTGAGCAATTAAGGATAGTACTAGTTAACTATTTGAGAACCATGTCACACATCCCCTCCTTGTCACCCCTAGACGTGTGATGAACCAAAGCCACATACCAAAACTTTGTGTACAACTTACCATTTAATGAAAACACCCAAGCTTCCCTTTTGTCCCTTTTGAGGCCTTACATGCGACGGCTACAAAGACACAACTAGGAACCTTGTACATTTTTGGCATTAATGAGATGTCCTTACCTAGTACAATTGTAAATCCTCAAAATCTCCTTCCTCTCTCACTTGGACGTGTATCACTCCCTAGCCACAACCCCTAATCTCACTTGGTAAATATCTAGCACACTCACTTCACTTCTCACCTTAAAACACACGGCTATACACTCGCATATACTACCTTGATATCTCATAGCATTTATTCTAAGTCTTCCTCAAAGCATTTAGTATCCGAATCTAGTGTATCACATTTAAGGCGCATCCAAGAGTCTTCAAAGGAGAACCCAACGTCTAAGATCACCAAAGCTACAATCCTTACCTCATCTTTTGAAAACAAGTAAGTATGCATCCCTTCTAAGACTCTTCCTTAATCATTTCACGTCTCATGCATATTCATGCTAAGTAAATGATGTTAGTAATGCATGCTTACGTTAGAAATTCATAAACACACCCTAAACAACATATAAGCCCACGGCTTATATGAAGTTATGGGAGTTCTTACCTTGAAAACCCTTAAAAACGTAGATATATGAACCTATACAAGCCTTAGTATATCACTTGCCTTAAAAACGTGTATGAAAGTAATATAAGCCGAAACCATTAAGCATGTATAAGCCCATAATGTTATATAAGCCGAGACATAGGAAAAACTTATAAGCTAGCTCTTTTTAAGCCTCATAAGTTAAATAAGCCGAGGCATGCAAACCTATATAAGCCACGGTATTTAAACCTAAATACCTATATAAGCCGAAAGTAGTACATGAAATAAGCTAGCCTTGAAACCTTAAAAAAACAATATAAGCCGAGACCTAGTTTGGCTTATTTAAGCTCTTAAAAACCTAAACCATAATCTTATAAGCCTAAATAAATAAGTCTTTAGGAGGAATAATATAAGCCGAAATTACATAAGCTAATGTACACTCCATAAGCCCATTTGGTAAATTAAGCCCATTAGTAAAAACTAAGAATTACTTTTATTTACCACACTTACCTAGTAAATCTCTATTAGCCTACTAAGCCCAAACAAATTAAGCCGTGACCCATTATGGGCTAGCTAAGCCCACTTAATTATTTTGGGTAACTTTTTGGGCCAGTTTTGTCAAATGGTGAAAGATGTGTCCAAGTTTGTAAATTAAATAAAATCTATAATTATTTCCGTGACCTTTGGATAGTACAGGGGTCATTTATGTCAAGTTTTAAACTATGAGGTATGTTAAATTCAAACCGTGAGTTAAGATAAACTACAAGGACCAATTGTGTCAATTTTGAAACTTATATCAAGCCCCAACACATATTATAAAATTTCCGTGGGATATGAGGGGGGTGTTTGGTCATTTCTCTAAAGTTTTCCAAGCCCTAGGGGCGTTTTCATAAATAGAATTAACCAACAAGGACTAACGATGTAATACACTTAATGGGCAAAAACTTAAAGTTACTTTTGTAAACTATTATACTTACAAGGATTTATTGTACTTTTAATTAATTAAAAGAAGTAATAAAACATGTCATTTGTTAAATAAATCACTATAGTTATTTACAAACTCTACGAAATTTGACAAACCCCGTTAACCATTTCCTTTCGAAACCTTAATCCTAATAAATTGTAATTTATTTCCTTATGATAAATTAAATAAGATAAAAGCTATTTATTTAATTTACGACCCCTCTTTCCTTAAACAAACTAATATATATATGTATATATTTTTAGAACTAAAAATATGTATATGCTTTCATTTCACTATAAGAACAAACACTTGAACCGACGTAGCAACTCATAAATTTGTGATCATGCATTTTCATATGCGCCATTCATCATGCATTATTATTGTTGCATTCACTGAGGCATTTAAATTACTTAGGTAATTTCTCCAGTCCGTGACTATATTGTGCCAGTTATTCAGTGACATCATCCTCACTACCTCATTATCACTAAGGTGAGTTCATGGCCCCATCTTTACTATTTTATAACTGGGGGAGAAAACATACAAAACTATTTATATGCAAGCATGCACAGACAACAACAATTTATTTGCCTACTGTTTGCCCCATTCCCGTGGATTGTATTAGTTAATAGTGTAGCGCGAAATGTATGGATAGATCGATTCGGGTATTGACAACACCCAGCCTTTCGTGATCAGTTGTCACGTATTGCTTAGGCCAAGCAGTTGGTTTATGTCATTGTCGGATTAAGGGAAACCTCAATCAGGATAGACCCAAATGGGCTTACTGAGAATCATGTCTAGCTTCTATTACAGGGCAGTAGGAACTACTGTAGCGTTGGGCTGTGATGTCCTGCTATCATCGTGGTGCTTTGCATATTGATACTTTATTAATTAAACCTGTGAATTCACCAACTTCGTGTTGACCCCCACATTTTACTTTTATGTTTTCTCAGGAAAGTAAGCAGGTTTATGCATTGGATTCCAGCATTTTAGGAAGCATCATGTTTACCATCGGGCTGGGATATTTACTTCTGTTTTATAATAAATGTGGTTTTCCAGACAAGATACTAAATGTGTACGATTAATTCATGTAATATGTTTCAAAATGATATTTATGATCATTGCTCTATATGCTATGTGCTATCGATCCACCCAAGTAACACCCCAATTACTATTCCGCTGCATTTGACCAACATGGGGGTGTTACAACCGTTACGTGTATTTATGGTGTCATCAAAGCATAAGGTAAATGTACTAAAACCTTAACTGACCATAAAGGAAATACTAGAATCAAACATCAGTAATCCAAATAGAAGCTCAAAACATGAAAAGTAAATACTGAAGGAAAGGACTAAACAATGTCCAAATAAGCAAACTAATGTAAGAAGTGCATCAATTAAGAAGTCTGGATAGCTTCCATCCAAATGCACATGCTCTCAGAATCCTAAGAGCGTCCCGGTGTACCTGCCGTTAGAACATGAAAAGAATGACGATTGAGCATAACAACTAGTGAACGAATATAAAACATGATAAGGAATACTGAAATAAAGTAGATGATAAAATACCGAAGCTGTAAGACTAATAAGTAAATTTCTAGCGGAAATCTGTGTATAATCTGAAAAGTCAAATTTAAAAATAGTAAAGTTGAACTATAACTGTTAAATTTCAAAACATGCTTTTTCTGTATTATAATTGCCAAGAGCTTATATAGGTCATGTGCTGTAACAACTTCTGCATGAATAAAATAGAGGGGTGACCTCGTCATGCTATAGAGGGGTGACCTCTAAATAATGTGCTGGGTGGAGGGATCAACTCCAATGTGAAGGATGTAGAGCACACACCACATTCACCTGATAAGTTGTAAACTGATAACCTAGGATGCATCCATACACCCGCAGAGGAGTCATGACACCGGTGCCTCTAGTGTCACGGTTACGGTACCTCCATAACTAGTACATAACTGGTCATTCTTGTATATAAAGCTCAGGAAAATAAATTTATTATTACTGTGATTATTGATAAAGCTTAGAACATATACTAGGAAAAACATTTGGCTGCAGACAGGAAATCCTAATCATTCATAGAAGGAAGTTCTTACTGAAGGACGGTAAATCCGTACCTCGTGTCCAGTAATGAAATAAGAATAAAAGCTGAAAGATATACTCCGACTTCAAGGTTACTACATAAATAAGGGACATGAAGTGAGTTGAATGATATCAGTTTATTTTTACTGATCTTAACTGATCTCAGTTTGATTTATTTTATCTTGTATTACTGTTTGTATATAATCTCGTAAGTTCTTACTGTTCGTAAATATTACTGATTTAATGTACTATGTATTCCTGATTACTGTATAATGTATACTCTGGTATTACTATAAATAGTAACTCGTTATAATTAGAACGTTTCCCAAATTAGAAAGATTTCCTAAATTAGTTTTCTTGAAATTTAAAAGGATTAATTTATTGTTACTAATTAAAATAATAACACAAAACAATATAATTAAATTCATTTATAAAACTTATTTATAAAAAGATTTAATTAAACTAAGTAAATCCTTGTGTTTTTATGTGTTCGTGTATTCCCGATTTCGCGCTTTAAAAACCTTCCCCGAGACACCCATGTCTCGGGTTAAACGAAACCATGCCCACTACGTGGTCCTCCTGCTGACGTCAGCCATACACTCGCCACTGGCCTTGTGCCAGTTTCCACCGTTGGCTAAACAGTACCCACTGCTTGTCATTATTCCCACTGCTTATAATATAGTTCCCACTTTTTGGCTTTATGTTCCCACCGTTTATATACCCTAACACTCCCTTGTTGGTTCCCACTGGTTTACAGACCCAAACACCCCTGCGTCTAAAACCAACACCCCTGGTAGCTTCTTTGTTTCGCTGTTGTCCACCCCAAACCCACAGCCTAACGGCTGGTCATAGAAAACGAACACCGAACCAACCCGCACCCTGTTTGTGGTCACGGCTAGCCAAAAGGAACCACACCGAGACCTATTGGTCTCGGTTTTCCTGATTTCACCCAAAACCCGATACCCCCTGCGTTTGTGGTTTACGTCTAACATCAAAAGCCACCACCGAAAGTCCTTGACTCTCGGTTTTCCTGAAACCAACACAAACCCGACATCCCCTGTTTGGATTCGTGTTAAATCAAACAGAAAGAAGGAAAAAGAAACACGATTGGGGTTTACCTTGGGTTGCGTGAAAGGAATAAGGAACCAAACGAAATCAAGCTCGATCCTTGGACTAAACCCTCGAATGTTTTCCTGATTCTTGATGTTTTGTTCGTCGGTAAGAAGAAGACAAAGCAAAAAAGAACGACAGCTAGATTAGGGTTTTATTACTGCTTTGTTTGTCTCCAAAAAAATAAAACACTTCCTCCGTTTGTATGTTACCCGGCCTAGACCAAGGAATGGGCCACAACCCATTTTCCTTTCCTCCTTTTTGTTTAAAAGTTGCCGCCCAACATAGCCCAACACATGCACACTTTCTAAATTTCGCGTCCTGTTTTAAAAATACTTACGTACGTATTTGCGTTTAAATTTCGGAATTGTATTTATTTATTTTTCTGAAAATAAATACGTACGTAATACTGCACAGCTAATAATTAATTATTAACAAATATTTATTTTCTGAATAATTAAATTGCGTCACGATATTAATAAAAACTGATTGATATTAATATTTGTGGGTTTTAAACATTGCGCACGTGTCGTAAATTGATCCTCGTAAATATCTTTTGTCGTGAATTATTTATTTCCTGAATAAATATTACTTTCGTAATACTTGAATTAACACTGTTATTTATTATATGAATAAATAATTACGTAACGTTTATTTTAAATCTATGATTGTACGTAATTAATGTTCGAGGACTTCTAAAGCGGGTTTTACATTTTCATTCCTTTAGCTTTCCAAACTTACATTTTCAGTCCATGGTTCAAAGTAATAGGGATAGAGATGAGGTGATACATGTTGTGCAAGAGAGTGCTCCAAAATCAATTGATAGTCAATTACTTAAGCAAAACCTTGAATTACTTCAAAAGTTTAACCACTTTAACACCTCCAAATTTACACGCAGCGGAATACATCTTTGGATGCTAAACAATGATACAACAACACATAATTTATAAAGAACGACTCGAAAAGAGACGTTTCAAATTTATCGTTCCTAAAACATTTATCAGAGTAGCGTAGTCCCAAGTAATCGTTACCAAAAGATAAGTTAAAACAAAATATTAGTTTGTTTTAAAAATGGAACGATAATTAAATAAAGAGTTTGAACAACATAGCAGTGCACAACTTCATTCTCGTGACCTCCAAGCTTCCACTTCCTGATTACCTGAAATACATGTGAGAAAATCATCAGCAAAAATGCCGAGTGAATCTATAGGTTTATATAATCATTTTGAACACAAGCAAAGATTATAAGTTTGTGGCATGCTTATAAGCATCAAATAATAATTTGCATCAACAATAATAATTGTATATAGCATAAATTGCAATAAGCTCATGGAACCGAGCCCTTAAACACTCCTTTTAGAGGTCTGATAAGACAGGAGATTTATTAATTGTCGGTTACCTCTAGATTAATGGTACATTGCCGTATTCCTGACTTCTCAATACAGTATGTCCAAACAGTGTGGAGGTCGGGCCTAAGCTTCTATGACAAGTCCACAAAAACTGAACCGGGGCGGCTTCCCCCATATATCTATTAATTGTACTAGCGGTTAACCCATCATAGGTTAATTAACGGTCCATAATTAAGGTTTTAACAAAGGCAATCACTTAATGCAATTTAAAGGCAACCACGGGTCCATTCATAAAGGGGCAAGCATACCATAAAAAAACTTGTGTTCTAAGTTTACAAAACATGTATTCCCCCTCGCGGGCTTTAAAATATTTGAATGAGCTCAAACGAGGCTATAGACTCACTTTAGTACTTATAGTAGTTGAAGACGATCGCCGACGATAGTAGATGCCCGAAAAACACGACAATCGCAACCTAGCAAATAAGGTGCGTACATTAATAATAGACTCGAGAAATAAATGATACTTAATAAAATCAAACTCAAGTATAAAATCATGATAACTCGATAGAAAGCGATGCAAGTGGTTCTATTATACTCTCCTATGTATTCATTTTATTTTTCTATGCCTTTAATAAAAATCTGCCGGAACATACCGAATGTCCAAGCCGTTTTCCCATACTTAAACATATCAAATTTTTACGATACTACTCAGATAACTTACTTACTATATATAGAAAGTCCTCTCAAAAGCCCATTAAAAGATTTTACTTCTAAAGTTCCCTGCCCGACTCATCTTTGAATCACAAAATCCGGACAGTTTAGCGACCTTGACTTACGAAACCATTTTGACCATTCTAAACAACTCCATTTGTAAAACCGCCACTTGATTCTAAAAATAGACTCAAAATACTAAACTTGGAGCCTGAGAACAGCCCTTGAATCATTTTGAAACTCATTTTATAGTCCCCGAGATTCGATCCAAATATCGACAACAATTTTCGGATTGTGTCGACACTCGTCTCCCGTTACACGAAATTCAAACTAGTGTATCTTCCACCTCGTTTGGAGTTGGAAGGCCTACTTTATATGAAATCGAAGCTAACGAAATTCTCTACAACCCTATCCAATTAGTTAAGCGATTATCAAACATTAAGACCCCCGAAAACAGCCTCAAACCTACTGCCCAAAACCACCTTTCAAAATCTCCCACAAAATCATGTTTTTGATCAATTCTAACAATTTTCCTCATCATCCTACACAACTAATATCATCCTATATTAATCCTAACACTTGTATCATCATAAAAATCAAAAACCCAAAAATTTAAAAATAAGTTTTTAGTGAAAAACTAGCATAAACATCATTTGATGATTACTACTACCACATGCATGATCATTTTTACAAAATTTTTAATTCTTTCAACCACAAAAACTAAAAAGTCCATGGATACAATATAAAATCAATATGATAAGATGATCATACAACTATATAAATGATCAAAATTCATAAAATTAAAAAGTATGATGCATGTAGCTAAAATTTGTACCAAAATGTAGCCCTTTGAATTCTAAGGATGGGACTTGTTTTGTTTTTGGATGGATCAAAGTTGATCATCAAAAAAAATTTGATGATTGTGTTGGTTGTGGTGTATGGTCCAAAAAAGAAAAGGAAGAGAAAAATGGTGATTTTGTTTTATTGATTTTTTAAATGAGATAGTGCTAGTGGAAAATATATATATAGTATAAGGTTAGGGTAGTTTTTGCCAATTTGTGATAGTTTTGGTCCAAAATGTAATTAAATAGCTTAAAAGGGTAGAAAATGTAGATTGTAAATTTTAAAATATTTACGAGACTCGGGTTTTGTAAAAATACTAAAAAGTTTAAACGCACACGAAAAATAATAATATAACGACTCGATACGTAATTAAAACGGTATCGTCGAAAGTATTAAATATCGAAACGATCGATAATAAAATATAAACTTTTAGGCATCCGTCGGTATCGCGATCACTAGTAGTCCTTGTTACTCGTCAAAATATTAAATTATAATATTTAATATCGGTTTCAACTTAAACCGTTAAACATAATAATATTTAACGTTATAAAATACTTCAAAATAACTGAAAGTAGAATTAAATTATGACCTTATTTTTACGGGTTTTACATCCTCACCACCTTAAGGAAGCGACGTCCCGGCGCTCAACTCGCCTCATACACGAGTTGTTCACTACCCGGAAGGATGAGGGCATTCCTTATAAAGAAGTCTTCACGTTCCCACGTGAATCTCGATCCACGATCACCACTGGTTCTTTTACAAAACGCAACTTGTCGTCAAGTTGTATCTCACCGAAAAGGAATAAATAAATCCTTACCCACCAGTCACCCGTCTAGCTCGACACATGAAAATTTTATGAATCACACGAAGCTCATTCGATAACAAGAATAGATGACAGGATTTTCGGATAAGTCCAGTTAAAAAGAATGTTGCAAGTTAAAGGATATCCATCGGCCGGATAGCCATGGACACACATCAAAAATAACTAACAAGAAAAACATTCTCGTCATCAGAGGGTGCTCACACGCGGGTCCCTACTCAAAAGATAATACAAAGACACCATCTCACTTCCGCCAACGCGCATTAAAGTCTCAATAAATATCGTCGTTGAAAGTCAAAAAAATATTACATAATATGTGTTCTACATGATCGGACGTCATCGGATGATGCCGCCTCAAGTTCTCACAACTTACGATCATTTAACTAGATCACACACCATATAAGTACATAAAAGAAAAGGTCGAACATAAACCCGATTATAGATCTCCATCGTTAATCATCGAGAAAACCTTGAACGAACCCTTGATAATAACTACTTGATCTCAAGAGTCTTTCCACTTGCGGTGTCGGCTTCAACATACTCCTCGAGGTTGTAACAAATTTATTAACTCCATTCATTAAGAGATTTGGTCCATAATCATTCCACAAGTACACGCATAAATCCTGATGACACTTATCGTTTCTTCTTATACACTACTTCCCGATATTCACTTTAAACTCAGAATAAAATAGGGATCTTCAATAAGAGGAATAGAACGAGATAAAAATGAATTTAATAAACGCATGAACGAAAGAGATGTGATAAAATGATTTAAGGTTGACGATCGACGAGGGATCTCGAATACGTAACCGTAAAACATAATAATTCACAATACTAGAAAAAATGAGAGCGAAGAATGAATTAAATATTAACATTAAAATAACGTTTGTCACAATTATCCGTCCCGAATTTGGTATTACCTTAAAACTCAGTTGAGGTACCTTCATGATAAAGATGATATATTAAAATAGAAGTTAAATAGCTTCATAATTTATGTTGGTTGTCTTAAGAAACTTTGAAAGAATGACATGAATTTATTAATTAAACTCGTATTGATGGTTACGATTTAGAAAATATAACTTCCAAATTAAATCATTATTAGAAATATAAATTAAACCGGTAATTTCATTACATTAAAAGTAAAGTATGATAAGTCACTTCGTTCAAAAGATATAGTATAATTTCATGTTAGACATTAGATTTAGTTATACAAAGTATGATGTATAAATCTGACCTTTTACTTGTGATGGTTATTTCAATAATTGAAAATTATTGGAAAATGTATAAAAGTTCCATAAAATTTTATAATACGTTGTAGAAATACATAAAGGTGTTTATTATTACAAAATAAATATGGGATATATTCGGGTTTCGAAAGGTGACAAGATAACAACGAATACGAATGGAAATAATAGTCAACAATTAGTACGAAATCAACGGTACAAAAGAGAACGAAGCAAATGTCGTATGAATTCTTAAAGAGAATAATAAAATAAAGGCGTCGATGGTAAGACGATAAGAAATAATAGATTAAACAAGTTGTCAAATTAGGTTAGTGCGGTCGATGGTTCACCAATATCAGCTCGTTAACTTAGCGGTGGTCGTTACACGATCGGAAATAAGTTACATACAAACATTTTAATAAAAGAAAATTCCTAATAATCACTTGTAATTAAAATAAATCAAATGAACGATGTTAGTGTTTAAAGAGAGAAGTCAAAGCGCGGTTGGATTTCGAGACAAATGAGAGTGACGGATGTCATCCCGGATATTCGGAAATCACTCTAATGATAATTCATTATTCACGTGCGGAGACATTCCAAAGATCTATAAAATCACATAAAGAACATTGGACGAGAAGGAAGGATAAAACATCGAGACTTTCAAGTCATTTATCAACAGTCAGTAATAAGACGAACGGTCAAAAGAAATCAGTTATAAGACAAAATGAAGTAACAAGTAGAAAACGATCGTTGAGTAAAAAAATTTATTCGTAAGCGCGTAATTCGTTTACAGAAGGTAAGAAAACGTATGCGGATGCATAGAAATTGTGCTACTTGCATAAAACATAAAGGTTTTCAAAACTTCTTTTCACTTTATTTAATTTTATTTATCTTTATCATAAATACAAGTAAAAAGTTGATTATTATCAAGATTTTTAAGGTGACTACTATTCAGCCTAGCATGGCTCCTTCTAAATTAGACATGGGTGATCAGGCCATGTATAATTTAGGAATAGCAATGCCGTGCTCAGTTTCGTCGAAAAGTATTACGTTCCTTATGTTTATATATAAACCATGCTATTTGTAAAATGGAATTTAAAAATAGTTTATAAATTTATAGGATACAAGTAATTTGTGAAATACTCAATAAGCAACTTTTAATGTTACGAAAAGTATTTTATATGACCGAAGTAAAAACAATTGGTGAAAATAATCGTAAAACAAAATCAGATTTATTTAAAAGGTGACATTTTGACAATGTATAAAGTAGCCAAAGGTTGGCAAAAAGTGGCAATTAGTAGCTCATAGAAAACCAATGAAATCTTCACGAATTAATAAGGTTTCAAAAGGTTATAAGGTTGAGACGAAAACGCCATGAGACACGCGATAAAATATCGACGAAGAATGTGAAGGCAAAACTTCAAAACTCAACCCAAATCAGTGGAAGGTTAGAAGGAAATAAAAATAAAATAACATCGAATGACAAATGAGTCATATATATAAACAGAATAAATCAATCCATATGTGTATTCTATGTAAGATACACGACACAACATGCTTTTTAAGAAAGTATATTATTCAATTTCAAATTACACCATTAATCCGGTAATTGCTAATCCTGTAACGTTTCTATTTTTAAACATTTTCACATGCAACTAGTATTCGTTAATTGTAAAATAATATTCGTTAAAATTTTACGATCTCAAATGAAATCAAAACAACTTAGAAACATTTAAAACCCATGTTCTGAATTTTCTATCAGATTTAACTTTTAAATATGAGCCGATTAATTGACCCGATAAACGACATCTCCAAGACTCGGAGTCTAAGCATTTTGATGCAAAACGACGTTTCAAACGAATTTCTAGTTTTACCCGAGACCTGAAAACCAATGTAAAATGACCAAAATACCCCTGCAAGTTCTGTGCAGGTTTGACTATTTTATTTTAAAAACGCAGGTTTTACTTTTAGGTTTTGACCTGTTTATACACCCCCTGTAGTTTCTCCATTAAATATATTTTTCGACATTTCCTAACGGCTCAATATATATATATATATACACACATGTCTTGTGGATTTTACAAAAATGAAAAATAAATCTCATAATAAGCATTAAAAAATATAGTATAATAAATGACAAAAGATGCTTCAAGGTATCCAACACAAAATTTAGGAAGCAAAACGGTGAATGACGTTCATAATTTAAGTTTCAAGGTGCAATGTAGGTAAACCTCCTTGGTGTCACGATTTTCCAAAAACACCAAAACATAACGAGAAAAGAATGGAACATTCATAGGTTGTGTTCCGAGAGCAAGAAGGTTAATGAAAAACAAATGATACAATTTTATATAAGTAAAATCGTATTCCAATTCTAGTACCATAATCTAGACGATGATTTATAAAATAACGATGACGTTACCGAGATATAAGTGAACAATACACTTCGGAGTCGATAAATATAAATGTCAACGAATTAAATCTTCGCATGTCGTGTAAAACGATAATAAAAATCAACAAAATATTATGAAAAACCATGATATTATTCAACACGATTATAGGAAATGTTTCAAAATGTGTGACTCACACGATAGTGGTTAGTTTATTCCAAAGACACATTGAGCTACACAATGGTCTAGAAATTACGTTTCAAGACGTCTAAACACAAACAGTCGGAAGACGATTTGGATATCTATATAGATATCTCAAAGGGTTAAGCAATAAAAGTAACGCGCGCAGATGAAGGTATGTAAGGTCATAACAAAATGAAATAGGATAATTTCCAATAATTTAAATAAATGTAGAGAATCCTTCAAAATAATGGCAGGAAAAATTCCAAAAATTTATTTAAGTAAATCATAAATAAATGATAACTCTTATCGAAAAGTTTAACGATATAAATATGTATATCGATAAAGGATTGTAGTATTTATTTAGAAATACTTAGCAATAAGGCATACATAATAATGTATACTGTTAGCCTCAAAATATTGAGTCAAACAAGAATGTTCGGTCATAGGTTTCTATTGTAATATTTATTAGAACGTTGTAATAAGTAGTTATTTAGTCGTGGTTCACGGGCTTGGATTTAAACTAATTAAAGTCCAAAAGACAAGCCCGGCCCAATATATAGTCCATTAAAGCCTGCATGTGGGTGGACTATATATACTACCCTCCTAGCATGTTAGGAGGGTGGATGGTCATTTGTAACAACTTCTTTTCTTAATCTAATCTCACCAAGTTAATCATATCTCTCTCTACTTTCTCTCACTACTTTCTCTCTCTAGGAATTCATCTCTTCTTCATCTATTTTCTTTCTCTCTTCATTGCTTAATCATCACAAATATATGGGACAACATTTGGTATCAATCGCAATGGGGTAGTTTTGTGATTCGTTGTTGATTTTACTTGGTTCGTGTGATTTTCTCTTATAATCATCTCGAATTCAAGATTCTTTTTGTGTTTCTATGCTCTAAATCTTGATATAAATCTTCTACATAGCTGTGGTAGGGATTTGGTCGCATTTGGTTGGTTAAAATCGCGGATTTCTTGTCGAAAAATTCATTTTTTTACCCCAAAATCTCGTAACAGCACTATATATTCCGATCAGTGCAATCGGAAAAGGGATTGTGATTCCGATTACTCCAATCGGAAAAGGGTTTTAACATTCCGACCAGCTTTTCCGATCAACATTCCGATTGGACTTCGAACATTCCGATTGGACTTTGAACATTCCGATTGGACTTTGAACATTCCGATTGGACTTTGAATTTTCCGATTGGACTTCGATCATTCCGATTAGACATTCCGACGAAGGATTCCGATTAGTCATTCCGATCATACATTCCGATCATACATTCCGATCATACATTCCGATCAGACATTCCGACGAAGTGATTCCGATGACATGTTTTTGCTAATTTTTGTTTGAGTATTTTTTAGACTTAGCCACCATCTAGACTAGTTTCGGAATATCGTTTCCACGAAGATCAAAAAAAAAAAAAAAAAAAAAAAAAAAAAAAAAGTTAAAATTTTTTCGTCAAGTAAATTCAAATTTTTTCCATACTAGTTTTAGGACATTTCTAGCTCGATTTCAAATTTTGGTGATTACAAAATTTTTTAGACTACCGTTTTGTCGGACTGGAGAATTTATTGTCGGCCTGGAGAAAAATTGCAATTTTCGGAATTTAAACCACAACAACAATCACAACAAATCTACTTAAGATCCATATTCACTTCATCATTTCAGAGAATATTGAGATGGATTCTACTGCCGAATATCGTGTGACGAACAACAACATAATGGTGGCGGGTAACAAAGAGAGACCACCAATGCTTGTATCTGGTCGGTATGCTCAATGGCAATCACGTTTCATACGATATCTTGATACAAGACCTAATGGTGATGCCTTGAGGAAATGTATTACTCATGGACCATATATATTTAAGAAGATCTCAGTTCCTCCAAGAGCAGCCACAGATACTACTGATCCAATACCTGCAAGTGAACGTGATGAAACAAGAGCTGATCTCACACCTGAAAATTGTGCTTGGCATGATGCAGAGAAGGAAGCCATCTATATGGTTTTAAGTGGGATTGGAGATGATATTTACTCCACGGTTGATGCATGCCCGACAGCACATGAAATGTGGACTGCTATTGAACGCTTGCAACAAGGAGAATCACTCAACAAACAAGATGTCAAAACAAACTTGTTTTGGAATTTTGGCAAGTTTACTTCAAGGGATGGAGAATCAATTGACTCTTACTACTCCAGGTTTTATAAGATGATGAATGACATGACAAGAAATAATCTGCAAGTCTCCACCATGCAAGTCAATGTTCAATTTCTTCAACAACTTCAACCCGAGTGGACACGATTCGTCACTTTGGTGAAACAACAAGAAAAGTTAGACGAGGTCTCATATCATCGACTCTTTGACATCTTGAAGCAATTTCAGAATGAAGCAAATGAGATTCGAACTGAACGTGTTGCCAAGACGGCTAATCCACTTGCTTTACTGACTACCACTCAACATGTTCAAGATCCTCACTCTCGTGCTCCTAAGCCATACTCCAATACATCATCCTCACCACGATATTCCACATCATCTAAGTCTTCATCTTCCACAAAATCTCGAGGTAAAGCGCCAAGAGCACCATCACAACCATCTGAGTCCTCATTTGAAGAAGACAGTGATGAAGACCAAGCTCAAAAGAACCGAGAGATGAAACAACAAATTGCTTACATAATGAAGACTTACAAGAAAATCTACAAACCCACCAACAACAATCTTCGCACATCATCTAACACAAAGAACCGATATGTTGAGAGTCCTCCAAGGTATGACACACGTCGACGTGGTGAAAGTCCTTCTAGGTATGATCGACATAATCCAACGCATGTTGAGGGTTCTGCAAGATATGATCGACAAACTGCAAAGTATGATACTCAGAGGATTGCTGCTGCTATTGGGAATAGGGAAACGGTTGGAAGTCAAGTGGTTCAGCAGAGCGGGATTCAAGGTTTTAATTGCCAAGGTTATGGACATATGGCAGAGGAATGCAGGAAGCCGAAAAGGGTTAGAGACTCCAGCTATCACAAGGAAAAGATGCTGCTATGCAAAAAGATGGAAGCAGGGGTTAAATTGTCAGCTGAGGAAGGAGCCATGCTTGATGATACTGATGATGAAGATTCTGATCAAGAGCTTGATGCACATTACTCGTACATGGCAAAGGTTGAAGAAGTTCTCAAAGTCACTGAAGATGACAATGGCCCTATCTTTGACACTGAGCCAATCGATAAGGTACACACTACTGATGAATATAATGTGTTTGGTGATATTCCTGAGCATAGTGATCTACCCAATGCCATTAATGACACGTGTATGATGGAAACGGTTGATAGCAATACCACACCCGATTCATCAGACATGTGCAATAATGAGTCTGAGGATGATCAACATGCAAATGAATATGATGAAGAGGAACGTATTGCGCTTGCTAATTTAATTGCTACTTTACAAAAAGATGTCACTGAAAATAAAAAGAGTCAAAAGCAATTAAAGAAGGCAAACGCTACGCTCACTCAAAGCTTTGAAGAATGCAAAGCTGCTCTTATCAAATCTACTGAGATGACTGAAACCTATAGAGATGAGCTCCTTCAGAAAACCAAAGAGCTTGAGGGGTACAAGGGAAGTACGTTAAAAAGTAAAAAGGATGATTTTGAAAACAAATATAATACAACTCTTGAGTTATTAGCCAAAGAGAAGCGTCAATATAATGTTTACTTAATGGATGAACATCAAAAAACGTACCTTGCCAATACCAAAGTTAATGAACTTGAACAAAAGCTCTCTATGACCACTACTGATTCTGCTAAAATTCTTGAGGATAAGAAACAAGAGGTAGATGCGTTAAAACAAGACTTCAAAAGTAGATATGATAAAGAAACTGAAAAGGTAACGAAATTAGAATCACAAGTCGAATTTTTGAAGAACGTTGTTTATAAAACGCATGATTCTATTCAATCTGTGAGAATGTTGGCACCTCCTTCGATGTTTAAGGGTCAAGCTAGCTTTGCAAGTCCTGAGTACCTTGCCAAAGCTCAAGCTGCGAACCCGCATCTTTATCTTGATGAGACTGAAAGGACAAATCTTGATTGCATGCCTGTTAGTGCCAATAGTGAAGAGACTGTCCTTTGGGACGATGACAGTCAACCACTTGTTAATAAGGAGTTTGTGAAACCATATAATTATGCTTATGAGAATAGTCTTTATGGCCTTTTCAATAAACAAACTTAGAAAACTCGTGAGGAAGTGTTCCTTGAATGCAAACAAAAGAGAATTCAATGGAAGAAAGCATTTGCCCCTAAGAAATCTAATGTTTACAAATACATAAACTACCTCCCTCTAGATGAATCTAAAAGCAAGAGTAGGAAAACATTAGGTATTCTTAAACACCACATAGATAATGTTAAATCTATTGTTGAAAGAGACTGGGCAAAACGTGAAAATGCTGAGTGGACACGTCCGATTCCTCACGATATTACCTTGCTTGTCAAAGAACTCTTAATTCCAAACACGGCGTTGATCAAAGAAACTGTTCTTCAACTTGAGGAGTTCATTCGGACTGAAATGTTTGATGATTTAAAATATGTTGAATCTATTGAGAAACACATTGATGATCTTCAAATGGAGAAGTCTGATTTTTCAGATGAATATGATTTACTCTTGCAAGAATGCGTTTCTAAAGATGTTATGTGTGCTTATTTTACATCTTGTGCTGATATTGATGAATATTCTGAAGTTGCATGCCAATATCTTGATAAGATCAAAGAATGTGAACGTCTTGAAATTGAGCTTTCGAAACGTAAAGAAAATGTTGACAAAAAGGCTTTTGAGTTACTTCAACACAAAACTGATTTCCTTCAAAAACATTGTCATTCACTTGAACTTGCTCTACAAAAAGAAGTTGGTAGTTTTCCACATGATAATAAATTGCAAGAAAAACTTTCCCAAGCATTTCGAGAAATGAATGAACAGAATTTGGAAATTAAAGGGTTGAAAGCTCAATTACAAGACAGGGACCGAGCAATAGCAGAGTTGCAGAAACTCGTTGCTAAAATGGGTGGGAAAATCGTGGAACCTAGCATTAAGAAACCTATGGTTAGACAACCCAATGCCTACACGGATTCAAAGCTGTCTATCTTAGGAAAACCGACTCCGTTCTCCAATTCTTCTCATATGACATCTAGGTTACCCCCTAAGACTGATGTGCAACCAAGTGTTCCAAAACCATCCATATCACCATATGTTCCTCCATTTAGAAAGCACACTGTTGCTAAACCCAACCATTTGAATGCACCTAGCACTTCTAGGACTCCTCCAAAACGTGTGACATTCACGTCCACAAAGGAATCTATAGGTTCAAATGACCTCGTTCATACCCACAACCTAGAGGATGCGAAACAAAAAGGGAAGATTCAGAAAGACAAACCAGTGTATGAAAAACCTAGTTCACCAAATCCCGCTAGAGTTCTACACACTCCTAATGGTAGTCAATCAAAACCTAGGATTCCTCTTCAGCAATCTAGGAATTGGAAACCATCCATGAATAGTCGTGTTTCAAACACTACGCCTGAACGATTTGGAAAACAAAAGAATACAAGTACTTTCGTGAATCCCAAATTCCCTGTATGTCCCACGTGCAAAAAGGGCATTCACAATGTAAATCATGACCATTGCATTTTGCAATACCTCTATGAGGTCAAATCTCGTTCCTTTGAACGGAGATTGAATACAGAATCCCATAAGACAACAAGGAGATACAAACCCGTCGTAAAGAAAAGCAACCACACCAAATCTGAAACGTGGATTCAAAAAGGACATAGTTTCTCTCCAAAGAAGTCTTCCGTTGTGCAAGAGAAAGCTACTCCTAAATCTAGTCTTCAGTGGAAACCAACGGGTCAGATCTTCACAGAAGTTGGTCTTAAGTGGATTCCAATAGAGAAGAGTGATGACACCTGCACCAACACTAATGCTACTGTTCTACACGCTGAAAAGGAATTTCTTACTCCTAATTCTAGTATTTGTGCAAACTCGTCTTCTGTGATTGCAGGTACAACAGCGGATTCTGAACCCACTTCTCCTTCTTCAAAGGGTTCCAATTCTGTATATTCGATATCACCTTCTTCTGCTGTACAAAAGTCTATTTTGAATTATTTTCGAAAAACTTGAGAAAACAAAAAATATAATAAAACGTAAATATCCATAGAAAAACAAATTAAAAAATGGAAAAACTTTCAAAATACCAAAAAATATTCCTCTCGACATGTCTTTCAGTATCGATAATATGGACGTACCTAGAAATGTCGCTCAATAACGACACGGGTGTGTACATAAAGCTCGAATGAAAGTTGTAAATATTTTTCAAAACATGTCATTTCAATGATTTACAATTATCTCAGATTGTGACTCGTACTTCAAAGAAAGGAAAGTTGATCACGATGATTACTTATCCTTAACAACGGGAAACTTAAATTTCTCGGTCATGAGCTATCGATTAAAACATTCAACGTTTTTAAGCTCGTGTAAACGACTTACAGTTAAATGTCAGACTGTAACTCGGACCTCAAATAAAGGAAAGTGTATCTTTAAAGATACCATATCCTAACAAACGGGTAGAGCAATCTATCACGGGTTGAGCTTGTCACAAAACATTCAACGTTTTGAGCTCAACACAATGGCTTGTAATCACTTTCAGATTGCAACCCGGATCGATATTCACGGGGGAGTGTACGATTTAGTACTCTTACCCTTAGCAAAAGAAGTTAAATCTTCTTACACTTGAGTGGATTCGTCAAGACATTCAAAGTCTATGAACTCAAGTTTATGCTTTAGAAAAACCTTTTCGTCAAAAAGAATTGATTATTCAAAAAGTGTTGAACACAATTTTTTCAAGAATTTCTCAATGATATTCAAAATCTTTCAAAAATTGTGTGTTCAACAACTCCTATCCTCAAAAGTTTAATGTGGATCAAATCCTCGTAATGACAATTCCATTGGATCAATTTTTGAGGGGGAGCAATTCAACTTCATGCAAAAGATTAACACATCTTTCTCCCGAACATTTTCAAGACTATTTTTCAAAATATATTTTAATCAAATTTGGTATCTCTAATATCAAAAGCTTTTATATATTAGAGATAGGGGGAGAAAATGTGATTAAAATGTGATCTATAAGACTCAAGCACTTTAACTCTTACCCACATGAGCGAAACACTTTCGATTATCGATGCACATGTGAAGGGGGAGCATTTCTGAAACGACAAAACTAGCAAGGTGTTAAATGTTTTTCAAACACTTTGTTAGAATTTAAAGTGGTTTTCATGGTTACGATCAAATACCCACAACATCTTTAATTCACGACGTTATTGGTGTCAAAAGGGTGGTTAGGTTTAAGTGATATGATCCAACCAGAACCGGAGGGATCTTCCCAGGGACAATCCAATAGATTATTAGAAGTCCTTAGGAAAGATGGAGTAGAATGTGAACGTAGCTGAATGCCGACTAAGTACTGATGCTAGCACGGGAACAATCACAACAAGGTGTTAGTAATGATGTCTTGGTAAGCATTGAAGG
This sequence comes from Glebionis coronaria, assembly GCA_025667525.1. Lineage (NCBI taxonomy): Eukaryota > Viridiplantae > Streptophyta > Magnoliopsida > Asterales > Asteraceae > Glebionis > Glebionis coronaria. Next base: position 249,809,071 of record CM046875.1, on the reverse strand, counting down.
GGTTGAAGAATGAAAAAGAAATGTAAGGATAAAGGGTGTAAAGAAAGAAGCCCTCCATACAACTTAGGCAGAAACCGGGTCAACTCATCATGAAGACAAACTCATCATGGACCCAGTGATGTGAAGCACAACCCTTTCCTAGCTACTCAGGCTTCTCTCAAAAGAAGTTTGTTTTATTGTCACGGAGATCAACACGACTTCTATTGACTTTCTCACTCCGAGATAGTTGAAATTGAATAGGTGGCATCTGCTCCAGCCTCCGACCACTAAAAGTGCACAAATCGAGTCTAGAGCCAAGAGATCAATCAAATCTCGTTAGGACACACGGATGAAGATCAAGAGAGTCCTACGCTATATCCTTGTGATATTGCTAGAACACTCAGAGTGATACTACTTGGTATTCACAATGATGAGTGGAAATCCTTCCAGTGTTAACATCAAACAGCACTGCGGTAGGTCATATGCAAGATTCTTTATGAATTGAACATATGTAAAACTGAAAAGCAACAGTGATTTGATTCTGAATTGATTCAAACTTGTTTCAGGTTTCTACGCAATATCTTTATGGTCTTGCCAGAACATTCAGAGTGATATTCATTAATATTCACAGTGACGAATGGAAATCCTTCTAGCGTCAACATCAAACAGCGCTACGGTAGGTGACTTGTGAGATTCTTATGAATCAAACTTGTGTCAACTGGAAAGCAACAATGGTAAGATTCTTAATGAATCAAACTTGTTCCAGGAATTTGAATTGACGACTTTAATCAAGCGGATATCTATCCAATTGATTCACTCTTTATGTTCGCAGTCTTGCTTTGAGACGGTCGAGTAAAGAGAACGGCTAGTACAGCCGCGAAACCCTGTCAAGGAGATTCTTAATTGAATCTACCTGATCACAGGTACGATATTTAATATCGTATAACGGTCTTCACCGACCGGAGGTAAAACGCTACCGATTTAGGACGAATGTCAAAGCCATTCAGTCCGTGTCTATGCTTTGTCTCGAGAAGGTGGCGTCACGGTGTACTCAGCAAAGTCAAAGGTTCACAACCACATATTCATGCCCAAAGACTTATCCAACAATTGATAGTGTGAGCATGTGGATAAAGACACAAGATCACAAGATGGCAAAGACAAGTCAAGAATGATTTGAAGATCTCAAGACTTAAAGACAAAGTCGAAAGACAACGACAAAGGCTCAAAGATCACAGCATGAAGGAACAAAACTACTGTTACACGTTCAAGACTCATTTATGACGAAATTCATAAATCTCCATTGGAATCCAAATATCAAAGAGGAATGACCTCACATTGGGGGAGATTGTTAGCCTCAAAATATTGAGTCAAACAAGAATGTTCGGTCATAGGTTTCTATTGTAATATTTATTAGAACGTTGTAATAAGTAGTTATTTAGTCGTGGTTCACAGGCTTGGATTTAAACTAATTAAAGTCCAAAAGACAAGCCCGGCCCAATATATAGTCCATTAAAGCCCGCATGTGGGTGGACTATATATACTACCCTCCTAGCATGTTAGGAGGGTGGATGGTCATTTGTAATAACTTCTTTTCTTAATCTAATCTCACCAAGTTAATCATATCTCTCTCTACTTTCTCTCACTACTTTCTCTCTCTAGGAATTCATCTCTTCTTCATCTATTTTCTTTCTCTCTTCATTGCTTAATCATCACAAATATATGGGACAACATATACTAAAGTTGTAATCCCAGAAGTAGCTTGAACCTGAAGTCACGCGAAATCATGTGCAACGACTCTTTGAAAAATAAAACCGACAGTTATAGTTTAGGTTTTTAGAAAAAGACCTAGTTCTCTATAACTCATGGCTCTGATACCAATCTTTAACACCCCCAAATTTACACGCAGCGGAATACATCTTTGGGTGCTAAACAATGATACAACAACACATAATTTATAAAGAACGACTGGAAAAGAGACGTTTCAAATTTATCGTTCCTAAAACATTTATCAGAGTAGCGTAGTCCCAAGTAATCGTTACCAAAAGATAAGTTAAAACAAAATATTAGTTTGTTTTAAAAATGGAACGATAATTAAATCAAAGAGTTTGAACAACATAGCAGTGCACAACTTCATTCTCGTGACCTCCAGGCTTCCACTTCCTGATTACCTGAAACACATGTGAGAAAATCATCAGCAAAAATGCCGAGTGAATCTATAGGTTTATATAATCATTTTGAACACAAGCAAAGATTATAAGTTTGTGGCATGCTTATAAGAATCAAATAATAATTTGCATCAACAATAATAATTGTATATAGCATAAATTGCAATAAGCTCATGGAACCGAGCCCTTAAACACTCCTTTTAGAGGTCTGATAAGACAAGAGATTTATTAATTGTCAGTTACCTCTAGATTAATGGTACATTGTCGTATACCTGACTTCTCAATACAATATGTCCAAACAGTGTAGAGGTCGGGCCTAAGCTTCTATGACAAGTCCACAAAACTGAACTGGGGCGGCTTCCCCCATAGATCTATTAATTGTACTAGCGGTTAACCCATCATAGGTTAATTAACGGTCCATAATTGAGGTTTTAACAAAGGCAATCACTTAATGCAATTTAAAGGCAACCACGGGTCAATTCATAAAGGGACAAGCATACCATAAAAATCTTGTGTTCTAAGTTTACAAAACATGTATTCCCCCTCGCGAGTTTTAAAATATTTGAATGAGCTCAAACGAGGCTATAGACTCACTTTAGTACTTATAGTAGTTGAAGACGATCGCCGAGGATAGTAGATGCCCGAAAAACACGACAACCGCAACCTAGCAAATAAGGTGCGTACATTAATAATAGACTCGAGAAATAATTGATACTTAATAAAACAAAACTCAAGTATAAAATCATGATAACTCGAGAGAAAACGATGCAAGTGGTTCTATTATACTCTCCTATGTATTCATTTTATTGTTCTATGCCTTTAATAAAAATCTGCCAGAACATACCGAATGTCCAAGCCGTTTTCCCATACTTAAACATATCAAATTTTTATGATACTACTCAGAGAACTTACTTACTATATATAGAAAGTCCTCTCAAAAGCCCATTAAAAGATTCTACTTCTAAAGTTCCCTGCCCGACTCATCTTTGAATCACAAAATCCGGACAGTTTAGCGACCTTGACTTACGAAACCATTTTGACCATTCTAAACAACTCCATTTGTAAAACCGCCACTTGATTCTAAAAATAGACTCAAAATACTAAACTTGGAGCCTGAGAACAGCCCTTGAATCATTTTGAAACTCATTTTATAGTCCCCGAGATTCGATCCAAATATCGACAAGAATTTTCGGATTGTGTCGACACTCGTCTCCCTGTACACGAAATTCAAACTAGTGTATCTTCCACCTCGTTTGGAGTTGGAAGGCCTACTTTATATGAAATCGAAGCTAACGAAATTCTCTACAACCTTATCCTATTAGTTAAGCGATTATCAAACAGTAAGACCCCCGAAAACAGCCTCAAACCTACTGCCCAAAACCACCTTTCAAAATCTCCCACAAAATCATGTTTTTGATCAATTCTAACAATTTTCCTCATCATCCTACACCCCTAATATCATCCTATATTAATCCTAACACTTGTATCATCATAAAAATAAAAAACCTAAAAATTTAAAAATAAGTTTTTAGTGAAAAACTAGCATAAACATCATTTGATGATTACTACTACCACATGCATGATCATTTTTACATAAATTTTAATTCTTTCAACCACAAAAACTAAAAAGTCCATGGATACAATATAAAATCAATATGATAAGATGATCATACAACTATATAAATGATCAAAATTCATAAAATTAAAAAGTATGATGCATGTAGCTAAAATTTGTACCAAAATGTAGCCCTTTGAATTCTAAGGATGGGACTTGTTTTGTTTTTGGATGGATCAAAGTTTATCATCAAAAAAATTTGATGATTGTGTTGGTTGTGGTGTATGGTCCAAAAAAGAAAAGGAAGAGAAAAATGGTGATTTTGTTTTATTGATTTTTTAAATGAGATAGTGCTAGTGGAAAATAAATATATAGTATAAGGTTAGGGTAGTTTTTGCCAATTTGTGATAGTTTTGGTCCAAAATGTAATTAAATAGCTTAAAAGGGTAGAAATGTAGATTGTAAATTTTAAAATATTTACGAGAATCGGGTTTCGTAAAAATACTAAAAAGTTTAAACGCACACGAAAAATAATAATATAACGACTCGATACGTAATTAAAACGGTATCGTCGAAAGTATTAAATATCGAAACGATCGATAATAAAATATAAAAATTTAGGCATCCGTCGGTATCGCGATCACTAGTAGTCCTCGTTACTCGTCAAAATATTAAATTATAATATTTAATATCGGTTTCAACTTAAACCGTTAAACATAATTTTATTTAACGTTATAAAATACTTCAAAATAATTGAAAGTAGAATTAAATTATGACCTTATTTTTACGTGTTTTACAACCACTCTCAAGACATTTTCAAAGAGTTTATGAAACCATTGAGCTACTTCATAAGATGAATCAAGAGACCGAAAATAGGATCCATGATAGTGAAAAAAGAACTGAAGATCAATTGAGGGCCATGCAAGAGGAGACAAGCAAGAAATTTATGTTGCTCTTAAATCAAAGACCACAAGGGGCTTTACCCTCCAACAGTTAAACTAATCCAAGGGCAAATGTAAATGCAATCACTACAAGAAGTGGGAAAACAACCATGGAACCTTCTATTCTTCCTACACATCCTTTGGTGACTCCTACCATGGTTCCTCCTTGTGACAAACCTACACCTACTAATTCTTCACCTTCTAAGCATATCCTTGAAGAAACCCAAGAAGAGAGTCCTTCAACACCCTCTACTCAACCTTTACCCAAACCTAATCTACCATATCCTTATAGGGTGAGAAATGAGAAGCTTAAGAACAAAGATGACATACAAGTGTCCAACTTCTTGAGGATGTTTAAGCAATTTAATATCAACATATCTTTTGCGGAGGCTTTAGCTCATATGCCTAAATTTGCCAAGATGTTTAAGGACCTTCTTTCAAACAAAGAGAAATAGGTTGATGTGCATAATGCTTCATTGAACGAGAATTGTTCCGCGGTGTTGTTAAAGAAGTTACCTACTAAACTTAGTGATCTGGGCCGGTTCTTAATTCCTTGTAATTTCCCGAGGGTAGAGAATTGTATGGCTCTTGCGGACCTTGGTGCTAGCATAAATTTGATGCCTTTATCAGTTTAGAAACGACTCTCCCTTCCTGCACTTACACCTACTAAAACGACACTTGAATTGGCAAACCATTCAATTGCTTATCCGGTGGGGATAGCGGAAGATGTCTTTGTAGGGGTTGATAAGTTCACATTCCCCACAGACTTTGTGGTTGTGGATTATGATGTAGATCCTCGAGTTCCCCTTATTGTAGGAAGGCCTTTCTTGAGAACCGGTCGTACTCTTATTGATGTTGCGGAGGGGGAACTCATTATGAGGGTGGAAGATCAAAAGGTTTTGTTTCATATGGGGAAGTTATCTAAGAAATCCAATGAGCCTGAAACGATAAATCATGTTGATGTTTTTGATAAAGAGGTGAATAACGTTGATATTCTTGATGAAGTGTGTGATGGATATTTTCATGAAGCTTGTAAGATTGGTGAATATGATCTTCCCCATATTGAGACTATGGCTTCCATTACTTCCTCATTTCCTTCCTTTAAAGAGAGTGATTCCCTTATAGATGAGTTTGAGACAAGTTTAGGGAAAGTGGATTATGGAGCTTATTCTTCTACTTCAAATGGAAAAGTGGAGGTTCTTGAAATAGAGAGATCCCTTTATGGACATTCCATTCCCACTCAACCTTTTCATGAACTTTCACATACTACTCTTTCATGCCCACCTTGCGAAACACCTCATATCCAAATTGCTTCACCTATTCCCTCTATCATTCTTTCACCACCTTTCTTACAACCCAATTCAAATCCTTTTATTGAGCCTTCAATTGATGAACCAATTTTTGAGAAGTTTCAAGATGATAGTGATTTATATCATTTGGATGATTAATTAGAGAGATTCTGTATTTCACCTTATGAGGATACTTTGATGAGGAGTTCTCTAAGAACAAGAAAGACATTGTGGTTTCCTCTACAAGTGTGATGACACCTATTATTCCACAACCTTTCTCTCAAGATGTGAAGTATAAGGGGAATCTTCTAAGGCTACCACCACTTGTTGTTTTCCCATGAAGGAAAATATTTTTGATCCTGGTATAGGGATTGTTAAGCTCACTCAGTATCCACCTGATGCAATAAAAGGAAAACTTATGAGAAATTTTAGAGCACCACCTCATCATCTTATGGGAAACATATGGGAAAGTATCATGGACAAGGAAACCTCACTTACCTCACCATTGATTGAGATGTCCACTTTTGGATTATACTACTCTTGGGAGGGTAATTATGTATTTGATCTAGGTGGAATTCTATGGGGTTTTGTGTACTTGAAAACTTGTTTTACCTTATCATAGAGAGTTTTTCCTATACGGGTAAATCTTTTAGTCTCTATGATAGGTTTTCCATAGGCACTTTAAGTGTGGGAAGATGATAGGTGTGTAAACACCCATCCTTTTTACCACTTAATTACAATAATAATGGGGCGAAAACGTGTATTTTATGTCTTTTATGTCGGAATAATGCGTGGTTTGTGTTTTTGTTGTGACTTAGGACGAAAAGGTGAAAAATGGAGAAAACACAGGCATTCACGAGCTTTTATCGAAGAAAAGACGAAAGACGAAGTCAAGAAGTCAAGAGTGCAAAAAGAACGGAAGTCCAAGACCAATTTTGAAGATTTATCAAAGAAAAAGTCAAAAGACGGAAGTTTATCAAAAGCCGAAAAACTCAAGTCTAATTTATTGAAAAATTACAAGACGAGTTTGAAGAAATCCCGAGACAAAGCCATTTAAAGTCCAAGATTAAGAAGATTAAAAGGCTTAAGGACTAATGGTGCAATTAACAAAAGATTAAGAAGAGAAGGACTAAGCATGCAATTAAGGAGAAAGGAAAGAGGGGAGGAAGCTTCCTAAGCACCCCTTAATCCTCCCCTATAAATAGTCATTAGGATTAATCTTTTCATTTTTGTTGGCTAATAGTGACAATTAGTTCTTCCACTTTTAATTACCTTGTCATTTATTTACTTGTCAAATTTAAATACTTGTCTTGCACCTTAATTATCATTTAATTTCAAGCAAGTGTTCTTTTAATTCTTGTTAATCTTTATCTTTATTGTTTGATCTCATTCTACCTTTCTTTAATCTTTGATTTATAAGTTTATTATTCATGTTCATGTTCTTGATTTTTTGTCAAATTTATTAAGTGGGTTTTGATTATCTTGATTAGTTTTGTTAGTTCTGTTGTTTTGGATTGATTGTTTATGATTAATAGATGTTTATTTGTTAGTTTGATTTAATCTTGTGGATGATTTTGCTTAGATTTTATTAGATTCGTGTGAATATCTGTTCCCTGTTCTTCGGGGTGTTTGTTTTCTGTTTCTGAACTTTCCCAGGAATATTCCGCATCAAGCTAGTATTCCGAGTAAAGGATTTAAAAAGCATCTCATTCGGAATATCAAAACATTCCGGATAAGCCTTTTATTCCGGATCAAGGTTTTAGCCAAGGTGGTTCATTCGGAATATCCAATATTCCGAATAGGAAAATTATTCCGGATAGGCCAAATATTCCGAATAGGGAAATTATTCCAGATAGACAGAACATTCCGAACAGCAAGGATATTCTGGATAGAGAAGATATTCCGGATAGAGGAAATATTCCGGATAAGGAGCTTCCATCCGGATAAGTGACATATTCAGAGTAAGAAGTCCTATTCGGAATAATATTCCGGATCAAGAAACATTCCGAATCAAGACCAACATTCCGAATAGAGAGGATTATTCCGGATAGGTGACATATTCCGAGTAAGCCATTTATTCCGAATAAGGGTATTATTCCGGATGAGCTGATTTTTAAGTTTCTTTAATTTCAGTTTTTAAGTTTCTGCTTTTTAATTTCAAGCTTTATTTTTCCCGCCTTTTTCCTTAGACGCACTTTAAGTTTATTTGCCTTAGATTTATTTTAGCCTTGCCTTAGTTTAAGTTTTAGTTTTAGTTGCGTTTTAAGTTTGCCTTAGTTAGATTTAAGTTTGCGTTATTTACTTTTAGTGCCTTTTAATTTTAGTCACGCTTTTAAATACTTGTCCCATTTATTTTAATTAGACTTAGACTTACATTACTGCACTTTTACTTTAAAGTTTTGCACTTTTATTTTAAAAACAACCAAAAACATTTGTTCCACCAAAGAACGACTGAGTCACCCATAGAACCTAGATCAATTCGTTAAGATACCGAGAACAAAAATTGAACCTAAGTAAATCTTAGTTATCAAATGGCGCCGTTGCCGGCTCTTTTCGTAAAGATTAACGGTTTTCTATGAGAGACGCGTTGTTTTTTGGGATCCGTTCACTTGTGAGCGTTATTTTCTTGCAAAAATTTTCAAAAAACCAAAAAAATTAAAAAAAATTGTAAAAATCCATAAAAATTAAAAATTTCAAAAATCCAAAAAGATTTTATTTTTATTGTGTATATATATTGTCTTTGCATTTGGTATTGTTTTCTTTTGTCCTTGTAGGTGTATGCGTACTAGGTCTTCTAATTATCAAGAGCCCGAGACTCGAGAAGATTTAAGTATGTCAGGTGTTAACAACAACAATAATCCACCGCACCTCAACAATAATAACAACAATGTTCTTCCACAGCCCGATCTTCGGACAATGGAGGAGCTTTGTCAACCTACCATGTTTGGACGAGGAGGACCGATTGCGCCGATGCAAATCACGGCTCCGGAGTTTTCGTTGAAGCACCACATGATTCAGCAAGTACAAACAAATCCTTTTAGAGGAATGCCTGATGATGATGCCAACAAACCCCTCGACAAGTTCATTACAATCACCCAAAGCATGAAGTTGCCCGGTGCCACAATGGATGTTCTACGCCTACAACTCTTCCCACATACTTTATCACATCACGCCGAGAAATGGTTTGATCGTCTCCCGAAGAATTCTATTCATACTTGGGATGACATGACTCAACGCTTTTTTTCGCGCTACTTTCCACCATCCATGGTCACGAGCCTTCGCAATCAAATCAGCGGTTTCATGCAAGATCCCGATGAATCTCTCTTTGATGCTTGGGAAAGATATAATGTCTTGATTGATCGTTGTCCAAACCACAACATGCTCCCTGTCACATTGATTGATGCTTTCTACAACGGATTGACTTTTTGAGATCGTGATACGAATAATACAGCCGCCGGTGGCACATTCATGAAAAGGAGACCCGAGGAGTGTAGAGAGCTTATTGAGAACATGACTACTCACCACAAAAACTGGGATTCCTCCGCTTCTTCAAGGAACAACCCGAGAGTCAATGTTTCTTCTACTTTAGCAAACCCCGACATGACCGAATTCACCCGCACGATGACCGAAATGAGCAAAAGTATCTTGCTTCTCGCTTCAAACCAACAACAACAAGTTAAAGCGGTTGCACCTTCTTGTGAAACATGTGGCGGTCCTCACTCATACACTGATTATCCTTCTACACAAGGAAATCCGGAAAATGTGTATGCAGCTTATGGTAATTATTCACCGGAAAATTACCAAGCTCGACCTCAAGGGGATAGAAATTTGCTGAGTTACCGATCAAACAACTACCTTTCACCCGGTTTTTCTCCTCAAAACCAAAACCCCGCCAACAATTAAAATAGAAGCAACCAAATCCCACCAAGAGCTTCTAATCCTTATCACCCACCCACTCAACAAGCCCCACCCATTAACCCCGATGTTGAAGCCATAATGAGAACCCAAGGTGAGCAAATCAAGAATCTATAGAGCCAAATTATCAATCTGAAAGGAGATATCACAAAGCAAGGAAATGAGATAAGATCCGAGCTTCGAGATAACATTCAATCCTCCTTCAGCACTCAAACGAATGATATAAAGAATATGCTTGCTAGTTTCTTGCCCGCAACTCAACCTTCTTCTTCGAGTTCTCTACCTTCAAACACCATCACCAATCCACGAGCAAATGTGAGTGCTATTACTACTCGTAGTAGAGTCACCATAGTAGGACCACCTATCCCACCCCCATCATCTACACCTCCTCCACCACCATTTATCCCTACTCCTCCTACACCTAGTATTAGTGCACCATTACCGTCTCCGCCTCGTCATGACGATGTACCTAGGAAGGAACCTTCAACATCTCAACCTTTACCACCTTCACCTTCACCACCCAAACCCAATATCCCATACCCTTCTCGCTTAGGAAAGACCAACGAGCTAACCAAGAATGACTGTCAAGTGTCGAGCTATGTGAAGATGCTCTCTCAAATGAACATCAACATTAGCCTTGTTGAAGCACTTGTCTACATGTCGAAATTTGTTAAAGCATTCAAGGAATTGCTTAACAAGAAGGAGAAGTTGATTGATCTCGCCAACACACGCTTAAATGAAAACTGTTCTGCAGTTATTCTTAAAGAACTTCCGAAAAAACTTGGAGATCCCGGTCGTTTTGTTTTGCCTTGCCTCTTTAACAAAACTGAAGAATTTACCGCCCTAGCTGATCTCGGGGCCAGTATTAATCTTATGCCTTTGAGTGTTTGGAAAACACTCATTACCCGACCTCACTCCAACAAAGATGACTCTTGAACTTGCAAATCGCACTCTCGCTTACCCCGTTGGTATAGCCGAAGACGTGTTCATTAAAGTTGGCACATTTACTTTCCCGGTCGACTTTGTCGTTGTTGATTATGAAATGGACTCTCGTATTCCTTTCATACTTGGTCGGCCATTCTTGAGAACCGGACGAGCTCTTGTCGATGTTGCCGAAGGTGAGTTAATCTTAAAAGTCGGGAATGATTCACAAGTTTTTAAAATAGGGAAGCTTACAAGCAAATCCTTTGGAAAAGAATCAGTGAATATGATTAATGTGCTTGATGACTTTGTTGTCTACAACAATCCTCTATTCGACTCTTGCATTGATAATCCACTTTTTCAAGATGATGTGGATGATTCTCTATCCAATTTGGACCCTTCACCCACTTATGATTCTCCACCGATCTTCGATGCTTATGATGATGATTCTAGCTCACATTCGGATGATTATGATGACCTTACTTCTGAGTATCCCGATCTGCCCACATATGATGATTTTGATGAGGCTGATACTCTTTCGAGTGATTCTTCACATGATGAAGACCCTCCGCCATCACTCGATCCTACTTTGGACGATTACTCATTTGAGGAAGACTTCTCTATGTTTCTCAACACTTACTTCCCTCATGAGAGTGATGCTCCTCCTTATGATTTCGAAGATTATCGTCTTGATCCTACTTTGGATTTGAAGAACATTCTTTCAAAGGAGAAGAAACCGGTCGACACCAATATCCGCAGCACATATGATTTAACACCTCTTTGTCCACCTTCTGAGGACGAGGTTGTGCATCTTCTTCACGGATCATCTTTACATTCTGCTGAACCTGAGTGCTATTTTCCCCTAAAGGAAAAGGTGTTCGACCCCGGTATCGATATTCTGCAGCCATCTCAGTATCCACCTGATGAAATAAAAGGAAATATCTTTGGAACTTATGGAAATATGCTTGCACCACTTCACCCTTGCTTCCACCGTGCTCTATCGCTGCTTAAGGGAACCTTTCCTACTCTTCTCTGGCTTGCCTTGTTCGCCTTAAGCTTGTGCTATTTAATGGACGAAAACTATGTCTTTGATCCCGGTGGATATGTTTCATGCTTCTTCCTATGATGATCAAGGTCGAGTCAGGCTCACGACTCGGTAATAAAAAACCAAGCGCTTCTTGGGAGGCAAACCATGCATCTATCTTTTAGCTTTCTTTATCCTAAGTGTAGGGGAGACCCGTTGGTTTGCTATTTCCTCTCCTCTCTTCTAATCAGGGATTCGAGCTTCAGTGATCCACTCTTGATGATTCTTGACGACCCGTGGTTCCGTGATCCCGTCTTCCTGGTTCTATCCTAAACTCTTTTCGATTCACTATTTTATATTTCTCAATATTAAAATAGGAATATCTTTAGTTGTCTCTTCCTTAGCGAGATTTAAACAAAGTGCACAATGTACTAAGTGTAGGGGAGTTTACTCCCACATGCTTAAACATTGAGGACAATGTTTATGTTAAGTGTAGGGGGGACTTCTATCGAAGTTAAGTGGTCTTTTCCTTGTATTTGTCCTCATTTTAACCGGAAAATCAAATTTTTCGACATTTTTCAAAATTTTTGATCTATTTTGGCCTATTAGTTTTTACCCTTGTATAGTTATTTTCTTTCTTTGTTAGAATAAAAGTTTAATAAAGTGGTTTTAATTTTCAAACGTTGTGAATCTTTTGACTCAACCCGAGTTTACTTATCTAAGTTACTCTAGCTAGTATCCTTAACGTGTTTAAATCAAGTTTTGCTAGGCTTTTATATAGGGAGCTATAAAACGTGAAAGTCTTAACTCTCACGGGTTAAGAACAAGAACTTTTCGCAAGTTCCTATAATTGACCCTAGAGAGTCGTTTATCAAGGTAACTTTAAAATGCGATTTCTAAACTTGAAAAAGTCTAAGAGTTTGCAAGATCCTATAGGCGACTCGAAAACCCAAAACTTTGATTTAATAGGCTAAGCATCCACTAGTCTCATTCCTTGAGATTTTAAACTGTGGAGAACGAGAGATGATAGAGTCAATTATAAGTATGGTATTCTTTCGGGAATTTATGTGAGTTAATTATAAGCCTATTCTCCCATCGCTTGTTAATAAATTTATCTGCAATAAATAGGGTTGTACGATTTGAAAAGTTACTTAGCTTCTAGCCCAAGATCGTTTAAAAGTTGCTCGGTATGGATTAGAGTTCATAGCCAAGGCATAACTTATTGAAGCGGGATGCGAAGATTGGCGAGTCCAAAAAGGTCCTAACAAGACATGAGGGCTATATTTTGTTGCTAAAGATCCAAAGTGATGTGAAGAATCATTTATCGAAAATCAATATGAAGGATCGAGACACACGACGAAAAGCAAATACTCCCCAAAAGTCATGGAGAAGTCTATCTGTAGAATCTTGATAACCTATGAATCTATGAAGTGGGTTGATGTTTTCTAGAGAGAGAAACTAGAGAGAGAAAGTGAGAGAAACTATGTGTCTTCTTTATTAAGTGGAAACAAGAAATGAACAACAACCAACCCCTTTCCATGGTGGAAAGGGGTTTATATATCCAAGGCCTTATTTGGACTTGGGCCGGCCCATGACAAGCCCATGGGCCGGTTTCTTACTTAACTAAATAAGTAACACTAACTACGAGCTATTACAACATATATAATATTGTGGAGTGACCGATACTTCTAATATACGTAAAAACGTATTTCTAACAATCTCCCCCTAAGGGAGGTCACTCCACGTTACAAAGTTCTAAACCTAGCATACTATACTAAGTCTTCGTTCTTTAGCTCGTAGTCTTTTCTTCTTTCTTTTTGTTGTGAATATTTTGATTTGATCTTTTAGGCTTTGGCTTGAGAGCATTGTTCTTTTGGCCTTTCACGTGCGATCTTTGCCTTCTTGTGAAACTTGCCTCCTCGTGACTTCATGTTCCACACACTTATGTCTTTTTGTTGAATTCTCGAAAGCTTCAGAGTTTAGTACAGCGGAAGACTTCATTTTGCACTTTCTTGAATTTTGCTGAACTTTGATTCAGAAAAACATAAGCATGTGGGAACGACTTCTACAGGTACACCGCAACACCACCGTCTTCGACTGGTACACAGCAACGCCACCGTCTTCAACAGGTACACAGCAACGCCACCGTCTTTAACAGGTACACAGCAACGACACGAATAAAATGGCTTTGACATTTTATTCTAATTCGGTAGCATTTTACCTCCGGTCGGTACCGTTGGACGATATTAGATATCGTACCCGTGACGGATAGTTTCAATTAAGTAACTTCCTGACAGGATTTCGCGGGTAAACCCGTTCTCTTTATTCGACCGTCCAAAGCTGACTGCGAACATAAAGAGTGAATCACTTGGATAAATTATCCTTGTGATTTGAAGCCGTCAATTCATGAACCCTGGAACAAGTGAATTTCAATTAAGATTTTCACCATCGTTGCTTTCCAGTTGTCACGAGCTCAATTCATAAAGAATCTTGCACGTCACCTACCAAGTGCTGTTTGATGTTAACACTAGAAGGATTTCCACTCGTCAGTGTGATCAATAAAGAGTCACTCTGAGTGTTCTGGCAAGATCATATGATAATGCGTAGAGGCCTGGAACGAGTTTAAGTTCAATTAAGAATTAAACCACTGTTTCTTTCCAGTTTTTCACAAGATTGGTTCTAAAAGAACCGCACGTGTAACCTACCATGAGCTTGTTTGATGTTGGCTCAAGCAGGATTTCCATCTTCATTGTAATACTTGCGTATTACTCGGATGTTCTGGCAATATTACAAGAATACTGCGTAGGAATCATGAAAATCTCTTACTTTTCACAGTGTGTGAGAAAGCAAGGAATAAATAAAAAGTGTCCTAATGAGACTTTTGATGATCTCTTGGCTCTAGACTCGATAGTGCGTTTTGATTTAGTGAGCGATGGCTGGAGAGGAGTGCCACCTTTTCAATACCAGTCTATTCGGAGTGAATAAACCAATAGATAACGTGTTGATCTCCGTGTGATTAAAACAAATACCTTTTGAGAGATATTTGAGTTAGCTGGGAAGGGTTGTGCATTGCATCACTGGGTCCATGACGTCTTTCTTCAATATCGAGAATCATTAACAAAAATGATCTCAATAGCATATGTATTGACCCGGTTTCTGCCTAAAGTTGTAAGGAGGGCTTCTTTCTTTACACCCTTTATCTTTACATTTCTTTTTCATTCTTCAACCCCTTCAGTACTTACCAATACATCATCACTAG
This sequence comes from Glebionis coronaria, assembly GCA_025667525.1. Classification (NCBI taxonomy): domain Eukaryota; kingdom Viridiplantae; phylum Streptophyta; class Magnoliopsida; order Asterales; family Asteraceae; genus Glebionis; species Glebionis coronaria. The sequence continues at coordinate 249,794,023 of CM046875.1, read as the reverse complement.
CACCTTGTTGTGATTGTTCCAGTGCTAGCATCAGTCATTAGTCGGTACTCAGCTACGTTCACATTCTTTCTCCATCTTTCCTAGGACTTCTAATTCTATCTAGGGAATTGTCCTTGGGAAGATTCCATCGGCTCTGATGAATCATTGAACTAAACCTATTCCTATCACCCTTTTGTCACCACATCGTCGTGAATTAAGCGTGTTTTGGGAAAGTATAGCCACCATGAAAAATCATTGAAAATCACCTAAAGTACTTGTGATATTGAAATCAAAAGTTTTGTACCTTAGGTGTTTTGTTCATCAAAAACGCTCCCCCTTAACACGTGCTTTACACATATTAAGTTGGATTATCGTTGAGTCTTTTTCATCTTTTAGCCAATTATCATTTAAATCTCCTTAATCCCATTTTCTCCCCTTATCCAAAATGTTAACCATTTATATTTGGGATATTGAATGGATTAACCGGTCTTTGGGTAAAAATGAAATCGATGTTTGGCCATAGAACATGTTAATGCTCCCCCTTAAATTAATAAGGGATAGTTGTAGTGCTTTAGTATGATATATTTTGAAAGATTTAGAATCTCGTGAGAAATTCTTGAAAAATTATCATACCTTAACACTACATCAAGCCGCAAAAGCACAATATTCACAAATATACATATTCACAATTGAAAACCAATATAAAGTGGACCTGAAATGTACGACCCATTAGATGGATCGTTGCAGTAGCTTGTGGTGCACTAAATATGGTCTACCACTAACGAATCTTTCCAAGCTCCTCATCAATCTACGTTCACGGAGCTTTTGATCAATCTTCTTGATCACATACTTCGCCATTTGCCGATATCCCTAATGCCAATCCTCAGTCATCTCTGGTAAAGTCCCACCCGAATTAAGATGCTCCAACTTTCCTCTGACGAATAGGAGAGTCCCATCACTGTACTTATAAAGCTCACCCACCCTCATAAACTTCATTAACCCTCGACGGTTCAAGTAGAAAATGCCGCAATTCGGGACAGAAATGCCGGTATAGGGACATCTATCTACATGTTGAGGTAACACTTGATTCACTGGACGAGTTAGGTTAAGCTTCCTTTGGTAGCTTTCGACTCCCAACTGAAGATCTTCAACTCGTTTCTTGATAACAACGCTTCGTGTGAACATACGAAGTGCTGTATTCAAGGCAATGATGTCTTCACGAGGAATATGTGTGAGTTGATCCCGGGTCATCATAAGCAACATATCTTCGATATCCTCAAGGCGAATGATAGAAAAATCTCCCTGCTGGATTTTGTATTCTCTGTCATCCTCCCTTTTCAGACGAATCTCCGTCACATGATAATATCTATTCTTGGCTTCAGTTTTTAGCCCTAAGATACTGGAGATGCGGATATCGGATCTAAGTTGCTTACTGAATTGGCTAGACAGCAACCCCTGTACGCCCTTCGGACTCGTTCGTCCCAATGAGATGCACCTATAACAGCATACATATCATAATTACGAGTTACCCTTGGGACCCAGAGTCGGTTTACCTTTTCCTCGATCCAGGGTATTTTCCCCCAGTTGGCAGCTTTCAGCAAGGTCAAGGAGGTGGCGTACTTTGATGAACCCTTCAGAAGATACTCAAGATCATAAGTGATGAAGAAGTCGAGAGCAATCTGATTATCTTGAGTAGGATCAAGTAGAGGTGGAGCTCTTTCTGATTCATGAAGACCTGGCCGTTGAACGGTATTCAGAGCTTTCAGGATCTCATCAGCATAATACTCGAACTCCATTCGGGTTAACCTGGTTTTGGCGCGAATTCTCTTATCCTTCAGCGCTCTCTTCACCAAAGACGGAGTAACCGAAGTCTTATACTCATGAGCCAGAAATGCACATAAGTCAATCGGACTGCGGATACGGAGATATAAAGCATCTCTGTCAGCGTCTGTGATTGGATCATATTGCGCCGCTGCCGTGATCCAAGCCTGTGGCGGTGCAGTCTCGTCAATCTCCAACGTGTCTGCCCAGTCCCGTGTGCTTGATTCAGGAACAGTAGATTGTGGTTCTTGTTGTAGAGGAGTGGAAACGTGAACATCTGCTGGTTCTGATTCAGGCATCTCGGCGGTGTCATGAACGGGTGAGTGTTGTGTAGCTTCAGGTTCAGTTACCGACTCTGCAATCACAGGAGCAACAACAACAGAACTAACAGGGTTAGTGGTAACAGGTATAGATACAGCGATAGATGTACCGGGAATCGATGATGCCGTAGTAGCATTCACATCATGACGCCACTTGGATCGTCTTGATTCCGTGGAAGTAGATTTTTCCTTTTCTGCTGCATCTTTCTTAGACTTGGTTCCAGACTTAGCAGGTTTCTTTGAGCTGGCAACCTTATCCCCCTTTTTAGGTCGTTTACCCCCATCATCATCCTCATCGTTATCCTCGTTGCTCCCCTTAGCACTCTCCTCATTACCATCACCACCATCATTACCATCATCATCATCATCATCCTCATCATCATCACCATCATCGTCATCGTCATCATCCTTTTCTTCTTCTTCTTCTTCTCCACCTTCTTCTTCACCAGTACCCTCTTCTTCTTCACTTTCTTCCCTTTCTTCCTCAGGCAGAATGGGGTATGGTACCACACTTCCAAACGTTTTAAATAACCTATCATCCTCCATGATAGCGTCATTCAGGGATTTGTAAAGAGCCCGTTGAATCCTAGATTTATCAAACGATCCAAGTTCCCTCATACGAGCTTTCAGGATCTTCTTTAATTCAAAATCCGTTAACTCATAAGCAATTTTGTAGGCGGATTCTGAAGGATTGGATGACTTGATCATCAAGTTATCAGCCGCGAGTGTCTTCAACTCATCACGCAGTTTAGGCATAATGGATTCAACGGATTCTTTCACTCTCTCTTCAACAGAAGCTTCAAGTGCTTCTTTTTGCTCCTTGTATTTATCCCTCGTCGCTTGAAGTCTGGTGATTCGTGCAGCATGCTTATCAGCTTCAGCCTGCTTAACCTGAGCTAGTTCTTCTGCATGAGCTTTTCGTGTTAACTCCATCTCTGCAGCGAACTTAGCAAGCATCTCTTCTTGGGCTTTCTTAGATGCTTCTTCACTTTGAGCTCGTCTATGTAGCTCTTGGCGAAGTTCATCCATCTCTCTTTTTTGATTATCCGTATGTTTATCCAACATTTCGGCCATTACAAATACAGCCATTGAAGACGTTGCAGAGCTGCTCTGGGTTGAGTGAAGAGGCTCGGTTGTTACTACAGTACTAAGGATGGGAGTTATTGGTGGTGGAAGGAATGGTGTTGAGACCGGTCAGGTTGGTAAGGGTTGTATTGGTGGAGGTTGAGTTACTAAAGGTTGAGTAGGTACCATGATTGTAGGAGCACCGGACTCCTTTTCAACACTTGCTGAAACAGGGATGGATGTCTCCTTCGATGTAGAATACCGTTCAGGTGACCCAAACTCATCAACATCCTCTGGCTCCTCGTACTCTTCTTCAATATTCACCTGTGCACCTGAACCACTACCGCCCGTATCTTTCCTACTCCTTTCAATAGCTATCTTCATTGCTTTTCTCTCAGCCTTGTTAAGAGTAGGATCATCAACATCTTCTTCGTCACGTAGAACAAGCTCATCAGCAGTGCCTTTTCCCTTCTTATCCCCAGTCTTCTTCTTCTTGGTTTCGTGTTCAGGTAAAGCCGCTGGTTGCTTGCGTTTACCTTTACTCTTGACTGTAGTAGACGAGTCTTCTCCAGTCTGAAGGCTTGCTTTTAGCTTCTTGATTTCTAGCAGCAGTAGCTTGTAATCAGCTGAACCTTTAATTCTATCCGTCAGAAGATAATCGGGAATAGGACCAGGAATAACACCACCAGATGGTCCTTCATGCCTTAGATCTACAGTGTGATCAGCCTCTTCTGTGTGATGACGACTTGCTGCATGCCTATCAATAGTAACATCATTCTTCATACAATAGTTAATGATAAGCTTGATAAACCGAGGGTAAGGAAAGAAATTATTCTTCAGCTTCTTGTTTTGGAAGAGTTGAAAGGTGAATTCTTCCCATAACAACAATGCATAATCTGCATTTGCGCCTTTATACATTCCATGGAAGATGTTCATAATAGGACTGCGCAAAGCATCATGCCCACTTGTTTTCGGTGTAAGACATCTACTGAGAATACCCAACATTGCTCTCCAAGGTTGTCCTACTTTAGCAGTGGTAAACTCAGACGCAACTCGTATGTTAGGACATCCAATAGCATCAAACAACTCCATGAGTTCGTCTTTAGTAGGATCCCTCGAAAATGCCATACCTTTGGGTGAATCCCTAATGCCAAATATCTTACGGAAGTCTGATATAGTAAGTGTCTGCTGTTTGTTGTCGATGGTGAAGGTGATCTTATTTGAAATGCTTTCCTTGGTAGCCCAGAACTCATACATATAATCATAAGGCACCGAGGCAGTAATCCTTAAAGCATTCTTGAAATGAGATTGATCAAGGATTGCTATGGCTACTTTAAATCCATGGTGAGTGGATTTTGAAACTGGCTTCAGCCGGTAGTTGTTTGGTATGAACTTGAGTGTTCGTGCTTCGGCAATTGCGGCTGCTCGAGAGTCTTGGATTTCTTGTACTGTTGGATTAGTCATCGTATCTGCTTAAGATAAGACATGAAAGGTTGATGCACAAAATATATAGATATGTATCATTCTTACTTCTAAGCATAACACATTTCATCAAGTACTTAGAACATGCAAACATCTATCAATCAAACAACTCTTCATCCGGAACTTTCCTTCATTCGGAACTCTTCATTCGGAAGTCCTTCACTCGGAACTTCTTCATTCGGAAGTCCTTCATTCGGAACTTCTTCATTCGGAAGTTCTTCATTCGGAACTTCTTCATTCGGAAGTTCTTCATTCGGAACTTCTTCATTCGGAAGTTCTTCATTCGGAAGTTCTTCATTCGGAACTTCTTCATTCGGAACTTCTTCATTCGGAACTTCTTCATTCGGAACTTCTTCATTCGGAACTTCTTCATTCGGAAGTCCTTCATTCGGAAGTTCTTCATTCGGAAGTCCTTCATTCGGAAGTCCTTCATTCGGAAGTTCTTCATTCGGAACTTCTTCATTCGGAAGTTCTTCGTTCGGAACTTCTTCGTTCGGAACTTCTTCATTCGGAACTTCTTCATTCGGAAGTCCTTCATTCGGAACTTCCTTCATTCGGAAGTCCTTCATTCGGAACTTCCTTCATTCGGAAGTCCTTCATTCGAAACTTCCTTCATTCGGAAGTTCGTCCGGAACTTCCTTCATTCGGAAGTTCGTCCGGAACTTCCTTCATTCGGAAGTTCATCCGGAACTTCCTTCATTCGGAAGTTCGTTCGGAACTTCCTTCATTCGGAAGTTCGTTCGGAACTTCCTTCATTCGGAAGTTCGTTCGGAAGATTCCTTCATTCGGAAGTTGTTATCCATGTTCATCCGGAACTTCATAAACGCAGCCTATTGATGATTAATCTATGCGCGTTTGTGAGTTCTAAGGCAATCTAAGGTAACCAACCACAATCTAAAGATATTCCGAGCATAACCCATCTAAAACCCTAATCAATTAACCCTTAAATTAACACAAACCCTAATTGGATTAAATCTGCTTAAAATGGATTAATTCAGTTGATTAGAAACGAATTTAAGCAAGATAATACTTGGGTATTTACCTTTTAGATTGAATGGAACATATTGGATGATTAAAACGCGAGTTTTGTGAGCTTGTGTGTGTGAAAATGGCGGCAAGATGATAAAGCAGAAACAGTGATAGTGAAAACTAAAAGGGACGGGGGGTTATGTTTTGACTAGGTCAAATTTTAGCAACTTTCACAACTTGTCACTTTTAACCCTACATTTTTCCCTTTTATTTTTTATTCCTTGTATTTCTATTCTCCTTAACCATTGTTAAACTTAGTCAACTTAATCTTTGCTTAGCTAAACTAATCACGATCACGACAAACTCACACAACTTAAGTATCGCATCCAATAATCAAATCTCCAAGATCTTAAAGCAATTCGTATCACATAGAACAAGCACAAGTTGTATTCTAAAGCAAGACCACACAAAAAACCATTCAGCCAATTAATTTTCCACAAACACTTTTGAAAATCGATTTAATGACGAAGATGATTTAATATTTTCTCCCCCTTAAACGATGACCCGTTTTCTATTTAAAGATCTGTAGTCATTGTTTAAAGAGTCAAATATTGATGAAAACATTTCCAATTAGTATCTTGAAAAAGATTGATTCGTGGTGGCAATAAGATTTCTCTTATTTTGACAAATTAATGCACTGAGACGTACACTAATTCGTGTTAGACCAAGTTGTAAAGTAAACTTGATCCCTTTGCATGATTTGGCTTGTAAATCATGCCCGAGAAAATTAATTCCTGTTGTGAGCCAACGTTTTCCAAGGAAATACGTGACTTTAATATGAAAACCGGGTTGCAGTCTGAAATAACTACAAGCCATAATGGGCATGTTTTAAAAATGTACAACTTTTATACGGACTCTATTTATGGCACCGTGTCAATATTGATCGACATTTCTAAGGCCGTAAATATTACCGTACTAAAAGACATGCCCGTTTTAAAAACGAAAAATATTTTTGGTTTTCTGGATTTAATAATTTTTATGGTTTTCTAGGTTTTATATTTTTTATGGTTTTTCTGGATTTTATAATTTTTATGGTTTTTCTAGGTTTTCTATTTTTTATGGTTTTTCTTGGTTTTATATTTTTGTATTTTTCTTTTGTGGTTTATATATTTACTATAATATACATGATCACGAACAAAGGATACTCTGAATAGTTTACCACCACTATTCAGCTGATTCTTCTGCCAACTCTTTGAGAGTCGCTGGAGTGAATGATTTCATGCCAAGCTTGTCGATCAAAAACTCGATTCGTCCTCGATCTAAGGCTTTGGTGAACATATCCGCCAGCTGATACTCAGTAGTGACAAAATACAGCTCGATCACTCCGTTCTCCACCTGCTCTTTAATGAAATGGTAGCGAATGTCTATGTGCTTGGCCCGGGAGTGTTGAACATAGTTGCAGCAAAGGGCAATGGCGCTCTTGTTGTCACAATACATCGGGATTTTGTTGAATCCCAAACCGTAGTCAGTTAGTTGTGATCTCATCCAAAGGACTTGAGCACAACAACCGGACATGGCGATGTATTCAGCCTCCGTGCTAGAAATTGCAGCACTTTTCTGCCTTTTGAAGACCAACTGATCAATCTATCTCCAAGGAGTTTCACAGATCCAGAAGTGCTACGCCTCGTGTCTTGACACCCAGCATGATCGGCATCTGCGTATGATATTAAAGCAATAGAGGAATCTTTCAGATACCATAGACCACGATGAAGTGTTCCTTTTAGATACCGAAAGATCCTTTTAACAACATGTAGGTGCTTTTCGGTAGGCCGAGCCTGATACCGGGCACACATGCATACGGCAAATTGCAAATCAGGCCTGCTAGCAGTCAGATAGAGAAGGGTGCCGATCATCCCACGGTAAAGTTTTGGATCGACAGTAGTCCCATTCCTATCTTCATCTAACTTGGATTTCTCCACCATTGGAGTGTCCACGGGGTCACAATTATCAAATTTATATTTCTTTAAAGATTCTAGAGCATATTTGGATTGATTAATAAAGATGCCTCTGGGATTCTAAGAAATCGGTAATCCTAAGAAAAATGAAATTTTTCCCATCATTGACATCTGAAAGCGTGTGAACATTATCTTCTCAAAGCGATTTGACAATTCTATGTTAGTGGCAGCAAATATTATATCATCAACATAAATTTGTACCAGAATCATGTCGTTGTCCTCCTTGAGAGTGAATAGAGTGGCGTCCACCTTGCCTTTGGAGAAGCCTTCCGAGATGAGATATGTTGAAAGGAGATCATACCACGCGCGTGGAGCTTGTTTCAACCCATAGAGAGCCTTCTTAAGCTTATACACATGATTAGGAAACTCCGTGCTAACGAACCCATCCGGCTGACTAACATAGACTTCTTCCCTTAGTTCACCGTTCAAAAATGCCGTCTTCACATCCATTTGATAGACGATCATATTCATATGAGCAGCATACGCAAGGAATAGTCTAGTAGCCTCCAATCTTGCAACGGGAGCAAAAGATTCTTCAAAGTCTATACCCAAGGCTTGTTTATATCCTCTAGCAACCAATCTAGCCTTATTCTTTAATACTACACCCATCTCATCAAGTTTAACCTTATAAACCCATAACAAAGTAAGGATGTTAACCTTGTTAGGGAGAGGAACTAATTCCCATACTTCAAGTCTTTGGAATTCATTTAGTTCCTCCTGCATGGCTTCAATCCAAGATGATTGAGTCATAGCCTGTTGCCAATTTTTAGGTTCAACTTCGGAGAGAAATGCATCAAAGTAGCAATAGAGTACACTCTCTTGTAATTGATGGCGTGTAGAGACTGGTCGATCTAGATCTCCAATGACATTCCTAATTGGGTGATCTTTTGTCCATTTGGTGCTATGATTTTCAATCCTAGGTGGTCTGGAGTGAACAATAGAAGGAGCTTCTTCTGAGGTAGACGCGGCTGAAGGATTTTCAGGGAACGGTATACCAAAGAAAGGAAGCTCTTTTAAGTGAGCATATTCCAAATCGTGATCAGTAGAATCCTCTTCCACATCATTAGGCACAAGTAGGGGTGATGATTCAGGTGTAGTTTGAGAATCACTTGGTAAAGGTGCATCCGGTTCAATGTTAATTGAAGATGCATTAGATAAAGGTTCATTAGCTTGAGCAACAACTTCAGGGATTGGAGCTATCACTGCAGGTGCTGGAACTTCATCATTTGGGGGATCAAAGAATTCATCAAACAACGGTTGAAATAGTTTATCCCACTCGGGCCTTGAAGGTGGTAAAAATGATGTAGAAGTAGGATTATTGGGAACTAATCCGGAACTAATAGCACCGGTTCCCATCTCATGAAGCGCGGGTTCAGAGCTGCGTTGCTCAAAAGCCATCGCTGTCAGCTCATCGAAATCTGCGTCCATAGTTTCTACAATCTTACCAAGACGACGATTGTAAATTCGGTATGCTTTCTTGGACGGTGAGTAACCAATGAAAATACCTATATCGGCTTTCGGTTGAAGCTTGCCCAAGTTCTCACTATTAATGTTTGGATAACAAAGAGCACCAAACACATGAAAAAATGAAACATTGGGTTTACGGTCATGTAGAAGCTCATAAGGTGTTTTTCCATGGCGTTTCCGAATGATAGAGCGGTTTTGGGTGAAACATACAGTAGATATAGCTTCTGCCCACAAGAACAATGGAGCGTTCGCATAAATTAGCATAGTCCTAGCAGCTTTCATAAGCGTACGATTCCGTCTTTCAACGACACCGTTTTGTTGTGGAGTACGTGCAGTGGATGTTTCATGTGAGATACCAACTCCTTCATAGTATTCACGAAGAGTCTGGTTTACGAACTCTGTTCCATTGTCTGTACGAATACGGCGGACAGTAGTATTCAAACGTACCTGAATGAATTTCAGAAAAGTGATGATAGCCTTCGGTGCTTCATCCTTTGTACGTAGAAATCTAACCCATGTAAACCTGGAGAAATCATCCACAATGACAAGACTGAATTTCTTACCGCTCACACTTTCAGTTCTCATTGGCCCACAAAGATCCATATGCAAAAGATGAAGTTTTTCTTGATTGGTGTCTTCAGCTTTGGGCTTGTATGATTTCTTGGTACTTTTCCCCCTTGAACACGCGGAACATAAATGATCCTTGTGAAATTTAAGCTTTGGAAGACCACGAACTAATTCGTTTTTAGCCAGATGATTAATAGCATCAAAGTTAAGATGAGATAATCTGCGATGCCATAACCATGACTTGGTCTTAGATGCTTTAGAGAGAAGACATACTGGAGAGGCGGCCATCATGTCTTGTAGGGACAACGTATAAATATTTGCACCACGAGATCCCTTCAACAAGTCTTTTCCTTCCAAGTTGCGGATGAAACAAGTATGTTGTCGAAAAGCAACCTCTAGGTTGGAATCACAAAACTGTCCTACTGAAAATAAGTTATGACCAAGACCTTCTACATAGTATACCCTTGAAATCGTAACGTTTCCAATCTGATATTCACCATACCCCATTATCTTTGCTATATGATCATTACCGAATTTAACCGTACCAAGAAACTTGCTGACGAAATTTCGGAGCATCGAGCGATCTCCGATCATATGCTTTGAACAACCGGAGTCCAAATACCATAGGATGATTTGGACCACCTGAAAATATCACCACACGAAGACAATGTAGAGGTATCGGAATCTGAATGTTCCTTGTTATTAGCAGGTACAGATTTAATAATCTTAGATTTACTAACTTTAGGTTTCTTAGATTTCCTAGCCTTCTTCTTCCTAGTTGGTGGTGTAGATTCTAGTTGGCTTAAATCCTGTGGTATTTCTTCACTGATAGGCGGTGGGGGATGACCTAATTAAAGGGCACTGTTTCCATACTTTAGTGCCAGTGTGCCTAACTAAAGGACTCTCAGACCTAACCTCAATGGATGCATTCCTAGTTAAAGGGCACATTTTTCCATCTAATGTAAAGGTCCTACCCGTGGGACGCCATTGCCAGCCAACTTGGGCACGAGTTCTACCAGTTGGCTTCCATTCAAGATTATTCCTAATGGAATTCATTTCATTCACATGATCAATAAGACACAAATCATGACGTTGGGAAAACATGCATTCATTACAATTCCAACAATTCAAATTAGAATTCACGAATGGTTTAGGCTTCTGCACAGGCGCAGAGCTTTTAGTCTTAACATGATTCTTTTTATTTAAAACTGAACTATCATTCCTATGGTGAGCTTCTACTTTCTTCTTGTTGGTACTACTAGTGGAGGGCTTGATCTTATCTTTCTTGAGTGGCGATCCTTTAGCCTTAGTAGACTCTTTTACTCCTGTAGAAGGCAAAGTGGGAATATTAGCAACAGATTTTAAAGGTGCCTTACTTGATAGTGCCAATGACGGTTTTGCTCCTGGGGTCTTATTGAATGAAGTTACAGCAATGGGTTTATTAGTGAGTAGTGCGGAACCTGGTTTACCTATGTATTGCAAATATGCTAAGCAATATTGAACTCGCTTAATATATTCATGAGCCGAATAATAGTAGCTACTTGAGGGATCTAAGGCATAAAGATCGTCTAAAATATCCCTAACAAGATTTACATGCTTAATGGCATTCCTCATATAATCATCGTAGGTAACCGGGTTTCTCTTATGAAGCGGGTTCTTATAAAGCACTACTGACTTGGTTGTTGGAGCACTAGAGGACGGTGCAGAGTTGGTAGCTAAGTTATTAACAACTTCTTGTCGGGTGAGAAGAAGTGTCTCCTTTAACTCGGCCAAAACCATGTTTTTGTCAATGAGCAGGATGTTTAAGTCAGAGATTTCCTCACATTTTTGGTTTAATTGTTCAACATAAGATTGTTGCTGTGCCGCATTAAAAGCGAAGCGTTCTTCTAGTGAACCATAAAGTTTGGACATTCCCTGTCTTGCACGATCCATCTCCCCTAGAATAGACGAAAGTCTAATTTCTAAGTCCAGGTTTTTAGACTCTGCAGCCTCTAGTTCCAATTTTAGTGTTTCATTTGATGACACATCTCTCTTCAATCTCATAATCTCTTCCTCTAAAGCCTTAACAATTGCAATCATCTTGTCACTCGTCTCAACACCGTTTTCACAACTATTTGTTATCAAAAGATCCTCATTTTGAGTTTGTTGTTTTAATTCTAAAGATATACAATGTTGTTCTAGTTGATTAAAGCGTTTTGAAAGTAAATTATATGAATCTTGTAGCTTTAAAAACTCAGCGTTAGATTCGTGACAAGAATGATTATCTACCTCATTTACAGTATCAGCAACATTTACAGAGAGATCACACACATCATCACATATATTCACAGCATCACAGTTAATCATAGCGAATGTAAGCTCATTCGAATAATTAACATTTACAGTAGTAAGCACATCACAGGAAATTACTTCGGACAAGAATCGGTCATATTCGGATAAAATCTTTTCCTTTTCAATTAGTTGTAGTTCGTAAGCGGTGTCCATTTCATAAAACACTTTTTGAACTTCTCCAATTTCAAATTCAAGATTTTCCTTAAGAGATGCAAAACTTCCTTTTAGACTTTCGACAAATGGATTGATCTCATTCTTAAACACCTCATTCATGTGTTCGAAAGCCCATTCTCCGGCGTTTAGGCTATTTGAAGTCGTACATTCCAAAATGACCTTGTCAAAATTAGTAAAGTATTGATTAATCTCTTGCAAGTTTAACCATACAGTGCTAACAGGTGGAAGATCCTTTGGAATTTCCTTAGGACCTTCTATGTTGACAAGTGAAGGAAATGTACTAGGGTTTTCTTTATCTAACATGTAGGTTGGTGCTGTGATGAGATCTTTGTCCATATGGAAGCGAATTCTAAAATCCATTTTTGCAAGCTCCTGATTCATTTTAAAATAATCACACTCGGGATATTTTGTAGAATTGTATGACCGATCCTCATCAACTAGATCCTTACTTGTTCGATCATCGAAAATAACAATCGGGTCTAAGACCAATCCTAATTGGGTTGCATTATAAAGTCTTGGACTATGTCTTAAAGCTTGTTTTGCATACCTTGGGTTAGGGGGAAGGCCTTTTTGACGTGATAAGTTAAATTCTCTAAACGAAGCATCAAATAAGTGCACTAGTTGAGAAGCAGCGTATTGTCTTAAAAGCAAGTAATCTAGACTTCTAATCTTATTAGCAGCATTAATCTCCATTTCATTCTTCTTAGACTCGAGTAATTCAAAATCCGTTTGAAGTTTTTGAAAATTAGTGACCACTAACTCCTTTTCTTTAAGTTCATTAGAAAGATTTGCTCTTAAGTTTTCAATTTCTTGCAAATGACCCATTTGTTTGTTTCGAAAATGATCATATTTGGGATTTGTTAGAACACTAGACGAAGGCACTAATTCCAAAGTGTGAACTTTCTCGTTGCTTAAGGCAAGCTCATCAGACAAATTCTTATTCTTAGCTAGGGTTTCTAAGAGAGCAGCATTCATTTGGCTAAGTAATGTAGCAGGAACCATGACCAAATCTTGTTGAGCAGGAGTATGCGTATGCGAAATGGCTCCCGGTTGTGATTCACTCAAAGTCTGGGGACTCACATTGATATTACTATCATTGATTGTCTCCTCATTTGAAAGACTCACCACCGAAGACTCATTCGAATCAGCCCTCTCTTGCACAACTTGATGTGGTTGAATACTAGCATCAGTGGTATTATCAGTGGTATTAATAAGTACCTCAGATCTCTTTTCTGGCCCTAAGCTGGAGATAGTTGCCATAAGAGCTACCTTTGGAGATTGAAATTCATCACAGTCTGAGTCATACGCATCAAGATCATCTGCTTGGTATGTTGCATTCTGTGTGGTGACAACGTCTTGTTCAGCAATCCCTGGATCAGCAAGAAATGCAAGCTCCTCTTCATCAAGTTCCCTTCCTTGTGCCTGAGCATTTACCAGATAAATCTTCTCTGCAAACCATTGACCATCCCTTCTCCTTTTGGGTTTCTTGCAATCCCTGGACATGTGACCTTCTTCCTTGCAGTTGTAGCATGTAATCATTCGCAACTTGCCTGTGGAATTAGCCCGTGGAGGAGTGTTGACCATTGGAGCAGGATTGACCGTGCGTGCATTGGTAGTTGATGTAGTAGGTCTCCCCTGATATGGTTGAATAGGTTGAACCATTACCCTGCCATTCTCAATAGTAGCTTGTTGGCGAGAATTGGATGAATTCCTCAACTGATTGTTAGTAGGAGCTGATCCCCTAAATCCTCGTTTGCTTAAAGTCCTTGTGAGATAAGCAGACATAGTGGTTAACACTTCAACTGGGTCAGCTCCTTGTTTGAATACAGGAATGGGGACTTCCTCATCATCACAATACATTGCTTGGTCTTGATGAGCTGCATAATCACTAGAAGGAATACTCATGTGGTCAGGGTAGCTTGTTGGATATGCTGCATTCTCTTGATAAGAAGAATATGAAGACTGAGCATAAGGTGCAATGCTTGCTGGGTGAGGTTGTGTAGCATATTATGATGAAGGTGCCTTAAACCGATATTGTTGCTGATGTGAGGTGGGTGGTTGCGGTAGAATCGAGTATTGGGAAAAGGTTGGTGTCATGTAAGGTGATGGATGATAGGCTTGATGTCCCAAGATATAAGGAGTGTTGTTGTGTGACAAGCTTGGTTGATTCGCCATCAAAGCTAAAGAATCAGGGTACATACCTCGAGGCGAACGGTGCATGATCACATGTTTCTCATGCTGCTGAAGAAAAGCATAGAGTTGATCCAAATTGCACTTATGCAAATCCCTGGTTAACTTAACATCGGTAATATACTCACCCCATTCAGCTTGAGGTAAAGTATTCAAAAATTTGGTGTTAACCTGGAATGGAGCAATCACGAGATTGTATACATTCAGATCATTCATGAGAGTGGTGAATCTGAAGTAATAATCGTGAAGCGTTTCCCCTGGGTTGTACGTGAATCTATCAAACAGATCATACAACTGACATTCCCTTTCCTGTTTGGTAAGAGACGTACCTTGTAGCAACACCTTTAGACGTTCCCATAAATCCTTTGCCACCGTATACTGACTTACCATTCGATAGATGTCATGTGGAAGAGCTTGGAGAATGGTTTGAAGAGCCTTTTCGTCTGCATCGGCAACAAGTTGTTGAGCTGGTGTAAGTTCTTCAAACTCCCTTGGTCGAGTCACATTGTTAACCACGATGTTTCCATAGTCAAGTGGACCATTTAAAATTGACTTAACCATAAGCCTCCCATATACCGGTTTTCCCTTAAGGTAAGACATCATCCGGCCTTACCATGCTTCAAAAACTTCTTTGATGAGCATTGGAGGGCGATTATCCGTTCCTGTAATGACGGAAATATCCGTAAGTGATGTCATCTGAGGCATTACTGAATTCGGATTCATTTTGTTCACTTCAAAGAAACAAAGATTATCGGTTGATCGAGCAGTGAAGTAAAGCTTGTGAATTGTGTTGAGTTTTTGTTGTAAGAAACCAAGATTAAATCCTCTAAAAAATCGTCGAAAAAACAAGTAAAATATCCCTTGATTCGGAACTTTTGTTGATTCAGAAGTGTTGATTCGGAAGATTTTGACTTGGAAAACCTTGATTCGAAACTTTCCTTGATCCGGAACTTTCCTTGATCCGGAACTTTTCGTTCGGAACTTCTTGATCCGGAACTTTCCTTGATCCGGAACTTTCCTTGATCCGGAACTTTTGGTTCGGAACTTCTTGATCCGGAACTTTCCTTGATCCGGAACTTTTCGTTCGGAACTTTCTTGATCCGGAACTTTCCTTGATCCGGAACTTTCCTTGATCCGGAACTTTTGGTTCGGAACTTTTTGATCCGGAACTTTGGTTGATCCGAAACTTTTTGGTCCGGAAGTTTTTGGTTCGGAACTTTTTCTGGGAAAACAGTAACTTGTTCGTGGTATACAGTCGATCAAAAAATCAATATTAAACCCAGATTTTTACCAAATAACCCAAAAAGTTTTGTGATTTCTATAATAATAAGTAAAAACTAATACTTATCTACTAATCCCAATCATAAAAATACCAAAAACTCCAAGAATCAAGATGAATCTTCTTAAAGAACACTAATACAATCAAAAACTAAAAAACCACACAAATCATTACCTTAAATCACCCCATAGCTCTTGATACCAAATGTAGAATCTTGATAACCTATGAATCTATGAAGTGGGTTGATGTTTTCTAGAGAGAGAAACTAGAGAGAGAAAGTGAGAGAAACTATGTGTCTTCTTTATTAAGTGGAAACAAGAAATGAACAACAACCAACCCCTTTCCATGGTGGAAAGGGGTTTATATATCCAAGGCCTTATTTGGACTTGGGCCGGCCCATGACAAGCCCATGGGCCGGTTTCTTACTTAACTAAATAAGTAACACTAACTACGAGCTATTACAACATATATAATATTGTGGAGTGACTGATACTTCTAATATACGTAAAAACGTATTTCTAACACTATCCGAAAAGACCCTATCAAGGTATGAGGATAAATAAAGCCAAGTCCAAAAAGGAGGCGGATCGTTGTATATCAAAGTCCAAAATAAAGATTGGAGAAAAATGAAGAAGTCGTGGTCCAAGTATGAATCTCTCAAAACTTCAAGTGAAGAAATTCCATTATGAAGAGAAGACCATAATTTCATGAACGTCTCTCAAGGTTTGAAGTATGAAGTCGCTGCCAAATATCGGTCCGAGAAAGGTCTCAAATCGCGAAGCGAGTTATGCCAAGATATGAACTTTATGAGGTCCCGAGAAGCAGTTTTAAAATATTTTGTCCTTTAGCTAACTATTGATTAAATCGTTCACTTTATTTTTGGCCTAATAAACTATCGAAATAAGTCAACAATGCATCCTCGTGATCATTCAAGACAATAATAAAATATAAGAGATACACCTAGGAATAAGGGAGTCTAAGTGAATAATTGGCCCACATGAGTTCGTGTTAGTTTACTAACTTATAATAACAATGATCTCGTTTTTAAGCTTGGTTTGGAAAAAGTGAAAACTTGAGGATGATGATTATTCATGACATTACCAAAACCCAAGGTATGCTTTTTGATTTCTTTACTTTGAATGTTTGTAATTTTCTATCCCTTTAATAAAGGCCAAGGTAGATTGATTTTGATGAAAAATGTAAACGTGCTTTGTATCTAATGCATTGCATGAGGACATTACAATGGTCAAGTGTAGGGGATTTGATAGGTGTGTAAACACCCATCCTTTTTACCACTTAATTACAATAATAACCGGGCCAAAACGTGTATTTTATGTCTTTTATGTCGGAATTATGCGTGGTTTGTGTTTTTGTTGTGATTTAGGACGAAAAGGTGAAAAATGGAGAAAACACGGGCATTCACGGGCTTTTATCGAAGAAAAGACGAAAGACGAAGTCAAGAAGTCAAGAGTGCAAAAAGAACGGAAGTCCAAGACCAATTCTGAAGATTTATCGAAGAAAAAGTCAAAAGACGGAAGTTTATCAAAAGTCGAAAAACTCAAGTCTAATTTATTGAAGAATTACAAGACGAGTTTGAAGAAATCCCGAGACAAAGCCATTTAAAGTCCAAGATTAAGAAGATTAAAAGGCTTAAGGACTAATGGTGCAATTAACAAAAGATTAAGAAGAGAAGGACTAAGCATGCAATTAAGGAGAAAGGAAAGAGGGGAGGAAGCTTCCTAAGCATCCATTAATCCTCCCCTATAAATAGTCATTAGGATTAATCTTTTCATTTTTGTTGGCTAATAGTGACAATTAGTTCTTCCACATTTAATTACATTGTCATTTATTTACTTGTCAAATTTAAATACTTGTCTTGCACCTTAATTACCATTTACTTTCAAGTAAGTGTTCTTTTAATTCTTGTTAATCTTTATCTTTATTGTTTGATCTCATTCTACCTTTCTTTAATCTTTGATTTATTAGTTTATTATTCGTGTTCATGTTCTTGAGTTTTTGTCAAATTTATTAAGTGGGTTTTGATTATCTTGATTAGTTTTGTTAGTTTTGTTGTTTTGGATTGATTGTTTATGATTAATAGATGTTAATTTGTTAGTTTGATTTAATCTTGTGGATGATTTTGCTTAGATTTTATTAGATTCGTGTGAATATCTGTTCCCTGTTCTTCGGGGTGTTTGTTTTCTGTTTCTGAACTTTCCCAGGAATATTCCGCATCAAGCTAGTATTCCGAGTAAAGGATTTAAAAAGCATCTCATTCGGAATATCAAAACATTCCGGATAAGACTTTTATTCCGGATCAAGGTTTTAGCCAAGGTGGTTCATTCGGAATATCCAATATTCCGAATAGGAAAATTATTCCGGATAGGCCAAATATTCTGAATAGGGAAATTATTCCGGATAGACAGAACATTCCGAACAGCAAGGATATTCTGGATAGAGAAGATATTCCGGATAGAGGAAATATTCCGGATAAGGAGCTTCCATCCGGAATAAGTGACATATTCCGAGTAAGAAGTCCTATTCGGAATAATATTGCGGATCAAGAAACATTCCGAATCAAGACCAACATTCCGAATAGAGAGGATTATTCCAGATAGGTGACATATTCTGAGTAAGCCATTTATTCCGAATAAGGGTATTATTCCGGATGAGCTGATTTTCAGGTTTCTTTAATTTCAGTTTTTAAGTTTCTGCTTTTTAATTTCAAGCTTTATTTTTCCCGCCTTTTTCCTTAGACGCACTTTAAGTTTATTTGCCTTAGATTTATTTTAGCCTTGCCTTAGTTTAAGTTTTAGTTTTAGTTGCGTTTTAAGTTTGCCTTAGTTAGATTTAAGTTTGCGTTATTTACTTTTAGTGCCTTTTAATTTTAATCACGCTTTTAAATACTTGTCCCATTTATTTTAATTAGACTTAGACTTACATTACTGCACTTTTACTTTAAAGTTTTGCACTTTTATTTTAAAAACAACCAAAAACATTTGTTCCACCAAAGAACGACTGAGTCACCCATAGAACCTAGATCAATTCGTTAAGATACCGAGAACAATAATTGAACCTAAGTAAATCTTAGTTATCAGAAGAGTCGAGCTAGAGACTCCTTAATTCAAGCGTGAATAATTAGGTTTATATCATTTAGAATAGAATGTGGTAGGATAGGATTAAAAGGGTAATATAGTCGAGATGAAGTGTAGGGGGTTCCTATCTTTTGTCTTTTTGGTGTTTTAGGGTTTCTCTCTCTCATTTCATGCATTGGAGCTTATGGAGGAGGCCCTCGTATCGGGTTCACTTTGATACTTTTGTGATTCAAAATTAACTCTTAATAATGTCTAACATGAATTCACTTTAGTAGACCTTTCCTTAGCTTGAGTTAAGCGAAGTACGCAATGTCATAAGTATAGGGGAGTTTACTCCAATACTCTTAAACATTAAGGACAATGTTTATCTTAAGTGTAGGGAGTCTTCTATCGAAGTGACCTTACCTAGAACATTGCCTTGCCTTCATGATAATTGGGAAAATTAATTTTTCAACATTTTTCGAATTTTTGATCTACTTTGGCCACCAAAAATATGCATTCATAAATTTTTCATTAATCATTTTCATTTGCATAACACATTTGCATTGTATATATTTCTTCTTTTATTTTTCATCAAAAATATATAAAAAGAAAAAATATTATAAAGGATATGGTTTAACAAATTTAGAAGTCTTTGACATATTAGGTCTGCCATGAATCATTTGACTCAACCTGAGTTTGCTTATCCAAGCTTACTCTAGCTAGTATCCTTAACCATGTAGACCTTTATTGGTTTATTAGGCAAAGCATTCACTAGTCTCATTATTTGAGATTCTAAACTGTGGAGAACGAGAAATGATAGAGTTTGAAGTAAGTGTAAAGGGTTAGATAAACCTAAAATTAATTACTTTTGGCTTTTATATCCCCTTTCGTTACCTTTATTTTCTCGTCAACGCATGTATATATTGTTAATAAATAATCAAGAACGGTTTTAATCGGTTTGTAGTCTCTTATGCATTTTTGACTAATCATTCGTTGTTGATATAAGTACCTCTTAAGATTCTAAGTTAGAACGTTTTATATGTACTAGACTTATGTCATGCTTAATACTAAGTGGGTTTTTTTCCTTTTATTCTTTTCATTTTATTTGTGAGGAATAAAGAAAAAATAAGAACGGCTTATAAAAATGAGTGGCTAGAAAAAAAAAGAAAAAAAAAGAAATAAAATAAATAATTATACAAGACTCCCAAGAGGGGCAGTGAAGTGTTAATTATGGTAGTTATTAAATTCCAATATTACTCTCACAAGGGTTGCGAGGATTTAATTGTTGCTTGAATCCAATATTACCTTGACGGGTTGCGGGATTGAAGATCCAAGGTCTCAAAAAGGCGGCGGATATAAATTATTGCGTGAGTTTTATTTTTCTTTTATTAGAGAGTGTGTAGCTACTTATTAATGCATGACATAAGTATCTTACACATAAGGCGAATGACTTATTATTTTGGGTAAAACTTATAGCAATGGTTGGCGGTTTTTCGAGTAAAGGATGAAATGGTTACTTAGGATTAAAACCCTGCTTCCTTATTTTCAGATTTTACATTTCTTATATTTCATGCTTTAAATAATGACAAATTTGCTCTCAAGAAATTTTCTCAAATAATAACCGGTCTTAGAGGCATAATAAGTAGGGGTATAATGGTAACACAATTAATTTGTATGAATAAGTCGATGCACTTTCACTTATGGATAACAATGATCTCTTTTTTAAGCTTGGTATGGGGAAAGTGACTTAAGGATGATAAGTATTCATGGTACCAAAGCCCTAATCAAAGTCATTGATTTCTTTATGAGTTATGTCCATCAAATCATTTTAAGAAAAATACAAAATATATAAAAAGAACTGTTTTCCTTGCATTGCATTTTAAAAAGAAAAATCATGCATCATATAGTGTAGTGTAGTGTAAAAACATTTCATCATGGCCAAGGTGGATTAATTATGAGGAAAATTTAATTTTGAGCTTTGAAATATGGCATTGCATGAGGCCATGGCAATGATCAAGTGTAGGGGATTTTGTGACGATCCGTTAATTTATGGTTTATATTTTATTCTCAAATATTATTTAAAAACATTATTTTAATGTTATATTATGAACTCACTTATTTTTGGGAAGAAATTTGGATTTACGTCTTGAAGTAGCATCGACTACGTCTAAACCAGAGGATTCTACATTACGTGCTTACGTTTACATACACCGTTTTGGTGATAGTCCGACATTTTAGGAAATAAATTTATCCGTAAATATTATTTTGGAATTTTTAATTTGTGTTGGTTCAGAAACTCACAAATTTACGAAAAGAATTAGGACTTTTAACATGTTTTATCTCAGGTACTTGAAGGTAATTCTCGGGAAGACAACAAGAATTCATGGCCCGCACTTAAATAATAATTTCCATTCAAATGCTCTGTAAAACCTGTGACAATCCGTCAATTTATGATTGATATTTTATTCTCCAATATTATTTGAAAATATTATTTTAATGATACAATATGAACTCACTTATTTTTGGGAAGAAATTTGGATTTACGTCTTGGAGTAGCATCGACTACGTCTAAACCGGAGGATTCAACGTTACGTGCTTACGTTTACGTACACCGTCTTTGGTGACAGTCCGACACTTCAGAAAATAAATTTATCCGTGAATATTATTTTGGAGTTTTAAATTTGTGTTAGTTCATAAACTCACAAATTTACGAGAAGAGATTAGGACTTACGATTTTATTTTAACGTCCTTTACGAATAAACCGGAAACCTTAGGATTACGTATTTACGTTTTCGAACTCCGTTTTTGATGAAACAATTTTTATTGGATTCGTTTTGTGACGTTGATTCATAATTTATAAAAACGTTTTTCGT
The DNA here is from genome assembly GCA_025667525.1 of Glebionis coronaria. Taxonomy (NCBI): domain Eukaryota; kingdom Viridiplantae; phylum Streptophyta; class Magnoliopsida; order Asterales; family Asteraceae; genus Glebionis; species Glebionis coronaria. The sequence continues at coordinate 249,772,414 of CM046875.1, read as the reverse complement.
AAAACGACCCGAAGGCACGCAAATCGAGGAAACTAGAATCGAGGAGTACCCGTAAATAAATGGGGATGAGACAAGTGGGACACTTGTCCCACCCCCACTCCAAAACCGGCCTAAAGAAGCTAAACACCATGAGGTGTCAACTTGTAAGATACAAGTTGCACACTTGTTACATTAGCTTCACTTTGAAGCTACTTCCACCCCACTAACTAGTCAAAACCATCAAACTACTCACATTTCTCACTTGCACACATGCAAAACTACTCTCAAAACTCTCTCAACCTCCATTTTTGGCCGTCCCTACTCCACCATCAAACACCACCTTTGATCTTGATTCAACCATGAAATCCTATGTTATATACACATATGTTGAAGCCCTTATGAAACCCTATTGATTGGTGGTGCTTATAACATCCAAGGAGGAGTTTCCATGGAGTATTAAGGCTGATTTTCCACAAGGAGATTATGAAGATTGGTGGTCTTGGAGATGGTCTTGGCTATGCACAAGTTTCTCCATCAAAAATCCATGTTTTGATCAACCTACATCATCATGGTGGTATAAAGATTGTCCTCCTCGTCTTCTTGTTAATTTGATTATGTAAACATGTATTTTATTTCCTATTGTATATGTATATGATGATTATATGATGATAAAAATGTTATGTGGGGATTTGTTATTGATAAACATGATTAAAAAGGTGAAAAACCATAAGAAACAAGGTTAAAATCTTGGTTAAATTTGATGGCTGTATAAAAACAGTAAAGAATCATATGTTTAACTGATAAAATGATGAATTAGAATGGATTTACAGTAAGCTATGGGTCTTGTACACATGTGAGAGTTGGCCATGCAATGGAATCATTGTAATGAGTGAGATATGATCAAAACAAGTTTAGGGTATAAATCTGAGGTTACTGTTTTGGACGATTTTTAGAAACTATTTAGAAGATGATTCAACAGTAGCTATAAAAGAGTTAAATGTAGCACATATCATGTAGTTTATGTGATAAAAATTTGAGCTTCTATCTCCATATAGAACTCAAGATATGGCAGTTTTGGTGAAGATAAAGTTAAAAATCAGATTTTTGGAAATTAAAGAATAATACTATTATATAAGCACTCACATTTTAATATATAAAATGTAAAATAAAAACCCACTAACTTATAAAAATTATTTATATAAATATATATAAAAGGTTAATCAAATGGATAAATTATATAAATGGTGGTGAAATAATGTTTATAAGTAATAAAAACTATAAACATGATTTTTACGACTTTTTCGGCTATTGCCGTAAAATTAACGTTTTTGTTAAATAAAACTTAGATGGTTGGACCCGTCTAATGAAAACTTTATAAAACTTATATACTGATATATAGACATGTATAACAAGTAAAAACCGATAAAACCCGAACTATAGGGCATACGGACATTAACGAGCTAAGTAAACATATTGGACTAATACTTGGGCTAATAATTGGACTAAATAAGATAAACACCCATAAAAAGAACTTATTGGGCTTAACCCATTTGGGCCCAACTTGAAAGTGTATGTACTGATAATATAAGTACAAAATGAATTAAAATAAGTTAAATAACTTATAATAAGCTTATTGGACTTAGGACACGTAAATGGGTAAAACTAGTAAACTAGTATAAAAGCTATCGACATATAACACTAAAATGAGTAAACAAGAATATGTAAACCCACTTGATCATCATATATATATATATATATATATATATATAATCATCATATGTATACATAATTGTTATTTTTATAAAGTCATTGGACATGAGTCTAAGACCGAATATTATTTGTCTAGGTTTCTGTGATTGAAGCACGTACCGTACATCCGAATTGCCGACAACCCGCCTTCCCACATCAACGTGAGTTCATAGCCTCGCACTCTTTCAAATGTTTTATAAATGTTTTATAAACCCGCGAGGGAGATAACATGTTAGTTTTTATTAAATAGGACACCATTTGTCCCGATTGATTGTTTATTGATTTTGGACCCGAATGATTGAATGACCCGATTGTATGACCCGATAAATGATTAAAGGACCCGATAGATGAAATTAAATGGATTATTAAAGTTAGGTTATGTCACTAAAAGTCCCATTAGCATGAATTGTGAACTACCGAGATTTGGTAGACGCTTATGCATTTAATAGTACTATTTGGGGACGATCACCCCAGTTCGCGCCTTGACGGTTGATCCCCGTCGTGCCACATTGATTGGTAAGCGAATTTATGTATGAGAAGATTTCCATAGCGTGACCTTTGTGACGACACGCTACTTTAGATGGGCAAAATTGGTATCGGGTTAGCTACCCGTTTTGGTTTAGTAAGGTAACAATGTCATGCGGCTTATAATAATCCAAAACTAACGAAATACTATTAGACGCTTTGAATTACGATGTATTGCCTGACTAGCAATACAGGGTCATACTATTGATATTATGTTTGTGTTTTGGTTTGCATAACCATATTTATATAACGGTTTTTGTTTTCATACAACGTCATAAGATGTATTGTATGATGTTTTTACGACATTGGCTCGTATAATAATTTTTAAGGCAAATGCCTATATTATGATTTTCGATAAGGATTTATATAAAATGACTTTGGCTATTTTATGGCCTATTACAAAGATTTGTATAAAATGATTTTGGCTATTTTACGGCCTATTACAATGATTTGTACGAATTGATTTTTGGTACTAATTTTATACCAAAGTTATATTGATGGAATTTACTAAACTCTATGAATTCACTCGGCGTTATCGCTGACCTTTTCTTTTAACATGTTTTATCTCAGGTACTTGAAGGTAATTCTCAGGAAGACGACAAGAATTAATGGCCCGCACTTAAACAATATTTTCCATTCAAATATTTTGTAAAACTTATATGAAATGTAATGACGTGGGACCGATGTAACTTTGATATTATTGAATGGAAATGCTTTATAAATAAACGACGCGATTTTTATGCGTTGTCTATGATGTGAGTAATGTGCTATCCCGTAACACCAACTAGTCTTCCGCTGTACTGAGTTGTATAAATTTGGGGGTGTTACAGTTTGGTACCAGAGCTCTCGTTATAGAGAACGAAAGATTTTTAAAACCAAGGTTTTGAATAAAACATTTCAAAATCTTTTAACTAAAAACATTTTTCTAAAAATGTCTAAAAATCTTTTGACTATAACGGTGCCGAAGAATTCCCGAGTTACCGACAAGGCCAAGACTGAGAAGTGTTATTTTAATATATATATATAACTTGGATTATATATATATGATGTAATTTTATTACATGATTGTTTGATGATTATTTTGATTTTTATACGAGGTATTTATACGACGTCGATTGTCACAAGTAACCCTAAATCCCCTAGTAAATTAATTGAAGCTATTCTCGTAGGAATTCTAGCTATCCTAGATCTAAACCAAGTTGTGGATATTTATGATCCCAACAAATGGTTAATATTCGTAGAAATGTAGATATTAGTTGATTGTGATATTGAAAAAGAATTGGCGAAATTAAATCTGATATCGATGTCATGATGATCTTTCCATATAGAGTGGAGTTTGACAAAACATTACCACCTAGAAAGATGTCATCTGATTCGTTGTCATCCAATTCTTAAATTGAAATCGAAAGGGGTGAATGTTGCACTTGAGGCTGTTATTGGAACCATTACCCAAAAGCCTCATGCCACTAATACCTTTACGAGAAGTCTAAGTTGAATGATCAAGTCATTTCATATTAATGACTCATTTGATAATTGTTGTTGTAAGATCTAATAGGATTGGAAATAAAGTGTTGATTTATATTGAGATTGTATTGCCTTTACAAGGCCGAAGAATAAGATTGGAAGTATTGAAGAATGAAGTAGGATATCGACTTGAGTATAAAATTGGTTGAAACTTGAATAAAGTAAAATTTAACCTGTATGGAATATGAGATTATTAAGAGGAAGTCGTTAAGTTCTGTGATTGAATTATAAGGTTTTAATTGATTGTTGATGCATGTTAAGGACTGTTCCTAGGCCATTGTCCACTGACGAGGATGCCCAGTGTCCAAGAAATAAATTGAAGAAATCTTCTTCTGAATTGAGACCGATGGATCTTCTGGGACATGTGGAACACCTAATGACCCTTGTAGATTAGTATTCATTGTGGTATCTTCTAAAAATCCCTAACTTAACTGAGATATCGGTTGGTAGGATGAGTTCTGAGAATTGTATGACATAGTGACACGTAATGTGCTACGGTACAATTTTGACTTGTTTGTGATTAATGAAAAGACTACCTTTGATTGCTAAATTCTACATGTATCGATGTTATCTATCTTTTCTTGCTTGTCTCTAATGCCCGCCTTAGTGATGCAACCCTTGAACAAGTACTCATCTTGAATCGAGTTACGTTGTGGATTATTCCCTTTGTATTCCTGAGTGCCATCGAGGTCATGAACCTCCTGATTATTTGGCTAAGATCATTTCCTATCATATTGTAGTTAAGTTCTTGGTGAACATCTTTCCATCACTCTTTTGCAGATCACACATTGTTTTTATAAAGTTAAAACGGTATCCTTTGAGAAAAATTGAATTTTCATCACTATAAGGATTATTCATAGTGAGATTTATAAGTGATTGTTATTGAAATGAAGCTGTTTATAAATCACTTTGGAAAACCTAATTGTTTTCATAACAAGGAAAATCTTTGTAAATTTATTCTTGATTCTTATTTAAGAATTAAGCATGTAAATGTTTTTATTATAAACATGGATGATAAAATTTTGACGAACTGAGTATTGCATCGTTAATCTTGAAATTATATATAGTTGCGCGCCTACATACAATTTGGAATGGACCATGCAAGGCTGATTAGTAGTCACCATAAAACTAATGAATAAACACTACATTTTCTTTAAAGATTGTGAAAGATTAAATTATATGAGATCTGCAAGAAGTGAAAAATAGGGACATAATGTTAGGGAAACCTACATATGTGCCTATAGCATCTATTCTTCTGAGTTGAATTTACTCATCTGTGGAAATTATCTTATTTAACAATTGACAATTCTTTCTTGTCCAATTATCCCGTAGTGAGATTCTTAGGAAAAGTATTTGATTATCGAGTGTTGATACCTGATGAGACTGCTTTTATACATGGTCTCATCGTCCAAAACGGCCTTAAAATGCATAAAATATCATAAAATAGACCAAATATATGCTCGTGTTTGTTACTTGTGTATTTTTAGGTACGGATATTGAGGAATTGGCAAAAGAACACAAGAATCAATCAAAAACGAACACGGGAAACGAAGTCGCACAATGAACCGGGCCCAAGTTTGGATTTTGCAAAATTACCCTTGAAGAATTGAAGATTGGCAAAAATGGCCCCTCATCTTTGAAGAACTTGTCACATTTGACCCTCCACATATCAAATGTACAAGTGTGATCCTTAATGTTTGAAGATTGTTCAAGATCAGTCCCTGGAATTTGAAGATAATACAAAAGAAGCCCTTGGATAAGGTTTTGTAAACCTTTGTGCCAAAAATGACAACTTATCAAAAGTTGTCAAGAAGAAACTAGGCGCTGACAGCTTTTTATTACAACTTGAAAGAAAGTTGAAACCTTGGGGACCAAATCTGCCCAACCACCAAACTCCCACAACCACTCAGGACGTGACACCTCATTATCCACCCACCCATTAACCCAAATACCCATTAAACCGACCCTACCCAATACCCTATACCCGGTTTATTTAATAAACTTGGTCAACCAGTCAAACCACTTAACCCCATTCCCTCCTAAACACTTTATTTAAAAGTGTTTATACCTAAAATAGATTAAACACTGGCTTAATCACCCATAAACCCTAACACCAACCCAGATTAATTTGACCCTAAAACAAAGGGGTTTTCCCTGATTTTGTCCAGATGTTTGATTAACCACTTTCCCACCAAAACCCACCTTCCACCTCATCACAAAACAAACTCACATGCTTTGTAGGACCCTCCCCTGCCCCGTCCCTTTCCCTCAAAACCTACACCCGACCATTTTAGCGACCAAGATTGTTCAACTTGGTCCCCAAGGAGTATCCAATGGCTAAGATCAAGTTATCAAGCTGTCATATCACATGGACACCAACAAGATCACATGGGAGCACAAATTTGACCCGTTTTCAGTCAAAATCTTCAAGGGCTTTTTAGGCATTTCAGTTTGCTAGGGTTTAGTGACCTAGAATGTTCTACTTAGTCTATTTAAGGAGGATGAAACCTGTTCATACCCCTTGTTCCAGTTTTTAGCCTATAACCTTGTAATTCCTTTTTTAAGAAATAAAGTTTGGTGTTTGATAAAATCAATTGTAATTCCTTTTATGTTTTTAAAAAGTTTGTGTGTTGTGTTAAGGCTATAACTGAGTTCCATTTAACTTTGGGTAAACACTTGTGTGTTTTGAGTATTTTCAAAAAAATTTCAAAAGTTTTAAATTTGATTCAAAATTCAGAAAGCAAAAACCTTTGAAGTGAAAGTGGAAAAGGAGTTTTGATTTGTGAGTTTGGATTAGTTTAAAACCTGTTTAGTTTTTAAGGTGATTGGATTTTAAGGAAGTTTTTTTTAAGAAAATCAGAAAGTGCATTTTGTTGGTGTTTTCTGTTCTTAGCAGGTTGATTTGTTTGTTGATTCAGTTCAGCACCAACCCCAGTTGGTAAGGAGGTGGTATAGCAACCACAAAGGACCCTGGATGTGGGGTTCTTAGGTAAAAAACTCTTTTCCTTTTTCAAATTTCAGAAAATAGGAGTTTCATGTGATCTTGTTGATTTGCTGATATAAGTGTGATAAAGCTGCTTGATTTATGCTCTTTGATGTCTTTATGCATGATTGATGCTAGTTGGATCAAGTTTGAGCAAGTTTGTAAGGTTTTTGTTTGAGAAAAGTTGAAATCTAGTTTTTAAGGGGTGTTTGGATCTATGTTTTAGCAGGGTAAAAATCTTTGCTTGTGATTTAAAAATGTGTTAGATACTTTGATAAGGTTAAGATAAGTTTGCTAGATAGTATTGTTTCAATTGGGTCAAGTTTTGAAGCATATGGTGTGTTAAAAAGTGAAAAATCTAGCTAGAAATCTGTTAAGCCATATTCTGCTCATTTTATTGAGATTTGAGAGCTTGATTCTTGATTACTTGTTAGATTTAGGGATATTGAGAGTTTGAAACTTGTTGTGCATCAATTGGTGGTTGTGCATGCTTAATTTGAGCCATTGAAGTTCACTAGATTGCAAGTAATCTGCATAAAAAGTCCACAGACCCCATAAGGGACATCAGAAACTGGCATTTGCTTGTGTATGCATATTTGAGCCTTGATTGTGTGCTAAGTGTTGTTGTTTACTTGCTTGTGTTGACTCCTTGTGCTCCAAAGAGCACAAGGGTGCCCTTTGTTCCAAGAAATCACCACAAAACAGCTAACCAAGCCCTCTTGGTTCAAGATTTAACAAGTGAACCAAAGTTCACTTGTTCATCAGAAACTCACCCAGACTTGGCCACGTTTTGGTCATTAACCAGCTTAATCTTGATCCATTTTGTATTTTGTTTGTGTTTTTGTGTTCAATTAAGTTACTGGAATCAAGTTTTTAAATTTAAAAAAAAAAATAATAAATTGCCAAAAAGGACGTGGCCAGGACTCGAACCTGCGCCACTCCTCTCACACACAAACGCTCTAACCATCTGCCCTAGGGACTTTGACTGGTAAGAGTTTACCAGGTTAAATATATAAGGTGTTTGTGTTTTGAGCTTGTTTAAATAAGCCGTGGCTTATTTGACTTATTTCAGCTTATTTATTAATCTTTTTGGACTTTTTCCATTTTTCCTAGGTTTTGACTAGAGTTTAGGATTTTTCTGTTCAAAAATATTATTTTTCCTTTTATTTAATTAATTTTTAGGATTATTTCTATTTTTAAATCTAGAAAGTCATTTAAAAATATTAAACAGTAATTAAAAAATACAAAAAAATAGTTTTTAGGTTTTTGTTTGTATTTTTGAGGTTTACATATAAAAAAGTTTTCAAAAACTTTAATTTTTGATTTTATTTGATTTTAGGGTTTTTTAGCAACTTTAAAAATTAATATAAAATTAATTAAAAGGTTTTAGGAACTTTTGTTTACATTTTCTTCTTAGTTAGATTATTTAGGATTTTTGAGAATTTTTTAGAATTTATTTAAGAACTTTTAATTTTTTGGATTATTTTATTATTATTTTATTCATTAAAATAAAAAGTTTTATTTTTATTTCTTTTTCATTTTTCCTAGGTTCTTTATCATTAATTAGGACTTTTCCCATTTGTAGAATAATTTTTAAGCTTTTCAATTAATTTTTAGAATTAATTTAAGATTTAATAGATTTTAATAGTTTTTAGGAGTTTAAAAATAGTTTAAATTGGTTTTAAAATTTTTAAAAATAGTTTTTAGTTTAATTAGGTCATTGTTGAGGTTTACAAACTATAAAATCTTGTTTAGGGCTTTTTAATATTTAAAAGTGATTTTTAGGGCTTTAATTAGCATTAAAAAGTCATTATTAAATTAATTAAAAGGTTTTGGCAAGTTTTGATTTTTTGTAAACTCTTAGAATATTATTTGGGAATTTTTAGTAATTTTTAGGAATTTTTAGGTTAAAATTTTAAATTTTGTGCTTTTTACGTTTTACGTCGTAACGTTCTAGTAGTGTTTTTTGCCTTATTTTTCTATTTTTTCGTCTTCGTCATTTTCTCTTCTTTTCTTCTCATTAATAATCAAAAACATAATCAATCATTCATTACACAACACACGTGCCTCCTCGAGAGAACGAACTCACCCCATTGGGTCATAAGTGCTTGGTTTTCCTAAACCGACACTTAACGCTTACCACTACTTTGTTGCCTCTTTTTCCTAAAAGGGTATACAAATCACTCTACATCAATTTTTGGCGCCGCTGCCGGGGAGGCGTGTTGTGTTTTGATTGAACCATTGTTGTTTTTATATATTAGCCATAATTAGTATTTGTATTAATAGCACTCTATTAATACGTATTATCGTTTTTCGGTTTTTGTGTGAATACTATTACTATATTGTATACGTAGAACAATAAATACACAAGTACTCCAAATACGTGAGCAATCACAACCTTGATTCGGGATTTCATCACTCGATCATTGTATTCGAATCTCAAACCAAAGAAAAAGGCAAAAATAGATAAATACTTTCGTGAAGCTTAATCTTGATAATACAAACTATAAGGTGGGTATAAGGCGGTTGTATTTCACAACCTAAAGGAAAAAGGCTCTTAAGTGCTTCGCGCCGCCTCGTTTCCTCCGCTTGCTTGTGCGTATTTGATTTTGAGAGTGAATCGAGGGTTTTGCCGCCCAAAGTATTACTACATATCATATATATTTTCTTGGTTTCATTTGATTAAACCCTCTTGAACGATTTGGTGTTCCACCATCGTTCTAAAGTCATCGAAGGCGTTCACTCCACGTGATCGTTTTCATTCCTTGAGGCCTTTTTAATCAAGAGATTTGATTAGTGAGGAGATTTGTGGACTCATTGTCTACTTAATATATTCACCAATTCCAAAAAAGGTTGATACAATCAAAAACCACAAAAAAATTAAAAAACACAAAACACCAAAAAGAATCTTCTTTGCTCGCCTTCTCGTTGTACGTGACGTTTATGCAAACTCGCTCTAAAGCTAGACGTGCTCGTAAACGAAGAAACAAATCACTCACTCTTTCTAGTGAGGAGTCTCCTATTGACGAACCCATTGTACGAGAAGAACCAACCATGGCGAATCGAACTATGATGGAGTTACTTCAAGCACCCACCGAGGGATATGGAGAAGCTATTGTGATTCCCGCAATCCTTGCGGAGAATTTTGAGGTGAAAACGGGTTTGTTGTCGATGATCCAAAACAACAAATTCTGAGGTGATGAGAAGGACAATCCCCACAACCATATCCGCCAATTTAATCGTCTTACCGCCACGTGCAAATTCAAGGATGTCTCGAATGACTCGATTAAGATGATGTTATTTCCGTATTCCTTAGCGGGGCCCGCTAAAATTTGGTTAGAGAAAGAGCCACCCAATTCTATATTGACGTGGAAGGATCTCGTTTCGAAGTTCGTGAACCAATTTTTTCCGCCCTCTAAGACTACGCATTTGAAGAATGAGATTTCTAAATTTTCACAAGAATCAAATGAAAGTTTTTCTACGGCTTGGAATAGGTTTAAAGAGATGTTACACGAATGTCCTCATCATGGATTTTCCGATTTGCACCAAATCGACACGTTTTACAATGGGCTTAACGATCATGAAAGAGATTATTTAAATGCCGCCGCGGGTGGTAATTTTTTGTGTAAAACGGTTGAAGAAGCTTTGGTCATAATCGAGAATAGGTCTAAGGTTTATAGCCTTCGTCACACACCGAGTGTTGCCAAAAGGGGCTCATCATCGTCTCAAAGTATCAATGCATTACATGATGAAGCAAATGAAGAAAACCGATTTTTCGATAGATTTGCAAACCTTATGTCCCATTGGAAGGCTCAAGAAGCTTCCAACACCGCTTCGGTTAAAGCGGTTTCTAAAAGTTGTTTGTCGTGTGGGGGAGCTCATTATCTTTCCGAGTGCATTACCGCGGATGGTAACACTTCGAATGCTTTTGTAGCCACGGGAACTTATAACCAAATAGGTCAAGGTTCACGTTCAAATCAAGCTCCACCCAATCAAAATGCTAATAATTATCGCAACAACAACAACCAAGGTGGAAATTACCAAGGAAATCAAAGAAACTATAACAAAGGTAATTACCAAAGTGGAAATGGGCAAATTTCTAACCAAAACCAAAACCGTGATTTTCAAACTAATGCCCAAAGTTTTCAAAACGATCACACCAAAAATCTTCAAGGAGAGTTTTTGAATTATGCTAAGGCTAATGATGCTAAGTTTGACAATATGCAACGTGAAATGGTTAGCTTAAGATCCGAATTGAAAAATGAGCTTAAAAACGAACTTGCTAATGAACTTAAAACTCATGCTAATAAAATGGAAGGAAATGTCACACGACTCCAACAAAATCAACAAAAAATGGAGCAAGGACAACATGAGATTAAGCAAGAGTTGTTGAAAGCGGATGCTAGGCAATCTAAGTTTGAAGACCGTATGGCTAAGATGTTTGAAGCTATCATGTGTAAGCCCTCTTCTTCGGGTGGTCTTCCTAGTGATACCATCGTAAACCCGAAAGGAGAATTGAAGGTTATTACCACTCGTAGTGGTAAAACTTTCAAAGAACCCACTTCTCGCCCAAGTACTTCTATGGAGAAGGAAAAAGAGAAAGAACCCGAGGTCGTGGTTGAAAAGGAGCACATTACAAGCCCACGAAGTACCGCTCAAACCACACCTACGGTTGAACCAATACCCATTATGGAACCCGAGATTCCAAGGCCGATGCCTATGCCTAATTTGCCCCAACCCACACCACCTTTACCCTACCCATCAAGACGAAACAAGGAAAAGGCACAAGAACGAAATAATTATCAATTTGAACTCTTTATGAAAATGTTTCGTGACTTGCATTTCAATATAAGTTTTGCCGACGCCTTAGTCATGATGCCTCGATTTGACGCGAACTTCAAAAGTATGTTGAATAACAAAGAGAAATTGCAAAAATCGTCTAGTTGTTCTTCGGTTTTTCTAAGCCGCATACCTCAAAAGGTCGGTGATCCTGGAAAGTTTTTAATCCCATGTGCTATCCAAGACATGGAAGAATGCTACGCCTTGGCCGATCTTGGTGCTAGTATTAATTTGATGCCTCTCGAGATTTTTAAGTCGCTCAATCTTCCAAATCTCACTCCTTCAAGAATGTCAATCGAAATGGCCGATCATTCTACGATTCTAGCTTGTGGAGTTGCCGAGGACGTCTTTGTGAAAGTTGGGAAATTCTATTATCCCGTGGACTTCATTGTTGTTGATATTCCCATCGATCCTAAAGTTCCGTTAATTTTAGGTCGATCTTTTTTGGATACCTCGAGAGCACTTATCGATGTACATGCAAGAAAAATCACTCTTCGTTTCAATGAGGAAGAACTCGTCATTAATGCAACCCAAAACTCCACTCTTTCTCATGTTTATTCGATCACATCTTTGTACAATGTCAATCCCATCAAAAACATTTGTCAAAAGATTTCAAATAGAGTTTTAGGAGTTGATAAAAATGAAGTTCCGTCCCCTCCGCCGATGGAGGTTAAGAGTGTTAAGCCTATGATTCCAATCTCGAGTGAATCTTCGGATGATGAATACGTTGATCCCGATGGGGAGGTTTTCTTTGTTGACAAAAGATTTGAAAATTTGCCACCACCAAAACCAAAACGCTTTCAAAATGTGAGAATTTTTAGTGTGACTAACATTGTTTTAGATACACCAAATATTTTTGACATAATCAAATCGGGTTTTCACAAGGAGCATTTTAAAGATGAAAAAGGAAAAGATTTTGAATTTAATTTAAAAGATTTTTCTACAATTCTAACTCCGTCATCACCGCGTGTCTTGAGTACTACGAGCTCGTCTTCTCCTTTTGACGATGCTTTGTGTGGACCTAGTGTGGGGGAAGCCCCTTATGTTCCCTCCCCTTTCTCCACCGAGGACGAGATATTTGATCCTGGAATTGCTTATATAGGGAAATCTCGGTCTTCCACCGATGCAATAAATGGAAAATCTTTTCATTTGATTGGTGCGAGTCTACCTCGAGTAGCTCAATGTTATGACTTACCTATTGTCCCACCCTTCTATTTCTTCTCTCCTATTTTCTTCTATCCCATTGGGATTTGTGTTGGAGTTGTGTTGACTCGTCTTTCATCCGAAAACGAGGACGCTATCTTTGACCCCGGTATACGTTTATCGGATTTTTAAAGTACTCCACGTACTTTTGGGCCTTGTTTATCATGTAAGCCCCACCAAAAATGACCATACCATGATTATCCCTAAATGATCACATTTATGGGGATTCGAGTCAAGCTTTTGACTCGGTTATCAAAAACAAGGTGCCTCGTGGGGGAGACCCATGCTTATCCATGTACATATTATTGCTTTCTAATTAGTTTAATGTGAGGGGATTTGTGCCCTTCTAACCTTTGTTCCGTGGTTGTTTGTGCATTGTGTCTTTTAGATCATCATCTTCACGATTGGAGCCTCTCGTGTTCGTTTCATGGGAGCACTCGATCGTTTGCTTTGGAGGCCTTTCCCAATATTCACATATGATATATCCTTTTATGTTCTAACCTTAGGTTATTAGCACACTTCATAAACGGATATTACTTATTGGTTACACCCTTTCCATGCTAGATTAGGCATTCGACTACGTCTCTAGTATGGGGGTGTTTGCACCCCTAGACTCGAAACATTGAGGACAATGTTTAACTTTAGTATGGGGGGGGTGAATAGATACTTGCCTTGCCAAACCTTCACGCTTTCCAAAGTTTATCGTTTTGTTATCGTTTTCTTGCAAAATAAGGCTAAAAATGGCCAAATTTTAAATTTTTTCTCATGTTTCATAAGTGTTTGAAGACACGAATGTAAATTTTCCGATGGCGAGAATAAGAGTAATTTTTGACTCGACCGTACGTGTTGAGCACTTAGCTTTGATTCCTTAACTACACATTAGGCTAAGTCTCTTAAATGAGGACGAGAAATGATAGAGTTAATTATAAGTTACTATGCTAAACGTAGAGTACTCGTATTCTTTCAAAAACTCATGTGTTCTCGTTGTTTGCTTATTCTCCCTTCGCATGTAAATATTTTTTGCTTAATAAATATTGATTTAGCGGTTTAGTTTTGATTGTTGGGTTTCTAGTCTTTTCTAGTAGCTTCCGTGTAATTAAATTGGGAAGACATTAAGGTATCGCCAGCGTCACGGTTTTGAAGTATTGGCACCCGAATAATCGAAAGCTTCACCCAATAATAAGATTTCAAGTGCTCACCTAAATCTAGCAAACAATTTGAAGCCCCACAAGGCCTAAAATCTATGCAAAATTGAAAGTGAATCAAGCCTTAATCTTCGAAGCTTTAAAGATCCAAAATTCGCTTTAGCGTGAGGATATACGTCTTTGGCTAATAAAACCACCGATGAGGCGGATAATAAAAGGCAAGGCAAGACCGAAGTCATAATAAAAGCTTCATGGCGAAGTTGAATAAAAGATGGAGGTAAACCAAAGATAATAAGGTCCTTCCGTTAGGGGGCGTATAAAAGTCTTGGTAATAAGTCTCATGTTCAAAACCGTTATAAAACCGTGTTTATCGATTCTTCTTGTCAACTTAATTTTTTAACATCGTTGTCTATTAGGAGGGGTTATTGATTTGATGGTCTTAGTTACACCGTTAGGACTCTATTTTTAGACCTAAATCTCTATTATCGCATAAGTCAACAATGTATCCTCGTGATCATTAAGACAAAATAAAATATAAGAGATACAACTTAGGAATAATGGGAGAATAAGTACGTGATTAGGGCATATGAGTAGTGTTAGCATTACTAACTTATAATGACAATGATCTCGTTACACGCTTGGCATGGAATTAAGGTGAAAATCGAGGACGACGAAATTATTTCTAACGAAGCATTCACGTGTTCTTATTCTATGAACCTAAACGTCCCATTTTGCGATGAAAATCATACATTATGTCTAAAACGCAAGTAGTAATAGTAGTAGTGTAGCTAGTTTATCATTCAATAAAAGTGAATAAAATGAATTTTGGAGATGCTTTGATACTTTATTCTTAGCATTGCGTGAGGGCACGGCAATGGTTTAGTATGGGGGAGTGATGAGACTGCTTTTATACATGGTCTCATCGTCCAAAACGGCCTTAAAATGCATAAAATATCATAAAATAGACCAAATATATGCTCGTGTTTGTTACTTGTGTATTTTTAGGTACGGATATTGAGGAATTGGCAAAAGAACACAAGAATCAATCAAAAACGAACACGGGAAACGAAGTCGCACAATGAACCGGGCCCAAGTTTGGATTTTGCAAAATTACCCTTGAAGAATTGAAGATTGGCAAAAATGGCCCCTCATCTTTGAAGAACTTGTCACATTTGACCCTCCACATATCAAATGTACAAGTGTGATCCTTAATGTTTGAAGATTGTTCAAGATCAGTCCCTGGAATTTGAAGATAATACAAAAGAAGCCCTTGGATAAGGTTTTGTAAACCTTTGTGCCAAAAATGACAACTTATCAAAAGTTGTCAAGAAGAAACTAGGCGCTGACAGCTTTTTATTACAACTTGAAAGAAAGTTGAAATCTTGGGGACCAAATCTGCCCAACCACCAAACTCCCACAACCACTCAGGACGTGACACCTCATTATCCACCCACCCATTAACCCAAATACCCATTAAACCGACCCTACCCAATACCCTATACCCGGTTTATTTAATAAACTTGGTCAACCAGTCAAACCACTTAACCCCATTCCCTCCTAAACACTTTATTTAAAAGTGTTTATACCTAAAATAGATTAAACACTGGCTTAATCACCCATAAACCCTAACACCAACCCAGATTAATTTGACCCTAAAACAAAGGGGTTTTCCCTGATTTTGTCCAGATGTTTGATTAACCACTTTCCCACCAAAACCCACCTTCCACCTCATCACAAAACAAACTCACATGCTTTGTAGGACCCTCCCCTGCCCCGTCCCTTTCCCTCAAAACCTACACCCGACCATTTTAGCGACCAAGATTGTTCAACTTGGTCCCCAAGGAGTATCCAATGGCTAAGATCAAGTTATCAAGCTGTCATATCACATGGACACCAACAAGATCACATGGGAGCACAAATTTGACCCGTTTTCAGTCAAAATCTTCAAGGGCTTTTTAGGCATTTCAGTTTGCTAGGGTTTAGTGACCTAGAATGTTCTACTTAGTCTATTTAAGGAGGATGAAACCTGTTCATACCCCTTGTTCCAGTTTTTAGCCTATAACCTTGTAATTCCTTTTTTAAGAAATAAAGTTTGGTGTTTGATAAAATCAATTGTAATTCCTTTTATGTTTTTAAAAAGTTTGTGTGTTGTGTTGTTAGATAGTATTGTTTCAATTGGGTCAAGTTTTGAAGCATATGGTGTGTTAAAAAGTGAAAAAGCTAGCTAGAAATCTGTTAAGCCATATTCTGCTCATTTTATTGAGATTTGAGAGCTTGATTCTTGATTACTTGTTAGATTTAGGGATATTGAGAGTTTGAAACTTGTTGTGCATCAATTGGTGGTTGTGCATGCTTAATTTGAGCCATTGAAGTTCACTAGATTGCAAGTAATCTGCATAAAAAGTCCACAGACCCCATAAGGGACATCAGAAACTGGCATTTGCTTGTGTATGCATATTTGAGCCTTGATTGTGTGCTAAGTGTTGTTGTTTACTTGCTTGTGTTGACTCCTTGTGCTCCAAAGAGCACAAGGGTGCCCTTTGTTCCAAGAAATCACCACAAAAACAGCTAACCAAGCCCTCTTGGTTCAAGATTTAACAAGTGAACCAAAGTTCACTTGTTCATCAGAAACTCACCCAGACTTGGCCACGTTTTGGTCATTAACCAGCTTAATCTTGATCCATTTTGTATTTTGTTTGTGTTTTTGTGTTCAATTAAGTTACTGGAATCAAGTTTTTAAATTTAAAAAAATAAAAAATAAATTGCCAAAAAGGACGTGGCCAGGACTCGAACCTGCGCCACTCCTCTCACACACAAACGCTCTAACCATCTGCCCTAGGGACTTTGACTGGTAAGAGTTTACCAGGTTAAATATATAAGGTGTTTGTGTTTTGAGCTTGTTTAAATAAGCCGTGGCTTATTTGACTTATTTCAGCTTATTTATTAATCTTTTTGGACTTTTTCCATTTTTCCTCGGTTTTGACTAGAGTTTAGGATTTTTCTGTTCAAAAATATTATTTTTCCTTTTATTTAATTAATTTTTAGGATTATTTCTATTTTTAAATCTAGAAAGTCATTTAAAAATATTAAACAGTAATTAAAAAATACAAAAAAATAGTTTTTAGGTTTTTGTTTGTATTTTTGAGGTTTACATATAAAAAAGTTTTCAAAAACTTTAATTTTTGATTTTATTTGATTTTAGGGTTTTTTAGCAACTTTAAATATTAATATAAAATTAATTAAAAGGTTTTAGGAACTTTTGTTTACATTTTCTTCTTAGTTAGATTATTTAGGATTTTTGAGAATTTTTTAGAATTTATTTAAGAACTTTTAATTTTTTGGATTATTTTATTATTATTTTATTCATTAAAATAAAAAGTTTTATTTTTATTTCTTTTTCATTTTTCCTAGGTTCTTTATCATTAATTAGGACTTTTCCCATTTGTAGAATAATTTTTAAGCTTTTCAGTTAATTTTTAGAATTAATTTAAGATTTAATAGATTTTAATAGTTTTTAGGAGTTTAAAAATAGTTTAAATTGGTTTTAAAATTTTTAAAAATAGTTTTTAGTTTAATTAGGTCATTTTTGAGGTTTACAAACTATAAAATCTTGTTTAGGGCTTTTTAATATTTAAAAGTGATTTTTAGGGCTTTAATTAGCATTAAAAAGTCATTATTAAATTAATTAAAAGGTTTTGGCAAGTTTTGATTTTTTGTAAACTCTTAGAATATTATTTGGGAATTTTTAGTAATTTTTAGGAATTTTTAGGTTAAAATTTTAAATTTTGTGCTTTTTACGTTTTACGTCGTAACGTTCTAGTAATGTTTTTTGCCTTATTTTTCTATTTTTTCGTCTTCGTCATTTTCTCTTCTTTTCTTCTCATTAATAATCAAAAACATAATCAATCATTCATTACACAACACACGTGCCTCCTCGAGAGAACGAACTCACCCCATTGGGTCATAAGTGCTTGGTTTTCCTAAACCGACACTTAACGCTTACCACTACTTTGTTGCCTCTTTTTCCTAAAAGGGTATACAAATCACTCTACATCAATACCCGACTGGATGTATCGACGTTCCTATCATTTCTTTGATTTGATTTCATTTGAATGACCTGGGTAACGATCCGAGGAGCTTTCAAATGCGTACTCGAATTATGAAAACATGGGATATATTTATATTCGTTAAATGTTTTCATCTGTATCTGAATTGAAATTCTCTCGCGTAGATTATGCGTTGACCTTACTCTTTTAATGGTAGTTGTATCTCCATATATCCTTGAATTTATGAAGGATTATGAATTATTATTAGTCTTTTGAGAAGTTCACATCTTATCGACGGCAATAAAACTGAAAAGTTGGTAATGCCAATAGAATGGGTTGATTGATAATGACATGACGACATTGTCTTAATTGATGGGAACTCGAGTAGAATTCCCTAAATGATAAGATGTTGATTATCAAAAATGATCTAAATAATTCTTGATGGATGACCATATCCTGCATTTAGACTTGGGATTATACCGTGAATGGTTGTGAATTAGTCATAGACATTGTAATCTAGAAGAACCTAATATTGAATTATTAAAAGATGTTTCTGTTATTTGAAACTTTAGTAAGTATTTGTTGATGGCTTACCTAGACTTTCGCCATTAAGGCAAGTTGAAATTGGTATTAATTGTATTCCCGGTGCTGCATCTATGGCTTGTGCACTATATGTCCGCACCATCTAAATTAAAGGAATTACCGTACAACTGAGAGTTGTCGGAGAAAGATTTTATTATACCAAGCCTGTCATCCTGAAGAGCTATGGTGTTATCTTTCCTTATATTTATAGATTACTGCGACTGAGTAAATTGACAATCGAAAACGATATCCATAACTCGAAATGGAAGAATTGTTCGATCATTTACAAGGTTCTAGCGTATGTTTTAAAGATTTGATCCACGGCATGGTTATTATCAACTTCGCTTCCGCGAAGAAGATTATCTACTCCAATCACTACATCCGGTACTTGTAATGAACATTATGAGTTTCACGTGATGTCGTTTGGATTGACTAATACACATGTAGCATTCATATTGGTAAATCACGTGCGTAGGCTGTAAATTGATAAATTCATGCTCGTGATCATTAAGGACTATATGTTTGTTTATCAGAATAAGAATGAGTTAATAATTAGTTATAATTTGCCCTGAATTGGCTAAACAATGAAAACCTGTACCTTGAATAATTAACGCGTGATTAAAGACTTGAACCTTTACATGATTTAACCATGTGATTAATAGATAATGGAATATAAATTGACTCTTCAAAAATTAAGAGCCCTTTAAGACTTTGGATTTTACCAAAAAGAAATGGAAATATGTTTTGACAAATGTTTTAACAAAGGATTTTAAAGGGATTATTCCCTTATACACAAACCATTTAACTAAACTTCTGTTTAGGGGTAAATGTTTGTGTATACCTCAAGATAACTTGAGAAGGATTGAGTAAACCTTTTAAATCATGACTTGAAATTCGAAACGACACTTTTTGCTTTTCAACTAAGAAAACTTTGACCAAAGTATAAACAAAGGTTTTTCGAACATTTACTAATCTTATTAAATATTTTCAATAAATCAACAAAAATCTTGTTAATTAAATCCAAATTTATTTTGAACATTTTATATAATTGGTCGAACTAAGAAATTTAAACTTTTAACGTTTACGTTTCATAAAAATTAAAAATTTTTTGTTAATTTACATATAATAATTATCGACGCTTAAGACGCCGGATTGAGAAAAACTGATAAAAATGATAGTTGAGACGAAACTGAAACATAAAAGATATGAAGAAAGAATTTTGAATAAATACAGTTATGATATTTATTTCATTAGGAGAAAGTGAACGTAATTACTGACGCATAATATAGAAAGAATATCTGAGTGAATTGTGGACATGATAATTACATCATCATGAGAAGTGAATATAGATACTGACGTATTATATAAAAAGGATAAAGAACCAATTAGGATATATTCCTTAATAATGAAGGTGCAAAATAAATTGCCGAACGATATAAAAATAAACAATGCTTATAAGAAGGATAATATAGATAATAAAAAGCGGTTCGCGGCTAATGTGAACCATTAAAATAGAGAAGCCGATACCGTTAGATGTATAAAAGACCACTTATGATTGTCTAAATATGGAGATTGCGAGATATAGTTATGTTGGAATTTGTAAGTATAAGTATTATATGTATGTCATTTTTGACTAAAAGTATCTTTGTCTGAAGAAGTGGTACTAATGGCAATTATGAAGGCAGATATCGCCTCATACATTAGTGAACGTCTAGCTATTGCAAAGGTCATCATCTGAATTTGATTCGATTTGGGTCATCATCGACAGACTGACCAAATCTGCTAATATCATTCCCGTTAATGATAAATGCAAAAAGAGTTATGTAAACATAGTGTACTTGTATCAAACATCTTTATCAAGATCCTCGCTTCGCATCGAATTTCTAGAGATTTGCTCAGAAGTCATTGAGAACGAATCTTGATGAGAGTACTGTTTACCATCCCAAATCGAAGGGACGAGGTAAAGTAACGATACAAAGTAATATAAGTGCTGTTTATGTTTGAATGATTGACCTTTGGTAATAGACCGTGTAATCGTTTTCCTTTGGAGAGATTATCCTTGATAATCATCGTATTAGGATTGAAATCGAATCTTGTTAGGATCCAAATCTTAGAGCATCTGTAAGCAAGAGTTGAGATGAAGACATCCGACATACACCCATTGTGAGTTGGACATGTCTCTTAGGTTTAAGGTTTCCTATGATGGCGAACCTATCCTTGCAAAGTACCCGACCCGCAAGATCTGAAATGATTATTGAAATTAGGATCTTATTATTGACAGCCGGTAGTGGGCAAGAGGTTATGTGAATGTGAAATGTAGATCTTGAAGTGCCAAATGGGTAGCGAAGTTATGCCACAATTTTTAACGTTGGAAAAATGAATTCATGATCTGACAAATCATGGGATATAAGTCCCCGTTGTATGGGACCATTGAAATGATGTAAAAGTTGGGATTGAAAGGCATATAAGCTGGATCTACCGTAGGACTTCAAGAACCGCGTGAATTATGTTTCGTAAATCGAACTTGATGGAATATCTATCAAGTGAGAATCTGATTATTCTTAGTAGAGCTTAGATCGGCAAAAAGTTGCATTCATAAAAAACCCGTGAATATCATGGATAGAGAAAGTAAGTCAACATTAAGCCTGATCTTATTCCCGTAGTTATGTTTGATGAAACTCGCGTATTATAATGGATTACACTTATGAGAAAAGACCGAATGTGGAGGAAATACCCACATGGCTTTAACTCTATAAGAAGCGAGTAGTAAGGTAAGATGATCTTTGAGGACAAAGATCCTGTTTAGGGGTAAATGCTGTGACAATCCGTCAATTTACGATTGATATTTTATTCTCAAATATTATTTGAAAATATTATTTTAATGATACAATATGAACTCACTTATTTTTGGGAAGAAATTTGGATTTACGTCTTGGAGTAGCATCGACTACGTCTAAACCGGAGGATTCAACGTTACGTGCTTACGTTTACGTACACCGTCTTTGGTGACAGTCCGACACTTCAGAAAATAAATTTATCCGTGAATATTATTTTGGAGTTTTAAATTTGTGTTAGTTCATAAACTCACAAATTTACGAGAAGAGATTAGGACTTACGATTTTATTTTAACGTCCTTTACGAATAAACCGGAAACCTTAGGATTACGTATTTACGTTTTCGAACTCCGTTTTTGATGAAACAATTTTTATTGGATTCGTTTTGTGACGTTGATTCATAATTTATAAAAACGTTTTTCGTAAAACGACCCGAAGGCACGTAAATCGAGGAAACTAGAATCGAGGAGTACCCGTAAATAAATGGGGATGAGACAAGTGGGACACTTGTCCCACCCCCACTCCAAAACCGGCCTAAAGAAGCTAAACACCATGAGGTGTCAACTTGTAAGATACAAGTTGCACACTTGTTACATTAGCTTCACTTTGAAGCTACTTCCACCCCACTAACTAGTCAAAACCATCAAACTACTCACATTTCTCACTTGCACACATGCAAAACCACTCTCAAAACTCTCTCACCCTCCATTTTTGGCCGTCCCTACTCCACCATCAAACACCACCTTTGATCTTGATTCAACCATGAAATCCTATGTTATATACACATATGTTGAAGCCCTTATGAAACCCTATTGATTGGTGGTACTTATAACATCCAAGGAGGAGTTTCCATGGAGTATTAAGGCTGATTTTCCACAAGGAGATTATGAAGATTGGTGGTCTTGAAGATGGTCTTGGCTATGCACAAGTTTCTCCATCAAAAATCCATGTTTTGATCAACCTACATCATCATGGTGGTATAAAGATTGTCCTCCTCGTCTTCTTGTTAATTTGATTATGTAAACATGTATTTTATTTCCTATTGTATATGTATATGATGATTATATGATGATAAAAATGTTATGTGGGGATTTGTTGTTGATAAACATGATTAAAAAGGTGAAAAACCATAAGAAACAAGGTTAAAATCTTGGTTAAATTTGATGGCTGTATAAAAACAGTAAAGAACCATATGTTTAACTGATAAAATGATGAAGTAGAATGGATTTACAGTAAGCTATGGGTCTTGTACACATGTGAGAGTTGGCCATGCAATGGAATCATTGTAATGAGTGAGATATGATCAAAACAAGTTTAGGGTATAAATCTGAGGTTACTGTTTTGGACGATTTTTAGAAACTATTTAGAAGATGATTCAACAGTAGCTATACTAGAGTTAAATGTAGCACATATCATGTAGTTTATGTGATAAAAATTTGATCTTCTATCTCCATATAGAACTCAAGATATGGCAGTTTTGGTGAAGATAAAGTTAAAAATCAGATTTTTGGAAATTAAAGAATAATACTATTATATAAGCACTCACATCTTAATATATAAAATGTAAAATAAAAACCCACTAACTTATAAAACTTATTTATATAAATATATATAAAATGTTAATCAAATGGATAAATTATATAAATGGTGGTGAAATAATGTTTATAAGTAATAAAAACTATAAACATGATTTTTACGACTTTTTCGGCTATTGCCGTAAAATTAACGTTTTTGTTAAATAAAACTTAGATGGTTGGACCCGTCTAATGAAAACTTTATAAAACTTATATACTGATATATAGACATGTATAACAAGTAAAAACCGATAAAACCCGAACTATAGGGCATACGGACATTAACGAGCTAAGTAAACATATTGGACTAATACTTGGGCTAATAATTGGACTAAATAAGATAAACACCCATAAAAAGAACTTATTGGGCTTAACCCATTTGGGCCAAACTTGAAAGTGTATGTACTGATAATATAAGTACAAAATGAATTAAAATAATTTAAATAACTTATAATAAGCTTATTGGACTTAGGATACGTAAATGGGTAAAACTAGTAAACTAGTATAAAAGCTATCGACATATAACACTAAAATGAGTAAACAAGAATATGTAAACCCACTTGATCATCATATATATATATATATAATCATCATATGTATACATAATTGTTATTTTTATAAAGTCATTGGACATGAGTCTAAGACCGAATATTATTTGTCTAGGTTTCCGTGATTGAAGCACGTACCGTACATCCGAATTGCCGACAACCCGCCTTCCCACATCAACGTGAGTTCATAGCCTCGCACTCTTTCAAATGTTTTATAAATGTTTTATAAACCCGCGAGGGAGATAACATGTTAGTTTTTATTAAATAGGACACCATTTGTCCCGATTGATTGTTTATTGATTTTGGACCCGAATGATTGAATGACCCGATTGTATGACCCGATAAATGATTAAAGGACCCGATAGATGAAATTAAATGGATTATTAAAGTTAGGTTATGTCACTAAAAGTCCCATTAGCATGAATTGTGAACTACCGGGATTTGGTAGACGCTTATGCATTTAATAGTACTATTTGGGGACGATCACCCCAGTTCGCGCCTTGACGGTTGATCCCCGTCGTGCCACATTGATTGGTAAGCGAATTTATGTATGAGAAGATTTCCATAGCGTGACCTTTGTGACGACACGCTACTTTAGATGGGCAAAATTGGTATCGGGTTAGCTACCCGTTTTGGTTTAGTAAGGTAACAATGTCATGCGGCTTATAATAATCCAAAACTAACGAAATACTATTAGACGCTTTGAATTACGATGTATTGCCTGACTAGCAATACAGGGTCATACTATTGATATTATGTTTGTGTTTTGGTTTGCATAACCATATTTATATAACGGTTTTTGTTTTCATACAACGTCATAAGACGTATTGTATGATGTTTTTACGACATTGGCTCGTATAATAATTTTTAAGGCAAATGCCTATATTATGATTTTCGATAAGGATTTATATAAAATGACTTTGGCTATTTTATGGCCTATTACAAAGATTTGTATAAAATGATTTTGGCTATTTTACGGCCTATTACAATGATTTGTACGAATTGATTTTTGGTACTAATTTTATACCAAAGTTATATTGATGGAATTTACTAAACTCTATGAATTCACTCGGCGTTATCGCTGACCTTTTCTTTTAACATGTTTTATCTCAGGTACTTGAAGGTAATTCTCGGGAAGACGACAAGAATTAATGGCCCGCACTTAAACAATATTTTCCATTCAAATATTTTGTAAAACTTATATGAAATGTAATGACGTGGGACCGATGTAACTTTGATATTATTGAATGGAAATGCTTTATAAATAAACGACGCGATTTTTATGCGTTGTCTATGATGTGAGTAATGTGCTATCCCGTAACACCAACTAGTCTTCCGCTGTACTGAGTTGTATAAATTTGGGGGTGTTACAAAACCTGTATGAAATACAATGACTTGAGACCTATATAAATTTGATATTTATGAATGGAAATGCTTTATTATTAAACGACACGATTTTTAAGCGTTGTCTATGATGTGAGTAATGTGCCATCCCGTAACACCAACGAGTCTTCCACTATATTGAATTGTGTAAATTTGGGGGTGTTACAGATTTGATATTAGTGAAATCTCATATCAGTTATAACATATTAAACCCTAAAACACAAAGAAAAATACCAGATTTTATGTGTAAAAGCAGTATTTTGGGGTATTCTTTGTTGTTTATCATTTTGTAGGTAAAAAGATACAATTTGGTCCACACACGGATTCCAAGGAATTATTGTTGAAGAAAAGACAAAAGAAGGACTCAAGATGAAAATTCTATAAAGTCTAAGGACCTTTCTTGCCAAGCTACCAAACTTGATGGACTAAAAGTGCAAATTTAACAAAGTCAAACAAAGTCAAAAGACCTCAAGTGAAAGTCAACTCCAGTCAAATGGTCAAAGTTGCTCAAATTACAAGTCAAAGAGCCAAGGATGTCAAGTTTATGAAGATTTGAGTTTAAAATAGCAAATTGCTAACTAAAAGGACCAAAGCTACCATTATTGGAAGATATATAAGGCTTAATCCGTGTGAAGTCCAACTGAGCCAATCAGAGACGAGTATGGGAATGAAGTGGATCGCCACCTTGGCACATTAAATAAGGAAAGAGGAAGGCTGAAGCAAATCCTAACAGTACAAATGCACTCAACCTTTCCACTAATAAAAAGATGCCACATAATCGATCTTCACTATTCAAATGGATATCGATCAGTGGCTAAATTAATGGACTAATCCACAAATGCCATGTGTCCCTCTCTTCTCCAGATCGTATATTGAGCTAGAGGTCATTTCACGAGACACGTTCTACATGATAAATACTCGCCATAAGAAGACGAACCCAACCCAATGAGCCAATTAGACTAAAATTCACTCATATAACTTTCCCCAATTTAATCAAGAACGAATGAAGACCAATTAGCAGGATTTGGATACGTGGCATCTTGTAATTGGTGACAACACGTCAGAGACCTCACCTACTTCTCATCTCAACTCTATAAATACCTTTGTATCTTTCTCATTTGTGTATTGTAGCTTTAGTGTGAAAACATACACACTTTAGATAATTCTCTCATTCTATTTTTCCTTCATTAGCATAACTTCTCAAAGTGATTGACAACCACTCTGAGATAGTTTGTTATGTAGTTATAACTACTTGTAACCATATCTTCCATTAATAAAACTCAATATTCACTCATTCACTTCTCAATTCTCTCAACTCACTTACTGCATTATTGCTATTCTCAAGTTACCATTGATTATGTTATTCAATCATGAATAATAGAGTTTGTTGATAGATTTGGATGTTGTTTCTTAGACCAGAAGTACTTGTTCATTGCTCCATTCAGTTACTGGCCAAAAGATCAGATAAAGTAGTTTATGATCAGATTCAGATGATGATGATGATTTTTTAGGTTTGATGATGAGTTGATTGGTTAAAATTGGCGGTGATTAGTGTTTAAGCAAGCTCGGCGCTTAGCTTCTTCATCAAAGAAGCCTTCAAATTCAATCCATAAGTTTTACTTTACAATTTCCTCTAAATAGTTGACTGCATGCTCATTTTATAGAATTAGTGTAGAATTGCTTGTGTTTGCCTGCTAATTGCTCTTAGTAATCTTGTTGAATAGATTTGGTATCTTGTACTCTTATTCTGTTAGAATAAATCTGTTTACTTAGCTCATAATTTTATTTCTTCCATAAACTATTGTTCGGATTAGCTGCAAGATTGTGGTTCAGTCATTGATATTGAATATTACTTGTTTGTTTTCACTCACAAACTGGTTTAAAACTGATGTACAAATTTTCAAAGTCAAACTCCTTTTCAAACAGGCAAATGGTAGTTAAAAGCTTTGGGTCAGTTTTCGTAGCCTAAAATATGCCAACTTCAAACCAGCATAAAATGTTCATTACTTGGATCTAGACTGTGATTTTTGGTTGTAGATATAGATTAACATCCTAGCTTCAATAATCTATAAGAAATTTCATACAGTTCTCAGAATGGAGAGAGAAATAAGCCTTAATAAGTCTCTGTAATAATCAAAGGTTTCTGTCTTGGCTTATTTTCCGTTATGGCTTATTCTCTTAATAAAAGTTCTCATTTTCTTTCACAAATCATCTTAACAAGTCATAAGAAAAAGTTTTGACCAAGGTCAAAGTTGGTCAACTTTGGTCAACGCTGGTCTACATAAGCCTATTTGAGCTTATTGGCTTTTCTAGCTTATTCCTTGGGTGGATTTTAGATTTTCTTGGATAGGTGTCACTTATCTGAGCTCTTAATAATCTTTTGAAAATATCAGCTCTTGTGCTTATTCCAATAAGCACATCTCTTAAAAGTAGCCTATTCCAAAAATGCTTATTGATGTTTTAGTCTATTGCAGCTGAATTCCTTAAACATGGCTAGATAAATTTGAATTTGCAAACTTTTGAAACAAGTTTCAGCTTATTTGGTGCAATAAATCTCAAGATACAGCTTATAGATCAATAAGCCCGTTTTCTTAACAAAAAGTTTTGGTAATTTGATTTTGGTCCCTGGAAATTAGGAAATTGTATACTTTGTTTTACTTGGTTGATAATTGGTTAGGTTTTGCAAATCAGTCCTTGTTGTTTGTTAAGTTGGTTAAATTTGTTACATAGATTGGTAACTTTGTTACATTTGGTTATTAGTTTTTATAATTATCATTTTCAGTCCTTTAGCTTTCCAAACTTACATTTTCAGTCCTTCTACTTTCTTTTACTTTACATTTTAGTCATTTTTACTTTTTGTGCATTAATTGACTGTACATTTGGCTTTGTAAGGTATGTGCACTATGTTTTTAACGTAGTATGGATATGTAGACGATACTATTTTTCACTTTTTACGGGTTTGTGATAATTAGACCAAGATACCATAACTTTTACATCCAAATACGGAAAACAATTAGTTGACTTGATTTCTATCGATCATTCAATTCGTAAAGATATCGAGACAATAACAAACTTAAAAAGACAAATATTAACGGACTTAACTACAGTCGGATTGGTTAAGCACTATTTTTAGTTTCTTGCACACTAGTAGTTTAAATCTTGCTTAGTTGATACTATTACATGCAAACTGTTCAAATTTGATTGTTTCTATTAGCTCAATAACATATTTACTTTATTCATTTTAAAAGTTCTCTAATAACGTTATTGAGAAGTAAAGCTTGTAGAGTTGAGAATTTTTCACAGGAGTTTAAGAGTAATCAGTTTTGTATTTTGAGTTTGTTATAGTAGTTGACATAGTATTCATGAAGTTTGTTAAGATTTGTTAGAACTTTATGACTTCGATTATTCAGTCTCTAAAAACGATAGTAGAAAATTAGGCGAATCCAGTTTTTTGGGCTTGAGAATTCGGGAGTGTAAGGGTGTCACTTAGTAATCCGATTCACAATAGTACAAAGATAGAATTTTAGAAAGTCACAATTTACAAAAGTAAGTTTACTTAGAAATTACACATTGAACTTTTATAAACATTGTTAGTTACAAGTTTGTAGAATCTTATAAATTGTTAGTTTGAGTTTTATAAAAATTAGTTTGTAAAAGTTAGTTAGGAATTTGTTAAAAAATTAGTTGAAATTTTTTTAGAAAATTAGTTACATTTTTCTAGTTGGTTAATTAGCTAAATTTGTTAAATTTGTTAAATTTGTTGAGTAGTTACATTTTCTTGTTAGATTGATATTGATTTACTAAACTTGTAACTTGTGCTTTACGTGTTGTACGTGCAATGTGTTTTTAGTGTAGTACGTATACATAAGAGATAATATTTTTACCTTTTTCATTGGTTTGTGCTAATTAGAAATAGATACCAAATTTACTCTTTTAACCAAAAACAATAAAGTACTTGTTTGTAATTGTTGATCAATTCGATTAGACCGAGAGAAAAACGAACTTAAAAACGACTTATTAAATGGCACCGCTGCCGGTTCTTTTCATGAAGATTGACGGTTACTAGTGAGCTACATATTGGCTTTTGAGATCCGTTCACTTGTGAACGTTCCTTTTTGTTAAATCAAAAATAAAAAAAAATAAAAAATATTAAAAAATAAAAATATAAAAAATAAAAAATAATAAAAATCAATTCTTTCCTAAGAATTGAACCCCAAAAAAATAGTAATCTTTTTCCTAAAAGATTACCAAAAATATATTGTATATATTGTTTTCAATCGTGTTTATGTACCTATTATATTTTATTAAAAAATAATAAAAATACAAAAATATTTTCCTTTATAGTATTATATGTAAATAAGTATACGTAGATACGAATCTTAACACACCTACTTCCATAAGTATTGTCTTGGTAATACACCGTATTTGGAGGCATTCCGGTTCCAAATACGTGTATCGATCAAAGAAAATAAAGCCAAAAATAGATAAATACTTTCGATAAGCAAGAATTCGATAAATACGAACTATACGGTGAATAGAAAGGCGACGTGCTATAAAATGCCGTCTAAGGGATATAGGCACGTAAGTGCTAGCGCCACCTCATGCCCCCCCCCCCCCCCCCCCCCCCGTTTAGTTGTGAGTATTTTGAGAAGAAGGCTTATTGAGGGTTTTGCCGCCCAAGTAGTACTAAATAAATATTATATTTTCTTGTGATTTTCAGTATTGAACCTCGAAGGAGATAATCTCTTCTCTTTCAAAGTCGACCGAGATCTCCTCTCTCATTCCTCGTGTTTAGTTGCATGCGTACATGATCGCGTGCACACATACCGAGTGGTGTACCTCATCCTCCCAAGAGGAAGAATAAGAACAAAGCCGTCCATCAAGGCGATCACGAGCATCGCGCTTTCGACAACCTAAACGAAGACATGGATCAGCGTCCATGGATTGAGATTCTCTAATCCAACATGGATGGGAATGTGGATGCCATAGTCATTCCCGAGATAGTCGCTAATAACTTTGAACTTAAGACATGTATCATTCAAATGGTTTCCACTATACCTTTCCTAGGTAGACCTATGGATGACCCCATGATCATATCAAGAGATTCTTATCCATTAGTAACACTATCAAGTATAATTGGGTGCCCTAAGAGGTGGTTAAATTTATGCTATTCCCTTTCTCTTTAGAAGGGAATGCAAGGATTTGGCTTGATAAGCAACCCTCTAGTAGCATTCTTACATCGGGGGGACTTAAAGAAGAAATTTGTGAACAAGTTCTTTCCACCTTCACGACCCACCGCATTGAGGAATCAAATCATAGGCTTCCAACAAAAGAAAGATCAAATCTTTAGTGAGGCTTGGGATGAATTCAAGGAGTTATTAAGAAAGTGCCATAACCTCACTTTTGACCAAGTCCACCAAATCAATACTTTATACAATAGTTTGAGACCATACCATCAAGATTACCTTAACTCGGCCACAGGTGGAAACAATCTTGCTAAGTCCACCCAAGAGGCATGGGACATCATTGAGACAAAATCTATGGTACAAAGTAATAGGGATAGAGATGAGGTGGTACATGTGGTGAAAGAGTGTGCTACTCAATCAATTGACAAGACTTTATATCAAAAGGTTGACAAACTTAGTGATATTATTCAACTACTTTGGGAAAATCAATTGAGCAACTCTTCCAACAACAATGTTAATGCCATTACTCTTCAATGTGAGACATGTGGAGGCCCTCACTCGTACTTGAATTGTGACAAAGTGCAAAACTATCAAGGAGAATGTTATGCCTACAATGATGATGGAAGGGCACTTCAAACCAAACATCAATCCTAATAACTTTTCTTACAAATCCAACAGTTACCTTGCTCCACCGGGTTTCCCTCCCAATCAACCCACCCAAAACAATCCACAAGTGCTTTCTAGAAACCAAGGGCCAAGAGGACCTTAACAAGGGAATAACAACAATATAGGGCCAAAAAACTTTCAAGGGCAAAACCAAGGGAATAACTTTCATGGCAATAACCAAGGGTTTCACAATCAACATCCAAACTTCCACAACCCAGTATTTCAAGGGAATGAGTCAAATGACTATAAAACTATTGAGCTTCTTTATAAGATGAACCAATACAATTAAAGGAGATTTCAAGAAAATGAGAGAAGATTAAGGGAAATGCAAGAGCAGATGAATAAGAAGTTTATGTTTCACTTAAACCATAGGCCTCAAGGTGCTTTACCCTCAAACACACAAACCAACCCTCAAGCTAATGTTAATGCCATTACTACAAGGAGTGGGAAAACCACCATGGGACCTTCCATTCCTCGCCATCAAAGGAGGAACAAGGCCCGAAGGTAACAATGAGTAATCCTACTCCCCCTCTGGTGACTCTTCCCATGGTCCCTCTTTGTGACATTCCACCATTAACCGACCCTATAATTTCCAAACCCACCCTTGAGGAAAACCAAGAGAAGAGTCCTCCAACACCCTCTACTCAACCTTCACCCAAAGCCAATCTACCATACCCTTCTAGGTTGAGAAAGGAGAAGCTAAAGAATAAAGAGGACATACAAGTGTCCAATTTTTTGAGGATGTTTAAGCAATTGGATATCAATATATCTTTTGTGGAGGCTTTAGCTTACATGCCTAAGTTTGCCAAAATGTTTAAGGACCTTCCCTCGAACAATGAAAAATTGGTTGATGTGCCTAATACTTCCTTAAATGAGAAATGTTTTGCAGTCTTGTTAGAGACGTTACCTACTAAACTTGGTGATCCGGGCCGGTTCTTAATTCCATGTAATTTTCTGGGGTAGAGAATTGTATGGCTTTAGCGGATCTTGGTGCAAGCATAAATTTGATTCCTTTATCGGTTTGGAAACAACTCTCCCTTCCTGAGCTTACCCCCACTAAAATGACACTCGAATTAGCAAATCGTACTATTGCTTATCCGGTGGGGATAGATGAAGATGTTGTTGTAGGAGTTTACAAGTTCACATTCCCAGCGGACTTTGTCGTTGTGAATTATGATATGGAGCCGAGGGTTCCCCTTATTGTAGGAAGACCTTTCTGAAGAACCGGTCGCACTCTCATTGATGTTGCGGAAGGGGAACTCATTATGAGGGTAGAAGATGAGAAAGTTGTGTTTAAGATGGGAAAAGTGACTACGAAATCTCAAGTGTGTGAAGCCGTTAACATTATGGATGATCTTGATAAAGTTTGTGATGAACACTTTCTTGATTCTTGTAAAAGATATAATGAGGATATTCCACATGTTGAGATCGTAGCCTCAATTGTTCCCTCCTTAACTCCATTTAGAGAGAGTGATTTTCTCTTAGAGTAATTTGAGTCTAACTTTCTTGGAAATGAAGATTCTGTAACACCCCCAAATTTTGGTCATAACAGCGGAAGGGTCATTGGGTGTTACTATCATGGTTCAATCTCATAATCATAGAAAACGGCTCAAAACAAGTCGTTTTAATTAACATCTATTCATTTTCATTCAATAAAAGTACAATTTCATACACGGTCCCAATTAACTTCAAGTTTACAAAACTTAGTATATGTTAAAAATTATTTGAATGGATATAATTTATAAAAGCGGGCCAAAACATTTCAAATAAGCGAGCTTCACGAAACCGCCTTCATCGAGCGCCTTCTATATGGACCTGAGATAAAACATGTTATAAAGTTAGCAAAATTTGCCGAGTGAATCAATAGAGTTTAATTTAAATAAAGAGAACACAAGTATTCAAAATAACCTTCCATGGTTAATAATTTATCAAAGACAATTATGTTGTATGGACATAATTATCGTGTCATTACATAAGTCTCGTGACATTGAACGTTAACATATATTATTTCAGCCCAACACACCTAGCCAAGTGTGTATATTTCTCTTATACAATGCATCCGATGTTTCATTACTAGTGCATCACAACACCACGCGAGAGCTAGTCGCGACCGGACTGGGCGTCACCCCGATAGATCTATCTATAGCATTAGCGTTATCTCGATTAACAATTCACGATTCATGGGTCTTTTAAGGCTAAACAAACTTATGTAATAACATTCATCTAAACATATAATTAAGTTTCTTGTGTTCAATTTTAAAACAATCATGAGTTTATTACAACTTATAGCTGTACATTTCAATTTCAATAATTACTTTTCAAGTAAATAAGGTTTCCACAACTTCTCGTTGCACCAATTAATAGGGTTTCCACAACTTCTCGTTGTACCCTTTATTTTAATAAAACAAGCATGTTATCCCCCTCGCGGGTTTTATAAAACAAGTAAACATGTTAAAAGCGAGGCTATAGACTCACCTTAGCCAATAGTGGTAATGAGACGATCGCCGACGATTAGTGATGCCCGTTTAAACACGAAAACTGCAACCTACCAAATAAGACGCGTTCGTTAAAAATCGACTTAAGTATAAATCATACTTAAATAATATAAAAATCAAAATTACAAAACCAACACAATCCCCAAAAATTTAATAATACAAGTGTTATTACTATACCCTTTTATTCAACACTATTCTTTTAAACACTTGCACTCTCGATATTGACCCGCCTTAAGACGCCAAGTCAACGCAAGTCAAATTATCATTTTACTTCCCTCGGACCAGTAGCTGAGTCATTTATATACTGACTTAGCACTTGAGTAAATCACCATGTCCAAAATACCAATCAGCATGTACACTCCAAATGTACACACCAATTTACCCTATCTAGACATGTCTGATTTCGACGAAACTTGGTCACAAAATCACACATAATATGAATAAGACTCAGTTTAAATTTCATTCAAAAATATTACTTCTAAGACCTTCTGCCCGACACATCTATGTGTTATAAAACCGGACAGATTTACGTCTTCAACTCGTAAAACCATTTTGACATATCTAAACAACTCCATTTATAAAACCGACACTCGGGTTTGAAAATACACTCATGACCTGAGGTTTATACTCCAACATAAGTCCTTGAACATTTTCAAAACTCATTCTATAATCCCCGAGATTCGATCCAAATATCGAAAACAATTTTCGGATTGTGCCGATACTCGTCTCCCGGTACACGAATACTAAAACTAGCATAACTTCTCGCTCGTTTGGAGCTAGAAGCTCTACTTTAGATCAAAACGAAGCTAACGAAATTCTCTACGACCCTATCTAATTAGTTTAACAAGATTTTTACAGTAAGTAATTCAAAAATGGCCTTTAAGTTACTGCCTAAAATTAGCTCTTTAAAAATCATACTAAAACAATTTTTCAACCCATTTTATCAATTTACATACTCCTAATATCACCCTAATATCATCATAACACATGTATCTAACTCCTAACACCCCATAAATTCAATCTAATAAAAATCAAATATATAAAAATCATGCATGCAACAACAACCCGACTCAAATATAATAATAATAACAACATTCATAACCATAAAAATGGATCAAACATGATGTTCTTCACCAAAATTTGAAAAGAAAAATAGGTGAATGCATGTTGGAAAAATTTATACCAAAATGATCCTTGTTGAATTTGCAAGGTGGGTCTTTGATTAGTTTTGGATGAATCAAGCTTGATCAAAATCATCAATGGTGTTTTTGGTTTGAGATGGGACGGCCAAAACAAGAGAAAGAGAGAGAGTGTGTGATTTTTTGTAAAAAAATGAGTTTTAATATTAATTTAGATAGTGGAAAAATTATATATAGTAGTGGTGGAGGGGTAAATTTTGCCATTTTTGCATAGTTTTGGTCCAAAATGCAATTAAATAGTTGTAAGGGTAGAAAATATAAATATTAAATTTTGAAAATATTTACGGGACTCGGGTTTCGTAAAAATAATTTTTAAAAGTTAAAACGCTTCTTAAAAATAATAATATCACTTCGAATCGACTTAAAACGTAATTAAATCGAAAACGTCGAAAATATAAAATATCGAGACAATCGATAATAAAACATAAATTTTTGGACATCCGTCGGTACCGCGATCATTAGTAGTTCTCGTCATTCGTTAAGACGTAAAACACGAGAAATAAAAATAAATACAATAAAATCATTTATATGATAATTTGAGAATATAATATCGATACTTAATGTATTTCTTGTCAGTTTTCATCGAAATGACATTCTTATATTAAGTTTAAAACTATAACCTTCTCGGTTAATCGATACTTTAAAATTCTCATTAAAGTAAACATATATTACTTATTAGTCGAGATTAAAATAACGACCTGAAATTGACGGATTGTCACATTATCCCCACGAAATTGGGATCTTCGTCCCGAAGATCAACTTGCGTTCTTCCTCGATCGCTCGTTGAAATCAAAGAGTTAAACGTATTTCGGTCCTCGTCTTGAGTTCCATCACACATGACAATAGGAATACGACTTTTCTTCGGTTGCCTAACTTCCTTATCGATAACATCAACAAGTACTTTGATGAAATGGAACTTACCGCCGATTCATACTTCATCAAGAGAGATAATAAGATCTTTGTTAGGAAGAAATTTCTTTAAGTTCGACATATGAAAAGTATTGTGAATTCCTTGTAGTTCTCGAGGTAATTTAAGTTTTCGTGCCACCGGACCTACACTCGATATCATCTCGAATGGTCCAAACATAACGAGGACTAAGCTTCCCACGTTTTCCAAATTATATATAACACCTTTTCCATGGTGATAATCTTGGCATAACTTTTCCACCTACCTCGAATTTCAAAGGTTTTCATTTCACATCATCATAGCTTTCATGTCTACTACGAGCAGTTAACAAACGATTCTTAACTAGCACGATCGATTTATTTATCAAAATAAAATGAGCAGAGTCAAGCAATCAACATTGACAGAAATCGAGTCATATTCAGACTGAGTTTTCGAGAGTTTAACAATGAGTCCATTGTAATTTGCTCCAACTTCACGAATGATAACGAATAACACAATCGTAATCACTTAAAAGGCTTGTTTACCTCTTTTATTCCAGAATACACGGTAGGCTCATACTATCGGTGGATACCGTACATTACTGCCATACAATTAATATCTCAATAGACGAAGAGTAAAATCACCGCACCCAATTACAAGTCGTGGGTTGTGTAGTTTCCTCATTCTTCCTTGGTTTCCTACAAACATATACAAATCAAATAGCTCTAAATCCTATAGGAGAGGTATCACGATCAACAACAAAACCTTTAGTTCTTTCAGGTAACGATAAGTTCGGCGTGCTACAGAGTTTTCTTTTCATGGTTTGAAAAGCTTTCTCTTCATCAATGCCACACACATACGGTTCATTCTCTAAGTTAGCTTAGTTAATGGTTTTGATATCAAAGAGAATCCTTTAATAAACCTTTAGTAATAACCACCCAAATCTAGAATTTGTCGTACTTCAGTTGGAATAGTTAGAACATTCAAATCTTTGATGGCTTCAATTTTTGCAGAATCAACATGTATGCCACTTTGTCAATCACATGACAGAGAAGTTGTACAGAACCAAGCCAAAAATCACACTTTAAGAATTTTGGGTACATCTTTTCGTTCTTTAACAAGTTCAAGATAATCCCTAAGTGTTAGGCATGTTCTTCCTCGCTCTTAGAGCAGATTAGAGTATCATCAAAGAAAACGATTACGAATTTATCAAGATATGGCTTACACCTATGGTTCATTAAGTCAATGAATACAGCAGGTGCACTGGTCAAACCAGAAGGCATAACCCTAAACTCATAATGATCATCACAAGTTCTAAACGCCATAATAGGAATATCTTCCTCGCGTATGCGAAGTTAATGATAAGCAAAACAAAGATCAATCTCGGAGAAAACACCAGAATCTTGGAGAAAACACGAGAGTTTTGAAGTTGATCAAATAGATCATCAATTCTTGGATGCGGATAACGATTCTTTATCGTTAGCCTATGCAGCTCTCGGTAATCGATACACATACGAAACAAATCATCTTTCTTCTTAGCGAATAGAATGGGAGTTCTACAAACTTACAAACTCGGTCGAATAAAACATCTATCAGATAGTTCTTAAAATTGCACAAATAATTACTTCAACTCAGAGGGTGCTAATAAATATGGCTCATGTGCCACAGTTGCAACACCAGAAATGAGATCAAACAGTTGCAACACCAGAAATGAGATCAATTAGGAATTCTATTTTCCTTGGAGGCGGAAGCCTTGGCAAATCTTCTAGAAACACTTCAGAATAGTCACAAATGACTAGAGTAATTCTACTTACTTCTCTTACGATTCCTTCTACGATACCTATGCCATGAATAATCCACAACCTTTTCTGATATACTTACGAGCTCTAATGCACGAAAAAAAATTTCAACTTGGAATTATTTTACCCTTTAGTAACCTCATCAGCCTTGCCTAGAATTATGTGCCCTATGAGCTAATCAGCCATGCAGACAACTTCACAAATAGTAATTCGCTTAGAAGAAGTCACATCACCGCATTTATTCTTGGTCAGCCGTGAATACACTGCTTGACCTTGACGGTTCGGGTTCCACAATTCTTGGACAAAAAGGAGTCAACTTATGGAAACACTTGATATATCTACCAATGTTAGTTCCCTTCAGTTTCAGATTGTACAACACTTGCTCCATACTTGGAAATGCTTCGAGGACAAGCTCCTCAGTTAACCATTTCCTCACCTTAGTCAATGGTGTCCCATAAGTAACGATACCTATGGAAGCAAGTCTGCTATTCCACCAAATTAATGCACGACCTTGGAGAGTAGAGATTTCAAACTGCACCTTATCCTCCTGATTAGGGTCACAGATTCGAAAGACTGACGCCAGCTTTTCAACAACTGACACAATCCTCCATTATGTTAAGTCCCCTTAAGAGTCTACGGTTTTCAATTAACGAATGAAGTGTAGTTATAGCCTCTAAATTCGGGCATATTTGTTCCATCCGTACCACGAACATTTTCGGCTCCAGCTTCAGCTCCACCGGTTCTAGTCCCACCAGTTGTAGCTTCAGCTCCAGATCTAGATCCATCATTCATGTTGGTCATGAATTCAACTAAAGATACAGCAACTTATTCACTAATAACTTGTCGCATTCGTGCTTCAGTCATAGCTTTCATTGACTGCATGAGTCTTGTGCAACACAAATCAAATCATAATGAGTATTCATTCAATGATTGCGTTATACCACAAGAATTTACAAGAGAAAATCAAAGAAAGATAATAATAGAATGATGGAGAATTAGGAATTAAAAGATAGTCATTCCATTGATCACAAACTAGTACAAGTCGTATTGTCAAACATTATAGTAAATCATCGTCTAATGCCATACAACTTAAAAGACTAGTCCTACTAAGTGTTGTCACAGTTTAGTTAGGGATTAATGTGAAGATACTACAATTGATAAACTAATCTACTAAGAGTTACTAGGTATTTTACATGGCTAAGAAAGCTCCTCGGTCCCACAAGAAGAAGATTTCTTCAATGTCTTTCAGAGATGCTTGAAATCCTCCTCAATTGGTGCTTTTGGAACAGCCCCAACACAACCATTTCACAATCAAGGAATTAAGGGAACAAAATCAAAGAATGAATCGAGCAAACGAATTACGAGTCAATAAGAGTTTAATCACGCAGATGCTATATGCTTAAGCTCACACCTTTATGAATCATTATTTCCATGGATTGATCAAGTCCTTCCGAATAAGATTCAGAAATTTGTAGTTCAACAATTTATAATTTCCTTGTTCAAATAAATGGCCAATTTATTTCAACGATTATAAATCACTTTATTCAAGCATCGCCAGCTCAACGTAAAAGATCAAGATCGAAACAAATGAGAAACTGTTTTAACAGAGAATGATCAGTGATATGATATGGAATCCTGGTTGGCATGTAAATACCATACAAATCAATCTCAATTCCTAACAATCAATAGTACCATCTCAGACAAACTAGTTTTTATCAAAACAGTATAATGTCAAAGATTAATGAAAATTCAAATTAAATTTGCTAAACGAAATGAACGAATCGATAAATCAAGAATAAGAATCAGGGAAATCAAAATCCTTGTAACCAAAAGAATATCAGCAAGAACATTAACCGTTTCGTTGGGATCATGTATATCCACAACTTGGTTAATCTCGAGAATAACAGGATTCATTTCAGGAATAGCTTCGGAGCTAGCATTAAAATGACTAGAGTGGCTTCGTGACAATCGACGTCGTATAAATATCTCATATAAATATAAAATTATCATTTATAATTAAATAAATGAAAACATACCTTGTAATTCACAAGTTTAAATAATCGATAAATATTACAACATATATATAATCCCATATATATATATATATATATATATATATATATATATATATATATATATATATATATATATATATATATATATATATATATATATATATATATATATATATATATATATATATATATATATATATATATATATATATATATATATATATATATATATATATATATATATATATATATATATATATATATATATATATATATATATATATATATATATATATATATATATATATATATATATATATATATATATATATATATATATATATATATATATATATGTATGTATGTATATATATATATATATGTATATATATATATATATGTATATATATATATATATATGTATATATATATATATATATAAACACTTTCGTTCTTGTCCATTGGCAACTCGGAGGTTTCGCTTGCAACAGTTATAGTTAAAAGATTTCAAAAATTCATTTTTGGAAAATCATTTCGTTCTCTATAACTTGAGCTCTGATACCAATCTGTAACACCCCCAAATTTCTGTCATAACAGCGGAAGGGTCATTGGGTGTTACTATCATGGTTCAATCTCATAATCATAGAAAACGGCTCAAAACAAGTCGTTTTAATAAACATCCATTCATTTTCATTCAATAAAAGTACAATTTCATACACGGTCCCAATTAACTTCAAGTTTACAAAACTTAGTAAATGTTAAAAATTATTTGAATGGATATGATTTATAAAAGCGGGCCAAAACATTTCAAATAAGCAAGCTTCACGAAACCGCCTTCATCGAGCGCCTTCTATATGGACCTGAGATAAAACATGTTATAAAGTCAGCAAAATTTGCCGAGTGAATCAATAGAGTTTAATTTAAATAAAGAGAACACAAGTATTCAAAATAACCTTCCATGGTTAATAATTTATCAAAGACAATTATGTTGTACGGACATAATTATCGTGTCATTACATAAGTCTCGTGACATTGAACGTTAACATATATTATTTCAGCCCAACACACCTAGCCAAGTGCGTATATTTCTCTTATACAATGCATCCGATGTTTCATTACTAGTGCATCACAACACCACGCGAGAGCTAGTCGCGACCGGACTGGGCGTCACCCCGATAAATCTATCCATAGCATTAGCGTTATCTCGATTAACAATTCACAATTCATGGGTCTTTTAAGGCTAAACAAACTTATGTAATAACTATCATCTAAACATATAATTTCAATAATTACTTTTCAAGTAAATAAGGTTTCCACAACTTCTCGTTGCACCCATTAATAGGGTTTCCACAACTTCTCGTTGTACCCTTTATTTTAATAAAAAAAAACAAGCATGTTATCCCCCTCGCGGGTTTTATAAAACAAGTAAACATGTTAAAAGCGAGGCTATAGACTCACCTTAGCCAATAGTGGTAATGAGACGATCGTCGACGATTATTGATGCCCGTTTAAACATGGAAACCGCAACCTACCAAATAAGGCGCGTTCGTTAAAAATCGACTTAAGTATAAATCATACTTAAATAATATAAAAATCAAAATTACAAAACCAAGACAATCCCCAAAAATTTAATAATACAAGTGTTATTACAATACCCTTTTATTCAACACTATTCTTTTAAACACTTGCACTCTCGATATTGACCCGTCTTAAGACGCCAAGTCAACGCAAGTCAAATTATCATTTTACTTCCCTCGGACCAGTAGCTAAGTCATTTATATAATGACTTAGCACTTGAGTAAATTACCATGTCCAATAGTTAATACTCAACTCACGCCACATAATTATTGAACTACATGTCTAAAATACCAATCGGCATGTACACTCCAAATGTACACACCAATTTACCCTATCTAGACTTGTCCGATTTCGACGAAACTTGGTCACAAACTCACACATAATATGAATAAGACTCAGTTTAAATTTCATTCAAAAATATTACTTCTAAGACCTTCTGCCCGACACATCTATGTGTTATAAAAACCAGACAGATTTACGTCTTCAACTCGTAAAACCATTTTGACATATCTAAACAACTCCATTTATAAAACCGACACTCGGGTTTGAAAATACACTCATGACCTGAGGTTTATACTCCAACATCAGTCCTTGAACATTTCAAAACTCATTCTATAGTCCCCGAGATTCGATCCAAATATCGACAACAATTTTCGGATTGTGCCGATACTCGTCTCCCGGTACACGAATACTAAAACTAGCATAACTTCTCGCTCGTTTGGAGCTAGAAGCTCTACTTTAGATCAAAACGAAGCTAACGAAAATCTCTACGACCCTATCTTATTAGCTTAACAAGATTTTTACAGTAAGTAATTCAAAAATGGCCTTTAAGTTACTGCCTAAAATTAGCTCTTTAAAAATCATACTAAAACCATTTTTCAACCCATTTTATCAATTTACATACTCCTAATATCACCCTAATATCATCATAACACATGTATCTAACTCCTAACACCCTCAAATTCAATCTAATAAAAATCAAATATATAAAAATCATGCATGCAACAACAACTGCACTCAAATATAATAATAATAACAACATTCATAACCATAAAAATGGATCAAACATGATGTTCTTCACCAAAATTTAAAAAGAAAAATAGGTGAATGCATGTTGGAAAAATTTATACCAAAATGATCCTTGTTGAATTTGCAAGGTGGGTCTTTGATTAGTTTTGGATGTATCAAGCTTGATCAAAATCATCAATGGTGTTTTTGGTTTGA
Organism: Glebionis coronaria; assembly: GCA_025667525.1. Lineage (NCBI taxonomy): Eukaryota > Viridiplantae > Streptophyta > Magnoliopsida > Asterales > Asteraceae > Glebionis > Glebionis coronaria. Next base: position 249,730,452 of record CM046875.1, on the reverse strand, counting down.
GATGGGACGGCCAAAACAAGAGAAAGAGAGAGAGTGTGTGATTTTTTGTAAAAAAATGAGTTTTAATATTAATTTAGATAGTGGAAAAATTATATATAGTAGTGGTGGAGGGGTAAATTTTGCCAATTTTGCATTGTTTTGGTCCAAAATGCAATTAAATAGTTGTAATGGTAGAAAATGTAAATATTAAATTTTGAAAATATTTACGGGACTCGGGTTTCGTAAAAATACTTTTTAAAAGTTAAAACGCTTCTTAAAAATAATAATATCACTTCGACTCGACTTAAAACGTAATTAAATCGAAAATGTCGAAATATAAAATATCGAGACAATCGTTAATAAAACATAAATTTTTGGGCGTCCGTCGGTATCGCGATCATTAGTAGTTCTCGTCATTCGTTAAAACGTAAAACACGAGAAATAAAAATAAATACAATAACATCATTTATATGATAATTTGAGAATATAATATCGATACTTAATGTATTTCTTGTGTCAGTTTTCATCGAAACGACATTCTTACGTTAAGTTTAAAACTATAACCTTCTCGGTTAATCGATACTTTAAAATTCTCATTAAAGTAAACATATATTACTTATTAGTCGAGATTAAAATAACGACCTGAAATTGACAGATTGTCACAGATTCTCCCATCAATTGGGAAGAAGATATTCTTACTATCCAAAAGTTACTCAATGAGGATCCCATTCCTTCACCTAATCCACAAGAAGTTACTAATGATGATCCATCATTAGTTAAACCTTATATTGAGAGTCCACCTTCCTTAGAGGTTAAGGATTTACCATCACACCTTGAGTATGCTTTCTTAGAGGGATAAGATAAGATACCCGTTATCATTGCTAAGGATTTGAAAGAGGATGAAAAGAAAAAGCTTATTGATGTTCTTAAAAAGCATAAGAAAGCTATTGCTTGGGAAATATCCGACATAAGGTGTACTCATAAGATCCTTATGGAGGATGATTATAAACCGACCATTCAAAATCAGAGAAGGGTTAACCGAAAAATCCATGAAGTCATCAAAAAGGAAGTTATCAAACTCCTTGATGCGGGTATGATTTACCCAATTTCCGACTCACCATGGGTTATCCCGGTTCGTTGTGTGCCTAAAAAGGGGTGAATCACTGTTGTTCCAAACGAAAACAACGAGTCGATTCCTACAAGACTTATCACGGGTTGGAGAGTTTGAATAGACTATCTAAAGCTTAATGATGCCATTAGGAAAGACCATTTTCCCTTACCTTTCATGGGCCAAATGCTAGAGTGTTTAGCAGGAAATGAATACTATTGCTTTCTAGATGGATTCTCGGGTTATTTTCAAATCCCAATTGATCCAAAAGATCAAGAAAAGACCACATTCACTTGTCCCTATGGAACATTTACTTACAAACGAATGCCTTTTGGCTTGTGCAATGCTCGTGGGACATTTCAAAGGTGTATGATGACAATCTTTCATGATATGATCGAGCAAACCATGGAAGTGTTTATGGATGATTTCTTGTTGTTTGGAGATTCATTCACTTCTTGCCTTTCCCATTTAGAACGTATGCTTAAAAGGTGTAAGGAAACCTGCCTTGTTCTAAATTTGGAAAAGTGCCACTTCATGGTTAAAGAAGGGATAGTTTTGGGCCATAAGATTTCTAAGAAAGGATTAGAAGTGGATCGTGCTAAAGTCGATGTTATTGCTAAACTTCCCCCACCTACTACTGTGAAAGGAGTTAGGAACTTTTTGGGACATGCGTTTCTATAGACGTTTCATACAAGACTTTTCTAAGATAACTAGACCCATGACCCACCTCTTGGAAAAAGAGGCTCCTTTCATATTCACACAAGAGTGTTTAGAATATTTTGAGATCCTTAAGAAAAAATTAACTAAGGCTCCAGTTTTGGTTTCACCAAATTGGGATTTGCCTTTTGAGCTCATGTGTGATGCTAGTGACTATGCGGTAGGAGTCTTTTTGGGACAAAGGATTAACAAAAAATTCCAACCTATACACTATGCTAGTAAAACAATGACGTTTGCTCAATTGCATTACACTACCACTGAAAAAGAGTTGTTAGCCATTGTGTGTGCTTTTGAGAAATTTCGCCCCTAACTTGTTCTTTCGAAGACCATAGTGTATACGGACCATTCCGCTCTTAAATACCTTATGACAAAGCAAGATGCTAAACCTAGATTGTTAAGATGGGTTTTGTTGCTCCAAGAGTTTTCTATAGATATTCGTGATAAAAAAGGAGCCGAGAATTTAGCTGTGGATCATTTGAGTAGACTTGAGGATCCTTTTCAAGGAGACTTACCTCATAAGGACATTAATGAATCCTTTCCTCTTGAGGAAGTCATGTCTATCTCTTCACAAGAGGATTTCACCCCTTTGTTTGCGGATATTGCAAACTACATTTTGGGGGATGTGCTAATTGAGGGTCTTACTTTCCAACAAAACAAGAAGTTTCTCAAAGAAGCTAAATATTACTTTTGGGATGAACCTTACCTCTTTAGGCAATGTGCAGAACAAATCATAAGATGATGTGTAGATGGGCCCGAAGATTTTAAGATCTTAGAAGCTTGCCATAAAGGACCCACGGGTAGCCATTTTGGGCCAAACTACACGGCTAAGAAAGTCTTTGATTCGGGTTATTATTGGCCTTCGATTTACAAGGATGCCCAAGAGATGGAGAAATATTGTGATGTATGTTAAAAACAAGGAAAATTAGAGTCATGAAGAAATATGGTATTAACATCGACTTTCTACCGCGTATCACCCATAAACCAATGGGCAAACCGAGTTCATTAATCGTGGTTTGAAAAGAATTTTGGAACGTACGGCGGGAGAGCATCGCGCTTCATGGGCGGATAAACTTGATGATGCATTGTGGGCTTTTCGAACCGCATACAAGACACCTATTGGTTGCACACCTTATTATCTTGTATATGGGAAAGCATGCCACATCCCTTTTGAGTTGGAACACAAGGCTTCATGGGATTTAAAATGGGATAACTTTGACCTTAACCAAGCCAGTTCACATAGGAAGAACCAACTCAATGAGATGAATGAGCTTAGAACCAATGCTTATGAGAATTCATTGCTTTACAAGGAGAAAACTAAGAAACTTCATGATGCCAAGATTAATAACCGTAAGTTCAAAGTTGGAGATTCGGTTCTACTCTACAACTCGCGGTTGAAACTTTTTGTGGGCAAGCTTAAGTCAGGATGGACCGGTCCTTTCAGTATAGCTCAAGTGTTTCCATATGGGACCATTGAGATATCTCAACCAAATGGCCCAACTTTTAAAGTGAATGGCCATCGTGTGAAGCATTATTTTGGGGAGGACATTTTTGTTGAAATGGTCCAAGAGACCCCCATTTTCCCCATGAATTAATTCATTGTGGGATGAGTCGAGCTAGAGACTCCTTAACTCAAGCATTGTATAACTAGGTTAGACCATTTAGATAGTTTCAATAAGAGGGTGATATAGTTGAGGACAAGTGTCGGGGAGGTGCCTTTCTTTTGTCTTTGATGTGTTTGTAGGGTTGCTCTCTCTTATTGCATTCATGGAGCTTATGGAGGAGGCCCTCGTATCGGGTTCACTTTGAAACTTTTATGATTCAAACTTGGCTATTAATAATGTCTAAAATAAATTCAGTTTAGTAGACCTTTCCTTAGCTCGAGTTAAACAAAGTAAGCAATGTCATAAGTGTAGGGGAGTATACTCCAATACTCTTAAACATTGAGGATAATGTTTATCTTAAGTGTAGGGGGTCTTCTATCGAAGTGACCTTGCATAGACCATTGCCTTTGCCTTCATGATAATTGGCAAATTAATTTTTCAACATTTTTCAAATTTTTGATCTACTTTGGCCACAAAAATATTGCATTCATAATTTTTTCATAAATCATTTTTAAATGCATAACACATTTACATTGTATATAGTCCTTCTTTTGTTATTAAAAAATAAATGAAAAAGGAAAAAATATAATAAAGGATATGGACGTCTTTGACATATTATACCTGCCATGAATATTTTGACTCAACCCGAGTTTGCATATTCAAGCTTACTCTAGCTAGTATACTTAACCATGTAAATCATTCACATGTTTTATTAGGCTAGCATCCACGAGTCTCATTATTTGAGATTTTCAACTGTGGAGAACGAGAGATGATAAAGTTTGAAGTAAGTGTAAAGGGCTAGATAAACCTCATATTAATTACTTGTGGCTATTTACCCCCTTTCGTAACCTTTACTTTCTTGTCAACGCATGTATATATTGTTAATAAATAATAAAAAATGGTTTTAATCGGTTTGTAGTATCTTATGCATTTTTTACTAATCATTCCTGGTTAGTATAAGTACGTCTTAAGATTCTAAGCTAGAACGTTTTATATGTACTAGACTTTTGTCATGCTTAATACTTAGCGGGTGTTTTTCTTTTAATTAATTTTCTAGTCTTTGTGAGGAATCAAGAAAAATAAGAGCGACTTATAAAAAACGAGTGGCTAGAAAAAAAAGAAAAAGAAAAAAAATAATTATACAAGACTCACAAGAGGGGCAGTGTGGTGTTAATTACAGTAGTTATTAAATTCCAATATTACTCTCACAAGGGTTGCGGGGATTTAGTAGTTGCTCCAATCCAATATTACTTTCACAAAGGTTGCGAGATTGAAGATCCAAGGTCTCAAAAAGGCGGCGGATATAAATTATTGCGTGAGTTTTATTTTTCTTTACTTAGCGAGTGAGTAGCTACATATTTAAGCATGACATAAGTTTCTTACACATAAGGCGAATGACTTATTATTTTAGTTCGGACTTATATCAATTGTGGGCGGTTTTTCGAGTAATGGATAAGATGATTATCTATCATTAAAACCGAGCTTCCTTATTTTCAATTTTCCATTTCTTATATGTTAGCCCTATATTTATATAGTAAAACAAGAATGTAATAGGTCATCTTAGTCGTTAATGGTCTTGTATTGTAATAGGTTAGTCGGGTTAACCGGTCTTGGACTTTACGCTAATATTGTCTAAGTTATGGGCGTAAGCCCAAGACAAGCCAAGCCTGGCCCATGGAAACAAACCCACGACCCATGGAAATCCCGTGTGGTTCGTGGGTATATAAACCCTCTTCTATGTGTGGAAGAGGGTGTTGCTTCATTATTTTGGACATAGTAAACCTTCCACCATTCTAGTTTATCTCTCTACTTTCTCTCTCTAACTTTCTTCTCTTTTTTCTCTAAATCTTCTCTAAATATTCTGTTATGGATTGACATGGAAGTAACATTTGGTATCAAGAGCCTATAGTGGATAGGTGATTGAAGAATCGTGTTTGTGTTCTTGATTTTCGTGCCTATTTTGATCTAAAACATTCGATCCAATTTTTTTTTGTCTTTTTTATGGTTTTTTCTAGATACAAATCTTCTACATAGTTGTGGTAGAGATTTGGTATATTTACTTTGGCTAAAAACACAAAAATTTTGGGTGTTTTGATCATTTTTTGGCTTAAAATCTCGAATTGGTTGGGTTTTGTCCGAGAAAAGTGGAATTTTTTATCACTGTTGTACTATTGCATCGGAATAGCGTAAGGGTTTCAACATTCTGATCGAACATCCCGATCTTTATTCCGATCGAACATTCCGATCGTTATTCCGATCGTACATTCCGATCGTTATTCCGATCGAACATTCCGATCGTTATTCCGATAGACATTCCGATCAGTTATTCCGATAGACATTCCGATAGGTATTCCGATAGGACATTCCGACATGTATTCCAATAGGACATTCCGACAGGTATTCCGATCCAACATTCCGATGGACATTGCGATATGTTTGGCTAAATTTTGTCCGAGTACTTTTTAGACTTAGCCACTATCTAGACTAGTCTCGGAACATCGTACTTTTTGGCGAGAAAACCATAGTAAAATTTATTTTCTCCTAGATCATTTTTAGGCCATTTAAGCTTGGATTTCAAATTTTGCCGATGCGAAAAAAATTTCGACCAAAAATTCAAATTTTCGGAACAAAATTCAAATTTTTAGGCCAACTTTCAAATTTTTTAGGTTTTATTTTTTATTAAAATTTTCATTTTTACAATTTTTCCCCTACTAGTTATTGCCTATTTATAACTCAATTTCAAAATTTGGTGATTCATTTTTTCGGTTTACCGTTTTGTCGGACTGAGGAATTTATTGTCGGATTGAGAAAAAATTGGAATTTTCGGAATTTCAACCACAAACAAATCACAAAACATCCACTAAGATCCATAATCCATATACAACATATCCTCTTACTACATCCGCTCAATGGACATCTTCGCGGATTCAACAACAACAACGTCCATGACTGAGATGAATAAACAGAAGATGCATAATCTAAAGGTTCAGAAAAATACTGAGACTCCAATCAGTAAACCTTCTAACAATGATTCTACAACCAAAACCGTTCATGCAATCAAATACAAGATGTTGAAAGCAAAAGAAAGATGCATGGAACACATAAAGTTGCTTCAGTCACATCTTCAGATTCTTTCCAGAGAAGACCTAAAAGGCACTCGTCTTGAAATTGGATTCAAACGGGTATTCGCTCTACTATTTGGTCAAGATGTTGAAACATTCACCACAATGATGCTACTTAATGTGAACCATCTTCAAAAAGAACTTGACAGAGATGATTTTCATGAGCTTATATCCATGGAGGTCCTTTTAGCTCTCAACAATCAGTTCTAGCAATTCATTGACTCAAGTGGCTTATCCAAAAACAATCGAGAATTCAAAAGTATATACTTTACCAGATATACCCTCGTAGATCTTCAAGCGTTCATAGAGACACTTCTTCAACATATGAATAATATAAAGAAGTCAATTGCTAAAAGAATACGCTATCAAAGGCCATTTGAAAGAAGGGTGAATCAAAGACTGATGCAGACGAAAGAGAGCATAGTCGATAAAGATCAAGCATTAGATGCTTCTTCGGTTGACACAGAAAGCAGCGGGACAAAATCAGATACGCAACATACCAGTACCAGCTCAGGGAATGATCAAACAACCAATGATGTGCATATCAGACCCATTTATGATGATCAGCCAATGGCTACGGTACAATAAATGCTAAATATGATGTTCATCAACATACTGAGAAATTTGAACCCATTTTTGACACGTATCTAGTGGAAAAGGTTGATGGCAATACCACACCTGATTCATCAGATACGAGTATTAATGGAGGAGAGAGTGCCCAGGATGTTGATTCTAAGACTCACGAGCTTGAAATTCTGTTAGCTCAGAAGACTGAAGATTTTGAGGATGCCAAACTCGATTTTTCAAAGAAAAATAACAAATTTGAGGCTTACTTTGAAAAGCTTGAAAAAGCAAATGTTGTTCTTGAACAAAATCTGGATCGTAAGATTCAAGATTTTAACACGGAAAAAGAACATTTTTGAAACAAATAAATTTGTTAAAATCAAAGTTGGCTTCTCAAAATCCAAGTCCTCCGTTGCTTCATTAACTGCATTATATGTGCAACCTATCGACACTGTAATGAAGCGAATGTTGATAATGACATATTTGATAATATGAACATTAAGTTAGAACAACGTGTCGCTCAATTACTTCTACAAAATGATCAGTTAAAAGCTCAGATTCAAGAAAAGGTTTTTGCATTGACAACGGTGATATATGAATTAAGGAAGCTCAAAGGAAATAGTGTGGATACTAAGTTAGCAAAACAGTCAGTCTTGGGGAAACTTCCTTCTCAATCATTCAGAAATCGCTCAGTTGCTAGACAACCGAATGCGTTTAAATATGAACGACCCAAAACGTCAAACCTGAGGTTTGCATCCCAAGTTGACTTGCGAAGCAATTTTCCTAAACTAGTCACTCCACAATCTAAATCCTCCTTAAGAAGTTATGCCCAAGCAAAACTCGATCACATGAATGCTTCAAGCAACTATAGCAATAGCGCCAAGAACATGCCGAGGCGTATTTCAAATGACACGGGTCATAAAATCTTTCTAGAGGATGCTAAGAACAAGACAGAAGAAAGAGATAGGACAAAACCACAACTTATGAGCGAGAATCACACATCTAGGAATTCTAGACGCTTCTATGATGTGCACAAATCCGCCAACCTTAGGAACTCTAAAGCTTTCTCAGATGCTAAGCAGTTTGTTTCACGAAATGTAACAAATGCGTTTTAATGCCATTCATGATGATTATATCACTAAAGTCCTAAACAAGGTGAACCCAAAAGCTAGAGCACCTCAAAGACATAACCCTAAAGGAAATAGTTTTTTTCAAATTATGTCTTCCGCTGTGCATGAGAAAACTATGTCTCCTAGACCTTGTCTTAGGTGGATACCAACGGGTAGAACCTTTAAAAAATTGGTCTTAGGTGGGTTCCTACTGGAAAGATATTTCCCTCTATCACGACAAAGGTTCACAGTGAACTCCCACTTGGTTCTAACAAAGATATCACTAACCCACATGCAAGCATACAAACTATAGATGCAAATGCATGTATCAAAGTCACGGTTCAACGGGAACACAAAGGTCCAATAATTGTAACCCGTTCAACAAAAGACACTCTCAGAGTTTGGTTGCTGAAGAAGCAGATATCAGAGAAACAAGTGTCTCAAGGGTTTCATAATTAAGCTTCTACAATGACTTACAATTAAATTACAGGCTGTAACTCACTCTCCATAGACCGGAAAGTTCATCCTGATGATAACTTATCCTTATAACGAGACATTAAGTTTTCTTGGACATGAGCTATCTGTAAAAACATTCAACATTTTTCAGCTCATGTACAAAGACTTACAGTGACATGTCAGACTGTAACTCGTACTTCAAAAATAGGAAAGTTCATCCTAAGTATGACTTATCCTCAAAACGATAAATTCGATTTTCTCGGACACGGGCTTACAATAAAACTATTCGAAAGTTTTAAGCTCGTGTATATGACTTCTAAGCACGTCACAGCTTAGGACTCGGACCTCAACTAAGGAGAGTTTATCTCGAACGATAACTTATCCTTCTCAACGAGAAATTCATATTTCTCGGTCATGAGCTTCTCATAAAAACATTCAATGTTTTTAAGTTCATGAAAAACGACTTCTAAGTAAATGTCAGCTTAGAACTCGTACTTCAACTTAAGGAAAGTTTATCATGGATGATAACTTATCCTTCACAACAGGAAATTTAACTTTCTCGGTCATGATCTTGTCACAAAACAATCAAAGTTTTGAGCTCATGAAAAGCAGACCCAAAAGAGGAGTGTACGTTTCAGTACGCTTTCTCTAAGCAATAGAAGAGAAGTCTTCTATCATGATTATTTTAAAACCGTTGAACACAATTTTTCAAGAATTTATCAAAATGTTTTTCTAAATCTTTCAAAATTGTGTGTTCAACACTCCCTTCCTCATAATGTGGTTTTATATCTCAAAAATGTCATATGTTATTTTGATCAATTTTTGAGGGGGAGGGTTTTAAAATCAAGCCTTTAATGTTGTTGGGTACATCTCTGAAATTTTCATATTTTATGTATCCAACACATTCTGAAAATGGTTTAAAACTATCATATGTAATATACTATATTGGATAAGGCATCTCACCTCCGTACCTCAACATATTTTGTGGTGTCGTTTTTCCAAAATTTTGTCAAATTTTTGCCTCAAGACCCACATATATATATGGTTGAGGGGGAGCGACTCAACTACAAAAAGTTCCATATTCATGTGTGCGCACATGTTTCTCTCCCAATCGGTTTTTCAGAAATTGTCATATTTTAATCAATTGGTATCTCTAATATTTTATGTTTTTATATTAGAGCTAGGGGTGAAAATGTGAGTAAAATGTAATATATCACAACATGTGATCTTAAAGACTCAAGTGCAACTCTTTCCTTCACATGCTAAACTATTTCGTATATCGATACATGTGTGTCGGGGGAGCTTTTCTCAAATGTAAAACCTTCAAAGTGTTAAAAGTTTTGATTTTTATCAAGCACTTTGAATGGTTTTCAATGGTTTATGGTTACGATCTATACCCAAAACAACCTACTATCCACGACGGAACATTGGAGTCAAAAGGTGGTTTAGGATAGGAACTAAGTCCTATAATCCAACCAGAACCGGAGGGATCTACCCAAGGACATTCCATAGCTAGAAATAGTTGTCCTTAGGAAAGATGGAGTTGAATGAAGCTGAATGCGGACCAATTACTTAAGTTAGCACTGGAACAGTCACAACAAGGTTCTAGTGATGACGTGTTGGTAAGCATTAAAGGAGTTGAATATTCTATGCAATCTAGTCAAAAACCGGGTCAATACATATATTGAAGACAAGTCGTCATGGACCTAGTGATGCAATGCACAACCCTTCCCCAGCCCTTCGAGTTTCTCTCAAAAGAAACTTGTCTCATTGTCACGGAGATCAACACGTATCTATTGATTATCTCACTTCGAGTTAGTTAATATTGAAAAGGTGGCAGCCTGCTCCAGCCTCCGATTACTAATACGCACTTATTGATTCTAGAGCCAAACGAGATCTATCTATCATCTCATTATGACACAATCGAGTCCTATGCATTATCCTTGTGATATTGCCAGAACATCTGAGTGATACGATTCACAATGAAGATGGAAATCTTGCTTGACCCAGCATCAAACAAGCTCATGGTAGGTAACTTGTGCGATTCTACATGAATCAAACTTGTGAGAACTGGAAAGAAACTAAGTTTGGATTCTTAATTGATTCAAACTTGATTCCAGGTTTATTCGTAAAATCCGTGTGATCTTGCCAGAACATTCAAAGTGACACTCTTTAGTGTTCACAGTGACGAATGGAAATCCTTCCAGTGTCAACCTCAAACAGCACTACGGTAGGTGACATGCAAGATTCTCTATGAATCGAGCTTGTGACAAACTAGAAAGCAACAATGGTGCGATTCTTTTAGAATTAAACTTGTTCCAGGAATTCGGAATTGACGACTCTAATCAGACGGATAAATTATCCTTATGATTTACTCTTTATGTTTGTAGTCTGCTTTGAGACGTTCGAGTAAAGAAAACTGGCTACTACCATTGATCAAAGGTACTGTATCTAATACCGTCTAACGGTCTTCACCGACCGGAGGTAAAACGCTACCGAGTTAGGGTGAAATGTTCAAAGCCATTTCGTTCGTGTCTATATATGTTGCTGCATATCAAGAAGGTGGCGGAGTTGTGTTCTAACCGATACCGATTCAGAAGTCACAAGAGCACAAGATGGCGATGATCAAGATACTTAAGAATGTAAGAATGTAATAGGTCATCTAGTCACAAGGAGCACAAGATGAAGATCTCATGCACTAAAAGTCAAATGACAAAGGCTCAAGATAAAGATCACAAAGGCATGAAGGAACACAACCGTTACAAACAAGATCAAGACGAAGATACAAGACCCAAGAAGGAAGATCGCCTCCACAAGAATGTATTCACTCAATCATCTTATGCATTTTGGTTGTAGTAAATTACCACTCTTGTTTAGGAAAACAAAGAGCGTAAAATAGGGGAAGTATTAAATACGACGGTTTAGGAAAATCGTGTACAAATGACCCTAAGGTGAAGTTCAAGTTCGTTTCCCAAGGAGGTATATGTGTGTGAATAATTCGTAGCAAGGTTTGAGATTAATATTGGTTAGAAGGGGATGAGAAAAGAGGATGACGAAGACGTGAAATTAATTACTACTACGACTTAACGTAAAACCGTAAAATGAGCAAAAATAAAAATTAATTCTAAAAATTACCAAAAATTCACCAAAAATCAAAATAAATAAACTAAGAGTTTACCAATGATCAAAACTTTTTCAAACATTTTAATTAATTAAATATTCAATTTTTAAATGCTAATTAAAGCCCTAAAAATCAAATAAATTATCAAAAAGACCAAATAAAGATTTTTCAATTGGTAAACCTCTAAAATGACCTAAAAAGATTAAAAAACTATTTTTAGAAATTTTTAAACTAACCAAAAACTATTTAAAATGATTTAAAGACTATTAAAACTTAAAATAATTATAAAAAATAATCTAAAGATGATAAAATAAATCTAAAAGTTGCAAAATTCCTATTTTAATGTATTTAAGCTAAGAAAAATGTAAAAAGTGCAAAAATGTGAAATTTGAAAAATAATAATAAATTAATATTAAAATAATATTAGAAATCCAAAAATTATAAAAAATTCTAGAAACTTGCAAACTAGTTTATTTTGACCTAATTAAACAGAAAATGAAAGTTAAATGACCAAAATACCCTTATTGGGCCCTCAAATGGGCCAAAACCAAAAACAGTCCACTTAAATGGGCTTTTTAGCCCAAAAAGTCAAACTTGGCCCAATTGACTTGGAAAAGCCCAACCTGACTCAAAATTTAATTCTAAACACAAAACTCTGAAGGCCCAAAAGCTGAAAGTGAGCTTACCACAGCTTATTAAACAAACAGCTTATCCTTATTGGGCTTTTTAGCCCATTAAGCAATAAGTTAATGCCATAAGCTCTAATTTGACACACAACCTTCTTTTGGGATACTAAAGAGATCTGTAAAAAGAAATTTTGAAAAATCACACTCAATAAGCCAGAAATAAGCAAAGTACAAATCCACAAAACGACAAAATAGTCGGGTTTGAGATTTAGGGCACCTCAGGACCTAATTTAACTTGCAAAATGTCACAAATGAACTCAATAAGCCAAAACAATCAACAAAATTCCAATAAGCAAAACCAATAAGCCAGAATAAGCCAATAAGCACTTATGAAAAAGTCAATTAAGTTGGTTTTCTAGTCAAACCCTAAAGTCAAGATACCAAATGCTCCAGTATGAACAAATGGGTCAAATAATGAGCACCTATTACAAAATCCAAGTTGTTGCTGGTTAAAATAAGCTATTATAGCTTATTTATAAGCTGAAACCCAAAATACACTAGCAGTGGCTAGCAGCAGGGGAAAGGAGTTCCCACTGCTTTGACTATTTGACCAAGATTTTTAGAGAGATTTAGTATGTTTTATTGGAAGACAAGGGCACCCAAGTGATCAGTTAATCACAAGGAGTCACAATCAAGCTCAAAAACACACTTTGGTTCACACAATAAGCCCAGATTAATCAAACAGTCCACAGATCTAGCACAGACATGGAAAATAAGCTGTTATGAACAAATAAGCAGATATAGTATGAATAAGCCAGCCAAATTCAACAATATGAATACACAAGCTATATAAACTATGATTAATCACAAACAAACTTAAATCAGCCACTAAATCAAAGTATAGAACAAGATCAAAGAAGATTATAGTTACTGATATGAACTACAAGTACTCATGCACACTTTGCTGATCTAATTGACCACAGATCCAATTTCAAGCATCCAAATCTCTTTCCCTGGTGTAATTAACCTAGTTTAATCACTTGTTAACCCTATTCTATGATTAGATCTAGGTGTCCCTTAAACTATAGCCAATTTTATCAAGTAACAAAGATTTTATAGCCCTTTTATGGATTTGGGTGTTTCAAACCACAAAACCTGCAAATAAGTGACCAAGTATACCAGATAAACAAGTACCAACAGATAACAACACAAAACAATCACTCAACAATCCACAAATCTTGCTTATGTAGTTAACCCAAACACCACTTAATAATCTGTTTTGACAAATTTTCAAAGGATAATCCAGATTCAACCCACAAATCAAGTCAATAACAACTCAATATCATCAAACCAACATAGATAAACAAGATTCAACCATAAAAACATAGATTCTACAATAATCATGCAAATTCACAAATAATCAGAAAATAAAAGAGAAAATGAAAAAGGAGAAGGGTGCAAACCCCCAAGACCTACATCCAGGCCCTGGATTGTTTGAGCTGAGGTACTAGCTGAACAAGTACCAGCTTCCAATGTACCTGCTAAGAAGAACAAACCAAAGTGATGAAAAAATATCAAACACTTTCTGATTTTTGAAACACAAGTCTTATTGATTAAAACCTTGCCTCAAAAACCTTCAATCATATAAGTGGAACTCAGATTTAGGCTATTCTAACACCAACTTTTAATAAACATAAAAGAGATTTCATAAATTTCATAAAATCAAATTTTATTAACTTAAAAAAGGGATTACAAAGATTGATAGCCTAAAACTGGAACAAAGGGACTCTCACAGGTTGAGGTCTCCTTTTATAGGCAAATGCTATGCTAACACTATTTACAAACCCTAGAAGTGAAATTCCAATATTATCCTTGAGGTCTTCTAGATGATTCTTTGATGTGAGCTGTCCAAAATGATCAGGGACGTTTATCTTAGCTTTGGGGTGAAGCTAAGAGTCTTTGCCATTGATTTTGACACGTGGCAAGCCTTGGAGAGAAAGTTGTCACATGATAGGTGAAACGGTTTTGGGTGTGGGACCCTTTGGTGAGTGGGAGTGAGGGTTTTAAGGTTGGGATGAGTTTCTTCTTGTGTGAATCACACGTGGGTCAAGGTAACTGAAAGTTACCCTTTGTGTTAAGTGAGGTAAAAACTGGGTTCATACGTGCTACAATAACAATGTTTGATCCGAAAATGGGGGATTGTGTTTGTTTGGCACGTGTTTGTGTATTCAAAGTTTGGAAACGGTAGCCTTGGTCCTTACTCTTTGGCAAAGTGTGTATAACAAGAATTTCATCACATAAAAACGTATTCCTTTGTTGTTAAACTTTGGTTTTTCACACTTTTTCCACCAAACTTCTCCAAAAAGGTTTAAAGGGTTATTTTTGCCATGTTTTCATAATTGAAGGACTGATTTTAGACTTTGTTGATCTTCAAAGGTCTTCAATGTAACTTTGACTTCATGAGGGACCATTAATGACAATGTTGAATAGTTGAGGGACTAATCTTGCCATTTCTTCAAAGTTGAAGGACCTTTTGTGTAATTTTGACAAACTTAAGGGACCAAACTTGTAATTATGATTTCACAAGGGTTTTATGTGTCATTTCTTCATTGTTTGAGGATCAATCTTGCATATCTTCAAGTCTTCAAGGGTAAATGTTGGATAAATCATGAACTAGGGCCCGGTTCTTTGTACGGCTTCGTTTCTCTTTTCCGTTTTTCCTTGTTTCTTGTGATCTTTTGTCTTTTTCACGATATCCATACCTAAAATACACAAGTAAACAAACACAAGCATATATATGGTATTTTATGACATTTTTATGCATTTAAAGCCCGAAAAGAACGATGAGATCATGTATAAATGCCATCTCATCACTCCCCCATACTAAGCCATTGCCGTGTCCTCACGCAATGCTAGAATAAAGTATCTAAGCATCACCAAAATTCAATTTTATTCACCTTTATTGAAAAGTAAAAGACTTGCAACGATACTACGAAGATGTGTAAAGACATAATGTATGATTTTCATCACGAATGTGACTTTTAGGGTCAAAGAATAGAAACAAGCAAATGTCCCTTAGAGTAAATTTTGTCATCCTTGATTGTTATACATTCCATGCTAAGTGCAAAAACGAGATCATTGTTGGTACAAGTCACAATGCTAACACTACTTATACGTCCAAATTGTGTAATACTTTTTCTCCCCGCAATCCTAGTTATTATAAAAGGAAATGGGTTACTAGCATTTTTTAACTATTTGTCATGGATCACAAGTGATTCATTTGACTTATTTGAGTAGTTATTAGTCCGAAAGCAAAGTAGCACGATTTAATCGATAGTTAGCCGAAGGACAAAATCTTTTAAAACGGCTTCTCGTGTATCTCCTTAAGTTCATATCTTGGCATAACTCGTTTCACGATTTGAGACCTTTCTAGGACCGATATTTGGCATGTACTTCATACTTCAAATCTTGGGAAGACGTTCTTGAAATTATGGTCTTCTTTTCATATATTTGGAATTTCTTCACTTGAAGTTTTTGAGAGATTCTTCATATTTGGACCACGACTTCATCATTTTTCTTCAATCTCTATTTTGGACTTTGATATACAACGATCCGCCTCCTTTTCGGACTTGGATATATTTATCCTCATTCCTTGTAAGGGTCTTTTTTGATAGACTTTCTTCATGATCTTTAGGGGAGTAATTGCTTTTCGTCATGTGTGTCGATCCTTCATATTGATTTAGGAATAATGATACTTCACATCATCTTGGATCTTTAGCAACAAAATATGGCTCCTCATGCCTTGTTAGGGCCTTTTTGGATCTTCACCAATCTTCGCGTCCCGCTTCAATAAGTTATGCCTTGGCTATGAACTCTATTCAACCCCGAGCAACATTTAAACGATCTTGCGCTAGAGGCTAAGTAACCTTTCAAATCGTACGACCTTACTTATTGCAATTATTTTTATTCCTAATGCATTGATCTTATGGGAAGAAAAAGCCACAATTAAAAACATATGAGTTTTTGAAAGAACATTTTCATGTTCTACGTTTAGCATGATCACTTGTCTAACTCTATCATCTCTCGTTCTTCACTATATAAAGACCTCTAATTAAAGAGACTCGTGAATACTTAGCCATGCAAGTCAAAATTAAGCCAAATTTGGATTAGCTTTCATTAAGACTATATCAAATCAAAGTTTTGTGTTTTCAAGCCACCTATAGGATCTTGCACTTTCTTGGACTTTTTCAAGTTTAGAGAATGCATTTTATAGTTCCCTTGATAAGTGACTTTCTAGGATCATTTATAGGAACTTGCGAAAAGTTCTTGTTCTTAACCCGAATGAGCTAAGACTTTCGCGTTTTAAAGCTTCCTATATAAAAGTCTAGCAAAACTCGAATTGAGCTGGTTAAGGAACGTAAATGGCTCCAAATGCCCATCAAGTCAAAAATTAGCTCTTATTCTACCCATCAGAAAATATACATTCGTGTCTTAAAAGCACTTATGAAAACTAAGAAAAAAATTTAAAATTTGGCCATTTTTAGCCTTATTAGCAACAAAACAAAACATTGAAAGTTGGAAATCGTGAGGGCGTAGCAAAGCAAGTACCTATTCACCCCCATACTAAAAGTAAACATTGTCCTTAATGTTTCGAGTCTAAAGGTGGAGCACCCCCATACTAGAGACGAAGAATCGAATGCTTAGGATCTAGCATGGAAAGGGTGATCAACAATATATCTAAAGCCGTTTATTAAGTATGCTAAAAGATAATTGTTAGAACAATAAAGGATATGTCATGGATTCGTGAAAAACTTCTTCAAGCAAACGATGAGGGCTCACGTAAACAAACACGAGAGTCTTCAATCGTAGATGATGATGATGATCTAGATAACACAATCACAAACAACCACGAGACAACGAGTTGTAAGGGCACAAATCCCCTCTAATTAGTTATTAGAAAGCATAAAAGGATAAGCATGGGATCTCCCCCACGAGGCACCTCGTTTTTGATTACCGAGTCATGAGCTCGACTCGATCCCCTCAATGCTAATTATCATTGGGGAAGGTGACTTGGTCGAGGTCAACCATTGAAGGAATTTCCCCACCAAAGTAGTGCTTAAGCCTATGTCCATTCACCTTGAAGTTAGGACCATCATCTTGAGCTAGCTCGATGGTCCCATAAGGAAACACTTGTGTAACGGTGAAAGGACCCGACCAACGAGATTTCA
Source organism: Glebionis coronaria (assembly GCA_025667525.1). Taxonomy (NCBI): domain Eukaryota; kingdom Viridiplantae; phylum Streptophyta; class Magnoliopsida; order Asterales; family Asteraceae; genus Glebionis; species Glebionis coronaria. Next base: position 249,712,821 of record CM046875.1, on the reverse strand, counting down.
ATTTCCAGGAAAATATCTTAAGTCTAGGGTTAAAAAGTAACACTTGATCACCAACGTTAAAAACCCGGTTTTTAATCTTTGCATCATGAAACTTTTTATTCTTTTCTTTGAAAATCAATGAATTCTCATAAGCATTGTCTCTTAATTCATCCAATTCATTCAATTGTATTTTCCGGTGATCTCCTGCGGTCTTCAAGTCAAAGTTTGCATGCTTAAGGGCCCAATATGCCTTGTGCTCCAATTCAATGGGCAAATGACAATTCTTCCCATAGACTAACTGATAAGGAGTGCAACCGATAGGTGTCTTATAAGCGGTCCTAAAGGCCCATAAAGCGTCACCGAGTTTTTCGGACCATGAAGCACGGTTTTCTCCAATCGACCTCTCTAAAATCCTCTTCAAAGCTCGGTTCGAAACCTCGACTTGCCCACTCGTTTGCGGGTGATAAGCCGTAGAAAGATGATGAGTAACTCCATATTTCTATAAGACCTTCTCGAATTGGTCATTACAAAAATGGGTTCCACGATAGCTTATAATAGCATGAGGGGTTCCGAACCGAGAGAATAGTTGCTTCAAAAACTTCACTACCACACGAGCATCATTAGTAGGTAAAGCTTTAGCTTCCACCCACTTAGAAAGGTAGTCCACCGCGACGAGGATATACTTGTTACCGTGAGACGATAGGAACGGCCCCATAAAGTCTATGCCCCAAATGTCGAAAATCTCACACACTTGAATTATGTTTTGCGGCATTTCATCACGTTGAGACGATTTTCCTTGTCGTTGGCACGAATCACACGACTTCACAAGTGCGTGTGCATTACGATAGATAGAAGGCCAAAAGAAGCTGGTATCGAACACTTTCTTAGCCGTGAGATTAGCACCGTGGTGACCACCCGTGGGTCCCTCGTGACAAGCTCTAAGGATATTAGAAGCTTCGGCACCAAAAACACAATGTCGAACGAGTTGATCCGCACAAACCCGAAAGAGATAAGGGTCGTCCCAAAAATAGAACTTGACGTCACGAAAGAATTTTCGCTTTTGTTGTGTCATCATACCCTTGATTATGAAATTGCCCGCATGGTAATTTGCAATGTCGGCAAACCATGAAATTAAAAGGAGCATCCTTCTCGAGAAGGTGTGTCATAGGTCGAGAGATTTTCGAAAAGTCCTTGATGAAACGAAGATAAAAGCCCGCGTGGCCTAGGAAACTCCTAACTCCCTTAACGGTTTTGGGATGAGTTAACTTGGCGATGACGTCTACCTTAGCTTTATCGACCTCAATCATCGCTTTCGAGACCTTATGTCCTAAGACGATTCCTTGTTTACACATAAAATGACATTTTTCCCAATTAAGCACAAGATTGGTTTCTTCACAACATTTTAACATTTGCTCGAGATTAGATAAACACGACGTGAACGAATTGCCAAACACCGAAAAGTTATTCATAAACACTTCCATCGACTTCTCGATCATATCGTGAAAAAATGCCATCATGTACCGTTGAAACGTACCCGGTGCATTACAAAGTCCGAAAGGCATCCTACGATAAGCAAACGTTACATAAGGACACGTAAACGTAGTCTTCTCTTGATCACGAGGGTCGATGGGTATTTGAAGTAACCGGAAAAACCATCTAAAAAGCAATAGAATTCATTTCCCGCGAGTCGCTCCAACATTTGATCCATGAAGGGCAAAGGAAAGTGGTCTTTACGAGTGGCATCATTTAACTTTCGGTAGTCAATACACACCCTCCAACCGGTCACAACACGAGTGGGAATTAACTCGTTGTTTTCGTTGGGCACAACGGTCATTCCTCCCTTTTTAGGGACACAATGGATTGGGCTCACCCATGGGCTATCGGAGATAGGATAAATCATTCCCGCGTCAAGGAGTTTCAACACTTCCTTTTTAATGACATCGTGAATTTTGGGATTCACCCTTCTTTGACTTTGAATTGCGGGTTTGTAGTCCTTCTCCATTAAAATCTTGTGAGTACAAAATTTTGTGTCAATACCCTTAATGTCGGAAATTTTCCACGCAATTGCCCCTTTATGAGGTTTAAGAACTTTCAAGAGCTCGGTTTTTTCATCATTAGCAAGACCTCTTGCAATAATAACCGGAAACTTGTCATAACCTTCCAAGAATGCATATTCAAGGTGAGAAGGAAGATCTTTGAATTCGAGGATAGGTGGTTCCTCGATTGAAGATTTTGGTTCAACACTCATAACTTCCATCGGCGGAAGAAATGGTGGAATATAAATATCATTACTAATCAACACCTCATCTTCATTGTCGATTTAATTTGAAGTGAAATTGCCTCCTTGGAATGGAGTGATATTTGTGTAGAATTAGCAAGAATCGGATCCAAAATAGTGGGATTGCCACTTGACGAGCTATCCGAAAAACCTAACACTTCTTGTGAAAACTCATCGCAAACCACATCAACTAAGTCAATGTGATTGATGGTAGCGATTGCATAAACATGAGAAGGTTTTGAGTTTTGAGTAGCGTTTATAACAAGTTCCTCTTCGTTGAATCTCAAAGTGATAGTTCTTGCATGAACGTCGATAAGCGATCTCGAGGTGTCTAAAAATGGACGACCTAAAATTAGAGGAACTTGAGGATCCGCGGGGATGTCAACTACTATAAAATCAACGGGATAGTAGAACTTCCCACTTTCTCGAAAACATCTTCGGCTACTCCACATGCTAAAATCGTAGAATGATCGGCCATCTCGAAAGACATGTTCGAAGGAATAAGAGCCGGAAGCGAAAGCGATTTCCAAATGGAAAATGGCATTAAATTAATGCTTGCACCAAGATCGGCCAAGGCGAGGCATTCTTTCATATCTTGTATGTCACAAGGAATGAGAAACTTTCCGGGGTCACCAACTTTTTACGGTATGCGGTTAAGATAAACCGAAAAACAATTAGCAAGCTTTGAAAGCTTTTCCTTATCACTCATCATACTTTTAAAAGTGGAAGCGAAACGAGGCATATATAACAACACGTCGGCTAAACTCACATCAAAATGCACTTGTTGAAACATTTTTATAAAAAGCTCGATTTGTTGCTTGTTACGTTCTTGCCTTTTCTCTTTGTTTCGTCTCTAAGGGTAAGGTAAGGGTGGTGTGGGTTGGACATTAGGCAACGGCCTTGGAATCTCGGGTTCCACAATTGGTATTGGTTCAACCGTAGGTGTGGTATGAGTGGTACTTCGTGGGATTGTATTGTGCTCCTTTTCGACCATCACCTCGGGTTCATTCTCGATTTCCTTCTCCGTAGAAGTACTTGGACGAGAGATTGGTTCCTTGAAAGTTTTACCACTTCGTGTAGTAATAACCTTCATTTCTCCCTTCGGGTTTGCAATGGTATCACTAGGAAGACCACCCGAGGAAGAGGGTTTACACATGATTGCTTCAAACATTTTTGCCATTCCGTCCTCAAATTTTGATTGCCTAGCATCCGCTTTTAACAATTCTTGCTTAATCTCATGTTGTCCTTGTTCCATCTTTTGTTGATTTTGTTGAAGACGTTGGACATTTCCTTCCATTTTATTTGCATGAGTTTTAAGTTCATTAGCAAGTTCGTTTTTAAGCTCGTTTTTCAACTCGGATCTTAAGCTAATCATCTCACGTTGCATGTTATCAAATTTATCATCATTTGCTTTAGCATAATCCAAAAATTCTCCTTAAAGATTTTTAGTGTGAGCATTTTAAAAACCTTGTGTAGTGTTTTGAAAATCACGGTTTTGGTTTTGATTAGTGACTTGTCCATTCCTACTTTGATAATTCCCTTTGTTGTAGTTACGTGAATTGCCTTGATAATTACCACCTTGGTTGTTGTTTCGATAGTTATTAGCATTTTGATTTGGTGGAGCTTGATTTGGGCGGGAACCTTGACCGTTTTGGTTGTAAGTTCCCATTGCTACATAAGCACTCGAAGTGTTACCATCCGCGGTAATGCACTCAGAAAGATCATGGGCTCCACCACAAGAAAAACAACTCTTAGCAACTGCTTTAACCGAAGCGGAATTCAAAGCTTCTTGAGCATTCCAATGAGTCATAAGATTAGCAAATCTATCGAAAACCCGATTTTCCTCATTAGCTTCATCATGTAAGACATTAATGCTACGAGACGATGACGACGATGACGAACCCAAATTGGCAACACTCGGTGTGCTACGAGGGCTATAAACCTTAGATCTATTCTCGATAATCTTTAAAGCTTCATCGGTCGTTTTGCATAAAAAAATACCACCCGCAGCGGCATTCAAGTAATCTCGTTCATGATCATTTAGCCAATTATAAAAGTATCAATTTGATGCAATTCCGAAAAATCATGGTGTGGACATTCATGTAACATTTCTTTAAAGCGTTCCCATGCCATTGAAAAACTTTCATTATTTCTTTGCACAAATCTTGAAATCTCATTTTTCAAATGTGTTGTTTTAGATGGTGGAAAACATTTGTTCACAAACTTAGAAACGAGATCACCCCATGTTAAAATCGAATTTGGCGGTTCTTTCTCAAGCCAAATTTTTGCGGGTCCATCTAACGAGTATGGAAACAACATCATCTTAATGGCGTCATGTGGAACATCCTTAAACTTGCGAGTAGCGGTGAGACGGTTAAAATTCCTTATGTGATAATGCGGGTTGTCTTTCTCATGACCTCTAAACTTATTAGCTTGCAACATCGACATTAAACCCGTCTTAATTTTGAAATTCTCTGCAAGGATAGCGGGAATCACAATGGCCTCTCCAAAACCCTCGGTGGGTGCTTGTAGCAACTCCATCATAGTACGATTAGCCATGACGACTTCTTGTTCTACAATAGGTTCAACAATTGGAGGTTGTTCTTCAATCAACGTCTCTTGATTGGATTGCTTTTGAAGACGTTTACGAGGTCGTTTTGCTTGATTACGAGTGATCATAAACTTCACGAAGAATGGGAGGTGAGCAAAGAAGATTCTTTTTGGGTGTTTTGTGAATTTTCAATTTTTTTGTTTGTGTTTTTGATTGTTTTTAAATTTTTTGGATTTTGGTGTTTCAAACCACAAAACCTGCAAATAAGTGACCAAGTATACCAGATAAACAAGTACCAACAGATAACAACACAAAACAACCACTCATCAATCCACAAATCCTGCTTATGCAGTTAACCCAAACACCCCTTAATAATCTGTTTTGACAAATTTTCAAAGGATAATCCAGATTCGACCCACAAATCAAGTCAATAACAACTCAATATCATCAAACCAACACAGATAAACAAGATTCAACCATAAAAACACAGATTCCACAATAATCATGCAAATTCACAAATAATTAGAAAATAAAAGAGAAAATGAAAAAGGAGAAGGGTGAAAACCTCCAAGACCTACATCCAGGCCCTGGATTGTTTGAGCTGAGGTACTAGCTGAACAAGTACCAGCTTCCAATGTACCTGCTAAGAAGAACAAACCAAAGTGATGAACAAATATCAAACACATTCTGATTTTTGAAACACAAGTCTTATTGATTAAAACCTTGCCTTAAAAACCTTCAATCATATAAGTGGAACTCAGATTTAGGCTATTCTAACACCAACTTTTAATAAACATAAAAGAGATTTCATAAATTTCATAAATTCAAATTTTATTAACTTAAAAAGGGATTACAAAGATTGATAGCCTAAAACTGGAACAAAGGGACTCTCATAGGTTGAGGTCTCCTTTTATAGGCAAATGCTATGCTAACACTATTCACAAACCCTAGAAGTGAAATTCCAATATTATCCTTGAGGTCTTCTAGATGATTCTTTGATGTGAGCTGTCCAAAATGATCAGGGACGTTTATCTTAGCTTTGGGGTGAAGCTAAGAGTCTTTGCCGTTGATTTTGACACGTGGCAAGCCTTGGAGAGAAAGTTGTCACATGATGGGTGAAACGGTTTTGGGTGTGGGACCCTTTGGTGAGTGGGAGTGAGGGTTTTAAGGTTAGGATGAGTTTCTGCTTGTGTGAATCACACGTGGGTCAAGGTAATTGAAAATTACCCTTTGTTTTAAGTGAGGTAAAAACTGGGTTCATACGTGCTATAGTAACAATGTTTGATCCGAAAATGGGGGATTGTGTTTGTTTGGCGCGTGTTTGTGTATTCAAAGTTTGGAAATGGCAGCCTTGGTCATTGTTCTTTGGCAAAGTGTGTATAACAAGAAGTTCAGCACATAAAAACGTATTCCTTTGTTGTTAAACTTTGATTTTTCACACTTTTGCCACCAAACTTTTCTAAAAAGGTTTAAAGGGTTATTTTTGCCATGTTTTCATAATTGAAGGACTGATTTTGGACTTCGTTGATCTTCAAAGGTCTTCAATGTAACTTTGACTTCATGAGGGACCATTAATGACAAGGTTGAATAGTTGAGGGACTAATCTTGCCATTTCTTCAAAGTTGAAGGACCCTTTGTGTAATTTTGACAAACTTAAGGGACCAAACTTGTAATTATGATTTCACAAGGGTTTTAAGTGTCATTTCTTCATTGTTTAAGGATCAATCTTGCATATCTTCAAGTCTTCAAGGGTTAATGTTGGATAAATCATGAACTAGGGCCCGGTTCTTTGTACGGCTTCGTTTCTCGTGTCCGTTTTTCCTTGTTTCTTGTGATCTTTTGTCTTTTTCACGATATCCATACCTAAAATACACAAGTAAACAAACACAAGCATATATATGGTATTTTATGTCATTTTTATGCATTTAAAGCCCGAAAAGAACGATGAGATCATGTATAAATGCCATCTCATCACATTTTAAAGTTGACCGATACATTAGGGGAGATTGTTAGCCCTATATTTTATATAGTCGAACAAGAATGTAATAGGTCATCTTAGTCGTTAATGGTCTTGTATTGTAATAGGTTAGTCAGGTTAACCGGGCGTGGACACAAACCCACGGCCCATGGAAAGCCCATGTGGTTCGTGGGTATATAAACCCTCATCCATGTGTGGAAGAGGGTGTTGAATCATTATTTTCCACATAGTAAACCTTCCACCATTCTAGTTTATCTCTTTACTTTCTCTCTCTAACTTTCTTCTCTTTATTTCTCTAAATCTTCTCTAAATCTTGTGACGGATTGAAGTGGGATTAACATTATATTTCACGCTTTAATAATGACAAATTTGCTCAAACGCAATTTGATCAATTAAAATTAGATAGAGGAAGAATAAGTAGGGGTATCTAGTAACACAATTAATTTTTATTTATAAGTCGATGCACTTTCACTTTTGAATGACAATGATCTCGTTTATAAGCTTGGTATGGGAAAGTGAATCTTGAGGATGATAATTCATGGGACAAAATCCCTAATCAAAGTCATTGATTTTTTAATGAGTTATTTCCATCCAACCATTTCATAAAAAGCCAAAAATATATAAATATAATTGTTTTCCTTGCATTGCATTGTAAAAATTCAAAACCATACATCATTTAGCATAGCATAGTATAATTGCATCTCATATTGGCAAAGGTAGATTAATTATGAGAAAAGTGTAATCTATTGCTTCTAAATATGTCATTTCATGTGGGCATGACAATAGTCAAGTGTAGGGGATTTGATATGAGTCAAATCTCATATCAATTATAACATATAAAACCCCTAAAACACAAGGAAATTACCATGTTTTAATGTGATAAAATGGAATTACGTGGTATTCTTTGTTGTTTGTGATTGTGTAGGTTAAATGATACGATTTGGTGCAAACACGGAATTCAAGGCTCAAATATGAAGAAAGAAGACAAAAGAAGGATCAAAGTGTCCAAGTCAACAAGTCAGGGAACTGAAGATGTGATATCTTGAAGATTAAGAAATTTATATGACAATTTTTCAAGTTTGTACAAGTTACAAGAAGAACTGCCAATGTTACAAGATTAAGGGCCAATTATGCCATTTGTAGAAAGTTTGGTGATCCGTGTGAGGGCCTATCACCCAATCAGATTGCTTTATTTGTTTCACATGGATTGAGCACTAAAATGATTAATCTCCTGGAATTTAATGGGGGCAATCTCAACAGTATTCTCAATTTAAAACCACCGCTTATCTCAGCCATTCACGACGTCGTTTACTCTTCACATAGATTCAATATATATTTGATCCGTGTGAAGGTGTGAGAGCAAACAGAAAGCTGCCACGTCATCAAGTTTTAATAAGAAAGTTTACAAGACAGAAGATGAAGTATTAAGCCACGTGGAGCCCTCTGATTTGCTGAGACACGTCATTAACTTCTCATCTCACTCTAATCTAGCCTATATATATAGAAATTCACCCTCACTTGTATTTATTCAGTTCTTTGTTCTTAACTATGTATTTTACACACATTTCTAGTAGGAAGTAACTCTCTCACAATTACTATAACTTTCCTTACCTTTCATAATCATTTAGTTTGTTAGTTGATTCGGTTGTAAGACTTTGTAATTGTTGGAAATACGTTTTTCAAAAGAAAGTCTCGATCACGTCATTATTAGCATAGCTAGCATAGATCATGAGCTATAGACTATTTAGGACTTTGTAACTTGGAGTGACCTCCCTTAGGGGGAGATTGTTGGAAATACGTTTTTACATATTTAGAAAGGATCGGTCACTCCAACAATCTCCACCTAAGGGATGTCACTCCAAGTTACAATCTCCACCATAGGAGAGGATGAGAGAAAAGATGTATGAATGAATTGTGAAATGAGAACCAACCCCTCCTAACATGCTAAGAGGGGGTATATATAGCCCACCCTACATGTGGGCTTAATGGGTTATATTGTTACATAACTAGATCACGAGCCCATACTACATATCTATTTTTAGAGTGACCGATCCTTTCTAAATACGTAAAAACGTATTTCCAACAATCTCCCCCTAAGGGATGTCACTCCAAGTTACAAAGTCCTAAATAGTCTATAGCTAGTGATCTATGCTAGCTATGCTAATAATGATATGCCCGAGACTTTCTTTGGAAAAAGGAATTTCCAACAATATCCCCCTAAGGGTGGTCACACCATTTTACAAAATCTTAAACCTAGCATACGATGCTTGAGTCTTCGATCTTGTTCTTGTGAATATGCTGATGAGATCTTTGACTTTAGTCTTGAGCATGTTTCCTTGCCTTGACCTTGTGCATTCATCACTTGTGAAATTTGCCTCCTTATGACTTCATGTTCCACATACTTACACCTTTATAAATTCTTGAAAGCTTAAGAGTTTGATACAGCAGAAGACTTGAATTTTAGGATTTCTTGAATTTATTGAAGTATTAAATGCAGAAAGTATAAGCATGCGTGGATGACTTCTTCTCAGATACCGCAATGCCACCTTCTTGTTACGCTGCATAAGACAATTAGCAACAAAACAAAGATACGGATGAAATGGCTTTGAACATTTCAACCTAATTAGGTAGCATTTTTACCTCCGGTCGGTGAAGACCGTTGGACGATATTAAATATCGTACTTGTGATAGGTAGTTTCAATTAAGACCCTCCTTTACAAGATTTCGCGGGTAAACCCGTTCTCTTTATTCGACCGTCCAAAGCTGATTCCGAACATAAAGAGTGAATCATTTGGATAATATTATACGCATTATTTGAAGCCGTCAAATCCGATTCCTGGAACAAGTTTTATTCATTAAAGAATCGCACCTTCGTTGCTTTCCAGTTGTCACGAGCTTGATTCATATAGAATCTTGCAAGTTACCCACCAAGTGTTGTTTGATGTTAACACTAGAAGGATTTCCACTCATCACTGTGAACACTATAGAGTGTCATTCTGAGTTTTCTGGCAAGATCACTAAGATATTGCGTAGAGGCCTGGAACGTGCTTAAGTTCAGTTAAGATTTAAACCACTGTTGCTTTTCAGTTATCACAAGCTTGATTCATAAAAAGTCGCACCAGTCACCTACCATGAGCTTTTTGGTATTCGCTCAAGAAGGATTTCCTTCTTCATTGTAAATACTTCCGTATTACTCGGATGTTTAGGCAAGATCATGAATATTTTGCATAGGACTCTTAAGATCTTTCTTACTTTTCATAGTGTGTGAAGAAGCAAGGAATTATGAAAGTGTGTCCTAATGAGATATTTGATGATCTCAAATGGCTCTAGAATCGATCGTGCATTTTAGATTTTAGTGATCGGAGGCTGGAGAGGAGTGCCACCATTTCAATACAAATTTATTCGGAGTGAATAAATCAATAGATAATGTGTTGTCTCCATATGATTAAAACTAATACCTTTTGAGAGATATCTGAGTTAGCTGGGATGGGTTGTGCATTGTATCACTGGGTCCATGATGTCAAGAATCATTAAAAATGATCTCAATAGCATATGTATTGACCCGGTTTCTGCCAAAGTTGTAAGGAGTGCTTCTTTCTTTGACCGTTTATCTTTACAATTATTTTTCATTCTTCAACCCCTTCAATGCTTACTAATACGTCATAAATAGCACCTTGTTGTGATTGTTCCAGTGCTAACTTAAGTACTTGGTCGGCATTCAGCTACATTCACAATCTTTCTCCATCTTTCCTAAGGACTACTATTTCTAGCTATGGAATGTCCTTGGGAAGATTCCTCTGGTTTTGAAAGAATCATTGGACTTAACCTATCCTACCATCCTTTTGTCACCATAATCTTCATCTTCGTGAAATAAATAGGTTTTGGGTAAGTATAAATCACCATGAATTCCATTTTAGATATAGCAAATCCATTTTGCTCCCCCTTAACATATGCCATGATATCCGAAAACATTTCGCACATGTCGGGATGAGCCAGCACATTAAGTAAACCATTTTTGATCTCAATATTAAATCACATTTTCCCTCCCATATGAAAATAATTATCCAAATCGATGTTTTTAATATCAATTAATTTAATGAGATTTTAAGAAAATTTGGGAAGAAAAATGCAAATCCAATTAGCTTCATGAATATCACAAGCTCCCCCTCAGTTTAATTAGGGTATACTTGATACGTAAGTTAAGTACCTTTTAAACACAAGTGTAAGGTACTTATTACGTGCAAAGATCATATATGATAATGTATTCACAAGATTGATAATTTACGAGGTTGGACCTGAATGATGAGAACATCATATGATAAAATCACATGGTTATTGTTCACGAATGTTGGTCTCCCCCGTAACGTCTGAAATTATCTTCTCCTTTTTGAAAAGTGGTAATCTTTCATGACACCACATGTACGATTGATATCGTTGTCTTGACACCAATTTGTGAACTTGGCACTTTCGGCATCGAAGATTCTGAACGCTTGACAATTGCTCCCCCTCAATTGTTGACCCATGTTCTATCGAAATAGTTGTAGTCGTCGTTTGAGTAGTCGCATCATCGAGTATGTAGATATCAATTATAAATTGTTGCAGGTTGTGGAGATGATAACTTCATAAAAATAAGATTTCACTTGTTTTAACAAATAAATGCACTAACACGTACATAGATTCGTGTTAGATTGTGTTATTACGTAAACATAATCCCTTACATGGTTATAAAATAAACCACGCCCGAGAAAATTAATTCCCATTGAGTCAAAGCTTTCTGGTGAAATGCTTAACTTTAATATGAAACGCGGGTTACTATCGAAAATAATAGCAAACCATTTTGAGCATGTTTTAAATCATTTAAACTTCTGCTCGAACTTTATTTACAACCCCGTGTCATTACTGAACGACATTTCTAGGATCGTGTATATTATCGATTTCAGAAGACATGCCCTTTTTGAAAAAAAAACCAATTACTTGAGCTTATGATTTTGAATATCTTACAAGACGAGCTAAAGTCTGAGAAGTTGTAAACTTCCAGTTGTTAAGGATAAGTTACCATCAGGGATAAACTTTCCTTTTAACTAAAGAGCGAGTTCTAAGCCTACATTTACTTAGAAGTCGTTTTCATGAGCTTGAAAACTTTGGAATGTTTTAACGGAGAGCTCATGACCGAAAAAGATGAATTTCTCGTTATGATGAAAGGTTCTCTTATTTAAAAGATACACTTTCCTTTCCAAGCTTAAAACATAGAATGTTTTAATACAAGCTCATGACCGAGAAAAAGTAATTTCCTGTTACGAGGATAAGTTATCATTAAAGATAACCTTTTCTAAAATTGAAGTCCGAGTTACAGTCTAACATTTAACTGTAAGTCATTGTGCATGAGCTGAAAAACTTCAAATGTTTTTAATATTAGCTCATGCCCGAGAAAAATTAATTTCTCGTTGTAAGGATAAGTTATCATCGGCTATAAACTTTCCTATTGTTGAAGTCTGGGGCATAATCTGAAATGTGATTATACGTCATTTACATGAGCTTAAAACCTTTGAATAGTTTTAATGTAAGCTCGTGTCCGAGAAAATTTAATTACTCATTTATGAGGATAAGTTTATCAACGGCGATAAACTTTCCTTTCTTTAAAGCTCGGGTTACAATCTGTCATGTGACTGCAAACCGTTGTGCATGAGCTTAGAAACTTCGAATGTTTTTAATATAAGCTCATGCCCGAGAAAAATTAATTTCTCGTTGTGAGGATAAGTTTATCATCGGCGATAAACCTTCTTTTCTTTGATGCACGGGTTACAATCTGTGATCCAACTGTAATCCATTTACACGAGCTTAAAAACCTTTGAATAGTTTTAGTGTAAGCTCGTGTCCGAGAAAATTTAATTTCTCGTTTTGAGGGTATGTTACCGTTGATGAGATAAACTTCCCTTTCTTTTAAGTACGGGTTACAATCTGAGATTCGACTGTAAGCCATATACACGAGCTTAAAACCTTTGAATAGTTTTAATGTAAGCTTGTGTCTGAGAAAATTTAGTTTCTCGTTTTGAGGGTAAGTTATCGTTGCATAGATAAACTTCCCTTTATTTGAAGTCCGGGTCATCGTTTGTCATTTAACAATGAACCATTATACACGATGTTAGCCCTAAAATGTGAGCGCCATTTACAGAATTACATTAGATTCAGATAGGAAAAAACGTGGAGGGACTACTATTGACATGTTGTCAAAGTTACTCCTTGTTTAGCCTATATATACCCCTCCATACTTCCATGGAGGGGTGAGGTTTTTCCATTTTCTGTATTTCACTTTCTCTTTCTAAATACACACACTCCTTTCAAGTTTTACTTTCTCTCTCTAAAAATGTCTAAACACTTGTTTTATCCTCCCCGACCTTCGGATCACCCTAAATAGCTTTGAGTCTTATGGTTAATAATATACCAAATGTTGTCCCTAATAATATGATGATTCTACACGAATAAATAAGAAAGAAAGGTAGATAAAAGATGGAAGGTTTCTAGAGAGAGAAAGTATTGAGAGAAAGTAGAGAGAAGTGTGTGTTAAACTTTTGTGAGATTAGATTAGAAAAAGAGAAAACCAACACCCTTCCTAACATGCTAGGAAGGGTAATTATAGCCTAGCCTACATGTGGCTTCAAGGGCTATAGTTTGATTGGGTCGGGCTTGAATAAATGCTTAGTAACTTGAAAGAGGCCTTTTAAGCTAGCCATCAAGCCCGTAGTGTCACGACTATTTTAACTAACTATTACAACGTTTTACTAAATGTTACAATATAAACCTATGACCGAACATTCTTGTTTGACTCAATATTTTGAGGCTAACATACGAGCCATAAACTTTTGAATAGTTTTAATTTTAGCTCGTCTCCGAGAAAATTTAATTTCTCGTTTGTGAGGATATGTTTATCATCGGCGATAAGCTTTCTTTTATTTTAAGATCGGGTCATCGTCTAATATTTAACAATGAGCCATGTACACGAGCTTACAACTTTTGAATAGTTTTAATAATAGCTCGTGTCCGAGAAAATTTAATTTCTCGTTTGTGTGGATAAGTTTATCATCGGTGATAAACTTTCCTTTATTTGAAGATCGGTTCACCGTCTGATATTTAACGATGAGCCACGTACAAGAGCTTAAAACTTTTGAATAGTTTTTATAATAGCTCGTGTCCGAGAAAATTTAATTTCTCGTTTGTGAGGATAAGTTTATCATCGGCGATAAACTTTCCTTTATTTGAAGATCGGGTCATCGTCTGATATTTAACGATGAGTCATGTACACGAGCTTAAAACCTTTGAATAGTTTTATTTTTAGCTCGTGTCCGAGAGAATTTAATTTCTCGTTTGTGAGGATAAGTTTATCACCAGCGATAAAATTTCCTTTATTTGAAGATCGAGTCATCGTCTGATATTTAACGATGAGCCACGTACATCGTAAGCTTAACTACAAATCCCCTGAGACACTTGTTACTTTGATATCTGCTTCTTCAGTAACCAAACTCTGAGAGTGTCCTTAGTTGAACGGTATACAAAGATCGGACCGGTTTGTTTTTGTGATCCTTTACTTTGGTACCTGCATTCTCATTTGGAGTTTGTATGCTTTTATATGGATTAGCGATATCCATCTTAGAACCATGCAGGAATTCACAGTTTTCTTTTCTTGTGCCAGAGGTGACCTGAGGAGATGATTCACTTGTCTTAGCTGGCAAAGGTTTCCTTTTATAGAATACCTTAAGTTCAGGCTTAAGTGATGTATCATCCTTTTCAATTTCCTCCCTAGTAGTCTTAGTAGGATCGGATACTATCGTAGTTATAGGGCACTTGTTTCCTACAAGCGTGAAAGTTCTACCAGTAGGGCGCCAAACATTACCAATGGGTTTGATTTTAGCTAGCCACTGGGATTTAATTCTATCATGGGAGTTTACCTCATTAATGAATTTCTTGACACAAGAGTCATGATTTGCCTTAAAGTCACATTTCCTACATGTTTTACAAGTAGCATATTTAATGTCCGAATAAGATCTAGAATTCCTAGATGATTGATTGATGCTCCTAGTATATGACATGCTATGGTTAGCAATGGAGGGTAATCTAGAAGGCATCTGACTATGTTTGAAACTCCTATCTCTTACTTGTGTCTTTTGAATAGCTTCCCTTAGACCAAAATTATGGCGCACATCATTTGAACTAGTTCTAAACGTATTCTTTGAACTATTCTTAGGGAGCCTAGATGCAATCATGTGATTAGGTCATGCAAAAGCTGATTTAGTCACATTAAACCTAGGTGGTGGAGTGACTGTTCTAGAAACATGAACCATATCAACTTGGGAGGAGAACCGCGGTATCAACGATTATGGTCGCTCGGATCTAAATCCAGTCGGTTGTCCGACGGACTGATTTGTAGGCGGTTTCCCCAAGATTGATGGTTTTTCAAGCTTAGTGTCCACACTAGTTCCTTTAGTTTTCCTCAACTCGTTTTTCAGAGCAGCTATTGCAAAAACCTTTTCCGGAATTTGAGCCTTTAAAGTCTCATTCTCTTTGAGCAATTTATCTTGGGATGCCAATTTAGATTCTAACAACACTTAATTTGTTTCAAAAGATTATCCTTTTCAGCTTTATAATCTATAACTTTTTTTATCTAATTTTCGTTCAAGAAGAACATTTGACTTTTCAAGTTTTTCAAAATATGTTTCAAACTTGTCAGTTCTCTTAGAAAAATCTTGCTTGGCATCCTCAAGATCTTTTGATTGCTGAGCTTGATCGTTTCGATCTCTTTAACCTTAGAATCAAAGGCAGTTAATAAAGCAATCATAAGGTATTTATCATGATTGTTGGCATTTGATGTTCGTTTGCAAGTCTTAAATTATATTACATGGTTTAGACAAAACAAGGGACTAGAAGACAAACACGGGCAAGTATACCCTTTCGTTCGTAATAAAGCTTTGTAGTACGGCACGATCGTTTGCTGAGACTTAGTTTCGTTTTGGTAATCAAGATAACAATTGAAGAAATAAATGTTTGAAGTAATATCAATAATAACAAATATGACTAAATATGGGATAGTTCGTATAAGTTCGTGATGATGATAATAATGATCGAGATATGTTTGTGTAGGTAAAGTGTGATGATCCTTTTTGTCAAAATGGCGTTTACACAATTTACTTGGGTTGATTCAAGACTTACGTTTATTTAAGCGATTATGCTCAAAACAAGTTGCCAACAAGTTCAATATTTTATCAAGTTTCTATGCGGATTTCTCCAACCAAAGATTCATGACCATAGACAAGTTCTAGAAAACATATTATAACAATTTGCGTTTCTCAACGCCAAACTATCGTAACAAATCAACTTAGATAAAATATGGTTTGTAGAACTAGGAGGTAAAATGGTTCTACAACATTAGCTTGAAATCATTTATAAAGGATCATATCATAGCATCATCACTCTATATTCACATACCCATATAGTCACAAATAGCTTAGCCTAACATAGTAATCAAAGTAACAATTGGAAAAGAGTAAGAGAACATCATACTTAGATTATATTGAATAAACGAGTACACAAGTGTCACGATTGTATCGTTCCTCCAAGAATCGAAGAGTGGAATACTCTCGTTACAAGTATCTTCCAAAAGTGGATAATACTGAAAATTCACTAGAAAGACTAAAATACTCGAGCTATGGAGTATTAAGAGAGAGAGGTGTGTGTAAAATGAATGGAAATGGCCTCGATTTTATAGTGCGTCGCACTTTGGAGATGTGAATGTGTGCCGCACTTATAGCTTTGTGCGCCGCACTACTTGGCGATTTTAGAAGCTTCTTTTAATATCTTTGTCGTTATTGCATATTCAGGCCCCTTCTTTGTGTATCTTCACTTTGCTCCTTCATACTTTACATCTGCAAATAAAACACAATATATTAAGTATCGGAAGCTCTTATTAATACTACAAAGTGGCATTATAATAATAGGTTGAATATGTATAATTAGGTCGTTATCAAATTCCTCCACACTTAGCTATTGATTGCCCTCAAGAAATCAAAGCCAGAAAACAATTTCAATTTTTAAAAGTACTTTTAAGTGTTGTGATGTATGATAGGAAAATGATTTAATTATTATGAATAGCAAAAGCAAATGATAAAATAACTTTAGCACCTCACATGGATAGTGTTTGGATTTTAAGTTCACACAAGTGTCACTCACAAAAAGGGTAAATGTAAGGAAACACTCAATTAGCTCGGTCATAAAATAGATAGCTACCATAGGTTTGTACAAGACACATAAACATAACTGTTGCGGCGTGAGCACTAGATAAATTTTTCAAAGATGCAAAACGTGATAAATGATGTGGGTGTAGGATCCAAAAGTATATGCCTTTTTCAAAGTTATAGAATAAACTATACTAAAATACTTGACTTTTTTTAAGAGAACATCATAAACTTTATAACTTGACAAGTGGTTAGGCATAACATATAAGGATATTGGCACAATAGATAATATAACATATGAGTATGAGTGCCACATATTTCAGTAAGCTAGTGTAGCTTAACTAAAATGATATAAGGGTGATTTTTTATTGCTTCCTTTCGAAAATATCTATAAATTAACCTCACTGCGGTTTAGTAAATGATAATCAAGCACAAATTCTGAAGCATACTAGATTATCGGTTTTCACACAAAATAGAGAAATATAGGGCTAAGTTTTTCTCACATATTTGGGAAGTGGATTTTTGTGCTAAATTATAATGTCAATCAATGAGATTTTTGCTTTGCTAAAAACTTATTTATTTACAAACATATATATTTTTATTGTTTTTCAAAAAGGTTTTCATGTGGAAAATTTTATTGTATTTTTTCATTTTTTTCTATTTGTCACCTCCTCCACACTTAAGTTGCACATCGTCCTCGAGGTAATAACTGATAAAAATATTAAAAATAGGAAAAATGCATCGTTCTCGGGGCGTAGTAGAAAATTGCGGGACTTCGAGAGATGAATCCAGCTAGAGCTCCAATTTTGCTATTTTCCTACATGCTATAAAACAAAACAAAACACATGCAATATATACAAGGACGGTTTTATTTATTTACAGGCCCTCCTCCACACTTAAGTTGAAAGGTGGGGATAAAATACGGATTGCCTTCCGAATAGCGCTAAGTTTAGAGTCTTCAGCCAGACTCGTCTACTCGGATCTATTTTAAGAAGAAAGGAATTTATTCTCCTTCGATTTCGTTACAGTGTTCTTCTTCATGATAGAGCTTAAGTCTATGTCCATTGACTATAAAGGTGGTATTGTTGAGACCGTGTAATTCAACATATCCAGATGGATATTGGTGTTTTACTAGATAAGGTCCAGTCCATCTCGAAGTAAGCTTAGGTTGCTTGAATATATATTTTGAGATAAAGAGATGTACTTTGTCTCCTTTTTTTGAATTCTTTTCTTTGTCGTAATTTACGTTCATGCCAAACTTTGGTTCGTTCTTTATATAATCTTGAACTTTCATAAGCGTGATGTCGAAATTCATCTAACTCGTAAAGTTGAAAGTTACGTTTTTCATCGGCTGCAGTAAGATCTGGGTTGCAGTTTTTTAGTGCCCAATATTCACGGTGTTCAATTTTATAGGCAGAGCATGTATTTCCATACAACAGTTTGTACGGTGTGGTTCCAGTTGGTGTTTTGAATGCGGTACGAAAGGCCCATAGAGCATCTTCTATTTTTTTAGACCAAATAGCAGGGTTGTTCTGAACGGTCTTTTCAAGTATACGTTTGAGAGCTCTATTAGTGTTTTAAACTTGGCCACTCGTTTGAGGGTGGTAAGATGTGGAGAATCGATGATTCACTCCATATCTTTTCATAACTTTTTCCATGAGTTTGTTACAGAAATGAGTTCCTCTATCGCTTATTAGTACCTTTGGCATTCCAAAACGATAGAATAATTTCTTTAAGAATGTGATAACAACTCTGGCATCGTTCGTTTGTAAAGCTTGAGCTTCGGCCCATTTCGATACATAATCGACGGCGACTAAAATGTATTTCCAGTCCTTTGACATGCTTCACATAGTCGTACTAAGGTATGAGCTTCACGCATAATTGTCGTACTAAGGTATGAGCTTCACGCATAATAGTCGAACACTTTTTAGCGGTGGTGTTCGCGGCGTAATGTCCTCCGGTCGGTCCGTAGTGACATTCATCGAGAATTTTTCGAGATTCGAATCCGGAAATACAACGTCGGATTATTCCATCAGGACATATTCTAAATAAGTAAGGATCGTCCCAAAAGTATTTTTTTAGTTCAGAGAAAAATCTTTTGTTTTGTTGGTGCGTCATTCCCATTCGTAAAATACCTACAGCCAAATAGTTTGTAAAGTCTGCGAACCATGGTGTTTTGTCAGTAGTTACTTGCATTATATCTTCATCGGGAAAATCGTCGATTTCATCATCGCTAGAATCATCATTCACTATGCGAGATAAATGATCGGCAGCAACATTTTCAGCTCCTTTTTTATCTTTAATTTCCAAATCAAATTCTTGTAAAAGCAATATCCATCGTATTAGACGAGGTTTGGCGTCTTGCTTTTTGAACAAGTATTTCAAAGTTGATTGATCGGTGTAAACTATCGTTTTTGACAACACGAGATAGGAACGAAATTTGTCAAACGCGTAAACTACAGCCATGAGTTCTTTTTCCGTAATTGTATAATTTTGTTGGGCTGCGTTAAGAGTTCTACTTGCAAAATAGATGGGATGAAATTGTTTACCATCTTTTTGTCCAAGGACGGCTCCAAGGACATGTTCACTAGCATCGCACATAAGCACAAATGGAAGGTTCCAATTAGGGCTTGTAATAATGGGTGTTCATGTAAGTTTTTCTTTAAGTATTTTGAATGCTGAATAACATTAGTCGGTAAAATCGAACGTTCTTTCTTTTTCAGGAAGTTGGGTTAAAGGTCTTGCGACTTTCGCAAAGTCTTTGATAAATCGTCGGTAAAAACTGGCATGACCTAAGAAACTTCTAATGCCTCTAACATTAGTAGGTGGTGGGAGTTTTGCGATCACGTCTATTTTTGCTTTGTCAACTTCAAGGCCAGCTCCAGACACTTTGTGTCCAAGCGCAATTCCTTCTTTAACCATAAAGTGACATTTTTTCCAGTTTAGCACAAGATTTGCTTCTTCGCATCGTGCTAACATTTTATCAAGATTGTTTAGACATGTGCCGAAGGAATTTCCAAAGACAGAGAAATCGTCCATGAAGACTTCGACTGATTCTTCAATCATATCGTGAAAGATTGCAATCATACACCTCTGAAAAGTAGCGTGATAGGTATGTAAACACCCATCCTTTTACCACTTAATTACAATAATAACCAGGCCAAAACGTGTATTTTATGTCGTAAATGTCGGAATTATGCGTGGTTTGTGTTTTTGTTGTGATTTAGGACGAAAATGTGAAAAGGGGAGAAAACACGGGCTTTCACGGGCTTTTATCGAAGAAAAAGACAAAAGACGAAGTCAAGAAATCAAGAGTGCAAAAAGAACAGAAGTCCAAGGCCTATTCTGAAGATTTATCGAATAAAAAGTCTAAAGACGGAAGTTTAATAAAAGCCGAAGAACTCAAGTCTAAATTAATGAAGAAATTACAAGACGAGTTTATTAATCCCGAGACAAAAGTCGAAGAATTAAGAAGACGAGGACTAAACGAGAAATAAAGAAAGAAGAAAGAGAGGAGGAAGTTTCCACTAATCATCTCCTCCTATAAATAGGACCATTAGTGTTAATTTTATTCTTGTTGGCTAGTTTGACACATTAGTTCTTCCATCTTTAATTACTTGCACATTTACTTAATTGCACCTTTAATTTCTTGTCTCGCACCTTAAATTTTTAAGCTTTTAATTCTTGTCTTTACTTTAATTGTTGAATCTTAATCTTAATCAAGTTTTATTTTAATCTCTCATTCTACCTTTCTTAATTTTGTTAATCTTTGTGCTTATTATCTTATTGTCATGCTTATTTGATTACTTGTTATGTTTTTATGTTTTTGATCTTGTTAGCTTATTGATTTTATAGCTTATTGTGTTTTTCTTAAATTTAATCAAGTGCTTATTAGTTAATTTTTATCAAAAGTTGATTTTTAATATTTTTATTGTTTAGTGTTTTTAAAAGTTTTTGAATTTTGGCTTAATTGCTTTTTCTTAAAAGTGTTTTGGTTAAACTTATAGATTAGCGCTTATTTGTGTTTAGCTTAAGTTAGTTTATAGCTTATTTGCATTTTCTTTCAATCCGGATTTCTTCGAAACCCTCTTATTCCGGATAAGGGTTTCACCCCTTTTTCCGGATAAGACCACGTAAGTTGCCATATTGCGGATAAGCCCCTAGCTCGTATTCCGGATAAGAGGTAATAACCTCTTATTCCGGATAAGGTAGTATTCCAGATTAGCTCTCGAAGGTTTTTCCGGATAAGAGTTTGAACTTTGTTTTTCCGGATAACGACCTAGAGACGTATTTCGGATAAGAGTAATAAGTACTTAATCCGGATAAGGCAAAGATTGCGAGTTCTGGATAAATATCCGGAATATATTCCGGATAAGCTTCAGCCTATTAGTATTCCGGATAACTATCATTTAGTTATTCCGGATAAAAGGTTTGCTTTAGTTATTCCGGATAAGCTTCATTTAGCTTATTCCGGATAAGCTGTCAAGAACTCAGATTCCGGATAGTGGTTCTAGTGAGTATTCCGGATAAGAGATTCAAGGTTTCCCCGGATAAGGATTTTGGAGCGTTTTCTGGATTAGAACTTGTTGTGTTTTCCGGATAGTGACAGTTTCGCGGATTCAGGATAAGGGGCTAGTTTAGGTTTTCACACTTAAGTTTTTCTAGATAGTTTTAAGCATTACTTTTCTCGTCTTTTTCCTTAGTCTCACTTTTAGTTGCCTTGCCTTAGTTTATTTTCAGTTGCGTTTCTAGTTTACGTTATTTACTTTTAATTGCTTTTAATTTCTCGTCATTTATTTTTAATCATTTTTAGATTTAAATTACTTTTCCTTTAATTTAAAGTTTTTGCATTTTTAATTACACTACAACGACACAATCTTTGTTTTCCACCAAGACAACTGAGTCGCACTTAAACCAGTAATCTATTCGATTAGACCACTTCGAAGAGACTGGAACAACGATAATTTTTATACTAGGCAAAAGCCTTGTAATAAATGGCGCCGCTGCCGGCTCTTTTCTTAAAGATTAATGGTTTTCTGTGAGAGACGCGTTGCTTTTTGGGATCCGTTCATTCGTGAGCGTTATTTTCTTGCTTAAAAATTTTTCAAAATCCATAAAAATTAAAAGTTGTTAAAATCTATAAAAATAAAAAAATTTCAAAAATCCAAAAAGATTTTATTTTTATTTTTATAGTGTATATATATTTTCTATTTCTTTGGTATTGTTTTCTTTTGCTTTTGCAGGTGTATGCGTACTAGATCTTCAACTTATCCAGAGCCCGAGACTCGTGAAGATTTAGCTATGGCAGGTGTAAACAACAACAATAATCCACCGCACCTCAACAATAACAAGAAAAATGTTCTTCCACAGCCCGATCTTCGGACAATGGAGGAGCTTTGTCAACCCACTATGTTTGGACGAGGAGGACCGATTGCGCCGATGCAAATCATGGCTCCAGAGTTTTCGTTGAAGCATCACATGATCCAACAAGTACAAACTAATCCATTTCGCGGATTGCCTGATGATGATGCCAACAAGCACCTCGACAAATTCATTACTATTACTCAAAGCATGAAGTTGCCTAGTGTTAGTATGGATGTTCTTCGCCTTCAACTCTTTCCATATACTTTATCACACCACGCCGAAAAATAGTTTGATCGTCTCCCGAAGAATTCCATTCATACTTGGGATGACATGACTCAACGATTTTTGCCGCGCTACTTTCCACCATCGATGGTCACGAGCCTTCGAAATCAAATCAGCGGTTTCATGCAAGAACCCGATGAATCTCTCTTTGATGCTTGGGAAAGATATAATGTTTTGATCGATCGTTGTCCAAACCACAACATGCTCCCCATGACCTTAATTGATACTTTCTACAACGGTTTGACTTTTCGTGATCGTGATACGATTATTGAGAACATGACTACTCATCACAAAAATCAGGATTCTTCCGCATCTTCAAGGAATAACCCGAGAGTAAATGTTTCTTCTACTTCAGCAAACCCCGACATGACCGAATTCACCCGCATGATGGCCGAAATGAACAAAAATATCTTGCTCATCGCTACAAACCAACAACAACAAGTTAAAGCGGTAGCCAGTCCTTGTGAGACATGCGGCGGTCCCCACTCATACACTGATTGTCCTTCCACCCAAGGCAATCCGGAAAACGTGTATGCGACTTATGGTTACTATTCACCGGAAAATTACCAAGCCCGGCCTCAAGGGGATTGAAATTTGCTAAGTTACCGGTCTAACAACTATCTTTCACCTGGTTTTTCTCCTCAAAACCACAACCCCAACAACAATTACAATTTTAGCAACCAAATCCCACCTCGAGCTTCTAATCCTTATCACCCACCCGCTCAACAAGCCCCACCTATTAATCAAGATGTTGAAGCTTTAATGAGAACCCAAGGAGAGCAAATTAAGAATCTGCAAAGCCAAATTATCAATTTGAAAGGGGATATCACCAAGCAAGGGAATGACATTAGATCCGAGCTTCGAAATGATATACAATCCTCCTTCAGCAATCAAACGAATGATTTGAAGAATATGCTGGCTAGTTTCTTACCAACCACTCAACCCTCTACTTCGGGCTCTCTACCTTCAAACACCCTCACCAACCCAAGAGCGAATGTGAGTGCTATTACTACCCGTAGTGGAGCAACTTTAGTAGGACCATCTATTCCACCCCTAGTTACTCCATCTACACCTCCTCCACCACCATTTATCCCTACTACTCCCACACCTAGTATTAGTTCACCATTACCGTCTCTGCCTCGTAATGAAGAAGTACCCAAGAAGAATCCTCCAACCCCACCTTCCACCTTTAACCCTTCAACATCTCAACCTTCACCTTTTACACCTCCACCACCCAACCCAAGCATTCCTTACCCTTCTCGACTCAACAAGGCTAGAATTTTGACTAAGAATGACATTCAAGTATCTAACTTTTTGGACAAGATTGCCGGCATAAACATCACCTTTACCCTTGTTGAAGCTCTTGCCCAAATGCCACAATTTGTCAAGATGTTTAAGGAATTGCTTAATAAGAAGGAGAAGATGGTCGAGTTTGTTAATACTCGCTTGAATGAAAATTGCTCTGCAATCCTTCTTAAAGAACTACCGGAAAAACTTGGAGATCCCGGTCGTTTTGTGCTACCTTGTACTTTTCACCAAACCGACGAATTTACTGCCTTAGCCGATCTCGGGGCAAGTATAAATTTGATGCCTTTCAGCGTTTGGAAAAAGTTATCATTGCCCGACCTTACACCCACGAAGATGACTCTTGAGCTTGCAAATCGCACTCTCTCTTACCCCGTTGGTATTGCCGAAGATGTGTTCATTAAAGTTGGCACATTCACTTTTCCGGTCGACTTTGTCGTTGTTGATTATGAAATGGACCCTCGTATTCCGTTAATACTTGGACGCCCATTTTTGAGAACCGGTAGAGCTTTAATAGATGTGGATAAATGTGAACTCATCTTAAGAGTCGGGGATGATGCACAAATTTTTGAAATAGGGAAGCTTACAAGCAAATATAATGGAAGAGAATCAGCGAATATGATTAATGTGCTTGATGATTTTGTCGTCTACAACAATCCTCTATTCGATTCTTGCAATGATAATCCACTGTTTCAAGATGATGTGGATGATTCTCTATCCAATTTGGAACCTCCACCCATATATGATTCCCCACCGATCTATGATGCTTATGATGATGATTCTAGCTCCGATGGGGATGATTATGATGCTTTTACTTCCGAGTATCCCGACATGCCCACTTATGATGATTTTAATGAGGCTGATACTCTCTCGAGTGATTCTTCACATAATGAAGATCCTCCGCCATCCATGCTTGATCTTACTTTGGATGACTACTCATTTGAGGAAGACTTTTCTACCTTTCTCAATACATACTTCCCTCATGAGAGTGATGCCCCTCATTTGGACTTTGATGATTATGGTCTTCATCCTTCTACGAATTTGAAGAAAATTCTTTCAAAGGAGACAACACCGGACGACACCAACATCCGCAGCACGTATGCTTTGACAACTCTTTGTCTACCTTCTGAGGACGAGGTTGTGCATTTTCTTAGCGGATGTTCTTCAAATTCTGCTGAGTCTGAGTGCTATTTTCCCCTAAAGGAAAAGGTGTTCGACCCCGGTATCAATATTCTTCATCCATCTCAGTATCCATCTGATGAAATAAAAGGAAAGATTTTTGGAACTACTGGAGATATGCTTGCACCTCTTCACCCTTGCTACCACCGTGTTCCATCTTTGCTTAAGGGAACCTTGCCTACTCTTCTTTGGCTTGCCTTGTTCGCCTTAAGCTTGTGATATTTGATGGACGAAAACTATGTATTTGATCCCGGTGGATGTTTTTCAAGATTCTTCCTATGCTAATCAAGGTCGAGTCAGGCTCACGACTCGGTGATCAAAAATCAAGCGCTTCTTGGGAGGCAACCCATGTATTTATCTTTTATCTATCTATATCCTAAGTGTAGGGGAGACCCGTTGGTGTTTGCTATTTCCTCTCTTCTCATATTCAGGGATTCGAGCGCTCAATGATCCACTCTTGATGATTTTTGACGACCCGTGATTCTGTGTTTCCGTCTTCCCGGTTCTATCCTAAACTCTTTTCGATTCACTATTTTATATTTTCCAATATTAAAATAGGAATCTCTTTAGTTGTCTCTTCCTTAGCAAGATTTAAATAAAGTGCACAATGTCCTAAGTGTAGGGGAGTTTACTCCCACATGCTTAAACATTGAGGACAATGTTTATATCAAGTGTAGGGGGGACTTCTATCGAAGTTAAGTGGCCTTTTCCTTGTATTTGTCCTCATTTTAACCGGAAAATCAATTTTTCGACATTTTTCAAAAGTTTTGATCTATTTTGGCCTAGTAGTTTTCCCTTTGTATAGTTATTTTCTTTCTTTACTAGAATAAATTCTAATAATGTGGTTTTAGTTTTCAAACGTTGTGAATCTTTTGAGTCAACCCGAGTTTACTTATTTAAGTTTACTCTAGCTAGTATCCTTAACGTGTTTAAGTCAAGTTTTGCTAGGCTTTTATATAGGGAGCTTTAAAACGCGAAAGTCTTAACTCTCACGGGTTAAGAACAAGAACTTTTCGCAAGTTCCTATAATTGATCCTAGAGATTTGTTTATCAAGGGAACTTTAAAACGCGAATTCTAAAAACTTGAAAAAGTATAAGAATTTGCAAGATCCTATAGACGACTCAAAAACCCAATACTATGATTTAATAGGCTAAGCATCCACGAGTCTCATTCCTTGAGATTTTAAACTGTGGAGGACGACAGATGATAGAGTCAATTATAAGTTTGGTATCCTTTCATGAATTTATGTGAGTTAATTATAAGCCTATTCTCCCATCGCTTGCTAATAAATTTATCTGCAATAAATAAGGTTGTACGATTTGAAAAGTTACTTAGCTTCTAGCCCAAGATCGTTTAAAAGTTGCTCGGTATGCATTAGAGTTCATAGCCAAGGCATAAGTTATTGAAGCGGGATGGGAAGATTGGCGAGTCCAAAAAGGTCCTAACAATGCATGAGGGCTAAGTTTTGTTGCTAAAGATCCAAAAGTGATGTGAAGAATCATTTATCAAAAATCAATACGAAGGATCTAGACACACGACGAAAAGCAAATACTCCCGTAAAGATCATGGAGAAGTCTATCCAAAAAGGCCCTAACAAGGTATGAGGATAAATAGATCCAAGTCCTAAAAGGAGGCGGATCGTTGTATATCAATGTCCCAAATAAAGATTGGAGAAAAATGAAGAAGTCGTGGTCCAAATATGAAGAATCTCTAAAAAAGTTCAAGTGAAGAAATTCCTATTATGAAGAGAAGACCATTATTTCATGAACGTCTCTCAAGATTTGAAGTATGAATTCACTGCCAAATATCGGTCCGAGAAAGGTCTCAAATTGTGAAGCAAGTTATGCAAAGATATGAACTTTCTGAGGTCCCGAGAAGCAGTTTTAAAAGATTTTGTCCTTTAGCTAACTATTGATTAAATCGTCCCACTTTATTTTCAGCCTTAATAACTATCGACTTAAGTCAACAATGCATCCTCGTGATCATTCAAGACAACAATAAAATATAAGAGATACACCTAGGAATAAGGGAGTCTGATATGAGCTTAAACTCATATCCTTTTAATAACAAATAACCCTAAAACATGAAGCAAAATACCAATTTATTTGGCAAAAATAGTGTTATGTGGTATGTTTGTGTTTGTGTGCACTTGTGTAGGTAAAAAGATACATTTTCAAGCAAACAAGGAAAAATCAAGCTCAAATGGATGAAAAAGACAAAAGAGGATCAAAAGTGACAAGACTTTGAAGTATAAGGACCTATCTTGACAAGTTATGAAAGTTGAAGGACTAAAAGTGCAAATATTGTAAAGTCAAGATTCAAGTCAAACTTGGTCAACTCTCAAGTCAACTCAGTCAAAGGACCATTTTGTTCAAGGATGGAAGTTAAAGGACCAAATATGTCAAAAGAATGAAGATTGTAGCTTAAAACAATAATCTGCCAAGTACAAGGGCTTGTTCTGCCAACTTTTGAAAGTTATCCAAGTTTGATCCATGTGACAAGGAATCTAGCCAATGAGAGAAAGGAAAAGGAAGCACACGGATCAAATAATTAATATCCACTCAGCCGCCTCACATTTATTACCAAATCCAAACAGTGCAATCCGTGTGACTGATTTTCAACCAATCAAATGCTTACACGTGTCATCTTCTTCAAAAGGAAAATTTACCAGGATCGCGTTTTAGATACAAGCAATTTCATGGAAAGTGTTCAACATCAAAATTGATCGTTTTGAAGAGATAAACACAATGGTGCAAATCAATTAACATAAAATCCATCAATGAAGAAAACCCCAATTCCTTGTTCATACCTTCAAAGTGCAATATGCAGAATTCTCCACGTGGCAAGCTGGGATTGGTTCTGACACGTCACCAACCCCAACAAACTCTTCCTTCATGTCTATAAATAACTGGATTAGACTTCATTTTCATTTGTAGCTTAAATTTGTAAAAACACCTAGTTCTACTTTTCCTTTCCTTTTTCCCTCAATTTTACCCTAGCTACTCAAGAGTCTGACAAACTCTTGAGTTAGTTAGTTAGTTACTAGCTTCTAACAAACCTTGTAACCGTTTTTCCATTAATGAATTTTGAATTCAAGCTTTCCCGCCAAAACTGTTCTTATCATTCCAGTTCATTTCTTGCTGCATTTGGATACTATTGTTGCTGATAAATGTATGTTATGATCATTGATGGATCATAACTAACATTGAAGGAGTTAGATTGCTGTTTGATCAGAATTCAGTCATTTCCATAGTTTTTGAAGATGTTCAAGCAGAATGATGATTTCTAGTTGATTAGTTTGCTGATTCTTGTTGTTTGATTGATTCCTAGTGATAAGGTGGTGGTTATCACTAGGGTAAGAGAGCTCAGCGCTCCTCTTCTTCTCAAAGGAATTCTACAATAGGTTTTAAGTCCTTGATTTTTGTTCCACTCAACAGTTAACTGCATGCTTTCTTTCCTAGAGTAATCTTGATGGCTGATTGATAAAAGTTGCTTGTAGTTGCTGTTTGTTAGATCTTAGAGTATTAGTAGTTTAATCCTGTTTACTTGCTCTTTGATTTGGACTTTATTCTAGTTAACTGCCTTGATTCAGTCACTTTTGGTCTTAAAATTGGTTTGTAGTTCTAGTGGAGTTAATTGTGTGCATTGAGCTCTATTACTCTTCATTTTGATCATTGAGTTTAGATTGCTATAGCTTTTGAGTCAGCTTAATTCAGATTTTAAAAAGCCTTTGTAAAAAGTTCATACAAATCAGTAAAGGAGTGTTTGGATGTAGCTTAAAAAGAGTTTTCAAGTTGTGAGTTTTGGAATTTTAGAGTTCATTTGTAGTTAATAGGTGTTATAAAAGAGTTTTAAGGCATTTTCAAGTCAAGTAGAAGGTCAAACAGGCAAATGGCTCTTAAAAAGTTTGGGTCAGTTTTCATTTAGTTTTAGTTTTAGAACTTGCCATTTTCAATTGATCAGTTCTCATTCATTACTTGATGAAAGTTCACTAAATTTGTTCTCAGTCTTAGCTTACATCATAAAGAATCAGAGTCTAAAAGGATTTTATACAGTTTACAATAATCACTTAGTTATAAGCCAAAATCAGATATGGAGACTTAACTCAAGTTTCTGTAACTTGTGAACTGAAAATTTGTATCTCAATATTCTCTTCATAAACTTAGCAATTTTTCTTCACAAATCCATTGAAGTAGTTGAGTTACATGATTTTTGAGATTTTTAGCTTTTTGAAAAAAAGCTGGTCAACGCTTGGTCAACATAAGCTCAATTTTAGCTTAATTCAGTTTTAGAGCTTATTTCTGGATGAAAAACGTTCTGGTTTGATTTCCCATTCTTTAAATCAGTTGCTTAATCAGTTTCAATAGAAAAATTAAGTTGTGACTGATTAGTTTTGGTTATAGCTTATCTTGTGCTTATTGATAAGCACTCATTTGCTTATTTCTCATTTTTAGCAAATTTCCTTGGACACACATAGCTTAATTGAGATTTGAAATGCTTTGCAATTTGTCTCATTAGATTTGGTTGAGTATTAAGCTCAAACGAGCCTATTTTCTATCTTGTCCCGTTTTTGCTTAAAAAGTTTCCAAAATTGCCATTTAGTCCCTATAGATTTAAACAGTTGGTAAATTTGGCTAATCTTCCATGTTTTTAGGGTTTGCATTATTTTAGTCCCTATAGTTTGGAAAGTTGTTAAAATCAGTTAGTATTTTGTTAGTTTGTTTCACTTTTGGTTAGTTTGTTATAGAATTTGCATTTTTGATCCTTGTAGTTAACAGTTTTACACTTTTAGTCCCTATAATTGTTAGAGTTTACATTTCAAGCATTTATTTTTCATAGAATTTACAATTTCAGTCCCTTTAGTTTCATATTTTGCATTTTGAACTTCTACTTGAATAAAAACGTGGTATTTGCAATTTGTTTTACATATACGTAGGTAATATTTTTCCGTTTTGCAAGAATTTGTTGAATTAGCAAATAGATTAACCAAGCAAGCTTAACAACCAAGAACAATTAAAAACCCGATATTGGTTGGACTTTCTATTAGTAAGAACTGAGAAAAAACGAACTGCATTATACTCAATTTCAAATGGCGCCGCTGCCGGGGACGAGTCGAGCTAGAGACTCATTAACTCAAGCATCGTATAACTAGGTTTAGAGTGTTGTAGGTTAGAAATAAAGGCATAGACTTGGAGATAAGTGTAGGGGAGACCTTATTTTGTCTTCATGATTGTTTGTAGGGCTGCTCACTCATCTCATGCTTTGGAGCTTATGGAGGAGGCCCTTGTATCCGGTTCACTTCGTTACTTTGGTGAATTTTCATTGACACCTTGTGCTTAAATATGACTTCACTAATAGTTGTCCTTTCCTTAACTTGGGTTAAGAAAAGTCTATTCATTGTCATAAGTGTAGGGGAAGTTTTTACACTTCCATGCTCTTAAACATTGAGGACAATGTTTAGCTTAAGTGTAGGGGGGTCTTCAATCGAAGTGACCTTACCTAGAACTTGTCATTGTCTTGCATGATAACATGGAAAAATTGAATTTTCAACATTTTTCAAATTTTTGATCTACTTTGGCCAACAAAAATATGCATTCATAATTTTTGCATCAATCATTTTTCATTTTGCATATCACATTTGCATTGTATATATTTCTTTTTTATTTTTCATCAAAAATGTATAAAAAGAATAAAAAGGAAAAATATAATAAAACATGGTTTTAACAAGTTTAGACTTCTTTGACATATTAGGCCCGCCATGGATATTTTGACTCAACTCGAGTTTGCTTATCTTAGCACTCTCTAGCTAGTATCCTTAACCATGTAGTCCTTCATTGGTCTATTAGGCTAAGCATCCACCAATTTCATTATTTGAGATTTTAAATTTGTGGAGAATGGGAAATGATAGAGTTGAAGCAAGTGTAAAAGGGCTAGATAGACTTCATGGCAATTACTTGTGGCTAAACCCTTCTCTTCTTTGCCTCTATTTTCTTCGCATGTTTATAATTGTTAATAAATAATCAAGTACGGTTTTAATTGGTTTGTAATCTCTTATGCATTTTTGGCTAATCATTCATGGTTGGTATGAGTACGTCTTAAGATTCTAAGTTAGCACGTTTTATGTGTACTAGACTTATGTCATGCTCCATATTTAGCGGGTGTTTTTCCTTTTCTTCTTTTCAAATTTCTTAGTGAGGAATAAAGAAAAATAAGAGCGGCTTATGAAAAAAATGAGTGGCTAGAAAAAAAAAATGCAAGACTCCCAAGAGGGGCAGTGTGGTGTTAATTATAGTGACTATTGAGTTCCAATATTACCTTGACGGGTTGCGGGGATTCAATAGATTGCTCCAATCCAATATTACCTTGACGGGTTGCGGGGTTGAAGATCCAAAGTCTCAAAAAGATGACGGATGTAAATTATTGCGTGAGTTTTATTTTTTTCTTTCCTTAGCGAGTGTGTAGCTACTTATGAAAGCATGACATGAGGATTTTACACATAAGGCGAATGACTTATTACTCTTAATACGGACTTGTATTAATTGTGAGCGGTTTTCCAAGTAATGGATGAGAGGATTACTTAGGATTAAAACCGTGTTTCCTTATTTTTGGATTTTACACTTCTTATACTTCACACTTGAATAATGACAAATTTGCCCACAAGCAATTTGCTCAAATAATAACCGGTTCCACATTTAATTGTCATGAATAAGTTGATGCACTTTTTACTTGTGAATGCAATGATCCCATTTTTAAGCTTGGTATGGGGAAAGTGAAACTTGAGGGTGATAAATGTCCATGGTACCCAAGCCCTAATCTAAGTCATTGAATTCTTTATGAGTTATTTCCATCAAAACCATTTCAAGAAAAATCAAAAAGATATAGATAGAATTGTATTTTGATTCATTGCATTATTAAAAGTCAAAATCATGCATCATTTAGTTTAGAGTAGCATAGATGCATCTCATATGGCCAAGGTGGATTAATTATGAGGGAAATGTAAATTTTTGAGCCTTAAAATATAATATTGCATGAGGACATGACAATGTTCAAGTGTAGGGGAATTTGATATGAGCTTAAACTCATATCCTTTTAATAACAAATAACCCTAAAACATGAAGCAAAATACCAATTTATTTGGCAAAAACAGTGTTATGTGGTATGTTTGTGTTTGTGTGCACTTGTGTAGGTAAAAAGATACATTTTCAAGCAAACAAGGAAAAATCAAGCTCAAATGGATGAAAAAGACAAAAGAGGATCAAAAGTGACAAGACTTTGAAGTATAAGGACCTATCTTGACAAGTTATGAAAGTTGAAGGACTAAAAGTGCAAATATTGTAAAGTCAAGATTCAAGTCAAACTTGGTCAACTCTCAAGTCAACTCAGTCAAAGGACCATTTTGTTCAAGGATGGAAGTTAAAGGACCAAATATGTCAAAAGAATGAAGATTGTAGCTTAAAACAATAATCTGCCAAGTACAAGGGCTTGTTCTGCCAACTTTTGAAAGTTATCCAAGTTTGATCCATGTGACAAGGAATCTAGCCAATGAGAGAAAGGAAAAGGAAGCACACGGATCAAATAATTAATATCCACTCAGCCGCCTCACATTTATTACCAAATCCAAACAGTGCAATCCGTGTGACTGATTTTCAACCAATCAAATGCTTACACGTGTCATCTTCTTCAAAAGGAAAATTTACCAGGATCGCGTTTTAGCTACAAGCAATTTCATGGAAAGTGTTCAACATCAAAATTGATCGTTTTGAAGAGATAAACACAATGGTGCAAATCAATTAACATAAAATCCATCAATGAAGAAAACCCCAATTCCTTGTTCATACCTTCAAAGTGCAATATGCAGAATTCTCCACGTGGCAAGCTGGGATTGGTTCTGACACGTCACCAACCCCAACAAACTCTTCCTTCATGTCTATAAATAGCTGGATTAGACTTCATTTTCATTTGTAGCTTAAATTTGTAAAAACACCTAGTTCTACTTTTCCTTTCCTTTTTCCCTCAATTTTACCCTAGCTACTCAAGAGTCTGACAAACTCTTGAGTTAGTTAGTTAGTTACTAGCTTCTAACAAACCTTGTAACCGTTTTTCCATTAATGAATTTTGAATTCAAGCTTTCCCGCCAAAACTGTTCTTATCATTCCAGTTCATTTCTTGCTGCATTTGGATACTATTGTTGCTGATAAATGTATGTTATGATCATTGATGGATCATAACTAACATTGAAGGAGTTAGATTGCTGTTTGATCAGAATTCAGTCATTTCCATAGTTTTTGA
Source organism: Glebionis coronaria (assembly GCA_025667525.1). Classification (NCBI taxonomy): domain Eukaryota; kingdom Viridiplantae; phylum Streptophyta; class Magnoliopsida; order Asterales; family Asteraceae; genus Glebionis; species Glebionis coronaria. Next base: position 249,679,392 of record CM046875.1, on the reverse strand, counting down.
AGATGTTCAAGCAGAATGATGATTTCTAGTTGATTAGTTTGCTGATTCTTGTTGTTTGATTGATTCCTAGTGATAAGGTGGTGGTTATCACTAGGGTAAGAGAGCTCAGCGCTCCTCTTCTTCTCAAAGGAATTCTACAATAGGTTTTAAGTCCTTGATTTTTGTTCCACTTAACAGTTAACTGCATGCTTTCTTTCCTAGAGTAATCTTGATGGCTGATTGATAAAAGTTGCTTGTAGTTGCTGTTTGTTAGATCTTAGAGTATTAGTAGTTTAATCCTGTTTACTTGCTCTTTGATTTGGACTTTATTCTAGTTAACTGCCTTGATTCAGTCACTTTTGGTCTTATAATTGGTTTGTAGTTCTAGTGGAGTTAATTGTGTGCATTGAGCTCTATTACTCTTCATTTTGATCATTGAGTTTAGATTGCTATAGCTTTTGAGTCAGCTTAATTCAGATTTTAAAAAGCCTTTGTAAAAAGTTCATACAAATCAGTAAAGGAGTGTTTGGATGTAGCTTAAAAAGAGTTTTCAAGTTGTGAGTTTTGGAATTTTAGAGTTCATTTGTAGTTAATAGGTGTTATAAAAGAGTTTTAAGGCATTTTCAAGTCAAGTAGAAGGTCAAACAGGCAAATGGCTCTTAAAAAGTTTGGGTCAGTTTTCATTTAGTTTTAGTTTTAGAACTTGCCATTTTCAATTGATCATTTCTCATTCATTACTTGATGAAAGTTCACCAAATTTGTTCTCAGTCTTAGCTTACATCATAAAGAATCAGAGTCTAAAAGGATTTTATACAGTTTACAATAATCACTTAGTTATAAGCCAAAATTAGATATGGAGACTTAACTCAAGTTTCTGTAACTTGTGAACTGAAAATTTGTATCTCGATATTCTCTTCATAAACTTAGCAATTTTTCTTCACAAATCCATTGAAGTAGTTGAGTTACATGATTTTTGAGATTTTTAGCTTTTTGAAAAAAAGCTGGTCAACGCTTGGTCAACATAAGCTCAATTTTAGCTTAATTCAGTTTTAGAGCTTATTTCTGGATGAAAAACGTTCTGGTTTGATTTCCCATTCTTTAAATCAGTTGCTTAATCAGTTTCAATAGAAAAATTAAGTTGTGACTGATTAGTTTTGGTTATAGCTTATCTTGTGCTTATTGATAAGCACTCATTTGCTTATTTCTCATTTTTAGCAAATTTCCTTGGACACACATAGCTTAATTGAGATTTGAAATGCTTTGCAATTTGTCTCATTAGATTTGGTTGAGTATTAAGCTCAAACGAGCCTATTTTCTATCTTGTCCCGTTTTTGCTTAAAAAGTTTCCAAAATTGCCATTTAGTCCCTATAGATTTAAACAGTTGGTAAATTTGGCTAATCTTCCATGTTTTTAGGGTTTGCATTATTTTAGTCCCTATAGTTTGGAAAGTTGTTAAAATCAGTTAGTATTTTGTTAGTTTGTTTCACTTTTGGTTAGTTTGTTATAGAATTTGCATTTTTGATCCTTGTAGTTAACAGTTTTACACTTTTAGTCCCTATAATTGTTAGAGTTTACATTTCAAGCATTTATTTTTCATAGAATTTACAATTTCAGTCCCTTTAGTTTCATATTTTGCATTTTGAACTTCTACTTGAATAAAAACGTGGTATTTGCAATTTGTTTTACATATACGTAGGTAATATTTTTCCGTTTTGCAAGAATTTGTTGAATTAGCAAATAGATTAACCAAGCAAGCTTAACAACCAAGAACAATTAAAAACCCGATATTGGTTGGACTTTCTATTAGTAAGAACTGAGAAAAAACGAACTGCATTATACTCAATTTCAGAGTCTAAGTAAATAATTGGCCCACATGAGTTCGTGATAGTTTGCTAACTTATAATAACAATTATCTCGTTTTTAAGCTTGGTTTGGGGAACGTGAAAACTTGAGGATGATAATCATTCATGACATTCCAAAACCCTAAGGTATGTATTTGATTTCTTTACTTGTTTTGTTATTTTCTATCTCTTTAATAAAGGCCAAGGTGGACTGATTGTGATGAAAAATGTAATATTGCTTTGTAATTAATGCATTGCATGAGGACATTGCAATGGTCAAGTGTAGGGGATTTGATAGGTGTGTAAACACCCATCCTTTTACCACTTAATTACAATAATAACCAGGCCAAAACGTATATTTTATGTCGTAAATGTCGGAATTATGCGTGGTTTGTGTTTTTGTTGTGATTTAGGACGAAAATGTGAAAAGGGGAGAAAACACGGGCTTTCACGGGCTTTTATCGAAGAAAAAGACAAAAGACGAAGTCAAGAAATCAAGAGTGCAAAAAGAACAGAAGTCCAAGGCCTATTCTGAAGATATATCAAAGAAAAAGTCTATAGACGGAAGTTTAATAAAAGCCGAAGAACTCAAGTCTAAATTAATGAAGAAATTACAAGACGAGTTTATTAATCCCAAGACAAAAGTAGAAGAATTAAGAAGACGAGGACTAAACGAGAAATAAAGAAAGAAGAAAGAGAGGAGGAAGTTTCCACTAATCATCTCCACCTATAAATAGGACCATTAGTGCTAATTTTATTCTTGTTGGCTAATTTGACACATTAGTTCTTCCATCTTTAATTACTTGCACATTTACTTAATTGCACCTTTAATTTCTTGTCTCGCATCGTAAATTTGTAAGCTTTTAATTGTTGTCTTTACTTTAATTGTTGAATCTTAATCTTAATCAAGTTTTATTTTAATCTCTCATTCTACCTTTCTTAATTTTGTTAATCTTTGTGCTTATTATCTTATTGTCATGCTTGTTTGATTACTTGTTATGCTTTTATGTTTTTGATCTTGTTAGCTTATTGATTTTATAGCTTATTGTGTTTTTCTTAAATTTAATCAAGTGCTTATTAGTTAATTTTTATCAAAAGTTGATTTTTAATATTTTTATTGTTTAGTGTTTTTAAAAGTTTTTGAATTTTGGCTTAATTGCTTTTTCTTAAAAGTGTTTTGGTTAAACTTATAGATTAGTGTTTATTTGTGTTTAGCTTAATTTAGTTTATAGCTTATTTGCATTTTCTTTGAATCCGGATTTCTTCGAAACCCTCTTATTCCGGATAAGGGTTTCACCGTTTTTTCCGGATAAAACCACGTAAGTTGCCATATTGCGGATAAGCCCCTAGCTCGTATTCCGAATAAGAGGTAATAACCTCTTATTCCGGATAAGGTAGTATTCCGGATTAGCTCTCGAAGCTTTTTCCGGATAAGAGTTTGAACTTTGTTTTTCCGGATAACGACCTAGAGACGTATTCCGGATAAGAATAATAAGTACTTATTCCGGATAAGGCAAAGATTGCGAGTTCTGGATAAATATCCGGAATATATTCCGGATAAGCTTCAGCCTATTAGTATTCTGGATAACTATCATTTAGTTATTCCAGATAAATGGTTTGCTTTAGTTATTCCGGATAAGCTTCATTTGGCTTATTCCGGATAAGTTGCCAGGAACTCAGATTCCGGATAGTGGTTCTAGTGAGTATTCCGGATAAGAGATTCAAGGTTTCCCCGGATAAGGATTTTGGAGCGTTTTCCGAATTAGAACTTGTTGTGTTTTCCGGATAGTGACAGTTTCGCGGATTCAGGATAAGGGGCTAGTTTAGGTTTTCACACTTAAGTTTTTCTAGATAGTTTTAAACATTACTTTTCCCGTCTTTTTCCTTAGTCTCACTTTTAGTTGCCTTGCCTTAGTTTATTTTCAGTTGCGTTTCTAGTTTACGTTATTTACTTTTAATTGCTTTTAATTTCTCGTCGTTTATTTTTAATCATTTTTAGATTTAAATTACTTTGCCTTTATTCTAAAGTTTTTGCATTTTTAATTACACTACAACGACACAATCTTTGTTTTCCACCAAGAACAACTGAGTCGCACTTAAACCAGTAATCAATTCGATTAGACCACTTCGAAGAGACTGGAACAATGATAATTTTTATACTAGACAAAAGCCTTGTATTACAGGTGCATTGCATAGGCCAAAAGGCATGCGCCTATAAGCGTAAGTTCCAAATGGAAGGGTAAACGTAGTTTTCTCTTGATCCATAGGGTCGATTAGGATTTGAAAGTATCCAGAAAAACCATCGAGGAAACAAAAGTATTCATTTCCTACGAGTCATTCTAACATTTGATCCATAAAGGGTAAATGGAAATGATTTTTCGCGGTTGCATCATTTAGTTTTTGATAATCAATACAAACTCGCCATCCGGTTGATACATGCATTTTGCTTGGGGTTCTCTAAATTCTCTCGATATCCTCTCGAATTGATCTCGGTTCTAAGTGGAATGATTGTTCTTGGTCACTAAAAAGGGGAGTGATTTTCTAATCTACTAAAAGTTTTAAATGCATTAAAATGTAAACTTAAAATTAAAAGCAATTAAATTAATAACAATTAATAAAACTTGAATTAAAATTAAAATTAAAATTAAAATATAAATATGAAATGAAGAAACAGTAAGTAACCCTTAAAAATGCTCAAAAGAAATTTGATTCGGAAGTGGACCTTGATTCGGAAGTTTACTCGGAACTTGGTTCGGAACCCTTGATCCGGAACTTCGTTCGGAAGTTTACTCGGAACCTTCACTCGGAACTTTACTCGGAACCTTCACTCGGAACTTTACTCGGAAGTTGATCCGGAACTTTCTTCGGAAGTTGATTCGGAAGTTGTTGATCCGGAAGTTTACTCGGAACTTTTGATCCGGAAGTTGGTTCGGAACTTTCGGCTCGGAAGTTTATTCGGAAGATTTGTAAAGAATATTCATCCGGAACTTTTAGACTGACTCGGAACTTTTGAAAGAAAACTCATTCGGAACTTTTTAAGCTCATCCGGAAGTTTTAGTTCATCCGGAACTTTTGGTTCATTCGGAACCTGGAGAACGCTCAAGAACAGTAACTTTCAGAAAAAAAAACAGGAAAGAACGATTTAATCCAAAATCAAGCTAAATAAGCAAAAAGATTTTACCAAATTAACCAATAATCATCTAATAACCATAAGCAACAAATCCCAACAGTAAAAACACAAATTCAACAACTTTTTAAAATCAAAACTCAACTAAATAAGAACTTTAGAACTTGAAATAAAAAGATGATGAAGAACAAGATGAATGAAAAGATTAAAGGAAGACTTGTATTAATGATTAATGTTGAACAAATAAAAGACAAGATTAAACTACAAGATTTGGAAGAACAATAATCAAAATCACCAAACACCCTAGTGGTGTTGGTGATGACTACGAACAAGAAAAGAGAAAAAGAAGGGAAATGAAAAACTAGATGAAAAGTGTGAGGGGAACCCTTTATATAGGTGTTCCCGTTGGTTGGTGAGTGGGCTTTCTCCCGTTCTTCTTGTCTTCTCGTCTTTTCAGAAAAGTTGACATTTTCGATTCTGATTCGGGATTTGTCGTCGATTAAATTCAACTCGTCTTTTAATTTCTTCGTTTAATAGACTTGAGTTTCTTCGACTTATGTAAATCTTCCATCTTTGGTCCTTTTCTTCGATAAATCTTCGAATAGGCCCAGTGACTTCAAATCTTTTGCATCTCTTGGACAATAAACTCTGTCTTGAGTCTTTTTCTTCGATAAATCCCGTGCAATCCCATGTTTTCTTCAATATTCATCCGGTTGGCTCTGAAAACACAATAAACACAAAAACCACGCATAATTCCAAACAAATGATATTAAATACGCGTTTTGGTCTCGTTTTAGCCAGAATTAAGTGGTAAAAGGATGGGTGTTTACACACCTATCAAATCCCCTACACTTAACCATTGCCATGCCCTCATGCAATGCTTAGTGATAAAGCAATTTTTACATTTTTCTCATAATCAATCAACCTTGGCCTTATTGAAATACTACTAAATAAAAATTTAAGTACTAAGAGAAATTAAAATCTTTAAAGTAAACAAAAGGATAGGAAACCATTTTCTCTTGAAAATAGCTACATGAAAATAACTTTGCAAAGAAATCAATGACTTACATTAGGGCTTTGGTGCTGCGAAGATTTATCATCCTCAAGTTTCACGTTCCCCAAACTAAGCTTAAAAACGAGATCATTGTTATTATAAGTTAGTAAATCAAACACTTACACACATGGCTTAATTATATGCTTAAACTCCCTTATTCCTAGGTGTATCTCTTATATTTTATTTTTGTGTTAGAATGATCATGAAGATGCATTTTTGGACTTATTTCGATAGTTTATTTAGGCTGAAAGCAAAGTAGGACGATTTGATCAATAGTTAGCTAAAGGACAAAATCCCTTAAAACTGCTTCTCGGGATATCAAAAAGTTCATATCTTGGCATAACTTGGTTCACGATTTGAGACCTTTCTCGGGCCGATATTTGGCATGTACTTCATACTTCATATCTTGAGAGACGTGCTTGAGATAATGGTCTTCTCATCGTTCACAGAGTTTCTTCACTTGGAGACTTTTGAGAGGTACTCCAACTTTGTTGACCACGACTTCATGATTATTTCTTCAATCTCTATTTGGGATTTTGAGATACAACGATCCGCCTCCTTTTCGGACTTGGATCTATTTATCCTCATACCTTGTTAGGGTCTTTTCGGATAGACTTCTCCATCATCTTTATGGGAGTTGATTGCTTTTCGTCGTGAGTCTTGATCCTTCATATTGACTTTGGGAATAATGCTTTTCACATCACTTTGGATCTTTAGCAATAAAATGGAATCCTCATGCCTTGTTAGGGCCTTTTCGGACTCGCCAATCTTTGCGCCCCACTTCATAAGTTATGCCTTGGCTATGAACTCTTATCATTACCGAGAAACTCTTAAACGATCTTGGGCTAGAAGCTAAGTAACTTTTCAAATCGTACGACCTTACTTATTGCAGATAATTTATTAGCAAGTGATGGGAGAATAGGCAAATAATTACACCAAGTGAGTTTGTGTAAGAATACCGACTTATAATTGACTCTATCATTTCTCGTTCTCCACAATTTAAAATCTCAAGTAATGAGACTCGTGGATACTTAGCCTAATAAACCAATTAAGGTCTACATGGTTAAGGATACTAGCTAGAATAAAATTGGATAAGTCTATTCGGGTTGAGTCAAAATAATCGCAACGGGCCTAATATGTCAAAGACTTCTAAACTAGCTACACCACATTATTAATATTTTTGACTTTATTGCGGGATATATACATATGAAAGCAACGATAAAAATTTAAAAATTACAACAAAATGGCCAAAGTTAATAAAAAATTTGAAAAATGTTGAAAAAGATGATTTTCCTCCTTGTAGATCAATGAGTTCTCGTAAACTTGATTCCTCAATTCTTGTAGCTCGTTGAGTTGAATCTTGCGAAAATCACCGGCTTTGTTGATGTCGAAGTTAGCCCACTTCAAGGCCCAGTATGCCTTATGTTCCAGCTCGATAGGGAGGTGGCAAGCTTTCCCGTACACAAGACGATAGCGCGTACAGCCGATCGGGGTCTTATAAGCAGTACAGAAAGCCCACAGAGCATCATCTAACTTATCGGCCCACGTGGCGCGATGCTCTCCCACAGTACACTCCAAAATTCTCTTCAATCCACGGTTGGATATTTCAGCGGCGCCATTTGATACTAGCATTTTGTATGGGGTTCTCTAAATTCTCTCGATATCCTCTCGAATTGATCTCGGTTCTAAGTGGAATGATTGTTCTTGGTCACTAAAAAGGGGAATGATTTTCTAATCTACTAAAAGTTTTAAATGCATTAAAATGTAAACTTAAATTTAAAAGCAATTAAATTAATAACAATTAATAAAACTTGAATTAAAATTAAAATTAAAATTAAAATATAAATATGAAATGAAGAAAAAGTAAGTAACCCTTAAAAATGCTCAAAAGAAATTTGATTCGGAAGTGGACCTTGATTCGGAAGTTTACTCGGAACTTGGTTCGGAACCCTTGATCCGGAACTTCGTTCGGAAGTTTACTCGGAACCTTCACTCGGAACTTTACTCGGAACCTTCACTCGGAACTTTACTCGGAAGTTGATCCGGAACTTTCTTCGGAAGTTGATTCGGAAGTTGTTGATCCGGAAGTTCACTCGGAACTTTTGATCCAGAAGTTGGTTCGAAACTTTTGGCTCGGAAGTTTATTCGGAAGATTTGTAAAGAATATTCATCCGGAACTTTTAGACTGACTCGGAACTTTTGAAAAGAAAACTCATTCGGAACTTTTTAAGCTCATTCGGAAGTTTTAGTTCATCCGGAACTTTTGGTTCATCCGGAAGTTTTAGTTCATCCGGAACTTTTGGTTCATTCGGAACCTGTAGAACGCTCAAGAACAGTAACTTTCAGAAAAAAAACAGGGAAGAACGATTTAATCCAAAATCAAGCTAAATAAGCAAAAAGATTTTACCAAATTAACCAATAATCATCTAATAACCATAAGCAACAAATCCCAACAGTAAAAACACAAATTCAACAACTTTTTAAAATCAAAACTCAACTAAATAAGAACTTTAGAACTTGAAATAAAAAGATGATGAAGAACAAGATGAATGAAAAGATTAAAGAAAGACTTGTATTAATGATTAATGTTGAACAAATAAAAGACAAGATTAAACTACAAGATTTGGAAGAACAATAATCAAAATCACCAAACACCCTAGTGGTGTTGGTGATGACTACGAACAAGAAAAGAGAAAAAGAAGGGAAATGAAAAACTGGATGAAAAGTGTGAGGTGAACCCTTTATATAGGTGTTCCCTTTGGTTGGTGAGTGGGCTTTCTCCCGTTCTTCTTGTCTTCTCGTCTTTTCAGAAAAGTTGACGTTTTCGATTCTGATTCGGGATTTGTCGTCGATTAAATTCAACTCGTCTATTAATTTCTTCGTTTAATAGACTTGAGTTTCTTCGACTTATGTAAATCTTCCATCTTTGGTCCTTTTCTTCGATAAATCTTCGAATAGGCCCAGTGACTTCAAATCTTTTGCATCTCTTGGACAATAAACTCTGTCTTGAGTCTTTTTCTTCGATAAATCCCATGCAATCCCATGTTTTCTTTAATATTCATCCGGTTGGCTCTGAAAACACAATAAACATAAAAACCACGCATAATTCCAAACAAATGATATTAAATACGCGTTTTGGTCTCGTTTTAGCCAGAATTAAGTGGTAAAAGGATGGGTGTTTACACACCTATCACCGGTGATGGTTCGTGTTGGTACTAATTCGTTGTTTTCGTTAGTTACTACAGTGATACCTCCTTTTTTAGGTACACAATGAATAGGACTAACCCATGGGCTATCGGTGATTGGGTAGATTATTCCAGAGTCCAAGAGTTTAAGGATTTCCTTTTTAAAAACATCCTTCATGTTAGGATTTAATATTCGTTGCTTTTCAACAATTGGTTTCTTGTTATCCAAAAGTTGAATTTTGTGTTTACAGAACGATGGACATATGCCAGGAATGTCAGAAGATTTCCAAGCAAAGGCTTGTTTGTTCTTCTTGAGAATGTCAATTAGATCGTCTTTGTGTTCTTCCGAAAGCTGGGATGAAATAATTACAGAGAGTAATTTTTCTTCGTGAAGAAACGCATATTCCAGATGTTTAGGAAGAGATTTAAGTTCTAAATTTGTATGAGGTTCTTCAACAGATTTCTTAACTTTGAAATCGGTTTCGAAAGTTGTAGTTTCAAATGGGGCTTCGATTTCTTCTTTGATTTTTATGATTGGTTCATCATCGGTATGGTCGGCTATGAAGGCATCAAATTCAGAAAAAAGATCTTCTTCGATTATAGTTCCTTCGAGACAATGCAAAATTTCGCATCCTTCGTCAAGAATATCGTCAAAATTGGCTTCAACGATTTCCTCAACGACATCGATACTAAAACAAGTATCGTCATTAGAGTACGAGTGTTTCATAGCTTTCGTGATAGAGAAAGAAATCCTATATTCTCCAACTCCAAGGTTGAGTTGTTTTTTCTTTACTTTAATTATAGCATCAGCTGTGTGTAGGAAAGGTCTACCAAGGATAAGGGTACCTTGTTATCTTCTTCCATTTCTAAGATTACAAAGTCAACAATAAAAACAAATTTTCCGACTTCTATGAGCATGTTCTTAGCTATCCCTAATGGGTATTGGAAAGAACGATCCGCGAGTCGAATGCTCATTTTTGTGGGTTTTAAAACATTTTTAGAGAGTTTAGCATACAAAGAGTATGGCATGAGGTTGATATTTGCGCCAAGATCGGCTAAGGCATTGCAAGAGTATGAGTGAGGAAAAGTACATGGGATTAGGAAACTTCCAGGATCTCCCAGTTTTGGTGGTACTTTGTTTTGGATAATGGCAGAACATTCATCGTTTAGAAAAGTTGAAGAGACTTCTTCAAACTTATGCATTCTCTTGATAAGTTCTTTGATAAATTTTCCATAATTTGGCATTCCAGCCAGAACATCGACTAAAGGCATGTTAATTCTAACTTCTTGTATTATGTCGAGGAATTTACCATACTTAGCTTGCATCTTTTGCTTGCGTAAGCGTTGTGGATATGGTACTTTTGGTTTATATGGTTTAGGTGTTGGGTTTTCAGTTGGTTTGGTATGGGTTGGTTGGGCTTCATTCTCATTATCACTAACGAATGGAATTTCGATTGGTGTATCTTGAGTGGGTTTGGTAGGTGATTCGTAAGATAAACCGCTCCGCGTGAATATGGCATTCACTTGCTCGTTACGAGCTAGTGGGGGTTGATATTTGTGGTTGTTCTTGGGATTTGGTTTGGTATTATTTTTTAAAGAACCAGAAGAGCGATTCGATTATTTATCGGCCAAACGATCAAATTTAGCTTCAAGGTTTTGAATGGAAGCTTGGTGGTTTTTGGTTGTGGTTTCGAACTTGGTTTTGAAGTCATTGAATGTTTCTCGAATGAAAATGTTGGTTTTTCTTTGAGATTCTATAAAGTTGTCGATTTTGCTTTCGAGGTTGTTTTTGTCTTTGGTTTGAGTGGGTTTCTTGTCGTCTCGATCATAACTTGATTTATCATTTGATCTCCAATTATCGCGGTCGCGATTACGATAATCGTTATAAAATCGAGTTCGACGAAAGGTATTCATAAATTTGGCTTCTTCTTCCTTCATAATGGGTGTGTCATCGTCATCACATTCACTAGAAGGATGGTTTCCTCCACAGTGTTTGCAGGTTTTGTGTTTAATCTATTCAATCTTAAGAGACATGGCATCCATTCGAGCCATAATTTTTTCGATGTCTGTTGGGTTGTTGCTTACTTCGGCAAAATCTACAGTTTTTCGTGAATTTTTGTTTTTGTGATTTTTGGACCAATCAAGCTTAAGTAAGACTTTGTCATCCAATAATTGGTAAGCTTGGTTAGGGGTTTTGTAAAGGAAAATTCCGCCCACTGCGGCGTTCAATGCATCTTGGGTAACATCGTCAAGACCATGATAGAAAATTTTGATTATTCCTTACTTCGTAAGTCTATGACCAAGGCAATTTCTGAGTAGTTCATTCATTTTTAACCACGCGTCAGTGAGAGTTTCTCGTTCTTGTTGAGAAAAGCTTTGGATTCTCTAAGGAGTTTTTCAAATAGGGCAGGAGGAAAGAATCGGCTAATGAAAGCAGTTCTTAGACCTTCCCATGTTCTAATGGTTTCTTCGTTAAGTTCATCGAGCCATGACTTGGCTTCTCTAGTCAGAGATGATGGAAACATCATGAGTTGGACGACTTCGGCTTGTGCTTCTCCATAGTTGAACATTTTACAAATTCTGCTAAATTTGTGGATGTGTTTGTGAGGATCGGTTTTGATTTGTCCATCAAATTGGTTATTTTTGACAAGGGTTAAGTGGTTCCCTTTGATTGCAAAATCGTTTGCAATTTCAGGTAAAACGATTGCAGAGCCAGGAGTTGGTGTGACAACTCTATCGGCTGACCACATAGGTTCATCATCAGTGTCCGACATTGGATCGTAACGGTTGATGATTTTGGTGAGAAATAGGATTTGTGAAATATCGTCAAAAGGTTTGTTAATTATTCGAGGTTGAGTTTGTTCGTGTCTCCTAGATAAAGGTACACGGCGATGGAGTCTACGTAACCTTCGGTTAAGGGTACGTTCAGGTTCAGGTAACGGTGATGTTGTTGGTGTTCCGGATGAACGGGTGTGCATCCAATAAGGTTTTTGGTGTTTTCAGTAGAATTGTGCGGCGCACTTGGGTTCGCTACAGGAAGTGCGGCGTACTTTCTGTACTACAGAAAAAATTTTTTTTGTTTAAAATGAGTAGCAATGATTCAATTTCTTCAAGGATTATACGAATTTGGTTACAAAACAGGATTATAAGTCCCCGGCAGTGGCGCCAAAAACTTGATGTTCGTTTGCAAGTCTTAAATTTATATTACAAGGTTTAGACAAAAAAGGGACTAGAAGACAAACACGGGCAAGTATACCCTTTCGTTCGTAATATAGCTTTGTAGTGGTTAAGCCAGGATCGTTCGCTGAGACTTAGTTTCATTTTGGTAATCAAGATAACAATTGAAGAAATAAATGTTGAAGTAATATCAATTATAACAAATATGACTAATATGGGATAGTTCGTATAAGTTCATGATGATGATAATAATGATCGAGATATGTTTGTGTAGGTAAAGTGTGATAATCCTTTTTCGTCAAAATGACGTTTACACAATTTACTTGGGCTGATTCAAGACTTATGTTTATTTAAGCGATTAAGCTCAAAACAAGTTTCCAACATGTTCAATATTTTATCAAGTTTCTAAGCGGATTTCTCCAACCAAAGATTCATGACCATAGACATGTTCTAGAAAACTTATTATAACAATTTGCGTTTCTCAACGCCAAACTATCGTAACAAATCAACTTAGATAAAATATGGTTTGTTGAACTAGGAGGTAAAATAGTTCTACAACATTAGCTTGAAATCATTTATAAATGATCATATCATAGCATCATCACTAATTATATTCACATACCCATATAGTCACAAATAGCTTAGCCTAACATAGTAATCAAAGTAACAATTGGAAAAGAGTAAGAGAACATCATACTTAGACTGGATTGAATAAACGAGTACACAAGTGTCATAATTGTATCGTTCCACCAAGAATCGAAGAGTAGAATACTCTCGTTACAAGTATCTCTTAAAAGTGGATAATACTGAAAATTCACTAGAAAGACTAATATACTCGAGCTATGGAGTATTGAGAGAGAGAGAGAGGTGTGTGTAAAATGGATGGAAATGGCCTCTATTTATAGTGTTGTCTGGGGCCAAAAGTGCGTCGCACTTCTCCTTAAGTGCGCTGCACTTTGGAGATGCGAATGTGCGCCACACTTATAACTTTATGCGCCACACTTCTGGGCGATTTCAGAAGCTTCTTTTAATATCTTTGTCTTTATTGCATATTGAGGCCCCATCTTTGTATATCTTCACTTTGCTCCTTCATTCTTTACATCTGCATATAATTCACAATATATTAAGTATCGGAAGCTCTTATTTATACTACAAAGTGGCATTATAATAATATGTTGAATATGTAAAATTAGGTCGTTATCAGCATTTTGAACACTTTCTCCCCTATTATGACGCACATCGGATGAGTCCGAAATGATATCGCTATCACTCTTTTCCATCCCATGTTTTTCATAATTAGGTTCGGAATGCTCAATATGCGACACTTCATCAGCATATACATCATATAAAACATTACAGTGTACCATGTTCGTAGTCTCTTCATCATAAACGGGTATGGTGTCATCAAAAGAGATGTATGTAACATTCCCTGACGTGCTCGTCCTGCTGATATCATGCTTTGTTGTTGATTCCATGCCCTTGCAATCTGTATCAGTCTCTAATTTGTCAATCTTATGACCATTCTCTTCTTGCATCTACATCATAGAGACTTGCACTCCATTATCATACGCGAGATGAAGTCGTGATCTTGCATAAATCGAAGATGAAACCGATGTCATGAATTTCAACAGTGTACCACGGAAATTTTGAAGCTCGGTTTGTGTGTCTCGAAGAAATGACTGACATATCCCTGAATTTTCAGACTTAACGACGTTGAATTGGAAGAAATGCCTAAGTTGTGTCACTAGAGCTTGATCTGCAGATTCTGATGCAGAATGATTAAAGTCTTCTTTGTGAAGTTGCTCAGCTATTTGGTTCAAGTTGAGGAATATTGAATCGATGAATATATAACGATCTTGACCAAAGAGTGTCAAAAATTCGCTTCCTCCTTGAAGCCATGAAATGGTCACAAGATGAGACTGAAGTAGTCGAAATGAAGTTATACCACATTCTCTAGCATTATCTTGCATTTGATGCAAGTCTCCCTCTTGAGATGTCGAATGCAAGGATTCCATTGAAGTTTGATGAAAAATTCTTGGATCCTTGTTTGGTAATATATCTTTTTCTCGGCTCAATAATTTCTTAGTCGGCTCAAACGTTGATAAAACAAACCTGAGACTAAGAGGTCCAAATATATCAATAATATAAAATATTGATAAAACGTGGCTATATTAAAAATGGTAACTACACGTGGCAAAACTATCAGATAATAGTACCCGAGACTGTTGATAAACCCGAACACAATAAAAATATAAGATATATGGAGTTGGCCAAATATATTAATACCCGAACCCACTAAGTGAGTATAATAAAATAGCACCAGGTGTCAAGATGGAATTAAATATCCACACGCGTCCAAAACCAACAAACGTGTAAATGAGAAATTGATACAGTATTAATACACTTTAACCCTATTCATACTCCCACATAACCTAATCTCAAATAATATTCGCCTCAATCTCTTTCTCTGCTCATACCCGCGTAGTTCTTTCGATACTCCCAAACAAATATAATCACCTCAACAAATCATCAATCTCCTAATCTTTTATCCCAATACTCCTAATCAATTGAAACTGACGAATACTTTGAATCAATGACTCACAAAACACTTTACTCTCTCGTTTAAATCATCTTCAAGGTCTTTAATTAGATCTCGGGTAGGTGTTTATATGATTGTTGCATGTCGAATTTGATGTTTGTTTTGTTAAAGATCGAAATAAAGAAATGGTTTTAACAAAATTGTTATAAATCCTTCTTTAATTTCTTATATTAATTTGAGGTTTAGACCTTTACAACAGATCTATTATGATATTTAAATTCTAACTAGCTTGATTTTTAAAGGATATATGAACGAATGACGAATTTGAGATAAATTATAGTTCTGTTTTAGTTTTGAGTCTTGATTGATTTGTAGATGGGATAGGTGACTAAGGGAATTAAGATTAGATGTGGATTTGTTTATGGAGAAATAAAGTTGGGTGTATCTGTGTTCGAGTCTCATGAGTGGTGAGTCGTGAGTCGAGTCAGTTTATGAGACGAGTCGTGAGTCGAGAGTCTGTTTTTGGTATGTCGAGGGTATTTGTGTTTTAGTCTGCGGTTGGTTTGAGTCTGGGTTGTGTATGAGTGTGTGGGTGCAGTTGGGGCTGTTTGTGTTTTAAATCGAGTCAGTTGGTTATGGAGTCTAGTCTAGTGATCGAGTCAAGTCAGGTTTGAGTCGAGTCACGTTGCCGAGTCGAGTCTGTGTCGAGTGTGGTGTTAGGAATAAGCTTCGCAATGATCACCTTCGCAATGATCTTCGGAATGTAATTCCCTTCTCAATGATCACCAATCTAAATCACAAATAATCACCTTCGCTTCGGAATGTGGATACTTTAAAATATCAGAATAATCGATGTTACTGTCCAACCTTTGCAATGTTTGAATGTATACTTCGCAATGTTCACCAAAATCATAACCTTCGCAATATTTAATATGGTTTGACTGTATACTTCGCAATAAGACAAATAAATTGAGACTTCGCAATATCGAAAGTGACCTTCGCAATATGACAAATGAAATAGACTTCATAATATTAAAAGACCCTAGATACTTCGCAATATGAAAAAAAACCCTAGGAATATTCAAAAAGTATACGTCGCCATATCAATCGCAATATTAAAAGTTTAAAACCCTAGGAGAAAAACTTTGCAATATTAACATTGTATCCAATTTTTTGAAAACCCGATATCAGTGTTAACCTTAAAAACACCCCGAAAATCCTCATTTCATTATCAATTCTACATTTAGTTTGGAATCCATAGTTGTTACATTTCATGAAGTTGTTACAAAGCTGTTATGATGATTTCATGGCAATCAATCATTTCTCAAATGCGTAGATGATTCGTTCTGTTTGATACTTGAAGTCCATAAATTCCAGTAGTTTAATTTGAAGAGTATTATTCTTTGTTCTTGATCAAGATTACTTGATCAAGATAAGATTGTTGAGTTCAAGCGCTACGGATGTTAGTTCAGTTCGTATAGAAGGAATGCTAGACCTTGGTACAATAGATGAGATCGATGAATGATGTTGAGCTCATGCAATTGGTAGAAATCTATGAATTTCAGCTTTGTTTTTAGGAACGTTAGAAGTTGCAACTTTAATGTTTTAAGAGCAGATCGTTCTCTTTTGATTGAGATCCATTATGAGTTAACTGTGAGTTTGGGAGCTTATAGAAGATGAGTAGAGTTTTGTCATCAAATGTGGTGCTCGACTTAAGTTAGCTCAGCGCTACGCTTCGTCGTCAACGGAGTTAACTACAGTCGGATCGGTTAAGCACTATTTTTCATTTCTTGCACACTAGTAGTTTAAATCTTGCTTAGTTGATACTATTACATGCAAAATGTTCAAATTTGATTGTTTTGACTAGCTCCATAACATATTTCCTTTAGTCATTTTAAAAGTTTTTCTAATAGCATTGAGAAGTAAAGCTTGTAGAGTTGCGGATTGTTCACAAGAGTTTAGGAGTAATCAGTTTTGTATTTGAGTTTGTTATAGTAGTTGACATAGTATTCGTGAAGTTTGTTAAGATTTTTAAGAATTTTATGAGTCCGATTATTCAGTCTCTAAAAACGATAGTAGGGAATTGGACGAATCCAGTTTTTTGGGCGTGAGAATTCGGGTGTGTAAGGGTGTCATTTAGTAATCCAATTCACAATAGTACAAAGATAGAATTTTAGAAAGTCACAATTTACAAAAGTAAGTTTACTTAGAAATTACACTTCGAACTTTTATAAAAATTGTTAGTTACAAGTTTGTAGAATCTTATCAATTGTTCGTTTGAGTTTTATAAAAATTAGTTTGTAAAAGTTAGTTAGGAATTTATTAAAAAATTAGTTGAAATTTTGTTCGAAAATTAGTTACATTATTCTAGTTGGTTAATTAGTTGAATTTGTTAAATTTGTTGAGTAGTTATATTTTCTTGTTAGATTGATATTGATTTACTAAACTTGTAACTTGTGCTTTACGTGTTGTACGTGCAATGTGTTTTTAGTGTAGTACGTATACATAAGAGATAATATTTTTACCTTTTTGATTGCTTTGTGCTAATTAGAAATAGATACCAAATTTTCTCTTTTAACCAAAAACAATAAAGTACTTGTTTGTAATTGTTGATCAATTCGATTAGACCGAGAGAAAAACGAACTTAAAAACGACTTATTAATAAGCCAAAAAGTCCTAAATATAATGAGGATGCTAGGAAAAATAAGATAAGCTAACAATAACCACCAAATAAGCTGTAATAAGCTTGTAAACTCACGGCTTGTTGTAATAAGATACAAAACAAAAACCCTTAAATAGAAAACAACCCACCCTATGTACAGTAAAGTCCCTAGGGCATAGATGGTTATGAGAGTGTGTGTGAGTCGTTCAGTGGTAGAGGTCAAGGGTTCGAGGTTGTGCAATCCCAAATTTTTTATTATTTTTTTTCTTTTTAATCCAACACTCAAACAACCTTTCTAATCACTTTTTACTTACTGATTGCCATAAATCAAACCACATTTGTGGATCAAAAGCCACAGTACCAAGAATGACCAAGTTACTTGTTTAAGAGTAGTTATTACGAAGGGGGGTTTAAAGAGCCCGTTTTAGGGTTGTTATGGTATTGCTCGGCTCACAAAGGCACCCCCACACCAATGGCTGTGTGGGGAGTCAACAAGTACCACAAATACAGACAAAGTCACACAATCTAGGCAAGAATTAGGCAAGAACAAAGAATAAGACAGAAAAATGATGTTGCTAGTGTAATGGATTATTTAATGACTTAAAGGCTATCTAAACTTGATCAATTGCTAACCAAACAGAATGTAATCCTAGAACAAGCCTATGATAACTTCTAAAACAACATTGGACAAGATTTGAATGGTAAATTAATACAGCAAAAGCCTTTAGCCCGCTGTATGACTTTTTCATAGAAAACTAGTAGAGTTGCTGATGCAAATGGCATAATGATAAAATTTGAACCCTTGCTACCACATGTAAACCTTATAGAACCTAAATACCAGATGTTGCACAGCTGAAATACACTAAAGATTCGTTGTCTACCATTTTTTAGAGTTTAAAACATTAACTTGACCAAGTTATGGCTTCTGGTCTATTTGACCATTTTTCTTGACAGAAAAACAAGACCACATGCAATTTTTTATTTTACTTCTACCAAAATGAAACAAAGCACAAGAATGAACTTACATACCCTATAAAGAATGTTTTAGGACAGATTTATCACTCAAATCTATGAGTAACTTATTGAAATCACCAATTCCAAACACCACTTTAACATGTGAAAACAAGATTTTTGCAAAGATTTTATGAATAAAAACTTTTGAAAATACCTTTTTATCACTTAAACATACATAAAAGACTAAGTCAAATCAAACAAACACAAAAATCTTAACGTATAACAGGTAGTCATAGAAAACACATGAACATAATTTTGTTTACAGAAAATATGTTAGAAGTAATTAAAGTGATGATCATATTATATATCATTGCGAAGCTCGTGAAAAATATTATTTAATGATGTCGATAGTTTTTAGTTATTATTGTTTATGTAACGGGATTTAGTCCCGAACACACAAATGAGGAAGGCCTCCTAAACATTTCTTTCTTAGTATAAAAGGCCTCCACTACCTCATTTGTGTGTATGCTTTTCCATTTGTATTGTTTTAGAAAGAGAAAGGTGTTTACTTTCTCTCACTAGGAAATCACCAACACTTTGTATTTTTCTTTCTTCATATTAATCTAATGTTTCTTTTTTGGTTTAATCTTCATCATGTTATTCGTGTTTGGTTAGTCGTGTGATTAAGTCTTACAAGTGGTATCGTTCGCCAAGGGATTCGTAGTTAGCTTTGGTGTTGATTTGGTGTTGATTTAGGATTTAGATCTCGTGGGTTTTTGGTTTAGGTTGTTGGATTCGTTTGGATTTTGTGGTCTATTGATTCGAAGTGTTAATTTTTGTTTGCTCGAAGTGGTTTTTGTGGATTTGTTTCATCACAGACGATCCAAGGTTGTTTGTTATGCCTTCTGTGGTTTTTCGGAATAGATATTCGGAATGGGGATTATTATTCCGAAAAAATCTACATTTTTCCGAAATTTATCCTTTATCTGAAAGAACTTATCTGAATTATCTCACTTTATCCGAAACAACTTATCCTAATTATCCTTATTTATCCGAAATCTTACTTTTATCCGAAAATACCTTTTTTTCCGAAACTACCCATTTTTCCGAAAAATTTTCTTTTATCCGAAAACATATCATTTTTCCGAAAATCTCACTGTTATCCGAAAATAACCAATATTCCCAAAAAGGGTCCATATTCCGAAGAAGGGTCAATATTACGAAAAACTTATTTTATCCGAAAATTGAATTTTTCCGAAAATTACTCATTTTTCCGAAAATTCATGTTATTCCGAGTTAGCCAATATTCCGAAAATCTGCTATTATTCCGAAAAATCCAATTTTTGGTTTATAGAGAGCATTTTTTAGGGTATTTAACCACATTTAGGGGGTTTAACATCACCATTCTGCTTTCTACGAATTGTAATCCTGTTTTTCACACGACTTCTTCGATGACGTCTCAACAAGATATTTATGCTGCGGCAACTGAGAATCGTCCTCTCATGCTTACCAAGGAGAATTACACTACATGGGCTAGTCATCTCCTTCGCTATGCTAAATGTAAACCTTTGAGAAAGTTGATTGTCAACTCGATTAAAAAAGGTCCGTATGTTCGAAGAACTATTCTTGTCCTTGGGGATCCTACGAATGCTAACCCAGTGGCTGACTCTAGTCATGAAAAAACGGATGAAGAATTAACTGAAGCTTAATCCAAACAACTCGACGTTGACGATCAAGCAATTCAAGTCATTCTCATGGGACTTCCTGAAGATGTTTATGTTTTTGTCGATAGTTGTGAAACCGCACACGAGATGTGGCTTAGGATTCAGAAAATGATGAAGGGGAGTGAAATCGGTTTACAAGAAAAGGAAACTAAGTTGCTTCATGAATGGGAGAAATTTACGTCTACTGAAGGGGAACAAATTGAACCTTACTATCATCGGTTTTCAACCCTCATGAATCATCTTAAAAGAAATAAATATGAACCTGCACAAATTGCTGCCAACATCAAATTTCTTGATAATCTTCCTTCTGAATGGTCACGATATGTCACTCTTGTCAATCAAACCAAGGATCTTCATGTCGTGGACTACACTCAAGTATATGATTATTTGAAGATGAATCAAGACGAGGCAAATGAAGTAAGGGCGGAACGACGCGCCAAGACACAAGATCCATTGGCTTTTATGGTAAACTCTCCATCATCTATGTCATATCCCTTGGTACGTTACCATCAAACCTCATCAAGTAACTTCATGCCACAACAACAATAACAAAAACTCACCTCTTATGGATATCAACTTCCTGCTGCTGTGAACTACTTACAACAACCCATTACCTGTTTTGATAACATCACTGATCCTACTCATGCGATTAATATTGGTCTTGCACTTCTCGCAAAGGCATTAAAATTTACCATTAACCCCACCAACAACAATCAGATAATCTCCTCGAACACTAGAACTAGGCAGATTGCTCAACCTTTCATGAATGCGAATCAAGATCGCCAATTGGTAGTTGCTGGGAACACGGGGACACAATATGGTCAGCATGCTGGGCAGAATGTTGGGAATGCAGGAAATCAGTATGGACAAATCCGTGGTCCGAATCCGAGTGTTCCAATGCGGGTACTCAGAATGGGTTAATAGTTGTGCCAGCGGTTGGCAATCAGATGAGAAACATTGTGGCTGCAAGGCTGAGAATACTGGTACGGGAAACGGAAAAAAGAATCGTCAGGTTCAGTGCTACAACTACAGGAGATTTGGTCATTATGCTCGAGATTGCACAGCCAAAAAGAAGAGGGATACTGCTTATCTTCAGACTCAGCTTCTCATAGCATAAAAGGAAGAGGCAGGGATTGATGAGATGTCATTTATACATGATTTTATCGTTCTTTTCGGGCTTTAAATGCATTAAAATGTCATAAAATACCATATATATGCTTGTGTTTTTTTACTTGTGTATATTAGGTATGGATATCATGAAAAAGACAAAAGATCACAAGAAACAAGGAAAAACGGAAACGAGAAACGAAGCCGTACAAAGAACCGGGCCCTAGTGCATGAATTATCCAAGATTAAACCTTGAATACTTGAAGAAATACAATATTGATCCTCAATGAATGGAGAAATGACACTTAAAACCCTTGTATATTCATAATTACAAGTTTGGTCCCTTAAGTTTGTCAAAATTACAAAATAGACCTACAACTTTGAAGAAATGGCAAGATTAGTCCCTCATCAATACTAATTTGTCAATTATGGTCCCTCATGAAGTCAAAGATACATTGAAGACCTTTGAAGATAAAGAATGTCCAAAATCAGTCCCTCAATTATGGAAAAATGTCAAAAACAACCCTTGAAACACTTTTGCCAAAGTTTTAGGGCAAAAGTGTGAAAATCATAATTTAAACAACAAAGGAATGCGTTTAAGTGAGCTGAAAAACTTGTTATGCATCTTTTCCCAAAAACAAAGGACCAAAACTGCCAAGCTGAAAGTTCAAATTCCTAATAAAGCGGGTAACATTTACTGTTGAGATTTTACCAGCCAAGAACACCCTTTTACCTAGGATGAAAAATGAAGAAAACAAAGGGGAAAGTGAAATTGGTTGTTCCCACGTGTAATTCACATCACCTCAATCACATCCCACACCAAAAACCTTAAACTCCACTACCAGAAAGATACCCCCATCCCCACTCACATGACGACACCTGGCAAAAGATTATGACATGGCAAAATCAACGAACTTAAGCCTTTCCTTACTCACCAAGTACTCAATGAACGTCCCTGATTCACCCAAGCACGCTGGCAACAAGCCTAGAAGATTCTGCAAGGATAATTTAGGAATTTCAGTGCTAGGGTTTATTAATAGTGTTATGTAAGCATTTACCTATAAAAGGAGACCTCAACTTGTGAGAGTCCCTTTGTTCCAGATTTTGGCTATCATCTTTGTAATTCCTTTTTATTTAAATAAAATTTGAATTTCCTAAAATTTGTGAAATCTCTTTTGTGTTTATTAAAAGTTGGTGTTTGAATAGCTGAAATCTGTGTTCCATTTGATCTTTTAGACCTTCCTTAATCTTGTGGTTAAGGCACGTCTATGTTTGATAGGTTTTTAAAGGTTCAAAAACCTTGAAATCCTTGTTACTGTTTTGGTTATTATCTTGTACTAACCCTTAGCCAAAAGCCTTAAGCTCCTTCAAGCTTGTTGACATCAAGCCTGAGAAGAGATTTTATCTCTTGGTTGAGTTGTTTGTTCATTGTGTTGAAGAAATCATCATAATCAAAACCTTGTTCTACTTTGAACATCAGCAGGTTTTGATCTTCCTTTTTGAAGAACCTTGGTCTTTTTCTAGTTGTTGAACAAGGTCCAAGGAGCATAGCTGGTCCTCCTAGGACGTTGTGGAGGACATGTATAATCCCTTGTTTAAGTTTCCCCTAAAAAATTTATGATATTGCCTGTTTTTGATTTTGTGCTTTGATTTTGTGTTCTTGTGTTTATGGTTGTGATTTTTGTGTTTGAATCTGTTAGTTGTCATCTAGGAAGTGTGTTTGAATCATAAAATCAGTAGGTTATTAGTTGGAATCACTAGTTGCTTTGAAAAGTTGTGGATTAAGGGGTGTTTGGTATAACAGCCTGTTTTGGATTTGTGTTATTTTGAGTTGATGCTTTGTGTTGCTTTGTGTTGAAACCTGTCTCATAGGTGCTAAGTGACATTTATCTGCAAGCTTTGTGCATATAAACACCTAGAATCAACAATAGGCTCTAAAATCTTGTATACTTGTTGAAATTGGATGTGTTTTAAGGGACACCTAGATCTAATCATAGAATAGGGTTAACAAGTGATTAAACCTAGTTAGTTACACCAGGGAAGTAGGATTTGAGTGTTGAAATTGGATCTTTAGTCATTTATATCAGCAAAGTGTGCTAGTGTTCTTGAAGTTCATATCAGCAAGTTTAATCTGCTTTGATCTTGTTCCATACCTTGATTTAGTGATTGATTTAAGTTTGTTTGTGCTTAATAACAGTTTATATAGCTTGTCTATGCATCTGGTTGAATTTGGAGTGCTTATTCTAGCTTAAAACTGCTTAAGTGTTCATAACTGCTTAATATCCATGTTTGTGCTAGATCTGAGCATCTTTTGATTTGTCTGTGCTAATTGGTGATACTGAAGTGTGTTTTTGTGCTTGATTGTGACTCCTTGTGATTAACTGATCACTTGGGTGCCCTTGTCTTCCAACAAAACATACAGAATCTCTCTAAAATCAAAGGTCAGATAGTCAAGGCAGTGGGAACCAGTTCCTACTGAAAGTTCCCCCTGCTAGTGTTAATTGGACATCAGCTTATCAATAAGCTATTTTGGCTTATTTTAACCAGCAACAACTTTGATTTTGTAATAGGTGCTCATTATTTGACCCATTTGTTCATACTGGAGCATTTGGTGGGTTGACTTTAGGGTTTGACTAGAAAACCAACTTAATTGACTTTTTCATAAGTGCTTATTGGCTTATTCCAGCTTATTGGTTTTGCTTATTGGATTTTGGTTGATTGTTTTGACTTATTGAAGTCATTTGCAACATTTTGCAAGTTGAATCAAGTCCTGAGGTGTCCTAGAACTAAAACCCGACTATTTTGTCTTTTAGTGGATTTGTACTTGGCTTATTTCTGGCTTATTGAGTGTGCTTTTTCAAAATTTATTTTTACAGATCTCTTTAGTATCCCAAAAGAAGGTTGTGTGTCAAATTAGAGCTTATGGAATTAGCTTATTGCTTAATGGGCTTAATGGCCCAATAAGAATAAGCTGTTTGTTCATTAAGCTGTGATAAGCTCACTTTCAGCTTTTGTGCCTTCAGAGTTTTGTGTTTAGAATTAAATTTTGAGTCAGATAGGACTTTTCTAAGTCATTTGGGCTTATTTTGACTTTTTGGGCTAAAAAGCCCATTTGTGTTGACTGTTTTGGGTTTTGGCCCATTTGAGGGCCCAATAGGGGTATTCTGGTCTTTTCACTTTCATTTTCTGTTTAATTAGGTCCAAATAAACTAGTTGCAAGTTTTTACAATTTTTTATATATTTTGGATTTTTTATATAATTTTAATATTATTTTATTATTATTTTTCAAATTTCACATTTTTGCACTTTTTATATTTTTCTTAGCTTAAATACATTAAAATAGGAATTTTTCAACTTTTAGATTAATTTTAAATAGTTTTTAAATCATTTTAAATAGTTTTTATTAGTTTAAAAATTTCTAAAAATAGTTTTAAATCTTTTTAGGTCATTTTAGAGGTTTACCAATTGAAAAATCTTTATTTGGGCTTTTTGATAATTAATTTGATTTTTAGGGCTTTAATTAGCATTTAAAAATTAAATATTTAATTAATTAAAAGGTTTGAAAAAGTTTTGATCATTGGTAAACTCTTAGTTTATTTATTTTGATTTTTGGTGAATTTTTGGTAATTTTTAGAATTAATTTTTATTTTTATACTTTTTACGGTTTTACGTGTAGTCGTAGTAGTAATTAATTTCACGTCTTCGTCATCCTCTTTTCTCATCCCCTTCTAACAAATATTAATCTCAAACCAATTACGAATTATTCACACACATATACCTCCTTGGGAAACGAACTTTCACCTTTGGGTCATTAGTGCTTGATTTTCCTAAATCATCACTTAATACTTACCGCTCATATACGCTCTTTTTCCTAAAATACGTATTTTACCACAATCATTTTGGCGCCGCTGCCGGGGAGGTGTGTCGTGATTAATTTGTCTTGTTGTTTTTAATATTAACCATAAATAGTATTTGTATTAGTAGAAATCTACTAATACATATTATCGGTTTTTTGGTTTTTCTTGTGAAATTATTATTACTATATTGTATTAAGTATCACAATCAATTCAAAATATCTCCAAAAGTGTGAAAACACAACCTTAATTGGGATTTGATCTCCTAATTATTGTATTCGAATCTCAAACAAAAAGAAAAAGGCAAAAATAGATAAATACTTTCCCCGCTTGTGAGTATTTTGAGATTGAAGGCTAATCGAGGGTTTTGCCGCCCAAAGTATTATTACGTATAATATATTTGCTTGGTTTCTTTGTGATTAAACCCTCTTGAACAATTTGGTTTTCACCAAAGTTCTAAAGTCATTCGAAGGCGTTCACTCCACGTGTCGTTTTCATTCTTTTGAGGCTTCTTTAATCAAGAGTTTGATTCGAGGAGAGATTTGGTAGATTGTTGTCTACGAAGATACACCAAAATCCAAAAAAAATTAAAGACAATAAAAAACACAAAAAAATTGAAAATTCACAAAACACCCAAAAAGAATCTTCTTTGCTCACCTCCCATTCTTCGTGAAGTTTATGATCACTCGTAATCAAGCAAAACGAGCTCGTAAACGTCTTCAAAAGCAAGCAAATCAAGAGACGTTGATTGAAGAACAAACTCCAATTGTTGAACCTATTGTAGAACAAGAAGTCGTCATGGCTAATCGTACTATGATGGAGTTGCTACAAGCACCCACCGAGGGTTTTGGAGAGGCCATTGTGATTCCTGCTATCCTTGCGGAGAATTTTGAGATTAAGACGAGTTTAATGTCGATGTTGCAAGCTAATAAGTTTAGAGGTCATGAGAAAGACAACCCGCATTACCACATAAGGAATTTTAATCGTCTCACCGCAACTAGCAAGTTTAAGGATGTTCCGCATGACGCCATTAAGATGATGTTGTTTCCATACTCGTTAGATGGACCCGCTAAAATTTGGCTTGAGAAAGAACCGCCAAATTCAATTTTGACATGGGGAGATCTCGTTTCTAAGTTTGTGAACAAATTTTTTCCACCATCTAAAACAACACATTTGGAAAATGATATTTCAAGATTTGTGCAAAGAAATAATGAAAGTTTTTCAATGGCATGGGAACGCTTTAAAGAAATGTTACATGAATGTCCACACCATGATTTTTCGGAATTACATCAAGTTGATACTTTTTATAATGGGCTTAATGATCATGAACGATATTACTTGAATGCCGCCGCGGGTGGTAATTTTTTGCGCAAAAAGACCAATGAAGATTTAAAGATTATCGAGAATAGATCTAAGGTTTATAGCCCTCGTAACACACCGAGTGTTGCCAATATGGGTTCGTCATCGTCGTCATCGTCTCGTAGCATTAATGACTTACATGATGAAGCTAATGAGGAAAATCGGTTTTTCGATAGATTTGCTAATCTTATGACTCATTGGAAAGCACAAGAGGCTTTAAATTCCGCTTCGGTTAAAGCGGTTGAAAAAAGTTGTTTGTCTTGTGGTGGAGCTGATGATCTTTCTGAGTGCATTACAGCCGGTGGTAACACTTTGAGTGCTTACGTAGAAACGGGAACTTATAACCAAAACGGCCAAGGTTCCCGCCCAAATCAAGCTCCACCAAATCAAAATGCTAATAACTATCGAAACAACAATCAAGGTGGTAATTATCAAGGCAATTCACGTAACTACAACAAGGGGAATTATCAAAGTGGGAATGGACAAGTCACTAATCGAAACCAAAACCGTGATTTTCAAAACACTACACAAGGTTTTCAAAATGCTCACACTAAAAATCTTCAAGGAGAATTTTTGGATTGTGCTAAAGAAAGTGATTCTAAGTTTGATAACATGCAACGTGAGATGATTAGCTTAAGATCCGAGTTGAAAAACGAGCTTAAAAACGAACTTGCTAATGAACTTAAAACTCATGCAAATAAAATGGAGGGAAATGTTCAACGTCTTCAACAAAATCAACAAAAGATGGAACAAGGACAACATGAGATTAAGCAAGAATTGTTAAAAGCGGATGCTAGGCAATCAAAATTTGAGGACCGAATGGCAAAAATGTTTGAAGCAATCATGTGTAAACCCTCTTCCTCGGGTGGTCTTCCTAGTGATACCATTGCAAACCCGAAGGGAGAAATGAAGGTTATTACTACACGAACTGGTAAAACTTTCAAGGAACCAATCTCTCGTCCAAGTACTTCTACGGAGAAGGAAATCGAGAAAGAACCCGAGGTGATGGTCGAAAAGGAGCATATCACAATCCCACGAAGTACCGCTCATACCACACCTATGGTTGAACCAATACCAATTGTGGAACCCGAGATTCCAAGGCCGTTGCCTAATGTCCAACCCACACCACCCTTACCTTACCCTTCAAGACGAAACAAAGAGAAATTGCAAGAACGTAACAAACAACAAATCGATCTTTTTATAAAAATGTTTCAACAAGTGCATTTTGATGTGAGTTTAGCCGATGCGTTGTTATACATGCCTCGTTTCGCCTCTACTTTTAAAAGTATGATGAACGATAAGGAAAAGCTTTCAAATCTTGCTAATTGTTCTTCGGTTTATCTTAACCGCATACCGGAAAAAGTTGGTGACCCCGGAAAGTTTCTCATTCCTTGTGACATACAAGATATGAAAGAATGCCTCTCCTTGGCCGATATTGGTGCGAGCATTAATTTGATGCCATTTTCCATATGGAAATCGCTTTCGCTTCCGGCTCTTACTCCTTCGAACATGTCTATCGAGATGGCCGATCATTCTACGATTTTAGCATGTGGAGTAGCCGAAGATGTTTTCATGAAAGTGGGGAAGTTCTACTATCCCGTTGATTTTATAGTAGTTGACATCCCCGCGGATCCTCAAGTTCCTCTAATTTTAGGTCGTCCATTTTTAGACACCTCGAGATCGCTTATCGATGTTCATGCAAGAACTATCACTTTGAGATTCAACGAAGAGGAACTTGTTATAAACGCTACTCAAAACTCAAAACCTTCTCATGTTTATGCAATCGCTACCGTCAATCACATTGACTTAGTTGATGTGGTTTGCGATGAGTTTTCACAAGAAGTGTTAGGTTTTTCCGATAGCTCGTCAAGTGGCAATCCCACTATTTTGGATCCGATTCTTGCTAATTCTACACCAAATCTCACTCCATTCCAAGGAGGAGATTTCACTTCAAATGAAATCGACAATGAAAATGAGGTGTTGATTAGTGATGATACTTCCATTCCACCATTTCTTCCGCCGATGGAAGTTATGAGTGTTGAACCAAAATTTTCAATAGAGGAACCACCTATCCTTGAATTGAAAGATCTTCCTTCTCACCTTGAATACGCATTCTTGGAAGGTGATGACAAGTTTCCGGTTATTATTGCAAGAGGTCTTGCTAATGATGAAAAAACCGAGCTCTTGAAAGTTCTTAAAGCTCATAAAGGGGCAATTGCGTGGAAAATTTCCGACATTAAGGGTATTGACCCAAAAGTTTGTACTCACAAGATTTTAATGGAGGAGGACTACAAACCCTCAATTCAAAGTCAAAGAAGGGTAAACCGCAAAATTCACGATGTCATTAAAAAGGAAGTGTTAAAACTCCTTGACGCGGGAATGATTTATCCTATCTCCGATAGCCCATGGGTGAGCCCAATCCATTGTGTCCCTAAAAAGGGAGGAATGACCGTTGTGCCCAACGAAAACAACGAGTTAATTCCCACTCGTGTTGTGACCGGTTGGAGGGTGTGTATTGACTACCGAAAGTTAAATGACGCCACTCGTAAAGACCACTTTCCTTTGCCCTTCATGGATCAAATGTTGGAGCGACTTGCGGGAAATGAATTCTATTGCTTTTTAGATGGTTTTTTCGGTTACTTTCAAATCCCTATCGACCCTCGTGATCAAGAGAAGACTACGTTTACGTGTCCTTATGGAACGTTTGCTTATCGTAGGATGCCTTTCGGACTTTGTAATGCACCGGGTACGTTTCAACGGTGTATGATGGCCATTTTTCACGATATGATCGAGAAGTCGATGGAAGTGTTTATGGATGACTTTTCGGTGTTTGGCAATTCGTTCACGTCGTGTTTATCTAATCTTGAGCAAATGTTAAAACGTTTTGAAGAAACCAATCTTGTACTTAATTGGGAAAAATGTCATTTTATGTGTAAACAAGGAATTGTCTTAGGACATAAGGTCTCTAATGCGGGGATTGAGGTCGATAAAGATAAGGTAGACGTCATCGCCAAGTTACCTCATCCAAAAACCGTTAAGGGAGTTAGGAGTTTCCTAGGCCACGCGGGCTTTTATCGTCGTTTCATCAAAGACTTTTCGAAAATCTCTCGACCTATGACACACCTTCTCGAGAAGGATGCTCCTTTTAATTTCAATGAGGATTGTGTTAGAGATTTTGAAACTCTTAAAAGGAAACTTACCGAAGCTCCCATTCTTGTTGCTCCTAATTGGGAATTACCCTTTGAAATCATGTGCGATGCAAGTGATTATGCTATAGGGGCCGTATTAGGGCAACGTTATGAAAAGCATTTCCGTCCTATCCATTATGCTAGTAAGACGATGATCGAGGCTCAATTAAAGTACACCACAACGGAAAAGGAATTCCTTGCCGTGGTCTATGCTTTTGAGAAATTCCGACCTTATCTCGTCTTAACTAAAAGCATCGTGTATACCGACCATTCGGCTATCAAGTATCTCTTAGCTAAGCAAGATGCTAAGCCGAGATTGCTTCGTTGGATGCTCCTCCTCCAAGTATTTGATGACACCGTGCTTGACAAAAAAGGAGCCGAGAATCTAGCGGCCGATCATCTCTCTTGTCTAGAAGATCCTCACAAAGATGTTTTTGAGAATAAGGAATTCACCGAAACATTTCCTCTCGAGACTCTCAGTGTAGTGAATTCTAAAGACACCACCTCATGGTTTGCCGACATTGCAAATTACCATGCGGGAAATTTCATAATCAAGGGTATGACGACACAACAAAAGCGAAAATTCTTTCGTGACGTCAAGTTCTATTTTTGGGACGACCCTTATCTCTTTCAGGTTTTGCGGATCAATTCGTTTGACGCTGTGTTTTTGGTGCCGAAGCTTCTAATATCCTTAGAGCTTGTCACGAGGGACCCACGGGTGGTCACCACAGTGCTAACCTCACGGCTAAGAAAGTGTTCGATGCCGGCTTCTTTTGGCCTTCTATCTATCGTGATGCACACGCACTTGTGAAGTCGTGCGATTCGTGCCAACGTCAAGGAAAATCATCTCAACGTGATGAAATGCCGCAAAATATAATTCAAGTGTGTGAGATTTTCGACATTTGGGGCATAGACTTTATGGGGCCGTTCCCATCGTCTCATGGTAACAAGTATATCCTCGTCGCGGTGGACTACCTTTCTAAGTGGGTGGAAGTTAAGGCTTTACCTACTAATGATGCTCGTGTGGTAGTGAAGTTTTTGAAGCAACTATTCTCTCGGTTCGGAACCCCTCGTTCTATTATAAGCGATCGTGGAACCCATTTTTGTAATGACCAATTCGAGAAGGTCTTATAGAAATATGGAGTTACTCATCGTCTTTCTACGGCTTATCACCCGCAAACGAGTGGGAAAGTCGAGGTTTCGAACCGAGCTTTGAAGAGGATTTTAGAGAGGTCGATTGGAGAAAACCGTGCTTCATGGTCCGACAAACTCGATGACGCTTTATGGGCCTTTAGGACCGCTTATAAGACACCTATCGGTTGTACTCCTTATAAGTTAGTCTATGGGAAGAATTGTCATTTTCCCATTGAATTGGAGCACAAGGCATATTGGGCCCTTAAGCATGCAAACTTTGACTTAAAGACCGCGGGAGATCACCGGAAAATACAATTGAATGAATTGGATGAACTAAGAGACAATGCTTATGAAAATTCATTGATTTTCAAAGAAAATACTAAAAAGTTTCATGATGCAAAGATTAAAAACCGGGTTTTTAACGTTGGTGATCAAGTGTTACTTTTTAACTCTAGACTTAAAATATTTTCCGGGAAATTGAAATCTCGTTGGTCGGGTCCTTTCACTGTTACACAAGTGTTTCCTTATGGGACCATCGAGCTAGCTCAAGATGATGGTCCTAATTTCAAGGTGAATGGACATAGGCTTAAGCACTACTTTGGTGGGGAAATTCCTTCAATGGTTGACCTCGACCAAGTCACATTCCCCAATGATAATTAGCATTGAGGGGATCGAGTCGAGCTCATGACTCGGTAATCAAAAACGAGGTGCCTCGTGGGGGAGATCCCATGCTTATCCTTTTATGCTTACTAATAACTAATGAGAGGGGATTTGTGCCCTTCCAACTCGTTGTCTTGTGGTCGTTTGTGATTGTGTTATCTAGATCATCATCATCTACGATTGAAGACTCTCGTGTTCGTTTACGTGAGCCTCCATCGTTTGCTTGAAGAAGTTTTTCACGAATCCATTGACATATCCTTTATTGTTCTAACAATTATCTTTTAGCATAACTAATAAACGGCTTTAGATATATTGTTGATCACCCTTTCCATGCTAGATCTTAAGCATTCGATTCTTCGTCTCTAGTATGGGGGTGCTCTAACTTTAGACTTGAAACATTGAGGACAATGTTTACTTTTAGTATGGGGGGTGAATAGGTACTTGCTTTCGCTACGCCCTCACGTTTTCCAACTTTCAAAGTTTTGATTGCTAATAAGGCTAAAAATGGCCAAATTTTGAAATTTTTCTTGGTTTTCATAAGTGTTTTTAAGACACGAATGTATATTTTCCGATGGGTAGAATAAGAGCTAATTTTTGACTTGATGGGCATTTGGAGCCATTTACATTCCTTAACCCGCTCAATTCAAGTTTTGCTAGACTTTTATATAGGAAACTTTAAAACGCGAAAGTCTTAGCTCATTCGGGTTAAGAACAAGAACTTTTCGCAAGTTCCTATAATTGATCCTAGAAAGTCACTTATCAAGGGAACTATAAAATGCATTCTCTAAACTTGAAAAAGTCCAAGAAAGTGCAAGATCCTATAGGTGGCTTGAAAACCCAAAACTTTGATTTGATATAGTCTTAATGAAAGCTAATCCAAATTTGGCTTAATTTTGACTTGCATGGCTAAGTATTCACGAGTCTCTTTAATTAGAGGTCTTTATATAGTGAAGAACGAGAAGTGATAGAGTTAGACAAGTGATCATGCTAAACGTAGAACATGAAAATGTTCTTTCAAAAACTCATATGTTTTTAATTGTGGCTTTTTCTTCCCATAAGATCAATGCATTAGGAATAAAAATAATTGCAATAAGTAAGGTCTTACGATTTGAAAGGTTACTTAGCCTCTAGCGCAAGATCGTTTAAAAGTTGCTCGGGGTTGAATAGAGTTCATAGCCAAGGCATAACTTATTGAAGCGGGACGGGAAGATTGGTGAAGATCCAAAAAGGCCCTAACAAGGCATGAGGAGCTCTATTTTTGCTAAAGATCCAAGATGATATGAAGTATCATTATTCCTAAATCAATATGAAGGATCGTGACACACGACGAAAAGCAATTACTCCCCTAAAGATCATGGAGAAAGTCTATCCAAAAAGACCCTTACAAGGTATGAGGATAAATATATCCAAGTCCAAAAAGGAGGCGGATCGTTGTATATCAAAGTCCAGAATAAAGATTGAAGAAAAATGATGAAGTCGTGATCCAAATATGAAGAATCTCTCAAAAACGTCAAGTGAAGAAATTCCAAAATATGAAGAGAAGACCATAATTTCAAGAACGTCTTCCCAAGATTTGAAGTATGAAGTACATGCCAAATATCGGTCCGAGAAAGGTCTCAAATCGTGAAACGAGTTATGCCAAGATATGAACTTAAGGAGATACACGAGAAGCCATTTTAAAAGATTTTGTCCTTCGGCTAACTATCGATTAAATCGTGCTACTTTACTTTCGGACTAATAACTACTTAAATAAGTCAATATGAATCACTTGTGATCCATGACAAATAGTTAAAAAATGCTAGTAACCCATTTCCTTTTATAATAACTAGGATTGCGGGGAGAAAAAGTATTACACAATTTGGACGTATGAGTAGTGTTAGCATTGTGACTTGTACCAACAATGATCTTGTTTTTGCACTTAGCATGGAATGTATGACAATCAAGGATGACGAAATTTACTCTAAGGGACATTTACTTGTTTCTATTCATTGACCCTAAAAGTCACATTCGTGATGAAAATCATACATTATGTCTTTACACATCTTCGTAGTATTATTGCAAGTCTTTTACTTTTCAATAAAGGTTAATAAAATTGAATTTTGGTGATGCTTAGATACTTTATTCTAGTATTGCGTGAGGGCACGACAATGGCTTAGTATGGGAGAGTAATGAGATGGCATTTATACATGATCTCATCGTTCTTTTCAGGCTTTAAATGCATTAAAATGTCATAAAATACCATATATATGCTTGTGTTTGTTTACTTGTGTATTTTAGGTATGGATATCGTGAAAAAGACAAAAGATCACAAGAAACAAGGAAAAACGGACACGAGAAACGAAGCCGTACAAAGAACCGGGCCCTAGTGCATGAATTATCCAAGATTAAACCTTGAAGACTTGAAGAAATACAAGATTGATCCTCAATGAATGAAGAAATGACACTTAAAACCCTTGTATATTCTTAATTACAAGTTTGGTCTCTTAAGTTTGTCAAAATTACAAAATGGTCCTTCAACTTTGAAGAAATGGCAAGATTAGTCCCTCATCATTTCTAATTTGTCAATTATGGTCCCTCATGAAGTCAAAGATACATTGAAGACCTTTGAAGATCAAGAATGTCCAAAATCAGTCCCTCAATTATGGAAAAATGTCAAAAACAACCCTTGAAACACTTTTGCCAAAGTTTTGGGGCAAAAGTGTGAAAATCATTACTTAAACAACAAAGGAATGTGTTTAAGTGAGCTGAAAAACTTGTTATGCATCTTTTCCCAAAAACAAAGGACCAAAACTGCCAAGCTAAAAGTTCAGATTCCTAATAAAGCGGGTAACATTTACTGTTGAGATTTTACCAGCCAAGAACACCCTTTTACCCAGGATGAAAAATGAAGAAAACAAAGGGGAAAGTGAAATTGGTTGTTCCCACGTGTAATTCACATCACCTCAATCACATCCCACACCAAAAACCTTAAACTCCACTACCAGAAAGATACCCCCATCCCCACTCACATGACGACACCTGGCAAAAGATCATGACATGGCAAAATCAACGAACTTAAGCCTTTCCTTACTCACCAAGTACTCAATGAACGTCCCTGATTCACCCAAGCAAGCTGGCAACAAGCCTAGAAGATTCTGCAAGGATAATTTAGGAATTTCAGTGCTAGGGTTTATGAATAGTGTTATGTAAGCATTTGCCTATAAAAGGACTCAACTTGTGAGAGTCCCTTTGTTCCAGATTTTGGCTATCATCTTTGTAATTCCTTTTTATTTAAATAAAATTTGAATTTCCTAAAATTTGTGAAATCTCTTTTGTGTTTATTAAAAGTTGGTGTTTGAATAGCTGAAATCTGTGTTCCATTTGATCTTTTAGACCTTCCTTAATCTTGTGGTTAAGGCACGTCTATGTTTGATAGGTTTTCAAAGGTTCAAAAACCTTGAAATCCTTGTTACTGTTTTGGTTATTATCTTGTACTAACCCTTAGCCAAAAGCCTTAAGCTCCTTCAAGCTTGTTGACACCAAGCCTGAGAAGAGATTTAAGCTCTTGGTTAAGTTTTTTGTTCATTTTTAAGACACGAATGTATATTTTCCGATGGGTAGAATAAGAGATAATTTTTGACTTAATGGGCATTTGGAGCCATTTACATTCCTTAACCCGCTCAATTCAAGTTTTGCTAGAATTTTATATAGGGAACTTTAAAACACGAAAGTCTTAGCTCATTCGGGTTAAGAACAAGAACTTTTCGCAAGTTCCTATAATTGATCCTAGAAAGTCACTTATCAAGGGAACTATAAAATGCATTCTCTACACTTGAAAAAGTCCAAGAAAGTGCAAGATCCTATAGGTGGCTTTAAAACCCAAAACTTTGATTTGATATAGTCTTAATGAAAGCTAATCCAAATTTGGCTTAATTTTTACTTGCATGGCTAAGTATTCACGAGTCTCTTTAATTAGAGGTCTTTATATAGTGAAGAACGAGAAGTGATAGAGTTAGACAAGTGATCATGCTAAACGTAGAACATGAAAATGTTCTTTCAAAAACTCATATGTTTTTAATTGTGGCTTTTTCTTCCCTTAAGATCAATGCATTAGGAATAAAAATAATTGCAATAAGTAAGGTCGTACGATTTGAAAGGTTACTTAGCCTCTAGCGCAAGATCGTTTAAAAGTTGCTCGGGGTTAAATATAGTTCATAGCCAAGGCATAACTTATTGAAGCGGGACGCGAAGATTGGTGAAGATCCAAAAAGGCCCTAACAAGGCATGAGGAGCTCTATTTTTGCTAAAGATCCAAGATGATGTGAAGTATCATTATTCCTAAATCAATATGAAGGATCGTGACACACGACGAAAAGCAATTACTCCCCTAAATATCATGGAGAAAGTCTATCCAAAAAGACCCTTACAAGGTATGAGGATAAATATATCCAAGTCCGAAAAGGAGGCAGATCGTTGTATATCAAAGTCCAAAATAAAGATTGAAGAAAAATGATGAAGTCGTGATCCAAATATGAAGAATCTCTCAAAAACGTCAAGTGAAGAAATTCCAAAATATGAAGAGAAGACCATAATTTCAAGAACGTCTTCCCAAGATTTGAAGTATGAAGTAAATGCCAAATATCGGTCCGAGAAAGGTCTCAAATCGTGAAACGAGTTATGCCAAGATATGAACTTAAGGAGATACACGAGAAGCCGTTTTAAAAGATTTTGTCCTTTGGCTAACTATCGATTAAATCGTGCTACTTTGCTTTCGGACTAATAACTACTTAAATAAGTCAATATGAATCACTTGTGATCCATGACAAATAGTTAAAAAATGCTAGTAACCCATTTCCTTTTATAATAACTAGGATTGCGGGGAGAAAAAGTTTTACACAATTTGGACGTATGAGTAGTGTTAGCATTGTGACTTGTACCAACAATGATCTCGTTTTTGCACTTAGCATGGAATGTATGACAATAAAGGATGACGAAATTTACTCTAAGGGACATTTACTTGTTTCTATTCATTGACCCTAAAAGTCACATTCGTGATGAAAATCATACATTATGTCTTTGCACATCTTCGTAGTATTATTGCAAGTCTTTTACTTTTCAATAAAGGTTAATAAAATTGAATTTTGGTGATGCTTAGATACTTTATTCTAGTATTGCGTGAGGGCACGGCAATGGCTTAGTATGGGAGAGTGATGAGATGGCATTTATACATGATCTCATCGTTCTTTTCGGGCTTAAAATGCATTAAAATGTCATAAAATACCATATATATGCTTGTGTTTGTTTACTTGTGTATTTTAGGTATGGATATCGTGAAAAAGACAAAAGATCACAAGAAACAAGGAAAAACGGACACGAGAAACGAAGCCGTACAAAGAACCGGGCCCTAGTGCATGAATTATCCACGATTAAACCTTGAAGACTTGAAGAAATACAAGATTGATCCTTAATGAATGAAGAAATGGCACTTAAAACCCTTGTATATTCATAATTACAAGTTTGGTCTCTTAAGTTTTTCAAAATTACAAAATGGTCCTTCAACTTTGAAGAAATGGCAAGATTAGCCCCTCATCATTTATAATTTGTCAATTATGGTCCCTCATGAAGTCAAAGATACATTGAAGACCTTTGAAGATCAATAATGTCCAAAATCAGTCCCTCAAAAATGGAAAAATGTCAAAAACAACCCTTGAAACACTTTTGCCAAAGTTTTAGGGCAAAAGTGTGAAAATCATAACTTAAACAACAAAGGAATGCGTTTAAGTGAGCTGAAAAACTTGTTATGCATCTTTTCCCAAAAACAAAGGACCAAAACTGCCAAGCTAAAAGTTCAAATTCCTAATAAAGCGGGTAACATTTACTGTTGAGATTTTACCAAACCCTTTTACCCAGGATGAAAAATGAAGAAAACAAAGGGGAAAGTGAAATTGGTTGTTTCCACGTGTAATTCACATCACCTCAATCACATCCCACACCAAAAACCTTAAACTCTACTACCAGAAAGATACCCCCATCCCCACTCACATGACGACACCTGGCAAAAGATCATGACATGGCAAAATAAACGAACTTAAGCCTTTCCTTACTCACCAAGTACTCAATGAACGTCCCTGATTCACCCAAGCAAGCTGGCAACAAGCCTAGAAGATTCTGCAAGGATAATTTAGGAATTTCAATATTAGGGTTTATGAATAGTGTTATGTAAGCATTTGCCTATAAAAGGAGACCTCAACTTGTGAGAGTCCCTTTGTTCCAGATTTTGGCTATCATCTTTGTAATTCCTTTTTATTTAAATAAAATTTGAATTTCCTAAAATTTGTGAAATCTCTTTTGTGTTTATTAAAAGTTGGTGTTTGAATAGCTGAAATCTGTGTTCCATTTGATCTTTTAGACCTTCCTTAATCTTGTGGTTAAGGCACGTCTATGTTTGATAGGTTTTCAAAAACTTAAAAACCTTGAAATCCTTGTTACTGTTTTGGTTATTATCTTGTACTAACCCTTAGTCAAAAGCCTTAAGCTCCTTCAAGCTTTTTGACACCAAGCCTGAGAAGAGATTTAAGCTCTTGGTTGAGTTGTTTGTTCATTGTGTTGAAGAAATCATCATAATCAAAACCTTGTTCTACTTTGAACATCAGCATGTTTTGATCTTACTTTTTGAAGAACCTTGGTCTTGTTCTAGTTGTTGAACAAGGTCCAAGGAGCATAGCTGGTCCTCCTAGGATGTTGTGGAGGACAGGTATAGTCCCTTGTTTAAGTTTCCCCTAAAAAATTTATGATATTGCCTGTTTTTGATTTTGTGCTTTGATTTTGTGTTCTTGTGTTTATGGTTGTGATTTTTATGTTTGAATCTGTTAGTTGTCATCTAGGAAGTGTGTTTGAATCATAAAATCAGTAGGTTATTAGTATGAATCACTAGTTGCTTTGAAAAGTTGTGGATTAAGGGGTGTTTGGTATAACAGCCTGTTTTGGGTTTGTGTTATTTTGAGTTGATGCTTTGTGTTGCTTTGTGTTGAAACCTGTCTCATAGGTGCTAAGTGATATTTATCTGCAAGCTTTGTGTATATAAACACCTAGAATCAACAATAGGCTCTAAAATCTTGAATACTTGTTGAAATTGGCTGTGGTTTAAGGGACACCTAGATCTAATCATAGACTAGGGTTAACAAGTGATTAAACCTAGTTAGTTACACCAGGGAAGTAGGATTTGAGTGTTGAAATTGGATCTTTGGTCATTTATATCAGCAAAGTGTGCTAGTGTTCTTGAAGTTCATATCAGCAAGTTTAATCTGCTTTGATCTTGTTCCATACCTTGATTCAGTGATTGATTTAAGTTTGTTTGTGCTTAATAACAGTTTATATAGCTTGTGTATGCATCTGGTTGAATTTGGAGTGCTTATTCTAGTTTAAAACTGCTTAATTGTTCATAACTGCTTAATATCCATGTCTGTGCTAAATCTAAGCATCTTTTGATTTGTTTGTGCTAATTGGTGATACTGAAGTGTGTTTTGTGCTTGATTGTGACTCCTTGTGATTAACTGATCACTTGGGTGCCCTTGTCTTCCAACAAAACATACAGAATCTCTCTAAAATCAAAGGTCAAATTGTCAAGGCAGTAGGAACCAGTTCCTACTAAAAGTTCCCCCTGCTAGTGTTAATTGGACATCAGCTTATCAATAAGCTATTTTGGCTTATTTTAACCAGCAACAACTTTGATTTTGTAATAGGTGCTCATTATTTTACCCATTTGTTCATACTGGAGCATTTGGTGGGTTGACTTTAGGGTTTCACTAGAAAACCAACTTAATTGACTTTTTCATAAGTGCTTATTGGCTTATTCCAGCTTATTGGTTTTGCTTATTGGATTTTGGTTGATTGTTTTAGCTTATTGAAGTCATTTGCAACATTTTGCAAGTTGAATCAAGTCCTTAGGTGCCCAAGAACTAAAACCCGAGTATTTTGTCTTTTAGTGGATTTGTACTTGGCTTATTTCTGGCTTATTGAGTGTGCTTTTTCAAAATTTCTTTTTACAGATCTCTTTAGTATCCCAAAAGAAGGTTGTGTGTCAAGTTAGATCTTATGGCATTAGCTTATTGCTTAATGGGCTTAATGACCCAATAAGAATAAGTTGTTTGTTCATTAAGCTGTGATAAGCTCACTTTCAGCTTTTGGGCCTTCAGAGTTTTGTGTTTAGAATTAAATTTTGAGTAAGATAGGGCTTTTCCAAGTCATTTGGGCTTATTTTGACTTTTTGGGCTAAAAAGCCCATTTATGTTGACTGTTTTGGGTTTTGGCCCATTTGAGGGCCCAATTGGATTTTTAATATTATTTTAATATTATTTTATTATTATTTTTCAAATTTCACATTTTTGCACTTTTTATATTTTTCTTAGCTTAAAAACATTAAAATAGGAATTTTGCAACTTTTAGATTAATTTTATCACCTTTAGATTAATTTTTATAATTATTTTATGTTTTAATAGTTTTTAAATAATTTTAAATAGTTTTTATTAGTTTAAAAATTTCTAAAAATAGTTTTTAATCTTTTTAGGTCATTTTAGAGGTTTACCAATTGAAAAATCTTTATTTGGGCTTTTTGATAATTAATTTGATTTTTAGGGCTTTAATTAGCATTTAAAAATTAAATATTTGATTAATTAAAAGGTTTGAAAAAGTTTTGATTATTGGTAAACTCTTAGTTTATTTATTTTGATTTTTGGTAAATTTTTGGTAATTTTTAGAATTCATTTTTATTTTTCTACTTTTTACGGTTTTACGTATAGTCGTAGTAGTAATTAATTTCACGCCTTCGTCATCCTCTTTTATCATCCCCTTCTAACCAATATTAATGTCAAACCAATTACGAATTATTCACACACATATACCTCCTTGGGAAACGAACTTTCACCTTTGGGTCATTAGTGCTTGATTTTCCTAAATCATCACTTAATACTTA
Organism: Glebionis coronaria; assembly: GCA_025667525.1. NCBI lineage: Eukaryota > Viridiplantae > Streptophyta > Magnoliopsida > Asterales > Asteraceae > Glebionis > Glebionis coronaria. Next base: position 249,638,897 of record CM046875.1, on the reverse strand, counting down.
CCGCTCATATACGCTCTTTTTCCTAAAAGACGTATTTTACCACAATCAGGGATTCCACTTCAAGCTGAGGAATTTGATCGTATGGCTTCTGCTGCAGAATATGACGAGGAAGAAGAGGTGAATGCCAACTACATCTTGATGGAAAACTTACAGCAAGCATCTACCTCAGGAATGCATGTTGACAGAGCTCCCGTTTATGATTCAGACGATCCCTCTGAGGTACACACAAGTTTTGATGATAATGATATATATAGTATGTCTAATCAGGAGGAAGAGTATACTAAGATGCTTGAGCCCTACATTGAGACACACGGGGATCAAACGAATAATAGTAATATTATTTCGAATGAGCCCAGTGTGGACCTTAGTGTGGATCAAGTTGCCCAACCTACAACCCTTCCTGATGCGACACATGCGTATTATAAATCTTTATTTGATAAGCTAGCTAAGGATGTTGACCATGGTACTGTGGTTAATAATAAGTTTAGAGAAACTAATTCCAAATTGACCACTGAGCTTGCGGGATATAAGGAACGGGAGAAAAGTTTTGAAATTCATCAGACTAAAATTAATGAACTTAAATAAGCTTATGCTACATCGGTTTATCAAAAAAAATGCACAACTAAGAAATTAAATGCCTTACATTTAAGTAGTGCTAAAAAGATAAGCGAATTGAATGATGAAATCACCTCTCTTAATAAACAGCTTCCAACTGAAAAATATAATATTTTGGATTTAAAAGAAGAACTAAAAAAGCTGAAACATGATTTCAAAATTCGAAAAGATGGGCTTCTTGAGGGTTTTTGCAAAGATCAGGATAGGATTAGGGAATTAGTAACCTTTTGGTAAAACGTGGCCAATCTATGCAGACGATAAATATGCTTGCACTAAAAGTGAATGAGATAAATTACACTCGATACAAATTCGATTTAGGTTGTCCTCTTCCTCCTAATCCAGAATATCTTAAGCAAGTTCAGGCCACTAATCAAACTCTATATAATGGTAGTGTGCTTTTTTCTGATGAGCATGATCCTCCTAATGTGCGTGATTCTGAGGAAACTACTGAACTTGTAGTAGAGTCTCGTTTAAGAATGAAAAAGCTTTTTAAATAAGTGACACGTGTTTATTATCCGAAAGTTAATCCTCCAACAGTTTTTGTTCGGTCTAAAACGAGTACTGAAATGCTTTTGCTACCAAATGAGGAATTGTCTGATAACCCTCCTAAACCGAGTATTACACGCCGATTTCTAAACGAGCTAAAAGATAAATTTGTCATACTTAAACGTGTTGTTAATTCCAGAATCATTGGAGGAAATTTTACATCACCTGTTCAGACTGAGGTCCGGAAAAATCTTCAAAATGATATTAACCCGATTATTAATCAAATTGATGCTCGGATAAGCAATTTGGAAAACTCTTTTCTAAAAGAATTAGCCAAATTTGTTGAACACTTTAAATCTTTGGTGAAGGAGGTTGATGATTCTCTTGATAAAATCAAAGTTTTGGAAAAGGATCTTGAACGCCTGTCTAAAGCACCTTATAGTGTTGATAGTATCCCCATTGCGTTAGATACCTCTATGTTGAATCTCAAAATCCTCCAAACAGAGCTTGAACGTACGAAAGAGAAAATGGAATCTTTTGTCATTAAAAAAGACAAAGAATTTACTGATCTTTAGAATAAATTTGTCAAAAAATGTGATGAATGCAAATATGACAAAATTTCGTATGATAAAGCCTACAATGAAATGCAACAAACTATCGCACGGTTGCAGGCTCAGTTAGGAGGGATTAAGGAAAAGAATTTGGCCACTTCAGGGTTAGAGAGTGCCAGTGATGGAAATGCTCAAAAGGTTAAGGCTAAGATTGCAGATTTAGAATATGTTCTTGTTTCATATAACCGGGCTGTTGAACAAAGTAAGTCTGTCTATCAGAAACTTATTGATAAAATCTGTGAGAACTTTAAGTTAAAGGCCTTGTTAAAAGATAAGACATCTGAGCCTAGCTCGATTATGGATACGATGATCCAGAAACCAGCATCCTCGGGACCCACTTGTATTGCTGTAATAACATTTCCCAAGGCTGCTGGAATGAAACTTGCTGTTATTGCCCCAGGAATGTTTCGCGTTAGACCTTCCTCTCAAACTAGGGCATATATCTATGTGCCTAGCAACCAACGTAAAGCAAGCGTTAGGACAAAACCAACCACTATCTCTCAACCACAAGTCATAGATTTAAAAAATGCTAATTCTAACAAGTGTGTGTCTTTTTTACAGGAATGAACAGCTACACTAAGAGCAGAAGGCCACATCCTACGAGCAATACAAGGAATGATAGGGTCCCTATTGCCTCTAGAAGTAGTCTTCCTAAGGCTAATAATGTGGAAGTAGAAGAACACCGTAGGAATTTACCGTTTTTTATTCATAATCAGAAACTTAATTCTTCTGAATGTAATGACTTTAAACTTGCTATTCGGAATGAAAAATATGAAGTTATTTGTGCTAAATGTAATAAATGTTTCTTTACTTTTAGTCATGATGTTTGTGGTTTGACTATGAATGGTTTGAATTATGGTGGTCACAATCGAATTGACAAGCTCTCAATCAGTGAAAAACATATCACTCCTAAGGCTAAAATGTATGTTACAAAAAGTACGCACACAGGGTCCAAAAAAAGTCTTGCTAAGCCTAATAACCCTAGATTCACCTCTAAATGGTTGCCTACTGGTAGAAATTTTGACTGTAATGACAAAATTATTGAAATTAGTAGTTCTCATACTGATAGTGAAATGTCGGTATGTGATAAGGCTTAATTATCATCTAACCCTACAAGAACCTATTTCATCGGCTGCCAAAAAGTTTTCTTCTCTTATCATTGGCAGGCTGTTGAAATTTATCTTTGGTACGTGGACTCGGGTTGTTCCAAACGTATGACTGGGAATCAAAGCCTTCTCAAGAACTTTGTATGGCGTTTTATGGGAACTGTTCGATTTAGAAATGATCATGTTGCTGCAATTCTAGGCTATGGTGATCTTCATTGGGGAAATATTATCATCACCAGAGTATCTTTTGTTGATTGCTTGGGATACAATTTGTTCTCGGTTGGGCAATTTTGTGATTCATATTTGGAGGTAGCCTTCAGAAGTCATACATGCTTTGTTAGGGATCTTGAAGGAATTGATCTGCTGAAAGGAAATCGTACCACCAACCTGTACACCATTGATCTTTTTCAAATGTCTACTGCATCTCTAATTTGTCTCATGGCCCGGGCCACTTCAAGAAAGTCATGGTTATGGCATCAAAGGTTATCTCATCTCAATTTCGATAACATCACCCAATTAGCAAAAGATGATCTCGTTACCGATCTTCCAAAGTTCAAATATACTAAAGACCATCTTTGTCCATCATGTGAGCAAGGTAAAAGCAAGAAGAAGCCTCACAAACCCAAACCTGTTCCAAATTCGACGAATAGGTTGCATCTCCTTCATATGGATTTGTGTGGACCAATGAGAATCAAAAGCATTAATGGAAAGTTGTATGTCCTAGTGATTGTGGATGATTATTCTCATTACACATGGGTTCATTTTCTTGCATCAAAAGATGAAGCCCCTGGTGTAATTATTAACTTCTTGAAGAAAACATCAGTACTACTCTAAGCCCCTGCCATTATTGTGAGAACGGATAACGGCACAAAATTCACCAATCAGCAACTGAAAGCTTATTTTGAAGAAGTTGGGATTTCTCATCAAACTTCGGTTGTAAGAACCCCAGAGTAGAATGGAGTTGTGGAATGGAGGAATCGTACGTTAGTTGAAGCTGCTCGGATGATGCTTCTCTCCTCCAATGCACCCTTATTCCTTTGGGCCGACGCTATAGCAACTGCATGTTATACTCAAAATCGCTCCATTATTCACACCCAATTCAACAAAACACCTTATGATATCATTAATGGAAGAAAATCGGATATTTCATTTCTACATGTCTTCGGTGCATTATGTTATCCGAAGACTGATCGTGAAGATATCGGTAAACTTGAACCTAAAGGTGATATTGGCTTTTTCATTGGTTATTCTTCAACTGCTTGTGCTTATAGGGGTTTATAATCGAAGGACAAGAAAGGTAATGGAGATTATGAATGTTACCTTTGATGAACTCTCGGGTATGGCCTCTCAACATAGAAGTTCACATCCCGAGCTTCAAGGTTAGACTTCTGGACACATAAGTTCAAGACTCGCGCTCCAATTTGCACTGTCAGCAATCTCATCGTTACAACCTTCAAAATGTGACTTGGAAGTATTATTTGGAACAATTTATGATGAATATATGGAGGGTCCTTCGTCATTTGGTGTTCCTAAAAATGCCCCGGCTGCACCTGCTATGGTAGTTCCAGAACCACCAATTGCATCTACACCAACGACATCTGTTTTTTCACCATCTACGTCAACCTCAACCATATTGACTCCAAACATCCCAACCACTTCTCTGACTGCTGACGCAACTCAACAACATTCTCAGCAAATTCGTAATCATGTTCATCTTCAGAATGAAATAGATGCTGAAAATGCAAACAATGCGATGCTCAACGAACATGAGTTTGTTAATCCATTTGCGGCTTCCACAAGTACTACTAAGTCTTCAACACCATATGTGGATCCGTCGAGCTCGCATCAAGTTTCTCATACACTTCCACATGAACATGAATGGACTACGAATCATCCTTTGGTTCAAGTGATTGGCAGTCTCTCACGACCAGTCTCAACACGAAATCAGCTACGTACCGATGGTGATATGCGTATCTATGCACTATTAGTCAGCACAATGGAACCAGCAAGTGATAATGAAGCAATGGTCGATGCATCATGGATTGAGTGTATGCAAGAAGAGCTCAATAAATTCATCCGGCTTGATGTATGGGAGTTAGTACCACGCCCGGACAATATCGATCCCCTTACCCTGAAATGGGTATTTAAAAACAAGATGGATGAAGAGAAAACGGTCATTAGGAACAAGACTCGGTAGTTGTGAGAGGTTATAAACAAAAGGAGAGAATTGATTTCGTAGAATCCTTTGCCCGGTTGCTGGGATGGAAGCTATTAGGATTTTCTTGGCATACGCTGCACACAAATCGTTCACTGTGTATCAAATGGACGTGAAGACGGATTTCTTGCATGGGCCTGTTAAAAGAAGATGTGTAAGTATGTCAACCAGAAGGTTTCATCAACACTGAACATCCAAGCCATGTCTACAAGTTGAAAAAGGCAATTTATGGTTTGAAACAAGCACCGAGGGCATGGTACGACGAATTATCATCATTTCTTCTCCAGATTCACTTCAGCAAAGGAACCATTGATCCAACGTTGTTTATCAAGCACTACGGAAACGACATCTTGGTGGCTTAGGTCTATGTAGATGATATTATATTTGGTTCTACTAACCCAAAATATTCCATATTATTTGCCGACCTTATGAAAAGTCGATTCGAAATGTCCATGATGGGGAAAATGTCGTTTTTTCTTGGTCTCCAAGTTCACCAATCCCCCCGTGGTATTTTCATAAATAAATCCAAGTATGTGCTTGATATTCTAAAAAAAAATGGTATGGAAAACTATGATCCTATTGGTACTCCAATAGACACTAAACACAAGCTTCATTTGGATAAGAAAGGGACATTTGTAGACACTACAAAATACCAAAGTATGATCGGGTCCCTTATGTACTTAACCTCAAGTAGACTGAACATTGTGTGTGCTACTTGTTTATGTGCTCGGTACCAGGCTAAACCAACCGAGAAGCACCTCAAGGAGGTTAAAAGGATCTTTCGTCATCTCTAGGGAACCATTCACATGGGTCTCTAGTATACGAAGGATTCTGTTTTTAATCTTACTGGTTTTTCAGATGCCGACCATGCAGGGTGTCATGATACATTCAAGAGTACTTTCGGTGGAGCACAATTCTTAGGCGAGAAGCTAGTGAGCTGGTCCTCAAGAAAACAAGATTGCACGGCTTTGTCCACCGTAGAAGCAAAATATGTGTCTCTATCCGTGTGTAGCGCTCAAGTCCTTTGGATGAGAACACAACTCACGGATTATGGCTTTCACTTTAACAAAGTTCATATCTATTGTGATTCAAAATCAGCCATAGCCATATCCTGCAACCCAGTACAACACTCCAAGACCAAGCACATTGATGTCCGATTCCATTTCATAAAGGAGCATGTGGAAAGAGGAACGATTGAACTGTATTTTGTCAAGACGGACTACCAACTAGCCGACATATTCACCAAAGCGCTTTCTCAAGACAGATTTGAATTCTTGGTTTATCGACTTGGTATGCGTAGTTTCACCCCAGATGAACTTGCACGTCTTGCACATTCGTAGTAACCTTGTATATATCTATCAGAAAATCAAAATACAAAAATATAAAACCTATAAAAACAAAATAAAAATGAGAAAATCTTTCAAAAATGTCTAAAATATTCTTCTCCGACATGTCTCTCAACATCGATAATATGGACGCACTTAGAAATGTCGCTCTATAACGATACGGGTACGTACATAAAGTTCGAATGAGAGTTCAAATATTTTCAAAACATGTCTTTTCTATTTTCTTCTGATAATGGCTTACAGTCACATGTCAGACTATAACCCGGTCCCAAAAGAAAGGAAAGTCTATGACAAATCCTCAACAACGGGAAATTAATTTTTCTCGGTCATGGGCTTATATTAAAACATTCAAAGTCGTAAGCTCATGAACTCAAGGAAAATGTTCATTTATGTACATTTTTCCTCAACAACGGAAAATTCAATTTTCTCAGCAACATTATTCTCTCCATGTTTCATCACTAGTTCAACAAAAAATTCAATCACATGCAATTTTTGAGGGGGAGAATACTGATAAAATGTGTTCAAAATTACTCATCTTGGATAAGATCTTTGATATAAGTTCTTTCTCTTCCTAATATGTGCAAAAATCTTTCCTTTATGATGCACATATGTAGGGGAAGCGTTTTGGTGACATAGAAAACTTTCAAGGTGTAAACATTGATTTCATCAACACCTTGACTATCTTTTCAATAGGTTTTTATGGTTACGACATCTATACCCTTCAACACATTAATTCACGACGGTATTGGTGTCAAAAGGTGGTTAGGTATTCGTCCTATGATCCAACCAGAACCGGGGGAATCTTCCCAGGGACAATCCATTAGAATTTAGAAGTCCTTAGGAAAGATGCAGTAGTTGAGTGTACGAGAAAAATGCCGACTAATGACTTAAGCTAGTACTAGAACAATCACATCAAAGTGCTAGTTATGACGTCTTGGTAAGCATTGAAGGGGTTGAAGAATGAAAAAGAAATGTAAGGATAAAGGGTGTAAAGAAACAAGCCCTCCATACAACTTAGACAGAAACCGGGTCAACACATCTACTATCAGAATCACGTTGATGATTTTTGGTATTGAAGACAAAGCATCATGGACCCAGTGATGCAGAGCACAACCCTTCCCAGCCTACTCAAGCTTCTCTCAAAAGAAGTTTGTTTTATTGTCACGGAGTTTAACTCATTTCTATCAACTTTCTCTGTCCGAGATAGTAGATATTGAAAAGGTGGCAGTCTGCTCCAGCCTCCCACTAAATAAACGTGCACTTATAGAGTCTAGAGTCAACGAGATTCATCAAAAAATCTCATTAGGACACTTGTTCCATATATCAATTGTTGTTCATCATTAGAACACAAGCGATAATTTACACAGTCATACACTCTCCTTGTGGTATTGCTAGAACATTCAGAGTGATACTCTCTAGTATTCACTGTGATGAATTGAAATCCTTCCAGTGTTAACATCAAACAGCTCTACGGTAGGTCATATGTAAGATTCACTTGAATTAAACACATGCTAACTTAAAAGAAACAGTGGTTTGATTATGTTTTGATTCAAACTCGTTCCAGGTATCTACGCAATATCTATATGATCTTGCCATAACATTCAGAGTAATACTTATTAGTATTTACAGTGACGAATGGATCCTTCCAGTGTCATCATCAAACAACACTGCGGTAGGTAACTTGTGAGATTCTATATGAATCAAACATGTGTCAACTGGAAAGCAACAATGGTTTGATTCTTAATTGATTCAAACTTGTTCCAGGAAATTAAATTGACGACTTAATTAGCAGAATGGAACTGCATGATTCACTCCTTATTTTGAATTATCTTTTGATATATTCAAGTATTGAGAACGGATACCACAATCGGAAACCCTGTCAAGGAAGTTCTTTGAACTTACCTAATCACAGGTACAGTATTCTTACTGTATAACGGGAAACCGGAGGAATGCAAACAGTGGCGTAACCTCAAGAGTCGTAATTCAAGACCATATGCTCATGTAAATGAAAGGTCAAGAACAACTGAAGACAAAGACTTTCGCTACTCTGATGATCAAGGGAGATTGTTAACAAGCTTTCAAGTCAACACAAAACATGAGTATGTGGGGAAAGACACAAGAACATAAGCTGGCAAAGTTTCAAGATCAAGTCAAGTCAATGATCAAAGATCCAAGATCACAAGTCCTGAATGGAACAATGAAGAAACTCTCAAGACATCGAGCTTCAAAGTCTGCAACAACAAAGAAGTGAAGTCACATATTACATGACCACCCATAGGTGGAGATTGTTAGAAGTAATTAAAGTGATGGTCATATAATATATCGATGCGAAGCTCGTGAAGAATGTTATTTAATGATGTCGAGAGTTTTTAGTTATTATTGTTTATGTAACGGGATTTAGTCCTGACCACACAAATGAGGAAGGCCTAAAAATTTCTTACTTTGTATAAAATGCCTCCACTACCTCATTTGTGTGTGTGCTTTTCCATTTGTATTGTTTTAGAGAGAGAAAGCTGTTTACTCACTCTCACTAGGAAATCACCAACACTTTGTATTTTTCTTTTCTTCATCTTAATCTAATCTTTCTTTTTTTGTTTAATCTTCATCATGTTATTCGTGTTTGGTTAGTCGTGTGATTAAGTCTTACAAAATATAAAGAGAAAAGAGAATGGGGAGTAAACCTCTAGGACTTACATCCAAGCCCTAGATTGTTTGAGCTGATATGCTTGTATAAGCACAAGCATTCCAACTTCTTAACACCAATAAGGAAGAATTTGCTTCAAAAGCAATTAGCAACACAAGTTGATAACATATATGTTTTTTACTTCTTTGTTGGAAAATATTGTTAAATTCTGTAAAAAGAGTATGTTAAGTAACTCTTACCTCACAAAGCTAGCTACCTAAACCTGAGCTCTCACTTTCCGTTGATATCTCCAAGATATCAGGGGAGTATTATCAAACTTAGGCTCAGATAACAAGGCTGTTTAGGGCTTGTTGTGACTTAACCCTTAGAATATTGAAACAGAAAATCTTTTTGAAAATGGATGAATGTAAAACACAACTTAAACACTACAAATAATATAAATGGCACTTGATTCTACAATGAACCACACCAACCTTATCATTAACAAGAAAAAAGGAATTACATGTCGTGAACTAGGAAATCAAGAACAGAAACTATGATAGGAGCTTAATGGCTTTTTATACAGCCTTACAAGTGATTCTAGAAACAAATAGAAGCTAGCAAACCCTAACTATGAATTCTCTAAATCACCCTTGAGGATATTCGGATCTTTGACAATTTGAAATTGGTCTTGATGTAGCATGTGAAAGATCTTGTCACCTTGTGAAGTTGGCAGTTGATGAAGCAATCTTGATTGTCCAAATGTGAGTAGGGAACACGAAATGTGTCTTGGCCGTTGATATTTCTGATGCTATTTGTTTTAAAGCCGAAACGCCCTTTCATTGGTGCAGGGTAGGGTTCATGTGGGACCTTGGGTGAACGGGGGGGGGGGGGGGGGGGGGGGGTGTAACACCCCCATTTTACCTTTATGCAGCGGAACATTGATCTGGGGTATTACTTCATTGAACATAAGTCATAATAATAGAAAACAACTAAAAAGAGTGATGAAATCAACTTTCTTATATTTCATTGAAAAATTCAGATTTTTACAATATGAGGTTCCCAAAATCTAGAATAATTTTAGTCTTGTGCCTCTTCATGCCATCCTTGTGCTGGTCCATGCTATCAATCACAATTTATCTGAAGTATATGCTTAAAGTCAACACAAAGGTTGAGTGAATTCATAGGGTTTAAACATGTTTTAAATACAAGTATATCCTCCAGGCTACGTTGTTATACACCCACATAAAATAGTCATCAAACTGCACTATGCTCATGACCCCGCTGCTAGACAATAACCAACAAACTGCCCTTATAAGAAAGAAGCCTGCCAGACTATCCTTAGTTTAGCAAAATCAAGTGTATCTGTTACCAAAGGTAGGAACCTTCAGCTGCTAGCAAGCGCGACTTGCCCATATAGGGGATGTCAAACCCCAAATAGTACTGATGAGACTGCTTTTATACATAGTCTCATCGTCCAAATAGGGCTTAAAATGCATTAAATATCATCAAAATACCCAAATATATGCTTGTTTTTGTTGCTTGTGTATTTTAGGTACGGATATTGAGAAAATGACAAAAGATCACAAGAATCAGTCAAAAACGAACACGGGAAACGAAGCCGCACGATGAACCAAGCCCTAATGAAGAATTTTCCAAAGAAAACCCTTGAAGATTTGAAGAATTATGAAGAAGGGTCCTCCAATATGGAAGAATTGACACTTTATACCTTTGTATCTTCATACTTACCGAAGCTCCCATTCTTGTTGCTCCCAATTAGAACCTCCCCTTTGAGCTCATGTGTGATGCTAGTGATTACGCTATTGGGGCCGTATTGGGGCAACGTCATGATAAGCACTTCTTGCCTATTCACTATGCTAGCAAGACGATGACCGAGGCTCAACTTAAATACACTACAACGGAAAAGGAGTTCCTTGCCGTGGTATATGCATTTGAGAAATTTCGACCTTATCTCGTCTTGACGAAATGCATAGTGTATATGGACCATTCGGCTATCAAGTATCTCATGGCAAAGCAAGATGCTAAGCCTAGATTACTTCGTTGGATTCTCCTCTTTCAAGAATTTGATCACGCCATCGTTGACAAAAAAGGAGCCGAGAATCTAGCGGCCGATCATCATTCTCGTTTGGAAGATCCTCACCAAAGTGTTTACGAGCCCAAGGAAATCACCGAAACATTTCCGCTCGAGACACTTGGTGTAGTGAATTCTAAGCTTTATTCTTCCACCCCATGGTTTGCGGATTTTGCAAATTACCATGCGGGTAACTTCATCATTAAGGGTATGACGACTCAAGAAAAACAAAAATTCTTTCGTGACGTCAAGTTCTACTTTTGGAACGACCCTTACTTGTTTCGAACTTGTGAGGATCAAATCATCCGACGTTGTGTATTTGGCACCGAAGCTTCTAACATCCATAGAGCTTGCCATGAGGGACCCACGGGTGGTCACCACGGTGCTAATCTCACGGCTAAGAAGGTGTTTGATGCCGACTTCTTTTGGCCTACTATTTACCGAGATGCACAAGATCTTGTGAAGTCGTGTGATGCATGCCAACGACAAGGAAAAGCCTCACAAAAAGATGAAATGCCACAAAATATCATCCAAGTGTGTGAGATCTTTGACGTTTGGGGTATAGACTTTATGGGGCCGTTCCCATCATCTCGTGGTAATAAGTACATTCTCGTTGCGGTTGACTACCTATCTAAGTGGGTGGAGGCCAAGGCCTTGCCCACCAATGATGCTCGTGTGGTAGTCAAGTTTTTGAAGCAATTGTTTTCTCGGTTTGGAACCCCTTGTGCTATCATAAGCGATCGTGGAACCCATTTTTGTAACGACCAATTCGAAAGGGTCCTAAGGAAATATGGGGTTACACATCGGCTTTCTACGGCTTATCACCCACAAACGAGTGGGCAAGTCGAGGTTTCAAACCGAGCGTTGAAGAGGATCTTGGAGAGATCCGTTGGGGAAAACCGACAATCATGGTCGGATAAGTTGGACGATGCTTTATGGGCCTTTAGGACCGCTCATAAGACGCCCATTGGGTGCACTCCCTATAAGCTTGTGTATGGAAAGAATCGTCATTTGCCTATCGAGTTAGAACACAAGGCTTATTGGGCCCTAAAGCATTGTAATGATGATATGGAGACCGCGGGAAAACACCGGAAAATGCAATTGAATGAATTAGATGAATTGAGAGACATTGCTTATGAAAATTCATTGATTTATAAAGAAAAAACTAAAAAGTTGCATGATTCAAAAATTAAAAACCGGGTTTTTAACAGTGGGGATCAAGTTTTGCTTTTTAATTCAAGATTGAAATTTTTTTCCGGTAAGTTGAAATCCCGTTGGTCCGGTCCATTCACCGTGACTCAAGTGTTTCCGTATGGGACCATCGAGCTAGCTCAAGATGATGGTCCTAACTTCAAGGTGAATGGACATAGGTTGAAGCACTACTTTGGCGGGGAAGTTCCATCCTTGAACTACCTCGACCAAATCACCTTCCCCAATGATAATTAGTATTGAGGGGATCGAGTCGAGCTCATGACTCGGTAATCAAAAACGAGGTGCCTCGTGGGGGAGTCCCATGCTTATCCTATGTACATATTATCGCTTTCTAATGTAGCTCACGTGTGGGGATTTGTGCCCTTCCAACCACTGTTCCGTGGTTGTTTGTGAATTGTGAACTTTAGATGATCATGATCTTCACGATTGGAGCCTCTCGTGTTCGTTTTATGGGAGCACTCGATCGTTTTCTTTGAAGACTTTCTCAATATCCATGATATATCCTTGATTGTTCTAACCTTAGGTTTTTAGCACACTTCATAAACGGCTATTAATTTATTGGTTGCACCCTTTCCATGCTAGATTAGGCATTCGACTACGTCTCTAGTATGGGGGTGTTTGCACCCCTAGACTCGAAACATTGAGGACAATGTTTAACTTTAGTATGGGGGGGGGGGGGGGTGAATAGATACTTGCCTTGCCAAACCTTCACGCTTTCCAAAATTTCATCGTTTTGTTTATCGTTTTTGTTGCAAAATAAGGCTAAAAATGGCCAAATTTTAAATTTTTCTCAAGTTTTATAAGTGTTTGAAGACACAAATGTAGGTTTTCCGATGGCGAGAATAAGAGTAATTTTTGACTCGACCGTGCGTGTTGAGCACTTAGCTTTGATTCCTTAACTACACATTAGGCTAAGTCTCTTAAATGAGGACGAGAAATGATAGAGTTAATTATAAGTTACTATGCTAAACGTAGAGTACTCGTATTCTTTCAAAAACTCATGTGTTCTCGTTGTTTGCTTATTCTCCCTTCGCTTGTAAATATTTTTTGCTTAATAAATATTGACTTAGCGGTTTAGTTAGGATTGTTGGGTTTCTAGTCTTTTCTAGTAGCTTCTGTGTAATTAAATTGGGAAGACATTAAGGTATCGCTAGCGTCACGGTTTTGAAGTATTGGCACCCAAATAATCGAAAGCTTCACCCAATAATAAGATTTCAAGTGCTCACCTAAATCTAGCAAACAATTTGAAGCCCCACAAGGCCGAAAAATCTATGCAAAATTGAAAGTGAATCAAGCCTTAATCTTCGAAGCTTTAAAGATCTAAAATTCGCCTTAGCGTGAGGATATACGTCTTTGGCTAATAAAACCACCGATGAGGCGGATAATAAAAGGCAAGGCAAGACCGAAGTCATAATAAAAGCTTCATGGTGAAGTTGAATAAAAGATGGAGGTAAACCAAAGATAATAAGGCCCTTCCGTTAGGGGGCGTATAAAAGTCTTGGTAATAAGTCTCATGTTCAAAACCGTTATAAAACCGTGTTTATCGATTCTTCTTGTCAACTTAATTTTGTAACATCGTTTTCTATTAGGAGGGGTTATTGATTTGATGGTCTTAGTTACACCGTTAGGACTCTATTTTTAGACCTAAATCTCTATTATCGCATAAGTCAACGATGTATCCTCGTGAAACATTCAAGACAAAATAAAATATAAGAGATACAACTTAGGAATAATGGGAGGATAAGTACGTGATTAGGGCATATGAGTAGTGTTAGCATTACTAACTTATAATGACAATGATCTCGTTACACGCTTGGCATGGAATTGGAGTGAAAATCGAGGACGATGAAATTATTTCTAACGAAGCATTCACGTGTTCTTATTCTATGAACCTAAACGTCCCATTTTGCGATGAAAATCATACATTATGTCTAAAATGCAAGTAGTAGTAACAGTAGTAGTGTAGCTAGTTTATCGTTCAATAAAGTGAATAAAAATGAATTTTGGAGGTGCTACGATACTTTATTCTAGCATTGCGTGAGGGCACGACAATGGTTTAGTATGGGGGTGTGATGAGACTGCTTTTATACATAGTCTCATCGTCCAAATAGGGCTTAAAATGCATTAAATATCATCAAAATACCCAAATATATGCTTGTGTTTGTTGCTTGTGTATTTTAGGTACGGATATTGAGAAAATGACAAAAGATCACAAGAATCAGTAAAAAACGAACACGGGAAACGAAGCCGCACGATGAACCAAGCCCTAATGAAGAATTTTCCAAAGAAAACCCTTGAAGATTTGAAGAATTATGAAGAAGAGTCCTCCAATATGGAAGAATTGACACTTTATACCCTTGTATCTTCATAATTACAAGTTTGGTCCCTAAAGTTTGTCAAAATTACAAAAAGGACCCTTAACTTTGAAGAATTGGCAAATTTAGTCCCTCAACAAAACTAAATTATCAATATTGGTCCTCCAAGAAGTCAACAAACAAGTCAAACCTTGAAGAACGAAGAAAATGCCAAAATCAGTCCTTCAAATATCATAAATTTACATTTGAAGTCCTTGATACAAGTTATAAAACATTTTGTGCCAAAAATGTCAACTGCCCAAACTTATTTTCAAAGGAAATGGAGTTATGTGCTGTTTGTTACAAAGTGAAGACAAATGGGAACTTAAGGGGCCATTTCAGTCAAACATCCCAACTCACCCCAGCCAATCATTTTGCCACATCACTCCACTACACCACTCACACCTTCACACCTCACCATCCACACCACGTCAGATCCCACCACCCTTAATCTTTTTATTTAAATAAATCAGTTTTTAAACTGATTTTATATTAATTAAAATGGGGGGAAACGTCTACTATTCACCCTCCATCCCTAATCACCCCCTAATCTTCACACATAAACCCTAATCCCCATTTACACAAACCAAGGGGTTTTGGTCCCATTCTTTCCAGATCATTAATCAACCCGACCCTAAATCAAACCCACAACCCAGAAAACCCTCACCATCATCCAAGACCCCACCCCCATGTGGCCTGTAGCAAGCAAACAAAAAGGGTGACAGCACATCAACGCCTCATGGCAATTTCGTGTTCCCCAATAGTTTGTTAGACGCCTAGGATCGTTTTTTACATCACTTTCATGCCACAACAAGCCAAATATCCTCACATGGCACTCTTGACAAATTCAAAAACAAGCATCTTCCTGGCATCAAAAAGATTCGACAAGGGCAATAGAGGAAGTTCACAGCATTAGGGTTTAATGTTTTTTCTGCTTTCTAGAACCTTGTAAGCCTCGATATGAAGGCATTTAGGATTTTCATTGTAACTTGTTCTTTTTTCCTTCTCCTTGGTCATAGCCTTGTAAATCCAGTTTTGTTTAATGAAATGAAATGGTATTGAGTTATTGGCGAGAAACAAAAGAGCCACATTTACTTTCCATTGCATTTTTAAATTTTTCAAGTTAAAATTTCATATTAAGTTTCTGGTTGGTGACTTAAGCTATTAAGTTTTTAAGTATTGGGTCCAAGTGTTTTAAGCTGATCACATAGGCCTGATAATCTTATTGATTATCAAGCTTAAGTGAGGGTTAAAGCTCTTGTTGATTTAGTTGTTATTAAAATTTTAAGAAAATCAAAAATCAGTTTTTTTTTATTTTCAGTCAAATAAGCCATAGGCAGCTTAGCTGATAAGCTGGCTTATAGCTTATTTGCCTTGTGACCAGCTCACTCTACTTGTTCTCTTTCCTTGTTTGTTGTGATTGTGCAGGAACCAAGAAGAACCCAACATCAAATTTTATCCATTTTCTTTGTTTTGTCAAAAATCTCAGCAAAGTTCAGCACAAGCCACCAGCTTGTGGGAGGTGACTTTTCAGTCACTGTTGGGCCTGGATGTAGGCCCAACAAGGTAGCATCCTTGTTTCCTTTTTCATTTTTTAAAAATATACAGTTTTAGGTGATTTAGTATGGAATTTGTGAAATCTTCTTAAGTGTTGGATTTATGTGCTTGTTCTTGGTTATTGTGCTTGGTATGCATGCTGCAGATAAGTAAAAATCAGTTTGGTTAGGTTTTGAGTTGCTTAGCTTTGTAAAAATTTGGTTTTCAGAAGTTTAAGGGGTGTTTGGATTAAGGTTCTAGTAGGGTTTAATGTTATGCATTTTGGCTTAAAATCTGTTCAATATACTCAATAGGGTATTGTTAGGGTGTATATTAGTTTGGGTTTCTACTTGGTGAAGTTTAAAGAAATTTGCATGCTTTAAAATTTGGAAAACAGTCAAATACTTTGAGTCCCTTGTTCTTGCCTATTTTGTGAAAACTTGTGCATCATTGCTTGCTCATTATTAGATATTATGCTAAGATAGGATTGTGTTTCTGTTTCATGTGATTGAGTGAACTTATATGCAAATTATTGGCATTTGAAAACCATTTTTGTGCAAGTTGCATCAGTAAAATACACACAACTCATGTTTATGCATATCAGTAACATAATTCTTGCTTGATTGTGATTTTTGTGGGTTACACTTGTGTGTTTTTGTGTTGATTTTGACTCCCTATACTCAACTGAGTATAGGGGTGCCCCTATTGTCCATCAAACACCACAAAAATCCAAGAACTTGCTCCTCTTGTTCTGTTCTTCACAAGTGAAGATATCACTTCTTGAGTTCATCAGTCAAAATTGTATCTGGGCACGTTTTGCACTTTCTAGGCTTGATTCTTAGCTTAATTTGCATTAAAAGTTTGTTTAGAGTAAGTTTAAGTTACTGTGTTTGTATTTTTAAAGTTTAAAAAAGAAAAAAAAAGGTTTAGCAAAAAGGACGTGGCCAGGACTCGAACCTGCGCCACTCCTCTCACAACACATACGTCTTACCAGCGTGCCCTTGGGTCTTTTACTGCTATGTATTCAAACCATCATCTATTTAACCTCTCTTTGGTTTGGGCTTGTTAATTAAAGCCGTGGCTTAATAAGCTCATAAGAGCTATTAGTTAAGCAATTTTGCCCATTTTCATTTTTCTATTGTTTGTTAGTTAACTTAGGATTTTTCTGGCCAAAGTTTGAATTTTTAACTTTCCTTATTTATTTTTTATTAATTTTTCTTTACCCATTTTTAATTAATTAGATTAAAAATAGCAAAAGTAGTTTTAAAATTTTATAAAAAATGTTTTTAGGTTTTATTTAAGTAACTTGAGGTTTACAGCCATTTAAGTTTTCAAAAAAATCTTATTTTTGATTTTATTGGATTTTAGGGTTTTTAACCAACTTTAAAATTTAATATAAAATTGTTAAATAGGTTTTAGAAACTTTTAATTGCATTTCTATCTTAGTTACATTATTCTAGATTTTTGGTAATTTTTTTGAATTTTTTTATAAACTTTGAATTTTTTTGAATATTTTAATATTATTTTATTATTAAAAATTGAAAGTTTGATTTTTAAGTTTTTACATTTTTCTTAGATTTTAGTCACTTAATTAGGAATTTTGTAACTTTCCAAATATTTTTAGGGCTTTTCAATTAATTTCTAGAATTAATTTAAGTTTTAATTGATTTTAAGAGTTTTTAAGTGTTTAAAAATAGTTTTATTTGGTTTTAAAATTTTAAAAAATACTTTTTAGCTTAATTAGGTTATTTTTGAGGTTTACAAACTTTAAAATCTTGTTTAGGGCTTTTTAATAATTAATTGTGATTTTTAGGGCTTTAGTTAGCATTAAAAAGTCATTATCTATTTAATTAAAAGGTTTTAGCAAGTTTAGATTTTTTGTAAAATCTTAGAATATTATTGTGGATTTTTAGTAATTTTTAGGAATTTTTAGGTTAAATTTTTAAATTTTGCACTATTTACGGTTTTACGTGATCGCCTTTTTCGTCTTAGTTTAATCCGTCTTCGTAACCGTCTTCCTTTTCTAATCTCATTTCTTTCTTTCTTTTTCAACCATATAATCACAAATCAAAATCAATTCATTACACAACGCACTAGCCTCCTCGAGAACGAACTCACTTTTAGGGTCATTCACACACGGTTTTCCTAAATCGTCGTGCCTACTTGCCCTATATTTTAGTTGCTTGTTTTTCCTAAAGCAAGTATCTAAAATCACAACATCATTTTTTGGCGCCGCTGCCGGGGAGGCGTGTTGTGTTTTGATTTGAACATTGTTGTTTTTATATATAGCCATAATAGTATTTGTATTAGTAGCACTCTACTAATACGTATTATCGGTTTTTCGTTTTTGTGAATACTATTACTATATTGTATACGTAGAACAATAAATTTACAAGTACTCCAAATACGTGAGAAATCACAACCTTGACTTGGGAGGTCATTACCCAATCATTGTATTCGAATCTCAAACCAAAGAAAAAGGCAAAAATAGATAAATACTTTCGTGAAGCTCGATTTTGAAAAATACAAACTATAAGGTGGGTATAAGGCGGTTGTATTTCACGACCTAAAGGAAAGGCTCTTAAGTGCTTCGCGCCGCCTCGTTTCCTCCGCTTGCTTGTGCGTATTTTGAGATTGAAAGCTAATCGAGGGTTTTGCCGCCCAAAGTATTACTTAAGTATCATATATATTTTCTTGGTTTCATTGATTAAACCCTCTTGAACGATTTGGTGTTCCACCATCGTTCTAAAGTCATCGAAGGCGTTCACTTCACGTGATCGTTTTCATTCCTTGAGGCTTCTTTAATCGAGAGATTTGATTAAGGAGGAGATTTGTAGATTTGTGTCTACTTAATACATTACAAAAATCCAAAAAAAGTTAAAACAATCAAAAACCAAAAAAAAAAAAAAATTGAAAAAGCAAAAACACCAAAAAGAATCTTCTTTGCTCACCCTCTCGTTGTACGTGACGTTTATGCAAACTCGCTCCAAAGCAAGACGTGCTCGTAAACGAAGAAACAAATCAACCACTCCTTCTAGTGAGGAGTCTCCTATTGACGAACCCATTGTAGTGAAAGAAGAACCCATGGCTAATCGAAATATGATGGAGTTGCTTCAAGCACCCACCGAGGGTTATGGAGAAGCGATTGTGATTCCTGCTATCCTTGCGGAGAATTTTGAGGTTAAGACGGGTTTGTTGTCCATGATTCAAAACAACAAGTTTCGAGGTGACGAAAAGGACAACCCTCATAACCACATTCGCCAATTTAATCGTCTCACCGCCACTTGCAAGTTTAAGGACGTCTCTAACGACTCGATTAAGATGATGCTTTTTCCGTATTACTTAGCGGGGCCCGCAAAAATTTGGTTAGAGAAAGAGCCACCAAATTCTATATTGATGTGGAAGGATCTCGTTTCAAAATTCGTGAACCAATTTTTTCCGCCCTCTAAGACTACGCATTTGAAAAACGAGATTTCAAAGTTTTCACAAGAGTATAATGAGAGTTTTTCGACGGCTTGGAATAGGTTTAAGGAAATGTTGCACGAATGTCCACATCATGGTTTTTCCGACTTGCATCAAATTGACACGTTTTACAATGGCTTGAACGATCATGAGCGTGATTATCTTAATGCCGCCGCGGGTGGTAATTTTTTGTGTAAGACGGTCGAGGAAGCCTTGTTAATCATTGAGAATAGGTCTAAGGTCTATAGTCCTCGTAGCACGTCGAGTGTTCGTAAGACTTCGTCTTCGCCTTCGCCTTCATTGTCACACACTGTTGATGCTTGCCAAATCGAGGCTAATTTGGAGAACAATATTTTTGATAAGCTTAAAGGATTGTTAATTGAGTTTAAAGTTGGTGAACAACCCACTCCCGCTACGACTAAAGCGGTTGAGGTTTCTTGTATGTATTATGGTGGAGCTCACGATTATTCCGAGTGCATTACTGAAGGCCTACGAATTCTAAGGATTTGGTAAATGATGGATTAGATCTATGGATTTGGTGGAAGAGATGGGGAAGAAGGAGGATTAGGTGTAGAGAGAGAAAGGAGAGGGAATAAAAGTAGAGAGAGAAAGGGATTAGATTAAATGAATAAGTGTGAATGAATGAATTAACCAACCCCCTCCTAACATGCTAGGAGGGGTATATATATAGCCCACCCTACATGTGGGCTATATGGACTATACATTACTAAGTGGACCACGAGCCCATTACATAATTATCGTTGGAGCGACCGATCCTTCACAAATACGTAAAACGTATTTCCAACAATCTCCCCCTAAGGGAGGTCGCTCCAAGTTACAAAGTTCTAAATATTCTATGGCTCGTGATCTATGCTAATAATGATGTGACCGAGACTTCCTTTGGGAAAACGTATTTCCAACAATCTCCCCCTAAGGGAGGTCACACCATTTTACAAAATCTTAAACCTAGCATCTATGCTTGAGTCTTCGATCTTGTTCTTGTGAATATGCTTGAAGTGATCTTTGACATTAGTTCTTGAGCATGTTTCCTTGCCTTGACCTTGTGCATTCATCACTTGTGAAATTTGCCTCTTCGTGACTTCATGTTCCACATACTTATACCTTTAAATTCTTGAAAGCTTCAGAGTTTGATACAGCGGAAGACTTGACCTTCAGACTTTCTTAAATTTGTTGAAGTACTAATTGTATGTAGTATAAGCATGTGGTGACGACTTCTTCTGGATTGTACACCGCAATGCCACCTTCTTGTTACGCTGCATAAGACAGTTAGCAACAAACAATATACACGGATGAAATGGCCTTGAACATTTCATTCTAATTCGGTAGCATGTTACCTCCGGTCGGCGAAGACCGTTGGACGATATTAAATATCGTACTTGTGACAGGTAGTTTCAATAAAGAACCTCCTTGACAAGATTTCGCGGGTAAACCCGTTCTCTTTACTCGACCGTCCAAAGCTGACTGCGAACGTAAAGAGTGAATCATTTGGATAATATTATCCTCATGATTTGAAGCCGTCAATTCATGTTCCTGGAACAAGTGAAGTTCAATTAAGAACCGCACCATCGTTGCTTTCCAGTTGTCACTAGCTTGATTCATAAAGAATCTTGCAAGTTACCTACCAAGTGCTGTTTGATGTTAACACTAGAAGGATTTCCACTCGTCACTGTGATCAATAAAGAGTCACTCTGAGTGTTCTGGCAAAATCATATGATAATGCGTAGAGGCCTGGAACGTGTTTAAATTCATTTAAGAATTAAACCACTGTTGCTTTCCAGTTATCACAAGTTTGATTCATAAAGAATCGCACAAGTCACCTACCATGAGCTTTTTGATATTCGCTCAAGAAGGATTTCCATCTTCATTGTAAATACTTTCATATTACTCGGATGTTCAGGCAAGATCATGAAGATTTTGCGTAGGACTCTTAAGAACTTTCTTACTTTTCACAGTGTGTGAAGAAGCAAGTAAATATGAAAGTGTGTCCTAATGAGATATTTGATGATCTCAAATGGCTCTAGACTCGATCGTGCATTTTGGATTTTTAGTGATCGGAGGCTGGAGAGGAGTGCCACCTTTTCAATACCAATTTATTCGGAGTGAATAAATCAATAGATAATGTGTTGTCTCCGTGTGATTAAAACAAATATCTTTTAAGAGATATCTGAGTTAGCTGGGAAGGGTTGTGCATTGCATCACTGGGTCCATGATGTCTTTCTTCAATATCAAGAATCATTAAAAATGATCTCAATAGCATATGAATTGACCCGGTTTCTGCCTAAGTTGTAAGGAGGGCTTCTTTCTTTACACCCTTTATCTTTACAATTCTTTTTCATTCTTCAACCCCTTCAATGCTTACCAATACGTCATCACTAGCACCTTGTTGTGATTGTTCCAGTGCTAACTTAAGTACTTGGTCGGCATTCAGCTACGTTCACAATCTTTCTCCATCTTTCCTAAGGACTACTATTTCTAGCTATGGAATGTCCTTGGGAAGATTCCTCCGGTTCTAGAGAAATCATTGGACTTTAACCTATCCTACCATCCTTATGTCACCACAATCTTCACCGTCGTGAATAGAGATGTTTTGGGTAAGTGTATGTCACCATGAAATCCATTTTGAAGTGCAAATCCATTTTGCTCCCCCTTAACATATGCTACGATATTCGAAAACATTTCGCACATGTCGGGATGAGCTAACACGTTAAGTCAAACCATTTGTGATTAATCATTTCCCATATTAAATCACATTTTCTCCCCCATATTAAAAATATTAACCCAATCGATGTTTTTAATATCAATTGATTTAATAGCATTTTAAGAAAATTTGGGAAGAAAAATGTAAATCCAATTATCTTCATGAATTACACAAGCTCCCCCTCAAATTAATGAGGGTGTCCTTGAAACGTAAATTAAATACCTTTTAAACACAAGTGTAAGGTATTTATTACGTGCAAAGATCATATATAATAATGAATTCACAAGATTAGCAATGTACGAGGTAGGACCTGAATGATGGAGAACAACATATGAAAGAAGCACATGGTTCATGTTCACGAATGTTGGTCACCTCGTCACGTCCCCGAGAAAATTAATTCCCGTTGTTGAGTCAAAGCTTTCCGGTGAAATGCTTGACTTGATTATGAAAAGCGGGTTGCTATCTGAAATAATAGCAAACCATTTTGAGCATGTTTTAAAAGTTTGAACTTCTGCTCGAACTTTATTTACAACCCCGTGTCATTATTGAATGACATTTCTAGGTTCGTAAATATTATCGATTCCAGAAGACATGCTCTTTTTATCAAAACAGTTTTGAACACACAATTTTGAAAGATTTAGAAAAACCTTTTGAGAAATTCTCGAAAAATTGTGTTCAAAGTTTTGAAAACCAATTACTTGAGCTTAAGATGTTGAATATCTTATAAAACGAGCTCAAGTCCGAGAAGTTGTAAACTTCCCGTTGTTAAGGATAAGTTTATCATCGGCGATAAACTTTCCTTTTATCTGAAGAACGAGTCCTAAGATGACATTTACTTAGAAGTCGTTTTTCATGAGCTTGAAAACATTGACTGTTTTAACGGAAAGCTCATGACCGAGAAAGGTTAATTTCTTGTTATGAAGAAAAGTTCTCTTATTTAAAAGATACACTTTCCTTTCTGAGCTTAAAACTTCGAATGTTTTAAGACAAGCTCATGACCGAGAAAATTGAATTTCTCGTTATGAGGATAAGTTTATCATTAATGATAAACTTTCCTTTATTTGAAGTTCGAGTTACAGTCTGACATTTAACTGTAAGTCATTGTGCATGAGCTTAAAAACTTTGAATGTTTTCGATATAAGCTCATGCCCGAGAAAAATTAATTTCTCGTTGTAAGGATAAGTTTATCATCGGCGATAAACTTTCCTGCCTTTGAAGAACGGGTTATAGACTGTCATTTATCTATAAACCTTAATGCATGAGCTTAAAAAACTTGGAATGTTTTTGATATAAGCTCATGCCCGAGAAAAATGAATTTCTCGTTTTTAGGATAAGTTTATCATCGGCGATAAACTTTCCTTTCTTTGATGAGCGAGTTACAGTCTGTTATGTGACTGTAAGTCCTTGTGCAGCTTAACCATGAATCCCCTGAGACATTTGTTTCTCTGATATCTGCTTCTTCAGCAACCAAACTCTAAGAGTGTCCTTAGTTGAACGGTATACAACGATTGGACCGCTTCATTCTTTTGGAACATCAACTTTGGTACCTGCATTCTCATTAGGAGTTTGTATACTTTTGCATGGGTTAGAGATATCTATTTTTGAAGCACGTGGGGGTTCACAGTTGGCTTTACTTGTGTCAGAGGTGGCCTGAGGGGATGATTCACTTGTCTTAGTTGGCAAACGTTTCCTTTTATAGAAAATCTTAAGTTCAGGCTTAAGTGATGTATCATCCTTTGCAATTTCCTCCCTAGTAGTTTTCGTAGAATCAGAGACTATCCTAGTTAAAGGGCACTCGTTTCCTACAAGAGTAAAAGTTCTACCAGTGGGGCGCCAAACTTTACCAAAGGGTTTGATTTTAGCTATCCACTGGGACTTAATTCTAGCACGGGAGTTCACCTCATCAAGTAATTTCTTGACACAAGCATCATGATTTGCCGTAAAGACACATTTTCTACATGTTTTACAAGTAGCATATTTCATGTCTGAATAATTCCTAGATGATTGATCGATGCTCCTAGAAGATGGCATGCTACGGTTAGCAGTGTTGGATAATCTAGAAGGCATCTGACTAGGTTGGACAGTGCTATCTCTTACATGTGTCTTTTGAATAGCTTCCCTTTGACCAGATTTATGGCGCACATCATTTGAACTAGTTCTAGACGTGTTCATTGAACTATTCTTAGGGAAATTAGAGGCAATCATATGATTTGGTCTTGCTAAAGCTGGAGTGATCACATTGGGCCTAGTAGCTGGAGTGACTGGTCTAATAAGATGAACCAAATCAACTTGGGAGGCAAACCGCGGTCTCGAGGATTGTGGTCGCTCGGATCTAAATGCAGTAGGTTGTCTGACAGTCGGTTGTCTGACGAACTGATTTGTAGGCGGTTTCCCCAAGATTGATGGTTTTTCAAGCTTAGTGTCCACACTAGGTCCTTTACTTTTCCTTAACTCGTTTTTCAACGCAGCTATAGCAAAAACCTTTTCCTGTAATTGGGCCTTTAATGTTTCATTTTCTTTGAGCACGTTATCTTGGGATGCCAATTTAGATTCAAGCAGTTGAATTTGTTTCAAAAGATTATCCTTTTCAGCTTTAGAATCTAGAACAGTTTGATCCAATTTTCTTTCAAGAACAACGTTTGATTTTTCAAGTTTTTCAAAGTATGTTTCAAATTTAACCGTTTTCTTAGAAAATTCAAGTTTGGCATCCTCAAGATCTTTTGATTGCCGAGCTACGATCGTTTCGAGCTCTTTAATCTTGAAATCAGAAGCAGTCAATGAAGCAGTTATAGGATAATTATCATGATGTTTAGCATTCTGAACAATCTCTCCCCCATTATGACTTACATCGGATGAATCAGAAGTGGTATTGCTATCACTCGTTTCCATCCCATGTTTGTCATAATTAGGTTCAGAATTCTCAATATGCGGCATATCATCAGCATATACATCATAAACCACATTACATTGTACCATGTTTGCAGGCTCTGCGTCATAAATGGGTAAGGTGTCATGAAGAGAAATCTCGTGAACATTCCCTGACGTGCCACTGGCATCATGTTGTCCTCCTGATTCTGTGCTCTTGGCATCGTTAGGCTCCAAGTTTTCAACCGTATGACCATTCTCTTCTTGCATCTGTGTCATTGATTCTTGCACTCCATTATCATATGCTTGCTGAAGTTGTGATCTTTGATAAATCGAAGACGAGACCGATGACATGAGTTTCAAAATCGTATCACGGAAAACTCGAAGCTCGGTATGTGTATCTCGAAGAAATGATTGGCAAATCACTAAACTTTCAGGCATGATGATATTGAATTGGAGGAAAGGCGTGAGTTGTGTCACAAGAGTCTTGTATGCAAGTGCCGATGCAGAGTGATTAAAGTTGTCACGGTTGAGTTGCTCGGCGAGTTCGGTCAAAGTGGTGAAAATTGAGTCGATGAATATATGACGATCTTGTCCAAAGATTGTCACAAATTCGCTCCCTCCTTGAATCCTCGAAAGAGTGACCAGATGATACTGAAGCATTTGAAATGAATTGATGCCACTTTCTCTAGCGTTGGCTTGCACTTGATGCGATTCTCCCTTGTTCGATTTGACTGAATCCATTGAAAATCGAGGAAAGATAAACGTGGTAAATGTCGAAAGACCAATACGATACTTGACAAATCGTGGATAAACCAAGAAAATGAAATTCACAGGATTTTTCCACGTTAATTTGCAGAATAACTGCCTCAACAATCCGTCGGCGAAATAATCCTTGTCACTATATCACGTCACTTTGTCCCGACTATAACTTTGTCACGTCACGATTATAACTAAATATCAAAAAGTTTTTCAAAATAAAATAAAATAATAAAAAAAATAAAAAAATTTGAAATAAAATAAAATAAAAATAAAATTAAAATAAAAATAGAAATCAAACTATCAAAATAGAAGTAATAGCAAAAATAAGAATTTTTAAAATAAAAAACGAAAATAAACTGAACATAAAAACTAACGTTTATATATATGAAAATAATATAAAAATAGTAATAATATCAAAAATTTGTTTGTCTATTGCCACACACGTGTACTTTAAAAATCAGTTTCTTGTTTACTCCGTCCTACAACACGTGGCCCAATAAGGAAAGATCCACCGCCCCACGCCTTGCCTTGTTTTATCCGTCCCTTAACTTCTTGTTTAATCCGCCCATGAGAATCTCTCTCACAAATATCTTAACCTAAATTAACTCTCTCTCTGCTAAACACACACACACAAACCGGCTCCTCCAACTCTCTTCCAACTCTCTCTCTTCTCAAACATAAAGCTCCTCCGTCTCTCTCCTCAATCACCCTATTTTCTCTTGATTACTACCAACAAACCGATTATTCAATGAAAACCGATTATAAACCGTTTGATTGTACAATTCTTCAAGATCTTTAAAAAAATAAGATCTCGGGTAAGGTTCTTTAACTTTGGTGTATTTGTTGAGTGTCTCTCTCCTGTAGCGTCTTTCTGGTCAAGTGTCTAGATTTTTGAGTCAAGATGATGTCTTTTTGGGTTCGAGTGGTGAGGGAGTCGATGGACGAGCGAGGGTGGGTGGGTTGTGGGTTTTAGTGTCGTGAGGGGAAAGAGTTGGGTTGTGGTGGGTGGGTTCGAGAGATGATAGACTTGTGAGGGGGTGTCTGTGTCTGTGTCAGTCGGTTGAGAGTGAGGGAGTCGAGGGAGAGTCGAGTGTTGTTGTGGAGAGGTTGGTCGAGTCTTGGGTGAGGTTAAAAAAGAGTCGAGGCTGAGAATGGTTTAGACGAGGGTGTTGATGAAGGAGTCTTGGTCGAGAGTCTGTGAGTTGGTGAGGGTGTTGAGTGAGTTGGTCGAAGTCGAGAGTCTTGGTTAGAGTTGTTTAGAGTCGGATGTATTTGTGTCGATGGGTTTACGAGAGAGGGTTTTGGTTTGGTGGTAACACTTCGAGTGCCTTCGCGGCCGCGGGAACTTATAACCAAAACGGTCAAGTTCCCCGCACTAATCAATTGACTCCACCGGGTTTTCCACCAAATCAAAATGCTAACAATTATCAAAACAATCAAGTTGGTTACCAAAACAATCAAAGAAACAATTACAAGGGTAATAACAACTATGGGAATCAAGGAAGTAGTAGCCAATTGCAAAATCAAAACCAAAACCGTAATTTTCAAAACACGAGTCAAGGTCTTCAAAATGTTTACACTAAAGAACTTCCAATGGACTTTTTGAATTACGCCACGGAAAATGATAAGATTTTGGAAAACATTCAAGAGCAATTGGCTAGTCAAGCTAGGGACACGGCTAAAAACACCAAGGAGTTAGCTAATTTTGTGAAGGAAAATCTTAACATGAGAAATGAGTTGAAAAATGATTTTGCTAATCAAATTAGAGGTCAAAACAATAAAATTGAACAAAGTCATGCTAGGTTTGAACAAAGAATTGACCAAAAAGCCGCTAGTCAAGATGTTAAGTTTAATAGTCAAGATGCTAAGCTTAATGCCATTTTACAAGCCGTCATGGGGAACAAAGCCTCTACTTCGGGAAGTTTGCCTAGTAACACCGTATCAAACCCGAAGGGAGAGATGAAAGTGATTACCACACGAAGTGGTAAGGCACTTAAAGAACCGACTCCTCAACCAATTACTCCAATGGTGGAGGAAATTGAGGAAAAACCCGAGGTGGTGGTCGAAAAGGAGCATATCTCAAGCCCACAAAGTACCGCTCATGCCACACCTACGGTTGACCCATTACCAACATTAGAACCCGAGATTCCAAAGGCTATGCCTATGCCCCAACCCACACCACCCTTGCCTTACCCATCGAGACTTAGAAAGGAGAAACGACAAGAGCGCGACAACTATCAATTTGAGCTTTTTATGAAAATGTTTCG
The DNA here is from genome assembly GCA_025667525.1 of Glebionis coronaria. Lineage (NCBI taxonomy): Eukaryota > Viridiplantae > Streptophyta > Magnoliopsida > Asterales > Asteraceae > Glebionis > Glebionis coronaria. The sequence goes on along the minus strand of CM046875.1, from coordinate 249,610,626 downwards.
TGAGTTGCACCTTAATGTGAGTTTCGCCGATGCTTTGGTCATGATGCCTCGATTCGCCGCTAACTTTAAGAGTATGTTGAACAACAAGGAAAAATTGCACCAATTGTCTAGTTGTTCGTCGGTTTATCTTAATCGCATACCTCAAAAAGTCGGTGATCCCGGTAAATTTTTGATCCCTTGTGCAATTCAAGATATGGAAGAATGCTATGCCTTGGCCGATCTTGGTGCTAGAATTAATTTGATGCCACTTGCAATCTTCAAGTCGCTCAATCTTCCTAATCTTACTCCTTCACTAATGTCTATCGAGTTGGCCGACCATTCCACGATTCGTCCATGTGGTTTGGCGGAAGACGTTTTGTGAAAGTGGGGAAGTTCTACTATCCCGTAGACTTTATCGTCGTTGATATTCCCACGGATCCTTAAGTTCCTCTTATTTTAGGTCGTTCGTTTTTAGATACGTCTATGGCTTTAATTGATGTGCATGCTAGAAAGATCACCTTACGTTTCAACGACGAGGAACTTGTTATAAACGCAACTCAAAATTCTCAACTTTCTCATGTTTATTCCGTTGCTACCATAAACCTCGTTGATATGATCGACGTGGTTTGCGAGGAATTTTCACAAGAAGTTTTAGGGTTTGGTGATGAAGAAACTAGTGGCAATCCCACTATGTTAGATCCAATTCTTGATAATTCGACACCAACCTTCACTCCTTTCGAAGGTGGTGGTTTTACGTTGGAAGAATGCAATGTTCCACGTACTTGTGACGAAGACCTCGACAACGATGAGGACTTCTCGATTATCAAGGATTTTCTTAACGATTTCCCATTTCCTCCACCCGAGGAGGTTATGAGTACCGAGCCCAAATCTTCACTTGAGGAACCACCTATCCTCGAGTTGAAAGATTTACCTCCTCACCTCGAATATGTCTATTTGGAGGAGGACGACAAGTTGCCGGTTATTATTGCGAAGGAACTTTCGAATGATGAAAAAACCGCACTTGTCGATGTTCTAAAAGACCACAAAGGGGCAATTGCGTGGAAGTTATCCGACATTAAGGGAATCGATCCCAAGTTTTGTACCCACAAAATCTAAATGGAGGAGGATTTCAAGACCACAATCCAAAGTCAAAGGAGGGTGAACCCTAAAATTCACGACGTCATCAAAAAGGAGGTCCTTAAACTCTTTACGCGGGAATGATTTACCCTATTTCCGATAGCCCTTGGGTGAGTCCTATTCATTGTGTCCCTAAAAAGGGAGGGATGATCGTTGTGCCAAACGATGCCAACGAGTTAATTCCCACTAGACTCGTGACCGGATGGAGAGTGTGCATTGACTATCGAAAGTTGAATGAAGCCACTCTAAAAGACCATTTTCCCTTGCCCTTCATGGACCAAATGTTGGAGCATCTTGCGGGAAACGATTTCTATTGCTTTTTAGATGGTTTTTCCGGTTACTTCCAAATTCCCATCGATCCTCGTGATCAAGAAAAAACTACGTTTACGTGTCCATATGGAACGTTTGCCTATCGTAGAATGCCATTCGGACTTTGTAATGCAACGGGAACCTTTCAACGGTGCATGATGGCTATTTTTCATGATATGATCGAGAAGACGATGGAAGTCTTCATGGATGACTTTTCCGTGTTTGGTAATTCGTTCACTTCGTGTTTGTCGAATCTAGAGAGAATGTTAAAACATTGTGAGGAAACCAACCTTGTGCTCAATTAGGAAAAGTGTCATTTTATGGTTAAGAGTGGAATCGTCTTAGGGCACAAGGTCTCAAAAGCGGGGATTGAGGTAGATCAAGCTAAGGTAGACGTCATCGCCAAATTACCTCATCCCAAAACCGTCAAGGGAGTTAGGAGTTTCCTAGGCCACGCGGGCTTTTATCGTCGATTCATCAAGGATTTTTCAAAGATTTCTCGACCCATTACACATCTTCTTGAAAAAGAGGCACGTTTTGTCTTTGACGAAGATTGTGTACGAGCCTTTGAAATCCTTAAGAGGAAACTTACTGAAGCTCCCATTCTTGTTGCTCCCAATTAGAACCTCCCCTTTGAGCTCATGTGTGATGCTAGTGATTACGCTATTGGGGTCGTATTGGGGCAACGTCATGATAAGCACTTCTTGCCTATTCACTATGCTAGCAAGACGATGACCGAGGCTCAACTTAAATACACTACAACAGAAAAGGAGTTCCTTGCCGTGGTATATGCATTTGAGAAATTTCGACCTTATCTCGTCTTGACGAAATGCATAGTTTATACGGACCATTCGGCTATCAAGTATCTCATGGCAAAGCAAGATGCTAAGCCTAGATTACTTCGTTGGATTATCCTCCTTCAAGAATTTGATCACGCCATCGTTGACAAAAAAGGAGCCGAGAATCTAGCGGCCTATCATCTTTCTCGTTTGGAAGATCCTCACCAAAGTGTTTACGAGCCCAAGGAAATCACCGAAACATTTCCGCTCGAGACACTTGGTGTAGTGAATTCTAAGCTTGATTCTTCCACCCCATGGTTTGCGGATTTTGCAAATTACCATGCGGGTAACTTCATCATTAAGGGTATGACGACTCAAGAAAAACGAGAATTCTTTCGTGACATCAAGTTCTACTTTTGGAACGACCCTTACTTGTTTCAAACTTGTGCGGATCAAATCATTCGACGTTGTGTATTTGGCACCGAAGCTTCTAACACCCTTAGAGCTTGCCATGAGGGACCCACGGGTGGTCACCACGGTGCTAATCTCACGGCTAAGAAGGTGTTTGATGCCGGCTTCTTTTGGCCTACTATTTACCGAGATGCACAAGATCTTGTGAAGTCGTGTGATGCATGCCAACGACAAGGAAAAGCCTCACAAAAAGATGAAATGCCACAAAATATCATCCAAGTGTGTGAGATCTTTGACGTTTGGGGTATAGACTTTATGGGGCCGTTCCCATCATCTCGTGGTAATAAGTACATTCTCGTTGCGGTTGACTACCTATCTAAGTGGGTGGAGGCCAAGGCCTTGCCCACCAATGATGCTCGTGTGGTAGTCAAGTTTTTGAAGCAATTGTTTTCTCGGTTTGGAACCCCTCGTGCTATCATAAGCGATCGTGGAACCCATTTTTGTAACGACCAATTCGAAAGGGTCCTAAGGAAATATGGGGTTACACATCGGCTTTCTACGGCTTATCACCCACAAACGAGTGGGCAAGTCGAGTTTTCAAACCGAGCGTTGAAGAGGATCTTGGAGAGATCCGTTGGGGAAAACCGACAATCATGGTCGGATAAGTTGGACGATGCTTTATGGGCCTTTAGGACCGCTCATAAGATGCCATTGGGTGCACTCCTTATAAGCTTGTGTATGGAAAGAATTCTCATTTGCCTATCGAGTTAGAACACAAGGCTTATTGGGCCCTAAAGCATTGTAATGATGATATGGAGACCGCGGGAAAACACCGGAAAATGCAATTGAATGAATTAGATGAATTGAGAGATATTGCTTATGAAAATTCATTGATTTATAAAGAAAAAACTAAAAAGTTGCATGATTCAAAAATTAAAAACCGGGTTTTAAACATTGGGGATCAAGTTTTGCTTTTTAATTCAAGATTGAAATTTTTTTCCGGTAAGTTGAAATCCCGTTGGTCCGGTCCATTCAACGTGACTCAAGTGTTTCCATATGGGACCATCGAGCTAGCTCAAGATGATGGTCCTAACTTCAAGGTGAATGGACATAGGTTGAAGCACTACTTTGGGGGGAAGTTCCATCCTTGAACTACCTCGACCAAATCACCTTCCCCAATGATAATTAGTATTGAGGGGATCAAGTCGAGCTCATGACTCGGTAATAAAAAACGAGGTGCCTCGTGGGGGAGTCCAATGCTTATCCTATGTACATATTATCGCTTTCTAATGTAGCTCACGTGTGGGGATTTGTGCCCTTGCAACCTCTGTTCCGTGGTTGTTTGTGAATTGTGAACTTTAGATGATCATGATCTTTACGATTGGAGCCTCTCGTGTTCGTTTTATGGGAGCACTCGATCGTTTGCTTTGAAGACTTTCTCAATATCCATGATATATCCTTGATTGTTCTAACCTTAGGTTTTTAGCACACTTCATAAACGGCTATTAATTTATTGGTTGCACCCTTTCCATGCTAGATTAGGCATTCGACTACGTCTCTAGTATGGGGGTGTTTGCACCCCTAGACTCGAAACATTGAGGACAATGTTTAACTTTAGTATGGGGGGGTGAATAGATACTTGCCTTGCCAAACCTTCACGCTTTCCAAAATTTCATCGTTTTGTTTATCGTTTTTGTTGCAAAATAAGGCTAAAAATGGCCAAATTTTAAATTTTTCTCAAGTTTTATAAGTGTTTGAAGACACGAATGTAGGTTTTCCGATGGCGAGAATAAGAGTAATTTTTGACTCGACCGTGCGTGTTGAGCACTTAGCTTTGATTCCTTAACTACACATTAGGCTAAGTCTCTTAAATGAGGACGAGAAATGATAGAGTTAATTATAAGTTACTATGCTAAACGTAGAGTACTCGTATTCTTTCAAAAACTCATGTGTTCTCGTTGTTTGCTTATTCTCCCTTCGCTTGTAAATATTTTTTGCTTAATAAATATTGACTTAGCGGTTTAGTTAGGATTGTTGGGTTTCTAGTCTTTTCTAGTAGTTTCCGTGTAATTAAATTGGGAAGACATTAAGGTATCGCCAGCGTCACGGTTTTGAAGTATTGGCACCCAAATAATCGAAAGATTCACCCAATAATAAGATTTCAAGTGCTCACCTAAATCTAGCAAACAATTTGAAGCCCCACAAGGCCGAAAAATCTATGCAAAATTGAAAGTGAATCCAGCCTTAATCTTCGAAGCTTTAAAGATCCAAAATTCGCCTTAGCGTGAGGATATACGTCTTTGGCTAATAAAACCACCGATGAGGCGGATAATAAAAGGAAAGGCAAGACCGAAGTCATAATAAAAGCTTCATGGCGAAGTTGAATAAAAGATGGAGGTAAACCAAAGATAATAAGGCCCTTCCGTTAGGGGGCGTATAAAAGTCTTGGTCATAAGTCTCATGTTCAAAACCGTTATAAAACCGTGTTTATCGATTCTTTTTGTCAACTTAATTTTTTAACATCGTTGTCTATTAGGAGGGGTTATTGATTTGATGGTCTTAGTTACACCGTTAGGACTCTATTTTTAGACCTAAATCTATATTATCGCATAAGTCAACGATGTATCCTCGTGAAACATTCAAGACAAAATAAAATATAAGAGATACAACTTAGGAATAATGGGAGGATAAGTACGTGATTAGGGCATATGAGTAGTGTTAGCATTACTAACTTATAATGACAATGATCTCGTTACACGCTTGGCATGGAATTGGAGTGAAAATCGAGGACGATGAAATTATTTCTAACGAAGCATTCACGTGTTCTTATTCTGTGAACCTAAACGTCCCATTTTGCGATAAAAATCATACATAATGTCTAAAACGCAAGTAGTAGTAATAGTAGTAGTGTAGCTAGTTTATCGTTCAATAAAGTGAATAAAAATGAATTTTGGAGGTGCTACGATACTTTATTCTAGCATTGCGTGAGGGCACGACAATGGTTTAGTATGGGGGAGTGATGAGACTGCTTTTATACATAGTCTCATCGTCCAAATAGGGCTTAAAATGCATTAAATATCATCAAAATACCCAAATATATGCTTGTGTTTGTTGCTTGTGTATTTTAGGTACGGATATTGAGAAAATGACAAAAGATCACAAGAATCAGTCAAAAACGAACACGGGAAACGAAGCCGCACGATGAACCAAGCCCTAATGAAGAATTTTCCAAAGAAGACCCTTGAAGATTTGAAGAATTATGAAGAAGGGTCCTCCAATATGGAAGAATTGACACTTTATACCCTTGTATCTTCATAATTACAAGTTTGGTCCCTAAAGTTTGTCAAAATTACAAAAAGGACCCTTAACTTTGAAGAATTTCCAAATTTAGTCCCTCAACAAAACTAAATTATCAATATTGGTCCTCCAAGAAGTCAACAAACAAGTCAAACCTTGAAGAATGAAGAAAATGCCAAAATCAGTCCTTCAAATATCATAAATTTACATTTGAAGTCCTTGATACAAGTTATAAAACATTTTGTGCCAAAAATGTCAACTGCCCAAACTTATTTTCAAAGGAAATGGAGTTATGTGCTGTTTGTTACAAAGTGAAGACAAATGGGAACTTAAGGGGCCATTTCAGTCAAACATCCCAACTCACCCCAGCCAATCATTTTGCCACATCACTCCACTCCACCACTCACACCTTCACACCTCACCATCCACACCACGTCAGATCCCACCACCCTTAATCTTTTTATTTAAATAAATAAGTTTTTAAACTGATTTTATATTAATTAAAATGGGGGGAAACGTCTACTATTCACCTTCCATCCCTAATCACCCCCTAATCTTCACACATAAACCCTAATCCCAATTTACACAAACCAAGGGGTTTTGGTCCCATTCTTTCCAGATCATTAATCAACCCGAACCTAAATCAAACCCACAACCCAGAAAACCCTCACCATCATCCAAGACCCCACCCCCATGTGGCCTGTAGCAAGCAAACAAAAAGGGTGACAGCACATCAACGCCTCATGGCAATTTCGTGTTCCCCAATAGTTTGTTAGACGCCTAGGATCGTTTTTTACATCACTTTCATGCCACAACAAGCCAAATATCCTCACATGGCACTCTTGACAAATTCAAAAACAAGCATCTTCCTGGCATCAAAAAGATTCGACAAGGGCAATAGAGGAAGTTCACAGCATTAGGGTTTAATGTTTTTTCTGCTTTCTAGAACCTTGTAAGCCTCGATATAACGGCATTTAGGATTTTCATTGTAACTTGTTCTTTTTTCCTTCTCCTTGGTCATAGCCTTGTAAATCCAGTTTTGTTTAATGAAATGAAATGGTATTGAGTTATTGACGAGAAACAAAAGAGCCACATTTACTTTCCATTGCATTTTTAAAATTTTCAAGTTAAAATTTCATATTAAGTTTCTGTTTGGTGACTTAAGCTATTAAGTTTTTAAGTATTGGGTCCAAGTGTTTTAAGCTGATCACATAGGCCTGATAATCTTGTTGATTATCAAGCTTAAGTGAGGGTTAAAGCTCTTGTTGATTTAGTTGTTATTAAAATTTTAAGAAAATCAAAAATCATTTTTTTTATTTTCAGTCAAATAAGCCATAGGCAGCTTAGCTGATAAGCTGGCTTATAGCTTATTTGCCTTGTGACCAGCTCACTCTACTTGTTCTCTTTCCTTGTTTGTTGTGATTGTGCAGGAACCAAGAAGAACCCAACATCAAATTTTATCCATTTTCTTTGTTTTGTCAAAAATCTCAGCAAAGTTCAGCACAAGCCACCAGCTTGTGGGAGGTGACTTTTCAGTAACTGTTGGGCCTGGATGTAGGCCCAACAAGGTAGCATCCTTGTTTCCTTTTTCATTTTTTTAAAATATTCAGTTTTATGTGATTTAGTATGGAATTTGTGAAATCTGCTTAAGTGTTGGATTTATGTGCTTGTTCTTGGTTATTGTGCTTGGTATGCATGCTGAGGATAAGTAAAAATCAGTTTGGTTAGGTTCTGAGTTGCTTAGCTTTGTAAAAATTTGGTTTTCAGAAGTTTAAGGGGTGTTTGGATTAAGGTTCTAGTAGGGTTTAATGTTATGCATTTTGGCTTAAAGTCTGTTCAATATACTCAATAGGGTATTGTTAGGGTGTATGTTAGTTTGGGTTTCTACTTGGTGAAGTTTAAAGAAATTTGCATGCTTTAAAATTTGGAAAACAGTCAAATACTTTGAGTCCCTTGTTCTTGCCTATTTTGTGAAAACTTGTGCATCATTGCTTTCTCATTATTAGATATTATGCTAAGATAGGATTGTGTTTCTGTTTCATGTGATTGAGTGAACTTATATGCAAATTATTGGCATTTGAAAACCATTTTTGTGCAAGTTGCATCAGTAAAATACACACAACTCATGTTTATGCATATCAGTAACATAATTCTTGCTTGATTGTGATTTTTGTGGGTTACACTTGTGTGTTTTTGTGTTGATTTTGACTCCCTATACTCAACTGAGTATAGGGGTGCCCCTATTGTCCATCAAACACCACAAAAATCCAAGAACTTGCTCCTCTTGTTCTGTTCTTCACAAGTGAAGATATCACTTCTTGAGTTCATCAGTCAAAATTGTATCTGGGCACGTTTTGCACTTTCTAGGCTTGATTCTTAGCTTAATTTGCATTAAAAGTTTGTTTAGAGTAAGTTTAAGTTACCGTGTTTGTGTTTTTAAAGTTTAAAAAAGAAAAAAAAAGGTTTAGCAAAAAGGACGTGGCCAGGATTCGAACCTGCGCCACTCCTCTCACAACACATACGTCTTACCAGCGTGCCCTTGGGTCTTTTACTGCTAAGTATTCAAACCATCATCTATTTAACCTCTCTTTGGTTTGGGCTTGTTAATTAAAGTCGTGGCTTAATAAGCTCATAAGAGCTTATCAGTTAAGCAATTTTGCCCATTTTCATTTTTCTATTGTTTTTAGTTAACTTAGGATTTTTTTGGCCAAAGTTTGAATTTTTAACTTTCCTTATTTGTTTTTTATTAATTTTTCTTTACCCGTTTTTAATTAATTAGATTAAAAATAGCAAAAGTAGTTTTAAAATTTTATAAAAAATGTTTTTAGGTTTTATTTAAGTAACTTGAGGTTTACAGCCATTTAAGTTTTCAAAAAAATCTTATTTTTGATTTTATAGGATTTTAGGGTTTTTAACCAATTTTAAAATTTAATATAAAATTATTAAATAGGTTCTAGAAACTTTTAATTGCATTTCTGTCTTAGTTACATTATTCTAGATTTTTGGTAATTTTTTTGAATTTTTTTATAAACTTTGAATTTTTTTGAATTTTTTTATAAACTTTGAATTTTTTTGAATATTTTAATATTATTTTATTATTAAAAATTGAAAGTTTGATTTTTTAAGTTTTTACATTTTTCTTAGATTGTAGTCACTTAATTAGGAATTTTGTAACTTTCCAAATATTTTTAGGGCTTTTCAATTAATTTCTGGAATTAATTTAAATTTTAATTGATTTTAAGTGTTTTTAAGTGTTTAAAAATAGTTTTATTTGGTTTTAAAATTTAAAAAAAATACTTTTTAGCTTAATTAGGTTATTTTTGAGGTTTACAAACTTTATAATCTTGTTTAGGGCTTTTTAATAATTAATTGTGATTTTTAGGAATTTTTAGGTTACAATTTTAAATTTTGCACTATTTACGGTTTTACGTGATCGCCTTTTTCGTCTTAGTTTAATCCGTCTTCGTAACCGTCTTCCTTTTCTAATCTCATTTCTTTCTTTCTTTTTCAATCATATAATCACAAATCAAAATCAATTCATTACACAACGCACTAGCCTCCTCGAGAACGAACTCACTTTTAGGGTCATTCACACACGGTTTTCCTAAATCGTCGTGCCTACTTGCCCTATATTTTAGTTGCTTGTTTTTCCTAAAGCAAGTATCTAAAATCACAACATCAAGTACTATTCACAATATTAGCACTCATTTTCAAGAAATGATTAGCGGTTCAAGATTAAAAAGGGACTTAATGGCAGTAGTAAACATAGTGTCAATAATCATACCATTAAATTTTAAAAGCACACGCATTCCATTTTAAGCATATATCCCCCTCACGGGTTTTGAAATCATTTATAAATCATTTAAAAGTGAGGCTTTGAAATCACCTTATGTCCATAAAATCCGAGCTATAATCAGATATATTTCATTCACAGATAAACAGCTTGATCATACAAACCACAACTTGGTCTCATAAACAAGAGCTTGATCTGACACAAACCTGGATTACTACATTGTGTATAGTATCAAGTCTTTAATATTTTGTTCAATCTTTCTAAGTATTGGTTATATATTCTTTAATTAATATCCGGTGGTACTTATAGCACCATTTTTCGGTCAATCATACTTAGAAGCTAGTCTATAAACGTTTGAGGAGCGAGGGCACTTTAAATTGTAAATCCAACCAGTCAGTCAGAACGTAATATCGAGATGGAACATCTTTGTACAAAGCTCCATACTAACATGATACTTTCATTACTTCCATATATTCATAATTAATCTTCTTTAGTTTTCAAAATTGGCAAAATTAGTCCTTTTGGTTACACTTTGGTATAATTACACTTTTAACCCCTTAAGTATATAGTTTTAGTACTTGCATTTTAAACCCTCAATATTTAACCTTAGGACCTACATTTTCCATCATTTATTATTATAGATATACTTTCATAAAATGACACTTTTGGCCCAAAATGTTAAATAGTTTCAAAAATGACAGTTCTAATCCCTATACTTGTAAAAATAACATAACAACCTCAAAAATGGACCAAATGATCTAGGATTTTAAAACAAAGTTTCAAAACAAGTTTATTATCATAATAAATTTTTTTTTTCCATATTTACAGCTTTTGAAATGGGTATTTGCTTATTATCTCACGTAAATTACAAAACTAGGGTTTTAAGACATTTTTAGCTTATAACTTCCATTTAAAATGATGAAATGACTTAGTTTCTTTTAGATTGTCTTTCTAACATTATTTTGGCATTATAAAAACTATAATAATTCGTTATAACAAGATCAATGCATAGCTAACATTGAAATTACCTAGGATGCTCCAAAATGGCTCCTAATGGCTTCCTATGAGCACATCTTGCTATCAAAGCTTCAAGAGCTTCAATGGATAGCTTATAGACCTGGTTTCTGGTCTTGGGACATGTTCTAGGACGTATATAAAAGTGGAAATAAGAATGGGTATTGAGGTTTAAGGAAAACAGGGTGCAAGTTCTCTACTATGTGTTTCGTCTCTATTTATAGCAATTTCGACTCTTAGGCTCCAAGTTATGGCTTAGGACATGTAATATAGATAGATTACTAACTAAAGGAGGCTAGTGAAGGTCTATACACGTTTGTGGAGCCTAGCTTCATTTCTATCTTCTACTTGTGGCTAAAAATGTACACGGATAGGATTAGGATATGATCAATGATGTGTAGCAACCAAGTATCTTACCCACCTACTTAAAAATATCCTAACATATCCTAGGATAGTTAAAATATCTAATTTCAAACTTTGAATGGGAGGGAAAGAGTTTAAAATGAGTTTTGGAGGGAAAATACAAAATCGGGTTTAATTCTAGGGCTTATAACTTATGGTTTGTGTTTTTGATGATTAGAGACTTGGTAAAGTTATTAGTGAATGATTAAGGCTTAATTAGGGTTTAGACATTATATTTAAGAGATTTGGGTCCTTGGCTTGAAGTTTAACAAAGGTTTGATGTAACACTCTCAATTTTCGTATCGGTACAGCGGAAGGGTCTTTTAGAGTGTTACGGGATAGCACAATAACTCCAATCATAGACAACACATAAAAATGGTTGTACAAGGTTCAACATACATTCATTCGATAAAAAGTTTTAAAGTGTACAACAGGTCCCAAATTATACAGGTCATTAAGTTTACAAAACATAGATCGAATGAACATTTTTAATATTATGTGGGCCATCAGAGTCGATCTCCATCCGGATTACCTTCAAGCACCTGAGATAAAAACATGCAAAAATCATATCAGCGAATGCCGAGTGAATTCATAGAGTTTAATAAAAACCGTTATTTAAGACAATCGTTAAAATCAGAACACAAGTATAATATCGGAAGTAAGTCCTCGTATTGCTAGTCAGGCAATATATAAATCAAGCATACATCTTAAACCATCCATGAGACCGTAGCCTCAATATTACCATTATAGGTAATATTATTATCGTTATTGGCATCGTTGTCGTATTGTATATAGGTTATATAGGATACATTTGGATTATTATTAGCCGCATGACATTGTTACCTTACTGTGAAAACAACGGGCCGCGAACCCGACAAATAATTTTCCCATCTAAGTTAGCGTGTCGTCACAAAAATCACGCTATGGAATCTTCTCATTCACAAATTCGCTTACCAATCAATGTGGTACGACGGGGATCGACCGTCAAGGCGCGAACTGGGGTGATCGTCCCCAAATAGTACTATCAAATGCATAAGTGTCTACCAAATCCCGGTAGTTCACAATTCATGCTAATGGGACTTTAAGTGACATAACCTAACTACTAATAATCCTTCTTGTCTCGTTTATAGGGTCATAGCATCATTCGGGTCCATATCATTAAGCATACCATCGGGACTACTTGTGTTCTATTTTTATAAAAATCTAGCATGTTATCTCCCTCGCGGGTTTACAAATCATTTTATAAAACATTTAAAAGAGTGCGAGGCTATGAACTCACGTTGATAATGAAAGGCGGATTATCAGCTACGGGCGTGCTTCGGTCACGGAAACCTATATAAATAATAATCGGTCTTAGACTTTTGTCCAATGACTTTTATCAAAATAACAATATACATATGATGATTTTTGTACATATGATGCTGATCAAGTGGGTTTATATATCCTTGTTTACTCATTTTAGTGTTTACGTATTGGTAACTTTTTACTAGTTTACTAGTTTTACCTATTTACAAGTTTTAAGTCCAATAAGCTTATTATAAGTTCTTTAACTTGTTTTAATCCATTTTATACTTATATTATCAGTATTTACACTTTACATGTTGGGCCCAAATGGGTTAATCCCAATAAGTTCTTTTTATAAGTGTTTAACTTATTTACTCCAATTATTAGTCCAATATGCTTACTTAGCTCGTTAATGTCCGTATGTCCTATAGTTCGGGTTTTATCGGTTTTTACTTGTATTAGATACTTATATATCAGTATATGACTTTTAAAAACTTTACATTAGACGGGTTTGATCGTCTAAGTTTTAATTGGCGAAAAACGTTAATTTTACGGTTATAGCCGAAAAAGTCGTAAAAATCATGTTTATAGTTTTTATAACTTATAAATATTATTCAACTACCATTTTTATAAATTGTCCATTTATTTAACCTTATATATATTTATATAAATGAAATTCATAAGTTAGTGGTTTTTAATTTCACATTTTATACTATATAATTTGAGTGCTTATATAATAGTAATAAACATTAATTCTTCAAAATCTGATTTTTATTTTCATCTTCACCATTTTTATCGTATCTAGAGTTATACAATGAATTAGAAGGTCATTTTTGGGTGGCATTAACTTCATATTATGTGCTATAATTAACTTAGTTATAGCTACTGCTCATTTTAAGTTTATCTATCCTTAACAGTCCCTACAAAATAGCTTATTTAGATTAGCACACTCATCTTGTTTTGATCATATCTCACTCATTTTAATGATTCCATTGCATGGCCAACTCTAACATGTGTATGACATCTTGTACTTACTGTAAATGGATTCTACCATGCAAGTTTATCAGTTCAAGTTTTGGTTACATACTGTTTTTATACAACCAACAAATTAATCATGATTTTAGCCTTTCTTATGGTTATTAATCTTTTTAAGCATATTTATCAACACTTGATCCCCACACAACATTTGTATCATCATATATTCATCATATACATATACAACAAGAAATAAAATACATTTGATATTTACAAAAATAACAAGAGAAAATGGAGAGGATGATCTTCTTTACCAACCAAGAGTATATCTTGTTTTTGGAAGACAAGAACTTGATGAACACCAAATGTAACTCCAAGATCATCAAACACCAAGAAAATAAGTTGAGAAATCAGCCCTAGGACACAAGCAAATCACCTCCTTTGTTGTTAAAATGGCCACCAAGTGATCAAGGCTTCAAGGTAACTCCATGATATAGCTAGATAACAAGTATTTTGTGGCTAGAAAAGATCAAAAAGGGGTGTTTGTGCTTAAGGTGGGACGACAAGGGTGGGAGTTTGAGAGAGAATTGAGATTGTTTTGCATGGGTGATATGGTGGTATGAGTAGCTAGTTGTTGGTTTTGTGTTAGTGGTAGCTTAAGTTGTAAGCTTAAGCTTACACTTGTAAGTTACAAGTTAACATGATGCCACATCTTTGATGTGGTGTCATGTGTGGCCGTCCCATGCTATAGTGGGGTGAGATAATGTATTTTGTCCCACCTCACTAATTTACGGGTATCCCTCGATTCTAGTTTCCTCGATTTGCGTGCCCTCGGGTCGTTTCACGAAAAACGTTTTTATAAATTATGAATCAACGGCACAAAACGAATCCAATAAAAATTGTCTCATCAAAAACAGAGTTCAAAAACGTAAATACGTAATCCTAAGGTTTCCGGTTTAATCGTAAATGACGCTAAATTATGCACGTAAGCCCAAATTTAAATCCGTAAATTGTGAGTTCATCAACCAACACAAAAATAAGTTTCAAAATATTATACGAGAAAATAATTTACTACCTGAAAATGTTAGATTGTCACAGCTTTTCCTCCTAAAAGGGATCAACGTCCTCATGATCCATTTCATTTGGATGTCCGTTTCTTATTGAAATCGAAGAGGTGCGGATATTTCTTCCACATTTCATCCTCTCGTTCCCAAGTATACTCCGGTCCATGCTTTGAATTCCATCGGATCTTGACAATAGGTATCCGACTTTGTTTCAGTTGCTTTACCTCACGATCCATAACCTCTACGGGCTCTTTGATAAAATGCAACTTCCCATCTATTCGAACCTTATCTAACGAAATTTTCTCATCACTCACTGCTAGACATTTCTTCAGATTAGATACATGGAATGTGTTGTGAACACCATGAAGTTCTGGGGGTAACTCTAGTTTTTAAGCCACCGAACCTACTCTAGATAAAGTCTTAAAGGGTTCAATATAACGGGGATTCAATTTTCCTCTCTTTCCAAATCTTATAACGCCTTTCCATGGCGATACTTTCAACATTACTTGGTCACCCACTTTAAACTCCATTGGCTTCCGCCGTACATCCGCGCAACTTTTCTGTCTACTACGGGCAGTCAACAACCTATTCTTAATCTGAACTATCATCTCCGTAGTCTCCCGGATCAATTACGGTCCCGTGAGCTGGTTATCCGCAACTTCACTCCAACATACAGGAGATCTACACTTCCTACCATACAAAGCTTCAAACGGTGCAGCCTTAATACTAGAATGGTAACTATTGTTATACGAAAACTCTGCTAACGGCAAATGTTTATCCCAATTCTTACGAAAATCTAACACACAAGCTCTCAACATATCTCCCAGTGTTTGTATCGTCCTTTCACTCTGCCCATCAGTCTGGGGGTGATAAGCAGTGCTCATGTCGAGATTCGTTCCCAAAGATCTTTGAAGAGATTTCCAAAAATTCGATGCGAATCTAGGATCTCGATCTGAAATGATCGATACAGGCACTCCATGCTTGCATACAACATTCTCAAGGTATATACGAGTCAGCTTCTCCAGTGAGAACTGCTCTTTAACCGGAATGAAGTGTGCTGATTTGGTCAGTCTGTCGACAATAACCCAAATCGAGTTGTTTCCAGATGATGTTCTAGGAAGCTTGGTGATAAAGTCCATCGTAATTCGCTCCCACTTCCATTCAGGAATCTTTGGCTGTTGAAGTAGTCCTGATGGCTTTTGATGTTCAGCTTTAACTCTAGCACAAGTCAAGCATTGAAGAACATATTAGCTATGTCAGCTTTCATATTCGGCCACCAGTACAACTTCTTCAAATCATGGTACATCTTATCAGATCCCAGATGAATGGAATACTTAGACTTATGGGATTCTATCATAATCAAATCTCTTAAGCCTCCAAACTTAGGTATCTACATACGACCTCTTAAGCATTTCACTCCATCAGCTCTAACCTCTAAAGGATCTCCTTCTCCTCGGAACCCTTCATTAACAAAATTTTCCTTCTTACAAGCTTCTATTTGCGCATTTCTAATTTGCTCAGGCAAATTATTGTGCAAGGTCAAGACTAGAGAACGTACCCTGATAGGCTCTCTATCTTTCATACTTAACGCATCAGCAACAACATTGGCTTTTCCAGGGTAATATTTTATATCACAATCATAATCACTTAACAACTCTATCCATCTTCGTTGCCTCATGTTTAATTCCTTCTGATCGAGAATATACTGTAGGCTTTGTGATCGGTAAATACCGTACACTTGGTGCCATACAGATAATGTCTCCACAACCTAAGAGCAAAGACTACAGCTCCTAACTCAAGATCATGAGTAGTATAATTCTCCTCATTCTTCCTTAATTGCCTAGAAGCATAAGCTATCACTTTCTATCGCTGCATCAAAACAGCTCCATAGCCTCTAAGAGATGCATCACAATACACTATAAAATCTGCACTCCCGTCGGGTAATGATAAAATTGGCGCACTACATAATTTTTGCTTCAATGTCTGAAATGCTCCATCTTCATCACTTCCCCAAACGAAAGGTTTATTCTTCTGGGTAAGCTTAGTCAAGGGTTTAGCTATCAAAGAAAATTCTTTAATGAATCGCCTATAATAGCCAGCCAATCCTAAGAACTGTCGCACTTCCGTTGGCGTTGTCGGTGCAGACCAATTCTTAATGGCTTCAACCTTTGCAGGATCAACATGAATTCCATCTTTGTTAATCACATGACCAAGAAATTGCACAGAATCTAACCAGAAATCACATTCCAAAAACTTAGCATACAACCTTTCATCCTTCAACAAATTCAAAACAATCCTTAAATGTTCTCTATGTTCATCTTCATTCTTAGAGTAGATGAGAATATCGTCAATAAACACAATCACAAATTTATCCAAGTAGGGCTTGTACACTCGATTCATTAAATCCATGAAAACCGCAGGTGCGTTAGTTAACCCAAATGGCATTACTTGAAATTCATAGCGTCTATAACGAGTTCTAAATGCAGTTATAGGAATATCTTCTTCACGGACGCGAAGTTGGTGATATCCTGACCGCAAATCTATCTTAGAATACACACTAGATCCTTGTAGTTGATCAAATAAATCATCAATCCTAGGTAAAGGATATCGATTTTTAATTGTCAACTTATTCAGTTCCCTATAATCAATGCACATACGGAAAGATCCATCCTTCTTCTTAACGAACAAGACTGGAGCTCCCCAAGGCGACGAGCTCGGTCGATTAAAACCTTTATCAGACAACTCCTTAAGTTGCTCAGATAACTCCTTTAATTCAGAAGGGGCTAATCGGTAAGGCGCACGTGCCACCGGTGCAGCACCAGGAATTAAATCGATTCGAAACTCTACTTGCCTTATTGGTGGAAGTCCGGGTAAATCTTTAGGAAATACCTCAGGAAATTCACAAATAATAGGTACATCTTCCAATCGTTTCTCCCTAGACTCATTCCCGGTCACTTGAGCTAAGAATAACTCACAACCGTTCCTGATGTACTTTTGGACTTTAATACATGAAACGATTTTCAAACGAGATTCACCTCGATTACCATCAATTACTAACGTCCTATTCCTAAGAGGAATCTTAACCTTCTTCTCTCCACATAAAATAGTAGCATTATTCAATGACAACAATCCATACCAATAATAATATCAAAACTACCTAATTCTATCAACATCAAATCAATCGGAAAGGAATAGTTCACGAGATTTAGAGAGCATCCTGCTAATAGCTTATTAGTTTTCACTAATTTACCATTAGCCAATTCCACCTCGTAACTGGTATTTATCTCAACAGGTTCAATGTAATTAAGGGCACTAAATTTAGTGGATACAAAGCTCCTATCAGCACCCGAATCAAATAAAGCAACATCATAATGATTGTTGAGTAAAAACGTACCGGTAACGACATTCAGATCCTCTTTCTTCACCTCAATTGTTCCAAGTTGATAGATACCACCCTGGGGGTTTCTTCCAGGTACAATCGCTTTCAACTTGGGGCATTCCGATTACCTATGACCTTCTTTATTACAGTTGAAGCAAATGGTTCCCTTCTTACACCTTTCAACCTTGTGTCCAAGCTTTCCGTAATTTCGGCACTTCCAGCAGTCGCCAGCATGCCTCTTGTTGCCACACTTAGGACATCTATCATCGTTGCGCGGTGTGTTGTTGGTAAGAGCATTTGCATTCCCCTTTCTCTGGTTCTGACGGTGATTGAAATTCTTCCTATTATCATCTCTATCTACACGATCACCGTCTCCCATTCTTTTCTCACCAACACGGGCTTCATCTTCCCTATCTTGAATTATCTGTCCAATGAGTTGGTAAGCCATTCGAACAGCATCATCAATGGTCAGTGGTTTAGATGATGTCACGTCCCCCCGGATATTCCTGGTCAACCCTTTAGTATATTGCTCAATTCGGATCTCTTCGGGTTCAACCAATCGAGGACATAGCAAGGCCAACTCATGGAATCGGTTTGTGTAACTATCAATGTCCACACCTTTCATTCTCAAATGAATCAACTCTTGTTATAACCTAATAATCACACTACGAGGACAAAACTCCAAAGTCATCCACTTCTTAATTTCAGCCCAAGGAGTAGCATTAGCAGTGATTGTAGTAAAATACAACTCTTGTTTAGGAAAACAAAGAGCGTAAATAGCGGTAAGTATCGAGTGATGATTTTAGGAAAAATCAACACTAATGACCCAATCACTTAAAAGAGATGAAAGATTCGTTTCCCAAGGAGGTATATGTGTGTGTTCTAATTTGTATTTCTTTGAGATTAATATTGATGAGATGGAATGACGGTTTCGTGAAAATTAAACTACGACGAAAACGAAAAACCGTAGAAAAACCACAAAAATTAAAAATTAAGCTAAGACCAAAAACAAAATCAAGAAAAAGATTAAAACAAGTCTAAAATAATATAAACTAAGTTAAAAATCCAACAAAGATATTTTAAAACCTTTTATTAATTAAATAATTAATTTTAAATGCTAATTAAAGCCCTAAAATTAAATTTAATTAATTCAAATGTCAAAAAATATGATTTTATTGAACAATTACTTAATTTATTTTATTAGAAGACTAAAAAGTAATTTTCTAAAAATTAAAACCTATTAAAGCTATTTTTAAAACTCTAAAATTGATTTAAACTAATTAAAAACTAATTAAACTTAAAATAATTATAAAAATAAATCTAAAAGCTTAAAAATAATCTAAAAATGGAAATAGTCCTAATTAATGACAAAGAACCTAGGAAAAATGAAAAAGAAAGAAAAATAAAAATTTGAAAATTAATTAATAAAATAATATTAAAATAATGCTAAAAATAAAAAGTTTCTAAAATTTAAAATAAAAAAAATTTCTAAAAATCCTAAATAATATAATTAAGAGAAAAACACAAATCTAAGCTTCTAAACCTTTTTTAATAATTTTATAAAAAATCTTTAAAGTTTATGAAAAACCTTAAAATAATATAAAATTAAAAATTAAAGTTTATGACACCAAAACTATATGTAAACCTCAAAAATATATTTTAAAAACTAAAAACTATTTTTCCTATAAATAAAAACTATTTTTGGTATTTTTTTAATGATTTAATAAAATACGTATATAAAATAAATTCTAAAAAATAATCTAAAAAGTGGAAAAATGTGAAACCAATTTTAAAAAATCTACAAACCTATTACTTACCTAGGAAAAATAAGAAAAGTGAAATAAGCTAGAACAATAAGCTGGAAATAAGCTTAAATGCTACGGCTTATTTAATAAACAACAAACCAAAAACGGGTTAAGTAAAGTTTGAAACCAAACTTATTAGTCAAAGTCCCCAGGGCGCAGTGGTGAGTGTGGTGTGGTGTGAACGTGGTGACCAGGGTTCGAATCCTGAAACCCCCCCCCTTTTTGTCACTTAGTTGCGCCGCAACGCTTGTGTCTTGCGCCGCAACTAGTGAAACGGGAGTACCTTGATTTGTAGCTCCTTTAGTTGCGCCGCAACAGGTAGTCTTGCGGCGCAATTTGTATAACGTGCCTGGTTTTTGCTTGTGTTCAAGCTTTCACAGATTTCAAAAGGACCAAAGGATTGGCTTGTATGCTTATTTGGAGAGTATTCTTGGAGCAATGGGCACTCTTGTGATCCTTTGATCACAAGAAGTCAGTAACACACAACGGACAACAAGAATCAAAGCACTAACACACCAAATAATTCCACAAATAAAAGCACACAGGCCTAATGATTTCTCTGAGGTCTTTATAACAGGTCTGGTGGCTTCAAGTTAACTATAAGCACTTCTTAGTGAGATTTAGACCACCATATTAAGCAAACACATCCTCCAAATAACACTTAAGTAGATTCAAACCTTAAATTACCCTTATCTTCATCAGTAATCCAAGATCAATCACAAAAATTTATGAAAAATAGATAGAATGGTGCTAAGCAGATTTCTAACACACTTAATCCTTTATTAAGCAACAACTTAGCTCCAAACTTGTTCCAAATTAACTCACTACTAACTAACACCCTATCTCAATCCTTTATACCCTGATTAACACCTATTAAGAACACTAATTAAGATTTAAGTCCTGCTAAAACGTATTGCCAAACACCCTTTTAACTATCTTAAATCAAAATTTAACATACCAAAACGCTTACAAAAGCTACCAAATTGATTCCAAGTGCATCTAACAGGTAAACATTCACACTAGAACACAAATCAAGCAATATAAACACACTTAATCACCAAATCACTTAAGATCATACAACTTGCTATTTTTGAACTTTTTCAAGGTAAAAGAAGTTTACCTTAGGTTCTTACATCCAAGAACCTAGAGGATGCAAATCCTCCTCCAATCCAACCCGGGTTGGAGCTGAACCAAATCAACAAGCCTTCAACCTGTTGCAATCACAAAACAAGAAAACAACAAAATAATATAACAATATATATTTTTTTTGTTTCCTTTTTCTTCTTTCCAAAATACTTTCAAAATCTTTCCAACCTTCTAAATACGTTTTCTAAAACCCTATATCACCAATAACATTAACCATAAACACCAAAAACCTTTTGAGAAGATTTTACCAAAATCTCTCAAAATCTCAAAACCTTAAACAACTTTGAAAATCAAAGTTGCTTAACCATAAAACAAAGTGGAACTCAGAATCAATCTCCTCACAACACACAATCTTTTAAAAACAATAAAAAAGGAATTACACTTGAATATTTCAAAAACCAAACTTTTTATTTCTTTAAAAAGGAATTACATGTGAGAGACTAGAAACTGGAACAAAGGGATCACCACAGCTTGGGTCTCCTTTTATAGAGCCTATAGAACATCCTAGAAGCATAAAAACATAAACCCTAATACATAAGAAATTCCAAAATTGCCCTCAAACGTTTTTGGTGCATATGAGCTGTCCATTTGATCTTGAACGTTTATTTTGCTTTGGGAGGAAGCAAATAATCTTGGCCATTCAATTGGGACACGTCATGAGCTTGGGGGCTAAGGAATGATGTGATTGGTGGATTGGGGAATTGGGGGTTTGGTGCTCATGTGTGGGATGCAGGTTTTTAGGAGTGGGAAAGGTTTGTGAGTGTGTGAATTACTTGTGTGCAAGTTTAATTGGAAATTTACCATGGATAAGTGAGGGTAAATTCTGGGCTTGGTAAAATGGTGAATAGTACTCCCTTTGATCCGAAATTGGGGGAATTACATGTGTTAGGCGCTTTTTTTGTTTTTTGAATGTTTCAGTTGCCACTTTTGGTCCTTATGTTTTGTTATTTTTGGCTTTTAAGGTTTCCAGCCCTAAAAACGATTCTCCTTTGTTAATAACTTTCACATTTTTGCAATTTTGGCACAATACTTTTGGAAAAAGGTTTCAAGGATGATTTTTGCCATTTGGTGATTTTTCAAGGACTAATCTTGGACAATGTTGATCTTCAAAGGTCTTCAATGAGTCTTCCACTTTATGAGGGACCATAATTGGCAATTTGAAATTGTTGAAGGACTATTCTTGCCATTTCTTCAATCTTGAAGGACCTTTTTGCAAATTTTGACAAACTTAAGGGACCAAACTTGTACTTATCAATATACAAGGGTTTTAAGTGTCATTTCTTCATTCATTGAGGATCAATCTTGTTTTGTCTTCAAGTCTTCAAGGGTATTTGATGAAAATTCCATGATTAGGGCTCGGTTCTTTGTATGGCTTCGTTTCTCGTGTCCGTTTTTCCTTGATTCTTGTGATCTTTTGTCTTTTTCACGATATCCATACCTAAAACACACAAGTAAACAAACACAAGCATATATATGGTATTTTATGACATTTTATTGCATTTAAAGCCCGAAAAGAACGATGAGATCATGTATAAATGCCATCTCATCACTCCCCCATACTAAGCCATTGCCGTGCCCTCACGCAATGCTAGAATAAAGTATCTAAGCATCACCAAAGTTCAATTTTATTAACCTTTATTGAAGAGTAAAAGACTAGCAACATACTACGAGAATGTGTAAAGACATAATGTATGATTTTCATCACCAAAATGTGACTTTTAGGGTCTAAGAATAGAAACAAGTTAATGTCCCTTAGAGTAAACTTCGTCATCCTTGATTGTCATACATTCCATGCTAAGTGCAAAAACAAGATCATTGTTGGTACAAGTCACAATGCTAACACTACTCATACGTTCAAATTGTGTAATACTTTTTCTCCCCGCAATCCTAGTTATTATAAAAGGAAATGGGTTACTAGCATTTTTTATCTAATTGTCATGGATCACAAGTGATTCATATTGACTTATTTGAGTAGTTATTAGTCCGAAAGCAAAGTAGCACGATTTGATCAATAGTTAGCCGAAGGACAAAATCTTTTAAAACGGCTTCTCGTGTATCTCCTTAAGTTCATATCTTGGCATAACTCGTTTCACGATTTGAGACCTTTCTCGGACCGATATTTGGCATGTACTTCATACTTCAAATCTTGGGAAGACGTTCTTGAAATTATGGTCTTCTCTTCATATAATTGGAATTTCTTCACTTGACGTTTTTGAGAGATTCTTCATATAGGACCACGACTTCATCATTTTTCTTCAATCTTTACTTTGGATTTTGATATACAACGATCCGCCTCCTTTTCGGACTTGGATATATTTATCCTCATACCTTGTTAGGGTCTTTTTGGATAGACTTTCTCCATTCTTTAGGGGAGTAATAGCTTCTCGTCGTGTGTCTCGATCCTTCATATTGATTTTGGAACAATGATACTTCACATCATCTTTGGATCTTTAGCAAAAATAGAGCTCCTCATGCCTTGTTAGGGCCTTTTTGGATGATCGCCAATCTTCGCGTCCCGTTTCAATAAGTTATGCCTTGGCTATGAACTCTATTCAACCCCGAGCAACTTTTAAACGATCTTGCGCTAGAGGCTAAGTAACCTTTCAAATCGTACGACCTTACTTATTGCAATTATGATTTATTCCTAATGCATTGATCTTATGGGAAGAAAAAGCCACAATTAAAAACATATGAGTTTTTGAAAGAACACTTTTATGTTCTACGTTTAGCATGATCACTTGTCTAACTCTATCATTTCTCGTTCTTCACTATATAAAGACCTCTAATTAAAGAGACTCGTGAATACTTAGCCATGCAAGTCAAAATTAAGCCAAATTTGGATTAGCTTTCATTAAGACTATATCAAATCAAAGTTTTGGGTTTTCAAGCCACCTATAGGATCTTGCACTTTCTTGGACTTTTTCAAGTTTAGAGAATGCGTTTTAAAGTTCCCTTGATAAGTGACTTTCTAGAATCAATTATAGGAACTTGCGAAAAGTTCTTGTTCTTAACCCAAATGAATTAAGACTTTCGCGTTTTAAAGCTCCCTATATAAAAGTCTAGCAAAACTTGAATTGAGCGGGTTAAGGAATGTAAATGGCTCCAAATGCCCATCAAGTCAAAAATTAACTCTTATTCTACCCATCGGAAAATATACATTCGTGTCTTAAAAACACTTATGAAAACTAAGAAAAATTTTAAAATTTGGCCATTTTTAGCCTTATTAGCAAAACAAAATATTGAAAGTTGGAAAACGTGAGGGCGTAGCAAAGCAAGTATCTATTCACCCCCCCCATACTAAAAGTAAACATTGTCCTCAATGTTTCGAGTCTAAAGGTGGAGCACCCCCATACTAGAGACGAAGAATCGAATGCTTAGGATCTAGCATGGAAAGGGTGATCAACAATATATCTAAAGCCGTTTATTAATTATGCTAAAAGATAATTGTTAGAACAATAAAGGATATGTCATGGATTCGTGAAAAACTTCTTCAAACGAACGATGGAGGCTCACGTAAACGAACACGAGAGTCTTCAATCGTAGACGATGATGATGATCTAGATAACACAATCACAAACAACCACGAGACAACGAGTTTGAAGGGTACAAGTCCCTTATTAGTGAACATAAAGCATAAAGATAAGCATGGGATCTCCCCCACGAGGCACCTCGTTTTTGATTACCGAGTCATGAGCTCGACTCGATCCCCTCAAAATGTGAACATTTAGGGATTTCATGGTGTGGTCAATTTTTGATGGGGCTTACATGATAAACAAGGCCCAAAAAGCAACCGGTATAAAGGACTAAGTCCTTATGTGATGCAAAATACCGGGGTCGAAGATGGCGTTCTCGTTTCCATGGAAAAAACAATTCAACACCACTTGAACATGTGCCATAAACTCAAAGAGTTTGAAGAAAATAGATGAGAAGTAGAAGGGTGAGACAATTGGTAAGACAAACGTTTGAGCTACTCGAGGTAGACTCGCACCAAGCAAATAGATATAGTTTCCATTTATTGCATCGGTGGAAGACCGAGATTTCCCTTTACATGAAATTCCGGGATCGAAAATCTCGTCCTCGGTGGACAAGGATGAGGGAACATAAGGGGCTTCCCCCATACTAAAACCACACAAAACATCGTCAAAAGGAGTAGACGAGTTTGTAGCATTCAAAACACGCGGTGATGACGGAGTTAGATTTGTAGAAAAATCAATTAAATCACATTTAAGATCTTTTTCTTTGTTATCTTTTAAACTCTCCTTATGAAAACCCTTTTTGATTATGTCGAAAATATTTGGTGTTTCTAAGACGATGTTAGTCACACTAAAAATTCTCACATTTTGAAACCGTTTTGGTTTTGGTGGTGGCAAGTTCTCAAAACGTTTATCGACGAAGAAAACCTCCCCATCGGGGCCAACATATTCATCATCCGAAAGATCTTCCGTAGAAACCGGCAACTTATCAATACTTTTCAAGAATGAATGTGAAGGATTTTTCGATTCAAGTATTGATGGTTTCTTCTTTGTAGGCTTAGCACTCATAACCTCCACCGGCGGAGGAAATGGTAAATTGTTTTTGGAGACATTCCCTAAAACTTTTGGTGAAAATTCTTTGCAAATGACATTGGTCGAGTCACCATGGTTTAAAGTTGCAATAGAATATACATGAGAAAGATTGGAGTTTTGTGTTGCATTGATGACAAGTTCTTCTTCATTGAAACGAAGGGTGATTTTACGAGCATGAACATCGATAAGTGCACGTGATGTATCCAAAAATGAACGACCCAAAATGAGAGGAACTTTTCGATCGATGGGAATGTCTACAACGATAAAGTCAACGGGATAGTAAAACTTTCCGACTTTAACGAAAACGTCCTCGGCTACTCCACATGCCATGATCGTAGAATGATCGGCCATCTCGATGGACATGTTCGAAGGAGTAAGAGCCGGAAGCGAAAGCGATTTGAAAATCTCGAGAGGCATTAAATTAATACTAGCGCCAAGATCGGCCAAGGCGTAGCATTCCTCCATATCTTGAATAGCACATGGAATCAAAAATTTACCGGGATCACCGACTTTTTGTGGTATGCGGCTTAGAAAAACTGATGAACAACTAGACGATTGTTGTAACTTCTCTTTGTTGTTTAGCATATTTTTGAAGTTTGCGGCGAATCGAGGCATCATGATTAAAGCATCGGCAAAACTTATGTTAAAATGCAAATCACGAAACATTTTCATAAATAGCTCAAATTGATAATTGTTCCTTTCTTGTGCTTTCTCTTTGTTTCGTCTCGAAGGGTAAGGTAAAGGTGGTGTGGGTTGGTCATTAGGCAACGGCCTTGGAATCTCGGGTTCCATAATTGGTATTGGTGTAACCGTAGGTGTGGTTTGAGCGGTACTTCGTGGGATTGTAATGTGCTCCTTTTCGACCACCACCTCGGGTTCTTTCTCGATTTCCTTCTCCGTAGAAGTACTTGGTCGAGAGATTGGTTCCTTGAAAGTTTTACCACTTCGTGTAGTAATAACCTTCATTTCTCCCTTCGGGTTTGCAATGGTATCACTAGGAAGACCACCCGAAGAAGAGGGCTTACACATGATAGCTTCAAACATCTTAGCCATTCGGTCCTCAAATTTTGATTGCCTAGCATCCGCTTTCAATAACTCTTGCTTAATCTCATGTTGTCCTAATTCCATCTTTTGTTGGTTTTGTTGAAGACGTTGGACATTTCCTTCCATTTTGTTTGCATGAGTTTTAAGTTCATTAGCAAGTTCATTTTTAAGCTCGTTTTTCAACTCGGACCTTAAGCTAATCATCTCACGTTGCATATTATCAAATTTAGCATCATTTGCTTTTGCATAATCCAAAAATTCTCCTTGCAAATTTTTCGTGTGAGCATTTTGAAAACCTTGTGTAGTGTTTTGAAAATCACGGTTTTGGTTTTGATTAGAGATTTGTCCATTCCCACTTTGATAATTCCCTTTGTTGTAATTGCGTGTGTTGCCTTGGTAATTACCTTGGGTGTTGTTTCGATAATTGTTAACATGTTGATTTGGTGGAGCTTGATTTTGGCGGGAACCTTGGCCGTTTTGGTTGTAAGTTCCCGTTGCTACATAAGCACTCGAAGTGTTACCATCCGCGGTAATGCACTCGGATAAATCGTGAGCTCCTCCACACGATAAACAACTCTTAGCAACCGCTTTAACCGAAGCGGAATTGGAAGCTTCTTGAGTCTTCCAATGGGACATTAGATTAGCAAATCTATCAAAAAACCGATTTTCCTCATTAGCTTCATCATGTAAGGCGTTAATGCTACGAGACGATTGTGATGACGATGACGAACCCATATTGGCAACACTCGGTGTGTTACGAGGGCTATAAACCTTAGATCGATTTTCAATGATTTGTAAAGCCTCATTTGTCGTCTTGCACAAAAAATTACCACCCGCGGCGGCATTCAAATAATCTCGTTCATGATCATTAAGCCCATTATAAAAGGTATCAATTTGATGCAATTCCGAAAAATCATGGTGAGGACATTCATGTAACATCTCCTTAAATCGTTCCCATGCCATTGAAAAACTTTCATTGTTACGTTGCACAAATCGTGAAATCTCATTTTTTAAGTGTGTTGTTTTCGATGGTGGAAAAAATTTGTTCACAAACTTAGAAACGAGATCGGCCCATGTCAAAATCGAATTTGGCGGTTCTTTCTCGAGCCAAATTTTTGCGGGTCCATCCAACGAATATGGAAACAACATCATCTTAATGGCGTCATGCGGAACGTCTTTGAATTTGCTAGTAGCGGTGAGACGGTTGAAATTCCTAATGTGGTAATGCGGGTTGTCTTTCTCGTGACCTCGAAATTTGTTTGCTTGTAGCATCGACATTAAACCCGTCTTAATCTCGAAATTCTCCGCAAGGATGGCGGGAATAACAATTGCCTCTCCAAAACCCTCGGTGGGTGCTTGTAGCAACTCCATCATAGTACGATTAGCCATTACGACTTCTTGTTCTATAATAGGTTCAACAATTGGAGGTTCTTCAACAATCAACGATCCTTGATTTGCTTGCTTTTGAAGACGTTTACGAGCTCGTTTAGCTTGGTTACGAGTGATCATAAACTTCACGAAGAATGGGAGGTGAGCAAAGAAGATTCTTTTTGGTCGTTTTGTGGATTTTCAATTTTTTTGTGTTTTTGATGATATTTAATTTTTTGGATTTTGGTGTATCTTCGTAGACAACAATCTACAAAATCTCTCCTCGAATCAAACTCTTGATTAAAGAAGCCTCAAAGGAATGAAAACGATCACGTGGAGTGAACGCCTTCGAATGACTTTAGAACTTTGGTGAAAACCAAATTGTTCACGAGGGTTTAATCACAAAGAAACCAAGCAAATATAGTATACGTAATAATACTTTGGGCGGCAAAACCCTCGATTAGCTTTCAATCTCAAAATACTCACAAGCAAGCGGGGAAACGAGGCGGCGCGAAGCACTTAAGAGCCTTTTTCCTTAGGGTATATTTTATAATACCCGCCTTATACCCACCTTATAGTTCGTATCTTTCAAAATCGAGCTTCTCGAAAGTATTTATCTATTTTTGCCTTTTCTTTTTGTTTGAGATTCGAATACAATGATCGAGTGATGAAATCCCGAATCAAGGTTGTGTTTTCACACTTTTGGAGATATTGTATTTTGGTTGTGATACTTAATACAATATATTAATAATATTCACAAAGAAAAACCGAGAAAACCGATAATACGTGTTAAGGGAGTTCCACTTAACACAAATACTATTATGGATAATATCAAAAACAAAATTTTCCAAATTAAATCACGACACACCTCCCCGGCAGCGGCGCCAAAAATGATTGTAGTAAAATACAACTCTTGTTTAGGAAAACAAAGAGCGTAAATAGCGGTAAGTATCGAGTGATGATTTTAGGAAAAATCAACACTAATGACCCAATCACTTAAAAGAGATGAAAGATTCGTTTCCCAAGGAGGTATATGTGTGTGTTCTAATTTGTATTTCTTTGAGATTAATATTGATGAGATGGAATGACGGTTTCGTGAAAATTAAACTACGACGAAAACGAAAAACCGTAGAAAAACCACAAAAATTAAAAATTAAGCTAAGACCAAAAACAAAATCAAGAAAAAGATTAAAACAAGTCTAAAATAATATAAACTAAGTTAAAAATCCAACAAAGATATTTTAAAACCTTTTATTAATTAAATAATTAATTTTAAATGCTAATTAAAGCCCTAAAATTAAATTTAATTAATTCAAATGTCAAAAAATATGATTTTATTGAACAATTACTTAACTTATTTTATTAGAAGACTAAAAAGTAATTTTCTAAAAATTAAAACCTATTAAAGCTATTTTTAAAACTCTAAAATTGATTTAAACTAATTAAAAACTAATTAAACTTAAAATAATTATAAAAATAAATCTAAAAGCTTAAAAATAATCTAAAAATGGAAATAGTCCTAATTAATGACAAAGAACCTAGGAAAAATGAAAAAGAAAGAAAAATAAAAATTTGAAAATTAATTAATAAAATAATATTAAAATAATGCTAAAAATAAAAAGTTTCTAAAATTTAAAATAAAAAAAATTTCTAAAAATCCTAAATAATATAATTAAGAGAAAAACACAAATCTAAGCTTCTAAACCTTTTTTAATAATTTTATAAAAAATCTTTAAAGTTTATGAAAAACCTTAAAATAATATAAAATTAAAAATTAAAGTTTATGACACCAAAACTATATGTAAACCTCAAAAATATATTTTAAAAACTAAAAACTATTTTTCCTATAAATAAAAACTATTTTTGGTATTTTTTTAATGATTTAATAAAATACGTATATAAAATAAATTCTAAAAAATAATCTAAAAAGTGGAAAAATGTGAAACCAATTTTAAAAAATCTACAAACCTATTACTTACCTAGGAAAAATAAGAAAAGTGAAATAAGCTAGAACAATAAGCTGGAAATAAGCTTAAATGCTACGGCTTATTTAATAAACAACAAACCAAAAACGGGTTAAGTAAAGTTTGAAACCAAACTTATTAGTCAAAGTCCCCAGGGCGCAGTGGTGAGTGTGGTGTGGTGTGAACGTGGTGACCAGGGTTCGAATCCTGAAACCCCCCCTTTTTGTCACTTAGTTGCGCCGCAACGCTTGTGTCTTGCGCCGCAACTAGTGAAACGGGAGTACCTTGATTTGTAGCTCCTTTAGTTGCGCCGCAACAGGTAGTCTTGCGGCGCAATTTGTATAACGTGCCTGGTTTTTGCTTGTGTTCAAGCTTTCACAGATTTCAAAAGGACCAAAGGATTGGCTTGTATGCTTATTTGGAGAGTATTCTTGGAGCAATGGGCACTCTTGTGATCCTTTGATCACAAGAAGTCAGTAACACACAACGGACAACAAGAATCAAAGCACTAACACACCAAATAATTCCACAAATAAAAGCACACAGGCCTAATGATTTCTCTGAGGTCTTTATAACAGGTCTGGTGGCTTCAAGTTAACTATAAGCACTTCTTAGTGAGATTTAGACCACCATATTAAGCAAACACATCCTCCAAATAACACTTAAGTAGATTCAAACCTTAAATTACCCTTATCTTCATCAGTAATCCAAGATCAATCACAAAAATTTATGAAAAATAGATAGAATGGTGCTAAGCAGATTTCTAACACACTTAATCCTTTATTAAGCAACAACTTAGCTCCAAACTTGTTCCAAATTAACTCACTACTAACTAACACCCTATCTCAATCCTTTATACCCTGATTAACACCTATTAAGAACACTAATTAAGATTTAAGTCCTGCTAAAACGTATTGCCAAACACCCTTTTAACTATCTTAAATCAAAATTTAACATACCAAAACGCTTACAAAAGCTACCAAATTGATTCCAAGTGCATCTAACAGGTAAACATTCACACTAGAACACAAATCAAGCAATATAAACACACTTAATCACCAAATCACTTAAGATCATACAACTTGCTATTTTTGAACTTTTTCAAGGTAAAAGAAGTTTACCTTAGGTTCTTACATCCAAGAACCTAGAGGATGCAAATCCTCCTCCAATCCAACCCGGGTTGGAGCTGAACCAAATCAACAAGCCTTCAACCTGTTGCAATCACAAAACAAGAAAACAACAAAATAATATAACAATATATATTTTTTTTGTTTCCTTTTTCTTCTTTCCAAAATACTTTCAAAATCTTTCCAACCTTCTAAATACGTTTTCTAAAACCCTATATCACCAATAACATTAACCATAAACACCAAAAACCTTTTGAGAAGATTTTACCAAAATCTCTCAAAATCTCAAAACCTTAAACAACTTTGAAAATCAAAGTTGCTTAACCATAAAACAAAGTGGAACTCAGAATCAATCTCCTCACAACACACAATCTTTTAAAAACAATAAAAAAGGAATTACACTTGAATATTTCAAAAACCAAACTTTTTATTTCTTTAAAAAGGAATTACATGTGAGAGACTAGAAACTGGAACAAAGGGATCACCACAGCTTGGGTCTCCTTTTATAGAGCCTATAGAACATCCTAGAAGCATAAAAACATAAACCCTAATACATAAGAAATTCCAAAATTGCCCTCAAACGTTTTTGGTGCATATGAGCTGTCCATTTGATCTTGAACGTTTATTTTGCTTTGGGAGGAAGCAAATAATCTTGGCCATTCAATTGAGACACGTCATGAGCTTGGGGGCTAAGGAATGATGTGATTGGTGGATTGGGGAATTGGGGGTTTGGTGCACATGTGTGGGATGCAGGTTTTTAGGAGTGGGAAAGGTTTGTGAGTGTGTGAATTACTTGTGTGCAAGTTTAATTGGAAATTTACCATGGATAAGTGAGGGTAAATTCTGGGCTTGGTAAAATGGTGAATAGTACTCCCTTTGATCCGAAATTGGGGGAATTACATGTGTTAGGCGCTTTTTTTGTTTTTTGAATGTTTCAGTTGCCACTTTTGGTCCTTATGTTTTGTTATTTTTGGCTTTTAAGGTTTCCAGCCCTAAAAACGATTCTCCTTTGTTAATAACTTTCACATTTTTGCAATTTTGGCACAATACTTTTGGAAAAAGGTTTCAAGGATGATTTTTGCCATTTGGTGATTTTTCAAGGACTAATCTTGGACAATGTTGATCTTCAAAGGTCTTCAATGAGTCTTCCACTTTATGAGGGACCATAATTGGCAATTTGAAATTGTTGAAGGACTATTCTTGCCATTTCTTCAATCTTGAAGGACCTTTTTGCAAATTTTGACAAACTTAAGGGACCAAACTTGTACTTATCAATATACAAGGGTTTTAAGTGTCATTTCTTCATTCATTGAGGATCAATCTTGTTTTGTCTTCAAGTCTTCAAGGGTATTTGATGAAAATTCCATGATTAGGGCTCGGTTCTTTGTACGGCTTCGTTTCTCGTGTCCGTTTTTCCTTGATTCTTGTGATCTTTTGTCTTTTTCACGATATCCATACCTAAAACACACAAGTAAACAAACACAAGCATATATATGGTATTTTATGACATTTTATTGCATTTAAAGCCCGAAAAGAACGATGAGATCATGTATAAATGCCATCTCATCAAGCAGCATCAAGACCCATGAAAGCAATTCTCCCGTTCCACCAAGTCAACGCACGACCTTTAAGAGTAGCCATAGCAAAAGTCACTTTATCTTCCTCCTTACACTTACTAATCCGAAACACCGACTCAATCTTCTCAATCCACTGGCTTAATCCTACAGCACCTTCAGTTCCATTAAAAGGTAGAGGTTCACACTTCATGAACGTCACATAAGTACAGCCACCAACTTCAGGTGCATTAGCTCCAAGTCCTCCTACATTTCCTCCAGCATTAACATTCACATTATTAGCATTCATATTCACATTAGAACCGCCAATTCCACTACCTCCAGCTCCACTACCGCCAGCTCCACTACCGCCAGCTCCACTACCGCCAGCTTCATTTCTAGCATTTGCCATAAATTAAGTCATAGATTCGGTAACTTGCTCCGTAATAATCCTACGTACATCATCCTCAGTCACAGCCTTCTTGGGCGGCATAGTTCTATAATTTCACAATTTCAAAGTATTAAGCATTCACCCAACAAGGATTCATATAATATGGATTGAATTCATAATCAAGGTACAAATAAGGCACAATATTGAATTCAAGACAAGATACATATTTCATTCGATTTGAAACAAAAGCATTGTCTTAGTTACATCCCATATCAAAGTTCTAGCACTATATATACTCAAAATTCGTGCCAAGTCTACTACTAACAAGTCGGTTCAGTCAAAGCTACAAAAGTACAAAAGATACAAAGGTCACTACTAAATACAGACTGGTCTACTGAGAACCGCCAGATGGTCCATCATCCATCGTCTTCTGTATCTTTGTCGGATGATCACTAGACACATCTTCAGCTGGGCGCTTACGGATCAATCCTCTTTCAACCATGTCAGCATAAAATCTACTATTCCATCCCACAGATATATTCAACTCCTTCTCAGCTTTCTCACGCATCATACGAGCTACACTCAACTGAATCTCCATAGAATTCACCTTTTCTTCATAGCAGCAAACTCACCACTTTCTAACACCAATAACCTCCTAAAAGCCTCATTCAAACCACGCTCTACATCAGTCAAATCCAAACTAAGCAATTCCCGCTCTTTCTCACCAACCTTAGTCTTCGACTCCAAATAAGCAACATGATTCTGAACAACACCTAATCCAATCTCTGTCATACTACTCTTAACACGGGAAGCATCTAGATCACGTCTCAAGGCCCATGGTGCAAGACCATCAATATGAGTAGCCTCTCGAGCACTAGACGACTCTCTTATCACACGTCTACGAGTAGAAATACCATCAGTACCGTCAGGTGCATTATCATCCTCATCCTCCTCTGATTCAGAATCAGATTCCGACGATTCAGACATTTCATCCCTAGGTAGCTCAACCTCAGAATCAGACAAATAAACTGGTGGGGGTAAAGGCTCGCCCTCTGGAACATCATAAGGGTAAATAAGCTCGGCTTCCTCATAATCATCAACCTCAACGTCTATACCTACATCCTCCTCGACATCCTCGTCGTCAATCTCATCATCTAAATTACCTAAACCAATCTCATCATCATTCTCTATATCAACATTATCAATCTCATTCTCTACCATATCAACCTGAGGGGTAATCTGATCTCCTAGTCCTAACTCGGGCTCGGGATCCTCAAATGGTTCCTCCTCATCATCATCCATATCATAATCTACTAAGTCTAAATAAGGATCATCATCTACATTAGGTTCGGGAATAGCATGGTTTTCTACAGGAAGATTAGGGTCAGCCATGACAATTTACATTTATATATATATCTCGTATTAGGATAACATACTATTTAAACAATTACATAATGAAACCACGATATATACATATATATAAATTAAATTATATATATCAAAATATATATCTTCTCAATAGGGCTTGTTGGTAACGTCGGAGATCTCTGGCACCGTTATAGTCAAAAGAGTTTTCAAATATTTTCTCAAATGTTCATAGTTAAAAGATTTTGAAAAGTTTTGTTCAAAACCTTGGTTTTTAAAATCTTTTCTTCTCTAAAAACGAGAGCTCTGGTACCAAACTGTAACACTCTCAATTTTCGTATCGGTACAGCGGAAGGGTCTTTTAGAGTGTTACGTGATAGCACAATAACTCCAATCATAGACAACACATAAAAATGGTTGTACAAGGTTCAACATACATTCATTCGATAAAAAGTTTTAATGTGTACAACAGGTCCCAAATTATACAGGTCATTAAGTTTACAAAACATAGATCGAATGAACATTTTTAATATTATGTGGGCCATCAGAGTCGATCTCCATCCTGATTACCTTCAAGCACCTGAGATAAAAACATGCAAAAATCATATCAGCGAATTCCGAGTGAATTCATAGAGTTTAATAAAAACCGTTATATAAAACAATCGTTAAAATCAGAACACAAGTATAATATCGGAAGTAAGTCCTCGTATTGCTAGTCAAGCAATATATAAATCAAGCATACATCTTAAACCGTCCATGAGACCGTAGCCTCAATATTACCATATAGGTAATATTATTATCGTTATTGGCATCGTTGTCGTATTGTATATAGGTTATATAGGATACATTTGGATTATTATTAGCCTCATGACATTGTTACCTTACTGTGAAAACAACGGGCCGCGAACCCGACAAACAATTTGCCCATCTAAGTTAGTGTGTCGTCACAAAAATCACGTTATGGAATCTTCTCATACATAAATTCGCTTACCAATCAATGTGGTACGACGGGGATCAACCGTCAAGGCGCGAACTGGGGTGATCGTCCCCAAATAGTACTATCAAATGCATAAGCGTCTACCAAATCCCGGTAGTTCACAATTCATGCTAATGGGACTTTAGGTGACATAACCTAACTACTAATAATCCTTTTTGTCTCGTTTATAGGGTCATAGCATCATTCGGGTCCATATCATTAAGCATACCATCGGGACTACTTGTGTTCTATTTTTATAAAAATCTAGCATGTTATCTCCCTCGTGGGTTTACAAATCATTTTATAAAACATTTAAAAGAGTGCGAGGCTATGAACTCACGTTGATAATGAAAGGCGGATTATCGGCTACGGGCGTGCTTCGGTCACGGAAACCTATATAAATAATAATCGGTCTTAGACTTTTGTCCAATGACTTTTATCAAAATAACAATATACATATGATGATTTTTGTACATATGATGATGATCAAGTGGGTTTATATATCTTTGTTTGCTCATTTTAGTGTTTACGTATTGGTAACTTTTTACTAGTTTACTAGTTTTACCTATTTACACGTTTTAAGTCCAATAAGCTTATTATAAGTTCTTTAACTTGTTTTAATCCATTTTATACTTATATAATCAGTATTTACACTTTACATGTTGGGCCCAAATGGGTTAAGCCAAATAAGTTCTTTTTATAAGTGTTTAACTTATTAGTCCAATTATTAGTCCAATATGCTTACTTAGCTCGTTAATGTCCGTATGTCCTATAGTTCGGGTTTTATTGGTTTTTAGTTGTATTAGATACTTATATATATCAGTATATGACTTTTAAAAACTTTACATTAGACGGGTTTGATCGTCTAAGTTTTAATTGGCGAAAAACGTTAATTTTACGGTAATAGCCGAAAAAGTCGTAAAAATCATGTTTATAGTTTTTATAACTTATAAATATTATTCAACTACCATTTTTATAAATTGTCCATTTATTTAACCTTATATATATTTATATAATTGAAATTCATAAGTTAGTGGGTTTTAATTTCACATTTTATACTATATAATTTGAGTGCTTATATAATAGTAATAAACATTAATTCTTCAAAATCTGATTTTTATTTTCATCTTCACCATTTTTATCATATCTAGAGTTCTACAATGAATTAGAAGCTCATTTTTGGGTGGAATGAACTTCATATTATGTGCTATAATTAACTTGGTTATAGCTACTGCTCATTTTAAGTTTATCTATGCTTAAAAGTCCCTACAAAACAGCTTATTCAGATTAGCACACTCATCTTGTTTTGATCATATCTCACTCATTTTAATGATTCCATTGCATGGCCAACTCTCATATGTGTATTACATCTTGTACTTACTGTAAATGGATTCTACCATGCAATTTTATCAGTTCAAGTTTTGGTTACATACTGTTTTTATACAGCCAACAAATTAATCATGATTTTAGCCTTGTTTCTTATGGTTATTAATCTTTTTAAGCATATTTATCAACACTTGATCCCCACACAACATTTTTATCATCATATATTCATCATATACATATACAACAAGAAAGAAAATACATTTGATCTTTACAAAAATAACAAGAGAAAATGGAGAGGATGATCTTCTTTACCAACCAAGAGTATATCTTGTTTTTGGAAGACAAGAACTTGATGAACACCAAATGTAACTCCAAGATCATCAAACATCAAGAAAATAAATTGAGAAATCAGCCCTAGGACACAAGCAAATCACCTCCTTTGTTGTTAAAATGGCCACCAAGTGATCAAGGCTTCAAGGTAACTCCATGATATAGCTAGATAACAAGTATTTTGTGGCTAGAAAAGATCAAAAAGGGGTGTTTGTGCTTAATGTGGGACGGCAAGGGTGGGAGTTTGAGAGATAATTGAGATTGTTTTGCATGTGTGATATGGTGGTATGAGTAGCTAGTTGTTGGTTTTGTGTTAGTGGTAGCTTAAGTTGTAAGCTTAAGCTTACACTTGTAAGTTACAAGTTAACATGATGCCACATCTTTGATGTGGTGTCATGTGTGGCCGTCCCATGCTATAGTTGGGTGGGATAATATATTTTGTCCCACCTCACTAATTTACGGGTATCCCTTGATTCTAGTTTCCTCGATTTACGTGCCCTCGGGTCGTTTCACGAAAAACGTTTTTATAAATTATGAATCAACGGCACAAAACGAATCCAATAAAAATTGTCTCATCAAAAACGGAGTTCAAAAACGTAAATACGTAATCCTAAGGTTTCCGGTTTAATTGTAAAAGACGCTAAATTATGCACGTAAGCCCAAATTTAAATCCGTAAATTGTGAGTTCATCAACCAACACAAAAATAAGTTTCAAAATATTATACGAGAAAATAATTTACTACCTGAAAATGTTAGATTGTCACAGCTTTTCCTCCTAAAAGGGATCAACGTCCTCGTGATCCATTTCATTTGGATGTCCGTTTCTTATTGAAATCGAAGAGGTGCGGATATTTCTTCCACATTTCATCCTCTCGTTCCCAAGTATACTCCGGTCCATGCTTTGAATTCCATCGGATCTTGACAATAGGTATCCGACTTTGTTTCAGTTACATTACCTCACGATCCATAACCTCTACGGGCTCTTCGATAAAATGCAACTTCCCATCTATTCGAACCTTATCTAACAAAATTTTCTCATCACTCACTGCTAGACATTTCTTCTGATTAGATACATGGAATGTGTTGTGAACACCATGAAGTTCTGGGGGTAACACTAGTTTTTAAGCCACCGGACCTACTCTAGATAAAATCTTAAAGGGTCCAATATAACGGGGATTAAATTTTCCTCGCTTTCCAAATCTTATAACGCCTTTCCATGGCGATACTTTCAACATTACTTGGTCACCCACTTTAAACTCCATTGGCTTTCGCCGCACATCCGCGTAACTTTTCTGTCTACTACGGGCAGTCAACAACCTATTCTTAATCTGAACTATCATCTCCATAGTCTCCCGGATCAATTCCGGGCCCCTGAGTTGGGTATCCCCAACTTCACTCCAACATACAGGAGATCTACACTTCCTACCATACAAAGCTTGAAACGGTGCAGCCTTAATACTAGAATGGTAACTATTGTTATACGAAAACTCTGCTAACGGCAAATGTTTATCCCAATTCTTACCAAAATCTAACACACAAGCTCTCAACATATCTTCTAGTGTTTGTATCGTCCTTTCACTCTGCCCATCAGTCTGGGGGTGATAAGCAGTGCTCATGTCGAGATTCGTTCCTAAAGATCTTTGGAGAGATTTCCAAAAATTCGATGTGAATCTAGGATCTCGATCTGAAATGATCGATACAGGCACTCCATGCTTGCATACAACATTCTCAAGGTATATACGAGTCAGCTTCTCCAGTGAGAACTGCTCTTTAACCGGAATGAAGTGTGCTGATTTGGTCAGTCTGTCGACAATAACCGAAACCGAGTTGTTTCCAGATGATGTTCTAGGAAGCTTGGTGATAAAGTCCATCGTAATTCGCTCCCACTTCCATTCAGGAATCTTTGGCTGTTGAAGTAGTCCTGATGGCTTTTGATGTTCAGCTTTAACTCTAGCACAAGTCAAGCATTGAAGAACATATTAGCTATGTCAGCTTTCATATTCGGCCACCAGTACAACTTCTTCAAATCATGGTACATCTTATCAGATCCCGGATGAATGGAATACTTAGACTTATGGGATTATAACATAATCAAATCTCTTAAGCCTCCAAACTTAGGTATCCACATACGACCTCTTAAGCATTTCACTCCATCAGCTCTAACCTCTAAAGGATCTCCTTCTCCTCGGAACCCTTCATTAACAAAATTTTCCTTCTTACAAGCTTCTATTTGCGCATTCCTAATTTGCTCAGGCAAATTATTGTGCACGGTCAAGACTAGAGAACGTACCCTGATAGGCTCTCTATCTTTCCTACTTAACGCATCGGCAACAACATTGGCTTTTCCTGGGTGATATTTTATATCACAATCATAATCACTTAACAACTCTATCCATCTTCGTTGCCTCATGTTAAATTCCTTCTGATCGAGAATATACTGTAGGCTTTTGTGATCGGTGAATACCGTACACTTGGTGCCATACAGATAATGTCTCCACAACCTAAGAGCAAAGACTACAGCTCCTAACTCAAGATCATGAGTAGTATAATTCTACTCATTCTTCCTTAATTGCCTAGAAGCATAAGCTATCACTTTCTATCGCTGCATCAAAACAGCTCCATAGCCTCTAAGAGATGCATTACAATACACTACAAAATCTTTACTCCCGTCGGGTAATGATAAAATTGGCGCACTACATAATTTTTGCTTCAATGTCTGAAATGCTCCATCTTCATCGCTTCCCCAAACGAAAGGTTTATTCTTCTGGGTAAGCTTAGTCAAGGGTTTAGCTATCAAAGAAAATTCTTTAATGAATCGCCTATAATAGCCAGCCAATCCTAAGAACTGTCGCACTTCCGTTGGCGTTGTCGGTGCAGACTAATTCTTAATGGCTTCAACCTTTGCAGGATCAACATGAATTCCATCTTTGTTAATCACATGACCAAGAAATTGCACAAAATATAACCAGAAATCACATTTCGAAAACTTAGCATACAACCTTTAATCCTTCAACAAATTCAAAACAATCCTTAAATGTTCTCTATGTTCATCTTCATTCTTAGACTAGATTAACATATCGTCAATAAACACAATCACAAATTTATCCAAGTAGGGCTTGCACACTCGATTCATTAAATCCATGAAAACCGCAGGTGCGTTAGTTAACCCAAATGGCATTACTTGAAATTCATAGTGTCCATAACGAGTTCTAAATGCAGTTATAGGAATATCTTCTTCACGGACGCGAAGTTGGTGATATCCTGACCGCAAATATATCTTAGAATACACACTAGATCCTTGTAGTTGATCAAACAAATCATCAATCCTAGGTAAAGGATATCGATTTTTAATTGTCAACTTATTCAGTTCCCTATAATCAATGCACATACGGAAAGATCCATCCTTCTTCTTAACTAACAAGACTAGAGCTCCCCAAGGCGACGAGCTCGGTCGATTAAAACCTTTATCAGACAACTCCTTCAGTTGCTCAGATAACTCCTTTAATTCAGAAGGGGCTAATCGGTAAGGCGCACGTGCCACCTGTGCAGCACCAGGAATTAAATCGATTCGAAACTCTACTTGCTTTATTGGTGGAAGTCTTGGTAAATCTTTAGGAAATACCTCAGGAAATTCACAAATAATAGGTACATCTTCCAATCGTTTCTCCCTAGACTCATTCCCGGTCACTTGAGCTAAGAATAACTCACAACCGTTCCTGATGTACTTTTGGACTTTAATACATGAAACGATTTTCAAACGGGATTCACCTCGATTACCATCAATTACTAACGTCCTATTCCTAAGAGGAATCTTAACCTTTTTCTCGCCATATAAAATAGTAGCATTATTCACCGACAACCAATCCATACCAATAATAATATCAAAACTACCTAATTCTATCAATATCAAATCAATCGGAAAGGAATAGTTCAAGAGATTTAGAGAGCATCCTGCTAATAGCTTATTAGTTTTCACTAATTTACCATTAGCCAATTCCACCTCGTAACTGGTATTTATCTCAACAGGTTCAATGTCAATAAGGGCACTAAATTTAGTGGATACAAAGCTCCTATCAGCACCCGAATCAAATAAAGCAACAGCATAATGATTGTTGAGTAAAAATGTACCGGTAACGACATTCGGATCCTCTTTCTTCACCTCAATTGTTCCAAGTTGATAGATACCACCCTGGGGGTTTCTTCCAGGTACAATCGCTTTCAACTTGGGGCATTCCGATTTCCTATGACCTTCTTCATTACAGTTGAAGCAAATGGTTCCCTTACACCTTTCAACCTTGTGTCCAAGCTTTCCTCAATTTCGGCACTTCCAGCAGTCCCTAGCATGCCTCTTGTTGCCACACTTAGGACATCTATCATCGTTGCGCGGTGTGTTGTTGGTAAGAGCATTTGCATTCCCCTTTCTCTGGTTCTGACGGCGATTGAAATTCTTCCTATTATCACCTCTATCTACACGATCACCGTCTCCCATTCTTTTCTCACCAACACGGGCTTCATCTTCCCTATCCTGAATTATCTGTCCAATGAGTTGGTAAGCCATTCGAACAACATCATCAATGGTCAGTGGTTTAGATGATGTCACGTCCCCCCGGATATTCCTGGTCAACCCTTTAGTATATTGCTCAATTCGGATCTCTTCGGGTTCAACCAATCGAGGACATAGCAAGGCCAACTCATGGAATCGGTTTGTGTAACTATCAATGTCCACACCTTTCATTCGCAAATGAATCAACTCTTGTTCTAACCTAATAATCACACTACGAGGACAAAACTCCAAAGTCATCCACTTCTTAATTTCAGCCCAAGGAGTAGCATTAGCAGCATCAAGACCCATGAAAGCAATTCTCCCGTTCCACCAAGTCAACGCACGACCTTTAAGAGTAGCCATAGCAAAAGTCACTTTATCTTCCTCCTTACACTTACTAATCCGAAACACCGACTCAATCTTCTCAATCCACTGGCTTAATCCTACAGCACCTTCGGTTCCATTAAAAGGTAGAGGTTCACACTTCATGAACGTCACATAAGTACAACCACCAACTTCAGGTGCAATAGCTCCAAGTCCTCCTACATTTCCTCCAGCATTAGCATTCAAATTATTAGCATTCACATTCACATTAGTACCGCCAATTCCACTACCGCCAGCTCCACTACCGCCAGCTCCACTACCGCCAGCTCCACTACCGCCAGCTCCACTACCGTCAGCTTCATTTCTAGCATTTGCCATAAATTCAGTCATAGATGCGGTAACTTGCTCCGTAATAATCCTACGTACATCATCCTCAGTCACAACCTTCTTGGGCGGCATAGTTCTATAATTTCACAATTTCAAAGTATTAAGCATTCACCCAACAAGGATTCATATAATATGGATTGAATTCATAATCAAGGTACAAATAAGGCACAATATGGAATTCAAGACAAGATACATATTTCATTCAATTTGAAACTAAAGCATTGTCTTAGTTACATCCCATATCAAAGTTCTAGCACTATATATACTCAAAATTCGTGCCAAGTCTACTACTAACAAGTCAGTTCAGTCAAAGCTACAAAAGTACAAAAGTCACAAAGGTCACTACTAAATACAGACTGATCTACTGAGAACCGCCAGATGGTCCATCATCCATCGTCTTCTGTATCTTTGTCAGACGATCACTAGACACATCTTCAGCTGGGCGCTTACAGATCACTCCTCTTTCAACCATGTCAACATTAAATCTGCTATTCCATCCCACAGATATATTCAACTCCTTCTCAGCTTTCTCACGCATCGCACGAGCTACACTCAACAGAATCTCCATAGAATTCACCTTTTTCTTCATAGCAGCAAACTCACCACTTTCTAACACCGATAACCTCCTAAAAGCCTCATTCAAACCACGCTCTACATCAGTCAAATCCAAACTAAGCAATTCCCGCTCTTTCTCACCAACCTTAGTCTTCGACTCCAAATAAGCAACATGAGTCTGAACAACACCTAATCCAATCTCTGTCATACTATTTCATCCGGATTACCTTCAAGCACCTGAGATAAAAAACATGCAAAAATCATATCAGCGAATGCCGAGTGAATTCATAGAGTTTAATAAAACAGGTATATAAAACAATCGTTAAAATCAGAACACAAGTATAATATCGGAAGTAAGTCCTCGTATTGCTAGTCAGGCAATATATAAATAAAGCATACATCTTAAACCGTCCATGAGACCGTAGCCTCAATATTACCATTATAGTTAATATTATTATCGTTATTGGCATCGTTGTCGTATTGTATATAGGTTATATAGGATACATTTGGATTATTATTAGCCGCATGACATTGTTACCTTACTGTGAAAACAACGGGCCGCGAACCTGACAAACAATTTGCCCATCTAAGTTAGCGTGTCGTCACAAAAACCACGCTATGGAATCTTCTCATACATAAATTCGCTTACCAATCAATGTGGTACGACGGGGATCAACCGTCAAGGCGCGAACTGGGGTGATCGTCCCCAAATAGTACTATCAAATGCATAAG
This sequence comes from Glebionis coronaria, assembly GCA_025667525.1. Taxonomy (NCBI): domain Eukaryota; kingdom Viridiplantae; phylum Streptophyta; class Magnoliopsida; order Asterales; family Asteraceae; genus Glebionis; species Glebionis coronaria. The sequence continues at coordinate 249,567,302 of CM046875.1, read as the reverse complement.
CGTCTACCAAATCCCGGTAGTTCACAATTCATGCTAATGGGACTTTAAGTGACATAACCTAACTACTAATAATCCTTTTTGTCTCGTTTATAGGGTCATAGCATCATTCGGGTCCATATCATTAAGCATACCATCGGGACTACTTGTGTTCTATTTTTATAAAAATCTAGCATGTTATCTCCCTCGCGGGTTTACAAATCATTTTATAAAACATTTAAAAGAGTGCGAGGCTATGAACTTACGTTGATAATGAAAGGCAGATTATCGGCTATGGGCGTGCTTCGGTCACGGAAACCTATATAAATAATAATCGGTCTTAGATGTAACACTCCCAAATTTTGGATAGCAGCGGAAGGGTCATTGGGAGTATTACTTCATAGCACAACACACAAGTTACAGAAAACGCCCCTCTAAATGAGACGTTTGAAAAAGTTCAATCTATTCGATTAATAAAACACTAGAGTTTACAAAGAGGTCCCAATAATATTGTAATAATAACAGTTTCAAAAAGTTTATCGAATAGTAATAAGTATTTTATTGCCTTTAAAATATCCAGTGTGACTCCATGCTCCAGCTGCTCTTAAACCTTAGTACCTGAGAAATACATGCTAAAATCATCAACACAACGGTTGAGTGAATTCATAGGTTTGCAAATAAAAGAAATGGACCACAAGATTTCAAGTATTCAGTTTCTAAAGTCAGATAACATCCATTATCGCACTAAGCTCATGAAACCGATACGTTAACAAAGTTCAGATAAGTTTACCCTTAGTAGGTAATTTGCCATATTACCTAGAGTTTTCAAATACAGCGTGTCCGTTTGACCAGTTCAGTCGGTCAAGTAAGCGCGACTGATACTAGGATTTTGCAATGGGTTCAATATATTTCTCGGAATCCTCTCGAATTGATCTCAGTTAAAAGTGGAATGATTTGTTCTTGGTAACAAAAAGTGGATTTGGTTTTCTATTCTACTAAACAGGTAAGTGAATAAAATGGTAATGAAGTAAACTTAAAACAAGCAACAAATTAAAAGCAAAACTTGAATTAATACTGGAAAAATACCCTTACAGAAAAATGCCCTATGCTGAAAATAATCCCTATGCGGAAAGATCTCCTATGCGGAAAACATTGGCCATTCGGAAAAGTCTGCTCTATTCGGAAAGATTGCTATGCGGAATAAAGTGCTTCAATTCGGAAAAACTTGCCATGCGGAAAAACATACCCTATTCGGAAAAACAGGGCTATGCGGAAAATGTAATCTGTTCGGAATATTTGAAATATTCCGAGTAAAGAAATGACAACTTTGGCTATGCGGAAAATTATGGTTATTCGGAATATATGGCTTATGCGGAAAGTGAAGCTCTATGCGGAAACTAATGTCTACTCGGAAAAACCAGTCTATGCGGAATAATTGTATTATTCAGAAAACTAGGCTCATGCGGAATATATGGTCTATTCGGAATATCTGTGAAATTCCGAATAAAGGAGAAAAACAACCTCTACTCGGAATAATTGAAATATTCCGAATAGAGGCAACCCCAAAATTCCTATTCGGAATCTGGGAAACTCAGGTCTGATGAAATGCGAAGAACAAGGAGATCGTTTAATCCACAATCAACTCCAAAACTTAAAAAGGTTTTACCAAATCAAACATAAATCATTTAAATAACATAAGTAACAAATCCCACCAATAAAAACACTAAATCATCAACTTTTTAAGATTAAACTAGAATCAAATAAAACTTAAGAACTTGCAAAAAGAGATGATGAAGAACAAGATGAATGAAAAGATGGAATAGATTGATTAATGTAAAAGTAACAAGGATAATGATTAAGGATTACAAGATTAAAAGAAAAAGATGAAAATCAACAAACACCCTAATGGTGTTTGTGATGAAGCTACGAACCAAAAGAACTGGAAAAAGAAAATGAAGCTAACTCCCTAATTGTGTGAAGGGAGTATCTATTTATACTCCTAGTGGTTGGTTGGTGAGTGGGCTTTCTCCCTTTCTTCTTGTCTTCTCGTCTTTTCAGAAAAGTTGACGTTTTCGATTCTGATTCGGGATTTGTTGTCGATTAAATCCAACTCGTCTTTTAATTTCTTCGTTAAATAGACTCGAGTTTCTTCGACTTATGAAAATCTTCCGTCTTTAGTCCTTTTCTTCGATAAATCTTCGAATAGGCCTAGTGACTTCAAATCTTTTTGCATCTCTTTGGACAATAGACTTTATCTTGAGTCTTTTTCCTTGATAAATCCCGTGCAATCCCATGTTTTCTTTAATATTCATCCGGTTACCTCTGAAATCACAATAAACACAAAAACCACGCATAATTCCAAACAAATGATATTTAATACGTGTTTTGGTTTTGTTTTAGCCAGAATTAAGTGGTAAAAGGATGGGTGTTTACACACCTATCAAATCCCCTACACTTAACCATTGCCATGCGCTCATGCAATGCTTAGTGATAAAGCAATTTTACACTTTTCTCATAATTAATCAACCTTGGCCTTATTCAAATTCTACTAAATAAGAATCCAATTACTAAGAGAAATAAAAACTTTAAGATAAACAAAAAGGATGGAAATAACTTGTAAAGAAATCAAGGACTTACATTAGGGCTTTGGTGTTGCGAAGATTTATCACCCTCAAGTTTCACGTTCCCCAAACTAAGCTTAAAAACGAGATCATTGCTATTATAAGTTAGTAAATCAAACACTTACACACATGGTTTAATTAAATGCTTAAACTCCCTTATTCCTAATTGTATCTCTTATATTTTATTTTTGTCTTAGAATGATCATGAAGATGCATTTTTGGACTTATTTCGATAGTTTATTAAGGCTGAAAGCAAAGTAGGACGATTTAATCAATAGTTAGCTAAAGGACAAAATCTCTTAAAACTGCTTCTCGGGATATCAAAAAGTTCATATCTTGGCATAACTTGGTTCACGATTTGAGACCTTTCTCGGGCCGATATTTGGCATGTACTTCATACTTCATATCTTCGAGAGACGTTCTTGAGATAATGGTCTTCTCATCATAATAGAGTTTCTTCACTTGGAGACTTTTGAGGGGTACTCCAACTTTTTTGACCACGACTTCATGATTATTTCTTCAATCTCTAATTGGGATTTTGAGATACAACGATCCGCCTCCTTTTCGGACTTGGATCTATTTATCCTCATACCTTGTTAGGGTCTTTTCGGATAGAATTCTCCATGATCTTTATGGGAGTTGATTGCTTTTCGTCATGAGTCTTGATCCTTCATATTGACTTTAGGAATAATGCTTTTCACATCACTTTGGATCTTCAGCAATAAAATTGAATCCTCATGCCTTGTTAGGGCCTTTTCGGACTCGCCAATCTTCGCGCCCCGCTTCATAAGTTATGCCTTGGCTATGAACTCTTATCATTACCGAGCAACTTTTAAACGATCTTGGGCTAGAAGCTAAGTAACTTTTCAAATCGTAAGACCTTACTTATTGCAGATAAATTATTAGCAAGTGATGGGAGAATAGGCAAATAATTACACCAAGTGAGCTTGCGCAAGAATACCGACTTATAATTGACTCTATCATTTCTCGTCCTCCACAATTTAAAATCTCAAATAATGAGACTCGTGGATACTTAGCCTAATAAACCGATTAAGGTCTACATGGTTAAGGATACTAGATAGAATAAACTTGGATAAGTCTATTCGGGTTGAGTCAAAATAAACGCAACGGGCCTAATATGTCAAAAACTTCTAAACTAGCTACACCACTTTATTAATATTTTTGACTTTATTGCGGGATATATACATATGAAAGCAACGATAAAAATTTAAAAGTTACGACTAAATGGCCAAAGTTAATAAAAAATTTGAAAAATGTTGAAAGATAGGATTTTCTGGTTAAATGAAGGCATTTTCATGGAAAAGTCCACTTAAAACTTCGATAGAAGTCCCCCTACACTTAAGATAAACATTGTCCTCAATGTTCAAGCATGTGGGAAAAATCTCCCCTACACTTATGACATTGTGCACGTTGGTTAACTCAAGTTAAGGAAGAGACGACTAAAGTGATCAATTTCAAATGTGAGTATGAAGAAAATTGAATCACGATAGTTGAGAGATAGAACCGGATTTTGGATAACACGGGAGCACGGTTCTTCAACGATTTCCAAGATTGCATTTATCCCTGTAAGCACATCACCACACAAACACAAACGACCAAAATAGGTCCTCCCCTACACTTAGGGGGTTAAAGGGATAGATACTCGGGCTGCCTCCCGAGGAGCGCTTGTTTTTGATAACCGAGTCACGAGCCTGACTCGACCCAAATTCAGTTCATGGGGAACGTGGTGAGGGATGGTATCACCTCCTGAGAGGTGTCCTCACCAAAGTACAACTTCACTCGTTGGCCATTCACCTTAAAATTCGGTCCATTAGGTTGAGCGAGCTCGAGAGTACCATATGGAAAAATTTGGGCGATGGTGAATGGGCCGGACCAACGAGATTTCAGCTTGCCCGAAAAGATTTTCAACCGAGAGTTAAAAAGTAAGACTTTGTCTCCAACATGGAACTCTCGGTTTTTGATCTTGGAGTCGTGAATGAGCTTAGTTCGTTCCTTATAGATCAAAGAATTTTCATAAGCCTCATTCCGAAGTTCATTCAGCTCATTGAGTTGGATCTTGCGTAGGTCACCGGCTTTGTTGATATCAAAATTAGCCCACTTCAAGGCCCAATAAGCCTTGTGCTCCAACTCAATGGGGAGGTGGCACGCTTTCCCGTACACAAGACGATAGGGCGTACAGCCGATCGGGGTCTTGTAAGCAGTACGGAAAGCCCACAAAGCATCATCGAGTTTATCAGCCCATGCGATACGATGCTCTCCCACGGTTCTTTCAAGAATTCGCTTCAGCCCTCGGTTTGATATTTCAGCCTGGCCATTAGTTTGTGGGTGGTAGGCTGTGGAAAGACGATGGTTTACACCGTACTTAGCCATGACTCTAGCAAATTGGTCATTGCAGAAATGAGTCCCACGATCACTAATAATGGCGCGAGGCACACCGAATCTAGCGAAAAGAGCTTTCAAAAAGTTACAAACCACCCTTGCGTCATTAGTAGGCAAAGCTTTGGCTTCAACCCACTTTGAAACGTAGTCAACGGCTACAAGGATGTATTTGTTTCCTTTAGAAGATGGGAATGGCCCCATAAAGTCGATACCCCAAACATCAAAAATTTCACACTCTTGAATGAAATTCTGAGGCATCTCGTCTTTATGTGTGATTTTGCCTTGCTTTTGGCAAACATCACATCTTTTAACCATATCATGAGCATCACGGTATATGGAGGGCCAATAAAATCCCGAAGCAAACACTTTCTTTGCGGTGTAGTTGGGACCAAAGTGACCACCGGTGGGTCCTTTGTGGCAAGCATCAAGGATTTCAGACGCTGCCGGTCCATCAACACATCGACGGATAATCAGGTCGGCACATTGTTTGAAAAGGTAAGGGTCGTCCCAAAAGTAAGTCTTAATGTCAGTGAAGAACTTCTTCTTTTGCTGAGACGTCAACCCTTCCTTGAGAATTCCACCCGCCAAGTAGTTTGCAAAGTCCGCAAACCACGGGGTTTCAGTCGGTTTCGAGTTTATAGACATTAAGGTCTCCAAGGGAAAAGAATCATTGATTTCTTTGGTCGGATGATCCCCTTGGTATGGATCCTCAAGTCTGCTGAGATGATCCGCGGCTAGGTTTTCTGCTCCTTTTTTATCGCGAATTTCGATTTTAAATTCCTGGAGCAGCAAAACCCAGCGAAGAAGTCTTGGTTTAGAATCTTGCTTTGTCAACAAGTACTTCAGCGCGGAATGATCAGTATACACGATGGTGGTGGAAAGGACAAGATAGGGGCGTAATTTTTCAAAAGCATAGACAACAGCTAAAAGCTCTTTTTCGGTTGTCGTATAATGCAATTGTGCCCCTGTCATTGTCTTGCTAGCGTAATGGATCGGTTGGAAGTGTTTGTTCACTCTTTGTCCAAGAACCGCTCCAATAGCAAAATCACTAGCATCGCACATCAACTCAAAAGGCAGCTCCCAATTAGGGGTCACCAAGACGGGTGCCTTAGTTAGCTTATCCTTAAGCGAGTTGAAGGCTTCAAGGCACTCTTTGGAGAAGATAAAAGGAGTATCTTTTTCCAAGAGGTGGGTCATCGGGCGAGCGATTTGAGAAAAATCTTTGATGAATCGACGGTAGAAGCCCGCATGACCCAAGAAACTTCTTACACCCTTCACAGTTGAAGGGGGAGGCAACTTTGCGATAACATCGACTTTAGCACGGTCTACTTCAAGACCGGCTTTCGAGATCTTATGTCCAAGCACGACGCCTTCTTTTACCATAAAATGGCATTTTTCCCAATTCAGAACAAGGCGAGTGTCTTCTCACCGCTTTAGCATACGTTCTAAATTGGCAAGGCAAGCAGAGAAGGAATCCCCGAAGACCGAGAAATCATCCATGAAGACTTCCATGGTTTGTTCAACCATGTCATGGAAGATAGCTAACATACACCTTTGGAAAGTCCCGGGCGCATTACATAAGCCAAAAGGCATTCTTTTGTAAGCAAAAGTGCCATAGGGACAAGTGAATGTAGTCTTCTCTTGATCTTGGGGATCGATGGGTATTTGAAAATAACCCGAGAAACCATCAAGAAAGCAGTAATATTCATTACCGGCTAATCGTTCAAGCATTTGGTCCATAAAAGGTAGAGGGAAATGATCCTTTCTCGTGGCATCATTGAGTTTGCGGTAGTCTATACAAACTCTCCACCCAGTAACGAGACGAGTGGGAATCAACTCGTTGTGTTCATTGGGAACAACGGTTATTCCGCCCTTCTTGGGCACACAATGGATTGGACTAACCCACGGGGAATCCGAAATAGGGTATATCATACCCGCATCAAGAAGTTTGAGAACCTCTGTTTTGATGACTTCATGTATTTTTGGATTCACCCTTCGTTGGCTTTGAATTGTGGGCTTAAAGTCGTCCTCCATGAGAATTTTGTGTGTGCAGAAGTGAGGATCAACTCCACGAATATCGGAAATCTTCCAAGCGATAGCCTTCTTATGATCTTTCAATACAGCGACGAGGCGAGTCTTCTCTTCATCTTTCAAATCCTTCGCAATAATGACGGGCGACTTTTTGTTGTCGTCAAGGAACACGTACTCGAGATGTGGCGGCAACTCCTTAAGTTCCAAATCCGGAGGATTTTCAACGGGAGGCGTTTTCAAAGTCGTGGCATCGATAGCAATGACCGTGGGAGATGGAGGCGAATGATTGTCTTCAGTGAGAAGATTGTCAAAGAAATTCATGTCTTCATCCCCCTCGGTGGGAGAATCATTAGTAGCTAAATTCGCATCTCCCATGGTAGCTTCAAGATTGTTCCAGAATAAATCACTATCTCCAAATAGAGACAACGATGAATCAATAGAGGACACGGTCTCAACATTGGGAAGAGAGGTAGGAATACTTTTGCAAGCATCATTAAAGTGTTCTTCACAAGCCTCATCGAGAACGTCAATACAATTAACACTCTCATATGAATAAGGCTGTTTAGACAACTTTCCCATGTTGAAGACTACTTTATCATCACCCACTCTCATGATAAGCTCACCGGCTTCAACATCGATGAGAGTGCGACCGGTCCTCAAGAATGGACGACCAACAATAAGTGGCACACGGGGGTCCATCTCGTAGTCGACGACAACAAAATCAGCAGGAAAGGTGAATTTGTCGACTCCTACAATGACGTCCTCGGCTATCCCCACTGGATAAGCAACCGTACGGTTAGCCAATTCCAAAGTCATTTTGGTGGGGACTAGCTCTGGGAGAGATAATTGCTTCCAAACACTTAGAGGCATGAGATTAATACTGGCACCTAGATCGGCTAGGGCCATGTAATTCTCTACTCCCGGGAAATTGCAAGGGATAAGAAAACGACCCGGATCACCAAGCTTGATTGGCAATTTCCTTAAGAGCACTGCAGAGCAGTTCTCATTAAGTTGGGTGTTGGCAATGTCGAGGAGCTTTTCCTTGTCGCTCAAAAGATCTTTAAACATTTTCGCGTACTTGGGCATGTGAGCGAGAGCCTCGGCGAAGGAGATATTGAAATTCAGTTGTTTGAACATTTTAAGGAAATTCGAAACCTGAATATCATCCTTGCTCTTTTGCTTCTCTTTCCTCAACCTAGAAGGATAAGGTATATTGGAAGAAGAGGAAGGCTTTGGGAGTATAGGATCACTCACAACCACGGGTGGAGGAGGGGTAGAAAGAAGAGGTGGAGAAATTAGGGAAGGAGAAGGAATAGGAGCAGGTGACTCGTTCTCCTTAGTCACAACCATCGGTGGAGGTATAGGAAGCTCGGGTTCCTTGGTACCTTTGCCACTTCGAGTGGTGATTGCTTTCATCTCCCCTCTTGGATTAGCAACGGTGTTACTCGGAAGAGTACCCGAAGAAGAGGGTTGACTACTTTGGAAGAAACTAGCCATCATGTTCCTCAAATCATTAGTTTGGCTATCCAACGTATGTCTCATGTCTGCGCGCAAATCGTTTCCTTGCTTGACCAAGTCGGCTTTCAGGTTGAGCACCTCTCTCTGAAGATTTCCCACTATCGCATCATTAGTCCTCATATAAGTTTCTACTTCTTGGTGAAGAGCGGTGGGTTGGTTGGGAGGAGCATTGTATGCAGGTGGTTGGTAAGCAGGTTGTTGGTAGACTTGATTGTTACGTTGAGGTGGTTGTTGCTGCTTGTGAGGTGGGATGTATGGTTGTCGAGGTTGTTGTTGTTGTTGAGGAGGGCGATTAAGGTTTTGTTGTTGGTTTGGGTTGGTAGGAGGGAAACCAGGTGGTGAAAGATAGTTGTTGCTGCGGTAGCTAAGCAAGTTACGGTCACCTTGGGGTCGAGCTTGATAAGCAGGTTGTTGATAGGTGCCATATGCCGCATTCACATTCTCAGCAGGGTAATCTTGGGTGGCGGTACAAGTTGTGTAAGAGTGGGGACCACCGCATATCTCACAAGGTTGGCTGATAGCGTTCACTTGAGCATTTTTGGCGTTGTTGCTGTTGTTGTTGACGGTGTGGGTGACAAGCGATTCAAGAAGCGTAGTGATTTTGTCTAATCGCTTGTCGCTGTCATTAGTGCTAGCACTAGCAACATTGGTCCGAACACTCTTGGTTTGCACACGAGACTTGTTCTCAATGATATCCCAAGCAGCATTGGAAGTCTTAGCCAATAAATTACCCCCTGAGGCACTGTTCAGTGAATCTTGGTCACTCATGCTTAAACCATTGTAAAAAGTATTAATTTGATGTACTTTGGTAAAACCATGTTGTGGGCATTTTCTTAAAAGATCTTTGAAACGATCCCAAGATTCACTGAACGACTCATCGTACTTTTGTTCAAAGTTTATAATCTCATTCCGCAATGCGGTAGTACGAGAGGGTGGAAAAAAGTAATTGATAAACTTTGTTTCCAAATCCGTCCACGAGAGAATACTCTGTGGCGGTTCCTTAGCAAGCCAATGTCGGGCTTGTCCCTCTAAAGAAAAGGGAAAAAGTTGTAACCTTATAACTTCTTGTGGAACCCCATTGAACTTGACCGTATTGGTGAGTTGTAGAAATCTCTTGATGTGGTCGTGTGGATCATCAATGGTGCGTCCCAAGAATGGTTGAGCTGAGACCATCTGGATAAAGCCTGACTTGAGCTCGAAATTGTTGGCGGCAATTGGTGGTATAACAATTGGATCCGTGTTGCCATCGACATGAGCTTGCAGCAATTCAATCATTGGGCGATTATCCGGAAGTGGCTCATTGTTGTTGTTATTCATGTTGTTGAAAGGTGGGTTGTTGTTGTTATTATTGTTGTTCGGAGGTGGTATGTTATTGTTGTTTTGTACACCAGCCATGTCTAAGTTATCGAGAGGCTCGGGCTCTTGATAAGACGTGGATCGAGTGCGCATACACCTGCAAAAGAACGAACAAAGAAAAACAAAGCGAAAATATTTTTGGTTTTTTTATGTTTTTACTTTTTAGGACTTTTGAAAATTTTATATTTTTTTAGTGTTTTTGAAAATTTTTGGGAAAAAGTAACGTTCACGGGGAACGGATCCTAAAATCCAAGTTCTCACAAAAAACTTTTGATCTTAACGAGAGGAGCCGGCAGCGGCGCCATTTGATACTAGGATTTTGCAATGGGTTCAATATATTTCTCGGAATCCTCTCGAATTGATCTCAGTTAAAAGTGGAATGATTTGTTCTTGGTAACAAAAAGTGGATTTGGTTTTCTATTCTACTAAACAGGTAAGTGAATATAATGGTAATGAAGTAAACTTAAAACAAGCAACAAATTAAAAGCAAAATTTGAATTAATACTGGAAAAATACCCTTACAGAAAAATGCCCTATGCTGAAAATAATCCCTATGCGGAAAGATCTCCTATGCGGAAAACATTGGCCATTCGGAAAAGTCTGCTCTATTCGGAAAGATTGCTATGCGGAATAAAGTGCTTCAATTCGAAAAAACTTGCCATGCGGAAAAACATACCCTATTCGGAAAAACAGGGCTATGCGGAAAATGTAATATGTTTGGAATATGTGAAATATTCCGAGTAAAGAAATGACAACTTTGGCTATGCGGAAAATTATGGTTATTCGGAATATATGGCTTATGCGGAAAGTGAAGCTCTATGCGGAAACTAATGTCTACTCGGAAAAACCAGTCTATGCGGAATAATTGTATTATTCGGAAAACTAGGCTCATGCGGAATATATGGTCTATTCGGAATATCTGTGAAATTCCGAATAAAGGAGAAAAACAACCTCTACTCGGAATAATTGAAATATTCCGAATAGAGGCAACCCCAAAATTCCTATTCGGAATCTGGGAAACTCAGGTCTGATGAAATGCGAAGAACAAGGAGATCGTTTAATCCACAATCAACTCCAAAACTTAAAAAGGTTTTACCAAATCAAACATAAATCATTTAAATAACATAAGTAACAAATCCCACCAATAAAAACACTAAATCATCAACTTTTTAAGATTAAACTAGAATCAAATAAAACTTAAGAACTTGCAAAAAGAGATGATGAAGAACAAGATGAATGAAAAGATGGAATAGATTGATTAATGTAAAAGTAACAAGGATAATGATTAAGGATTACAAGATTAAAAGAAAAAGATGAAAATCAACAAACACCCTAATGGTGTTTGTGATGAAGCTACGAACCAAAAGAACTGGAAAAAGAAAATGAAGCTAACTCCCTAATTGTGTGAAGGGAGTATCTATTTATACTCCTAGTGGTTGGTTGGTGAGTGGGCTTTCTCCCTTTCTTCTTGTCTTCTCGTCTTTTCAGAAAAGTTGACGTTTTCGATTCTGATTCGGGATTTGTTGTCGATTAAATCCAACTCGTCTTTTAATTTCTTCGTTAAATAGACTCGAGTTTCTTCGACTTATGAAAATCTTCCGTCTTTAGTCCTTTTCTTCGATAAATCTTCGAATAGGCCTAGTGACTTCAAATCTTTTTGCATCTCTTTGGACAATAGACTTTATCTTGAGTCTTTTTCCTTGATAAATCCCGTGCAATCCCATGTTTTCTTTAATATTCATCCGGTTACCTCTGAAATCACAATAAACACAAAAACCACGCATAATTCCAAACAAATGATATTTAATACGTGTTTTGGTTTTGTTTTAGCCAGAATTAAGTGGTAAAAGGATGGGTGTTTACACACCTATCAGCGACTTACCCGGACAGGGATGTCAATCCCAAATAGATCTATTCAAAGCATTTGTGTTTACTCGACCAGTACAGTCGGTCCAAGTAATTAATGGTTCATGACTAAAAGGGACTTGTTCTTGGCAATAGTGTTCCTTAGTGTAAATGATAATGACATGATAAGCATACAGTTCAAGCAGTTCAAGCACTTGCGTCCATACGTAAAAAGTAGCATGTATCCCCTCGCGGGTTTCATAAAGTAATTAAATAAGTAAAAGCGAGGCTATGAACTCACCTTAGCCATAATGATATTGAGCGAGGACACCGATCAAGATAATAGCAACGGGAGTGAAACGATGAAATAGGATAAGACGAGATGCCGCGAGCTTCTAACGACGATCTAAAATAAAGTGGCGCGTCTTAGAAATATACACGACAACATACAAAGTTGAATTGAGTTTTATAAATACAATTACTTTATAGATAACTAAATTATAATATTAGGACTAGTTTTAAAAAGCTTAAAATTTATGAGGGCCTAATGTGTTACATTGAAATACTATTATATTTATTTGTATATAGTGATATAAATTAAGGACCAAAAAGGTAAATGAGCATTTAAAATGCATGGAAGACATTTTGGGAAGTATTCTGACGAAGAATTCTTCGATAATTTCCGCTTTGTATTCAAAATGAAGTTTATTGTTTAGTTGTACTACTTGAGGAAGTTTATTGTTTAGTTGTACTACTTGAGGAAAGATATCATATGCTAAAATCTCCAACGTTATATTAATCTCACATAAATCTAGTATTCCCGATACCGATTTACTAATATGTTTACATGAACTCATTGTTTTTATTGTGTACACACTCATCTCGAGACGTACCTCGAAGAAATAAGACAAGTTCAACCATTGAAGTCTAGCGAACGATACCATAACGCCTAGGCACTCGAAACATGAACATTGCCTGATCACCAACAAAGGCTTAAGCCGAAACAGAAGCAGAAACTTTAGTTGATCTCGCAAATATGAGCCCAAAACTTGTACTCGATGCAGGTTACCAATAAACATTTTTATACAAGAGGATTTGGCACAAGTAGTACCTTATCGTTATTCGGATATACGCGTGAACCGGAGTCGCGAAACACTACTATAAATACCAAACTCGAACAAATGAACCCTTGAAAGCAGAACCGTGATCCAATCACGAGCAGAAGCTCAACCTGAACGAGAACCGATCGTATTCACTACGAGCAGACCCCGACTGACTAGAACTGAAATCGAGCATATATATATGGCGTCGTTGATGCAACCATATATTAAAAGGGAGATTTTGAGTTTCATATGGACTTGCTTTCGAGTATTAAAAGGGAGATTGTTTTAAGTGATCAAAGTGAATTCTTGTTATGCCGACGCGTGTCTAGTGACTAATATCACATTTCAAATTAGACAAAAACATACGAATACAAACGAGGACATATCAGACGCTTCTTTCATTTTGGTTTCAAATGGGAGAAAGATATTTTTGCAATTGATCCTTTATAATAATAATATGGAGCCAAAATTTGGTATATAATAACTGGAATATGTTTATGGTGTCATTGACATAAAAAAGGTGCTTTTATTAGTTAATATTTTTCTTACAATTTGTAAAAGCGGGTATTAGCGAAACCCGATATTTTAAAGTTACGTGATTTGAAAAATATGCGTTAAGCACGAAAAATAAACGCTTAATATAGAATAAAAACATCGACATTCGGAGCACATTTATATTTAGATATATAAATGAGGGCTTATTATTTAATAAATGTTAACTCATCATATAAACAAATGACACTTAAAAGATCATCATAAATTGACAAAGAATGTCCGTAAAACGAATAATTAAAATAATGACAAGAAAAATATTTCTATTTCATGACGAGAATATTTACGGTCGATGACGGGCATAGACCTTGCCGATAAATAATAAATGACATGTATTCGATACGTTAAACCATAACCTTACAGGTTAACCGAGAATTCAATATTTATTATAAAAACAAACATGAGTCAGGTTATAAATTATGATCCGATAATTACGAATTGCTACATTCGCCAACCCTTTAGGAAAATCCGTCCCGGATTTTAGTTCGCGTTACTCGTCGATGGATTGATTGCGAAAAGACGAGAATATTGGTTTAATAAGTTCACAGTAGATGCTACGTTTAGATTGAGTCGTGAAGGTAAATCATAACTCAAAATAAGTTCAACTAGTCATTCTTACAAGAAATAACGATACTATTTGGAATAGCGAAAGTCAATGGATGAATCATATAATCAAAATGAAATATTTTTGTGCGAATGCCACATGCTTAAGCCCACTCATTTACAAATCATTAATTACATGGGTTCGTCAAGTCCATCTAATTAGGATTTAGAAACAAATGGTCGGTAATTTATAATTTCCTTGTTCAAACGAGTGACGATTTCGTTTCAACAAGACAATTATAAATTAGCCTACCTAAGCATCGTTTGCACAAAGCACGAGATCAAGACTAGATCAAACGGTCCATAGAAGTTATAATCTCCTTTTATAACATGATTTTTTAAAAATCATCCAAAGTGATGAAAAAAATCAAGGAATACAATTAAACCGTGTTTCAAAAGAAATAGGTGCCCAAAAATGGCATATTAGAAGGTGACAAGTCAAACTGGTACTCCAATGAACAGGAAGACTTTACAAAGACGGTCTATGAAACAACGTTTACGATTCTAAAGCACAAGAAGAGTATTCAAACTCGGAATCAGAAGGTAAATAACCAGCGGAATCGGCAGTTGGCGGTGAGTTCACACTTATATAAAATAGTTGTCATACAAGTTATCAAAAACTTTACCAAGACCATTGCTTCACTCGCAATGTCTTGAAAGAGCTCAATGTTTATATAAATAATCCCTTCACATAAACATACTAACGAGAAACAAATATATATATACCAGTATACATATTTTATAAGCTTTCGGGCAGCACGAGCGCACAGATGATGTTCAAGGCAATAAAATCGTTTTATCAAAAGAGCAGTTATAGTCTAGGTTTCATAAAAATGACCTAGTTCTCTATAACAAGTGCTCTGATACCAATAACACTCCCAAATTTTGGATAGCAGCGGAAGGGTCATTAGGAGTATTACTTCATAGCACAACACACAAGTTACAGAAAACGCCCCTCTAAATGAGACGTTTGAAAAAGTTCAATCTATTCGATTAATAAAACATTAGAGTTTACAAAGAGGTCCCAATAATATTGTAATAATAACAGTTTCAAAAAGTTTATCGAATAGTAATAAGTATTTTATTGCCTTTAAAATATCCAGTGTGACTCCATGCTCCAGCTGCTCTTAAACCTAAGTACTTAAGAAATACATGCTAAAATCATCAACACAACGGTTGAGTGAATTCATAGGTTTGAAAATAAAAGCAGTGGACCACAAGATTTCAAGTATTCAGTTTCCAAAGTCAGATAACATTCATTATCGCACTAAGCTCATGAAACCGATACATTAACAGAGTTCAGATAAGTTTGACCTTAGTAGGTAATTTGCCATATTACCTAGAGTTCTCAAATACAGCGTGTCCGTTTGACCAGTTCAGTCGGTCAAGTAAGCGCGACTTACCCGGACAGGGATGTCAATCCCAAATAGATCTATTCAAAGCATTCGTGTTTACTCGACCAGTACAGTCGGTCCAAGTAATTAACGGTTCATGACTAAAAGGGACTTGTTCTTGGCAATAGTGTTCCTTAGTGTAAATGATAATGACATGATAAGCATACAGTTCAAGCAGTTCAAGCACTTGCGTCCATACGTAAAAAGTAGCATGTATCCCCCTCGCGGGTTTCATAAAGTAATTAAATAAGTAAAAGCGAGGCTATGAACTCACCTTAGCCATAATGATATTGAGCGAGGACACCGATCAAGATAATAGCAACGGGAGTGAAATGATGAAATAGGATAAGGCGAGATGCCGCGAGCTTCTAACGACGATCTAAAATAAAGTGGCGCGTCTTAGAAATATACACGACAACATACAAAGTTGAATTGAGTTTTATAAGTACAATTACTTTATAGATAACTAAATTATAATATTAGGACTAGTTTTAAAAAGCTTAAAATTTATGAGGGCCTAATGTGTTACATTGAAATACTATTATATTTATTTGTATATAGTGATATAAATTAAGGACCAAAAAGGTAAATGAGCATTTAAAATGCATGGAAGACATTTTGGGAAGTATTCTGACAAAGAGTTCTTCGATAATTTCCGCTTTGTATATTTTTTAGTTGTACTACTTGAGGAAAGATATCATATGCTAAAATCTCCAACGTTATATTAATCTCACATAAATCTAGTATTCCCGATACCGATTTACTAATATGTTTACATGAACTCATTGTTTTTATTGTGTACACACTCATCTCGAGACGTACCTCGAAGAAATAAGACAAGTTCAACCATTGAAGTCTAGCGAACGATACCATAACGCCTAGGCACTCGAAACATGAACATTGCCTGATCACCAACAAAGGCATAAGCCGAAACAGAAGCAGAAACTTTAGTCGATCTCGCAAATATGAGCCCAAAACTTGTACTCGATGCAGGTTACCAATATACATTTTTATACAAGAAGATTTGGCACAAGTAGTACCTTATCGTTATTCGGATATATGCGTGAATCGGAGTCGCGAAACACTACTATAAATATCAAACTCGAACAAATGAACCCTTGAAAGCAGAACCGTGATCCAATCACGAGCAGAAGCTCAACCCGAACGAGAACCGATCGTATTCACTACGAGCAGACCCCGACTGACTAGAACTGAAATCGAGCATATATATATGGCGTCTTTGATGCAACCATATATTAAAAGGGAGATTTTGAGTTTCATATGGACTTGCTTCCGAGTATTAAAAGGGAGATTGTTTTAAGTGACCAAAGTGAATTCTTGTTATGCCGACGCGTGTCTAGTGACTAATATCACTTTTCAAATTAGACAAAAACATACGAATACAAACGAGTACATATTAGACGCTTCTTTCATTTTGGTTTCAAATGGGAGAAAGATATTTTTGCAATTGATCCTTTATAATAATAATATGGAGCCAAAATTTGGTATATAATAACTGGAATATGTTTATGGTGTCATTGACATAAAAAAGGTGCTTTTACTAGTTAATATTTTTCTTACAATTTGTAAAAGCGGGTATTAGCGAAACCCGATATTTTAAAGTTACGTGATTTGAAAAATATGCGTTAAGCACGAAAAATAAACGCTTAATATAGAATAAAAACATCGACATTCGGAGCACATTTATATTTAGATATATAAATGAGGGCTTATTATTTAATAAATGTTAACTCATCATATAAACAAATGACACTTAAAAGATCATCATAAATTTAGAAAGAATGTCCGTAAAACGAATAATTAAAATAATGACAAGAAAAATATTTCAATTTCATGACGAGAATATTTACGGTCGATGACGGGCATACACCTTGCCGATAAATAATAAATGACATGTATTCGATACGTTAAACCATAACATTACAGGTTAACCGAGAATTCAATATTTATTATAAAAACAAACATGAGTCAGGTTATAAATTATGATCCGATAATTACGAATTGCTACATTAGACTTTTGTCCAATTACTTTTATCAAAATAACAATATACATATGATGATTTTTGTACATATGATGATGATCAAGTGGGTTTATATATCCTTGTTTACTCATTTTAGTGTTTACGTATTGGTAACTTTTTACTAGTTTACTAGTTTTACCTATTTACACGTTTTAAGTCCAATAAGCTTATTATAAGTTCTTTAACTTGTTTTAATCCATTTTATACTTATATTATCAGTATTTACACTTTACATGTTGGGCCCAAATGGGTTAAGCCCAATAAGTTCTTTTTATAAGTGTTTAACTTATTTAGTCCAATTATTAGTCCAATATGCTTACTTAGCTCGTTAATGTCCGTATGTCCTATAGTTTGGGTTTTATCGGTTTTTACTTGTATTAGATACTTATATATCAGTATATGACTTTTAAAAACTTTACATTAGACGGGTTTGATCGTCTAAGTTTAAATTGGCGAAAAACGTTAATTTTACGGTAATAGCCGAAAAAGTCGTAAAAATCATGTTTATAGTTTTTATAACTTATAAATATTATTCAACTACCATTTTTATAAATTGTCCATTTATTTAACCTTATATATATTTATATAAATGAAATTCATAAGTTAGTGGGTTTTAATTTCACATTTTATACTATATAATTTGAGTGCTTATATAATAATAATAAACATTAATTCTTCAAAATCTGATTTTTATTTTCATCTTCACCATGTTTATCATATCTAGAGTTCTACAATGAATTAGAAGCTCATTTTTGGGTGGCATGAACTTCATATTATGTGCTATAATTAACTTACATATAGATACTTCTCATTTTAGGTTTATCTATCCTTAACAGTCCCTACAAAACAGCTTATTCAGATTAGCACACTCATCTTGTTTTGATCATATCTCACTCATTTTAGTAATTCTATTGCATGGACAACTCTCACATGTGTATGACATCTTGTACTTACTGTAAATGGATTCTACCATGCAAGTTTATCAGTTCAAGTTTTTGTTACATACTGTTTTTATACAGCCAACAAATTAATCATGATTTTAGCCTTGTTTCTTATGGTTATTAATCTTTTTAAGCATATTTATCAACACTTGATCCCCACACAACATTTTTATCATAATATATTCATCATATACATATACAAAAAGAAAGAAAATACATTTGATCTTTACAAAAATAACAAGAGAAAATGGAGAGGATGATCGTCTTTACCAACCAAGAGTATATCTTGTTTTTGGAAGACAAGAACTTGATGAACACCAAATGTAACTCCAAGATCATCAAACACCAAGAAAATAAGTTGAGAAATCAGCCCTAGGACACAAGCAAATCACCTCCTTTGTTGTTAAAATGGCCACCAAGTGATCAAGGCTTCAAGGTAACTCCATGATATAGCTAGATAACAAGTATTTTGTGGCTAGAAAAGATCAAAAAGGGGTGTTTGTGCTTAAAGTGGGGCGGCAAGGGTGGAAGTTTGAGAGAGAATTGAGATTTTTTTGCATGTGTGATATGGTGGTATGAGTAGCTAGTTGTTGGTTTTGTGTTAGTGGTAGCTTAAGTTGTAAGCTTAAGCTTACACTTGTAAGTTACAAGTTAACATGATGCCACATCTTTGATGTGGTGTCATGTGTGGTCGTCCCATGCTATAGTGGGGTGGGATAATGTATTTTGTCCCACCTCACTAATTTACGGGTATACCTCGATTCTAGTTTCCTCGATTTGCGTGCCCTCGGGTCGTTTCACGAAAAACGTTGATGAGATAGCATTTATACATGATCTCATCGTTCTTTTCGGGCTTTTAATGCATAAAAATGTCATAAAATACCATATATATGCTTGTGTTTGTTTACTTTTGTATTTTAGGTATGGATATCGTGAAAAAGACAAAAGATCACAAGTTACAAGGAAAAACGGACACAAGAAACGAAGCCGTACAAAGAACCGGGCCCTAATCATGGAATTCTCAACAAATACCCTTGAAGACTTGAAGACAAACAAGATTGATCCTCATTTATTGAAGAAATGACACTTAAAACCCTTGTATATTAATAATTACAAGTTTGGTCCCTTAAGTTTGTCAAAATTACACAAAAGGTCCTTCAACTTTGAAGAAATGTCAAGATTAGTCCCTCAACAATTTCAAATTGTCAATTATGGTCCCTCATCAAGCCAAAGACACATTGAAGACCTTTGAAGATCAACATTGTCCAAAATCAGTCCTTCAATTATGAAAACATGTCAAAAATAACCCTTGAAACATTTTGTGCCAAAAGTGACAAGTTATGAAACGTTGATACAAAGGAAATGGGCGCTGATGGGTTTTTAAACACAAAAGAAAAGAGAAAGAAAGAATAAGGGCCAAAGCTGTTAACTTAAAACATTCAAACACGAATTTGCGCCAAACAACTCCCATTCCCCCAATTTCGGATCAAAAGGACAACTATTCACCTTTTACCAACCCAGATTTTACACCAACTTAAACAAAGGGTAAAATGAAATTACCCTTACCCACACTTGATTCACACTCCTAAAAACCTATCCCAACCATAAAACACTCACTCCCACTCACCAAGAGGACCCACCACCAAAACCGTTTCACCATCATGTGACAACTTCCTCACCAAGGCTTGCCACGTGTCAAGATCAACAGCCCACATCATTTGCTTCATCACAAAGTTATTTTAAACGGTTTGGATGCATTTTGGATAGCTCACACCAAGAAAACGTCTAGAAGACCAAGGGCATTATAGAGAAATCACATCTAGGGTTTATGAATAGTGTTTAGCCAGGCATTTGCCTATAAAAGGAGACCTCAACATGTGAGAGTCCCTTTGTTCCAGTTTTAGGCTATCAATCTTTGTAATTCCTTTTTAAGTAATAAAATTTGATTTTCTGAATTTTGAAAAATCTTGTTCTTGTTTATTAAAAGTTGGTGTTAGAATAGCCTAATTCTGAGTTCCATTTATATGATTGAAGGTTTTTGAGGCAAGGTTTTAGTTGATAAAGCTTGGGTTTCAAAAATCAGAAAGTGCTTGTTTATTTGATCTCACCTTATTGTTTGTTCATCTTACCAGCATTGGAAGCTGGTACTTGTTTTGCTAGTACCTCAGCTCAAACAATCCAGGGCCTGGATGTAGGTCTTGGAGGTTTGCACCTTCTTCCCTTTTCATTTTCTCTTTAAGTTTCTGATTATTTGTGATTTTTGTGGATTTATGCTTGAATCTGTGTTATTGTGGTTGATTATTGTTGATTTGGCTTGGTTTGATGTTATTGAGGTGTTAGTGATCTGATTTGTGGGTTGAATCTTCATAAGCCTTTGAAAATTTGTGAAATCAAGTTTTTAAGGGGTGTTTGGGATTACTGCATAAGTTGGATTTGTGGCTTGTTAAGTGTTTGTTTGTTGTGAGCAAGTATTGGTATCTGTTATTTGGGTGCATATGTTCATCTGTTTGCAGGTTTTGTGGGTTTGAACACATTGATTCTTGAATTGGCTATAAAATCTTCATAACTTGGTAAAATTGGCTAGGATTTTGAGGACACCTAGATCTAAGCATAGGCTAGGGCTAACAAGTGCTAAATTATAGTTAATCACATCAGGGTAGAAGGATTTGAGGCTTGAAATTGGATCAAGTGTCAAGTATATCAGCAAAACTTGTCTGCATATTGTTCTTTGTTCATCAGAAACATTTTGTGCTTTGATCTTGCTATTTACTTTGATTCAGTGTTTGATTCTTGTTGCTTTGTGTTTATTGTTAGTTTATATAGCTTGTGTATGCATCTGGTTAAGTTTGGTTGGCTTATTTTGCTTAAATCTGCTTATTAAGTGCTTAACTGCTTATTTGCATATCTGGTGCTTATCTGGTGACTGTTTGGCTTATTGAAGCTTATTGTGTGGATCATTTTGTGATTTTATTATTGCTATTGACTCCTTGTGGTTCACTGATCACAAGGGTGCCTTTGTTTCCAATTGAATCAAACTAGAACTCTCAAATAAGCTTGGTCAATTAGTCAAAGCAGTGGGAACTCCTTTCCCCTGCTGGTTACCACTGCTAGTGCAATTTTGGTGTCAGCTTATCAATAAGCTATAATAGCTTATTCCAACCTGCAACAACTTTGTTTTTGTAATAGGTGCTCATATTTTGACCCATTTGTTCATACTGGAGCATTTGGGTGGTTGACTTTTAGGTTTGACTAGAAAACCAAGTCCTTTGACTTTTACATAAGTTCATTTGTGCTTATTCTGGCTTATTGCTTGTGCTTATTGGATTTTTATTGATCGATATTGCTTATTGAGTCCATTTGAAAGCTTTTGCAAGTTGAATCAGCTTCTGAGGTGCATTATTTCTCAAAAACGACTATTTTGTCGTTTTGTGGATTTTTGCTTTTCTATTTTCTGGCTTATTGAGTGAGCTTATTAGAAATTTCTTTTGACAGATCTCTTAAGCATCCTAAAAGAGGGTTGTGTGTCAAATTAGAGCTTATGGCATTAGCTTATGGCTTAATGGGCTGAAAAGCCCAATAAGAATAAGCTTTGTGTTCAATAAGCTGTGATAAGCACATTTTCAGCTTTTGGGCCTTTAGAGTTTTGTTCTTAGAATTGAATTTTAAGTTAGATAGGGCTTTTCCAAGTCAATTGGGCCAAGTTTGACTTTTTGGGCCCAAAAGCCCATTTAGGTTGACTGTTTTTGATTTTGGCCCATTTGAGGGCCCAATAGGGGTATTCTGGTAATTTCACTTTGGTTTTCTGATTATTTAGGTTAAAATAAACTAGTTTGCAAGTTTTTAGAATTTTTTATAATTTTTGGATTTTTAATATTATTTTAATATTATTTTTAAAATTTCACATTTTCCAACTTTATACATTTTTCTTAGGTTTAATACATTAAAATAGGAATTTAGCAACTTTTAGAATAATTTTATCACTTTTAGAATAATTTTTATAATTATTTTAAGTTTTATTAGTTTTTAAATCATTTTAAATAGTTTTTATTAGTTTTAAAATTTCTAAAAATAGTTTTTAATCTTTTTAGGTCATTTTAGAGTTTTACCAATTGAAAAATCTTTATCTGGGCTTTTTGATAATTTATTTGATTTTTAGGGCTTTAATTAGCATTTAAAAATTGAATATTTAATTATTTAAAAGGTTTGAAAAAGTTTTGATCATTTGTAAACTCTTAGTTTATTATTTTTGATTTTTGGTGAAATTTTGGTAATTTTTAGAATTTATTTTTATTTTTGTGATTTTTAAGGTTCTACGTTTTAACCTTCTAATAGTGATTTTTCTTGGTAATTTTTATTTTTACGTCTTCGTCATCTTCTTTTCTCATCCCCTTTCTAAACCAAATATTAATCTCAAATCTTGTACATCTTAGTCACACACATATACCTCCTTGGGAAACGAACTTTCATCACCATTAAGGGTCATTAACACTTGATTTTTCCTAAAATCATTTGTTTGATACTTACCACTTTTACGCCTTTTTCCTAAAGGGTGTAATTTACCACAATCACTTTGGCGCCGCTGCCGGGGAGGTGTGTCGTGATTAATTTGCATTGTTGTTTTTAATATTAACCAAATAGTATTTGTATTAGTAGAACTCTACTAATACGTATTATCGGTTTTCTTGGTTTTTTCTTGTATAAATATTAATATATTGTATTAAGTATCACAATCAATATACAATATCTACAAAAGTGTGAAAACACAACCTTAATTGGGATTTCATCACTCAATTATTGTATTCGAATCTCAAACAAAAAGAAAAAGGCAAAAATAGATAAATACTTTCGTGAAGCTCGATTTTGAAAAATACAAACTATAAGGTGGGTATAAGGCGGGTATTATAAAATATACCCTAAGGAAAAAGGCTCTTAAGTGCTTCGCGCCGCCTCGTTTCCCCGCTTGCTTGTGAGTATTTTGAGATTGAAGGCTAATCGAGGGTTTTGCCGCCCAAAGTATTATTACGTATACTATATTTGCTTGGTTTTCTTTGTGATTAAACCCTCTTGAACAATTTGGTTTTCACCAAAGTTCTAAAGTCATTCGAAGGCGTTCACTCCACGTGATCGTTTTCATTCCTTTGAGGCTTCTTTAATCAAGAGTTTGATTCGAGGAGAGATTTTGTAGATTGTTGTCTACGAAGATACACCAAAATCCAAAAAAATTAAGTATCATCAAAAACACAAAAAAATTGAAAACTCACAAAACACCCAAAAAGAATCTTCTTTGCTCACCTCCCATTCTTCGTGAAGTTTATGATCACTCGTAATCAAGCAAAACGAGCTCGTAAACGACTTCAAAATCAAGCCAATCAAGAGACGTTGATTGTTGAAGAACCTCCAATTGTTGAACCTATTGTAGAACAAGAAGTCGTCATGGCTAATCGTACTATGATGGAGTTGCTACAAGCACCCACCGAGGGTTTTGGAGAGGCTATTATGATTCCCGCCATCCTTGCGGAGAATTTCGAAATTAAGACGGGTTTAACGTCGATGTTGCAAGCAAATAAGTTTAGAGGTCACGAGAAAGACAACCCGCATTACCACATTAGGAATTTTAACCGTCTCACCGCCACTAGCAAATTTAAGGATGTTCCACATGATGCCATTAAGATGATGTTGTTTCCATACTCGTTGGATGGACCCGCTAAAATTTGGCTCGAGAAAGAACCGCCAAATTCGATTTTGACATGGGCCGATCTCGTTTCTAAGTTTGTGAACAAGTTTTTTCCACCATCTAAAACAACACACTTGAAAAATGAGATTTCACGCTTTGTGCAAAGAAATAATGAAAGTTTTTCAATGGCATGGGAACGCTTTAAAGAAATGTTACATGAATGTCCACACCATGATTTTACGGAATTGCATCAAGTGGATACTTTTTATAATGGGCTTAATGATCATGAACGAGATTATTTGAATGCCGCCGCGGGTGGTAATTTTTTGTGCAAGACGACAAATGAGGCTTTACAAATCATTGAAAATAGATCTAAGGTTTATAACCCTCGTAACACACCGAGTGTTGCCAATATGGGTTCGTCATCTTCGTCACAATCGTCTCGTAGCATTAATGCCTTACATGATGAAGCTAATGAGGAAAATCGGTTTTTTGATAGATTTGCTAATCTAATGTCCCATTGGAAGGCTCAAGAAGCTTCCAATTCTGCTTCGGTTAAAGCGGTTGCTAAAAGTTGTTTATCTTGTGGGGGAGCTCATGATCTTTCCGAGTGCATTACCACGGATGGTAACACTTCGAGTGCTTATGTAGCAACGGGAACTTACAACCAAAACGGTCAAGGTTCCCGCCAAAATTAAGCTCCACCAACTCGAAATGTAAACAATTATCGAAACAACAACCAAGGTAATTACCAAAGCAACACACGCAATTACAACAAAGGGAATTATCAAAGTGGGAATGGACAAATTTCTAATCAAAACCAAAACCGTGATTTTCAAAACACTACACAAGGTTTTCAAAATGCTCACACTAAAAATTTGCAAGGAGAATTTTTGGATTATGCAAAAGCAAATGATGCTAAATTTGATAACATGCAACGTGAGATGATTAGCTTAAGATCCGAGTTGAAAAACGAGCTTAAAAATGAACTTGCTAATGAACTTAAAACTCATGCAAACAAAATGGAAGGAAATGTCCAACGTCTTCAACAAAATCAACAAAAGATGGAATTAGGACAACATGAGATTAAGCAAGAGTTATTAAAAGCGGATGCTAGGCAATCAAAATTTGAGGACCGAATGGCTAAGATGTTTGAAGCAATCATGTGTAAACCCTCTTCCTCGGGTGGTCTTCCTAGTGATACCATTAACAACCCGAGGGGAGAAATGAAGGTTATTACTACACGAAGTGGTAAAACTTTCAAGGAACCAATCTCTCGTCCAAGTACTTCTACGGAGAAGGAAATCGAGAAAGAACCCGAGGTGATGGTCGAAAAGGAGCACATTACAATCCCACGAAGTACCGCTCATACCACACCTACGGTTGAACCAATACCAATTGTGGAACCCGAGTTTCCAAGGCCGTTGCCTAATGACCAACCCACACCACCTTTACCCTACCCTTCAAGACGAAACAAAGAGAAGTTGCAAGAACGTAACAAACAACAAATCGAGCTTTTTATAAAAATGTTTCAACAAGTGCATTTTGATGTGAGTTTAGCCGACGCGTTGTTATATATGCCTCGTTTCGCTTCCACTTTTAAAAGTATGATGAGCGATAAGGAAAAGCTTTCAAAGCTTGCTAATTGTTCTTCGGTTTATCTTAACCGCATACGGAAAAAGTTGGTGATCCCGGAAAGTTTCTCATTCCTTGTGACATACAAGATATGAAAGAATGCCTCGCCTTGGCCGATCTTGGTGCGAGCATTAATTTGATGCCATTTTCCATTTGGAAATCGCTTTCGCTTCCGGCTCTCATTCCTTCGAACATGTCCATCGAGATGGCCGATCATTCTATGATTATGGCATGTGGAGTAGCCGAAGATGTTTTCGTGAAAGTGGGGAAGTTCTACTATCCCGTTGATTTTATAGTAGTTGACATCCCGCGGATCCTCAAGTTCCTCTAATTTTAGGTCGTTCATTTTTAGATACTTCGAGATCGCTTATCGATGTTCATGCGAGAACTATCACTTTGAGATTCAACGAAGAGGAACTTGTTATAAACGCTACTCAAAACTCGAAACCTTCTCATGTTTATGCAATCGCTACCATCAATCACATTGACATCGTTGATGTGGTTTGCGATGAGTTTTCACAAGAAGTGTTAGGTTTTTCCGATAGCTCGTCAAGTGGCAATCCCACTATTTTAGATCCGATTCTTGCTAATTCTACACCAAATCTCACTCCATTCCAAGGAGGCGATTTCACTTCAAATAAAATCGACAATGAATATGAGGTGTTGATTAGTGATGATACTTCTATTCCACCATTTCTTTCGCCGATGGAAGTTATGAGTGTTGAACCAAAATCTTCAATCGAGGAACCACCTATCCTTGAATTGAAAGATCTTCCTTCTCACCTTGAATACGCATTCTTGGAAGGTGATGACAAGTTGCCGGTTATTATTGCAAAAGGTCTTGCTAATAATGAAAAAACCGAGCTCTTGAAAGTTCTTAAGGCTCATAAAGGGGCAATTGCGTGGAAAATATCCGACATTAAGGGTATTGACCCAAAATTTTGTACTCACAAAATTTTAATGGAGGAGGACTACAAACCCGCAATTCAAAGTCAAAGAAGGGTGAATCCCAAAATTCACGATGTCATTAAAAAGGAGGTCCTTAAACTCCTTGACGCGGGAATGATTTATCCTATATCCGATAGCCCATGGGTGAGCCCAATCCATTGTGTCCCTAAAAAGGGAGGAATGACCGTTGTGCCTAATGAAAACAACGAGTTCATTCCCACTCGTGTTGTGACCGGTTGGAGGGTGTGTATTGACTACCGAAAGTTAAATGACGCCACTCGTAAAGACCACTTTCCTTTGCCCTTCATGGATCAAATGTTGGAGCGACTTGCGGGAAATGAATTCTATTGCTTTTTAGATGGTTTTTTCGGTTACTTTTAAATCCCTATCGACCCTCGTGATAAAGAGAAGACTACGTTTACGTGTCCTTATGGAACGTTCGCTTATCGTAGGATGCCTTTCGGACTTTTTAATGCACCCGGTACGTTTTTCACGATATGATCGAGAAGTCGATGGAAGTGTTTATGGATGACTTCTCGGTGTTTGGTAATTCGTTCACGTCATGTTTATCTAATCTCGAACAAATGTTAAAACGATGTGAAGAAACCAATCTTGTGCTTAATTGGGAATAATGTCATTTCATGTGTAAACAAGGAATCGTCTTAGGACATAAGGTGTCGAAGGCGGGGATTGAGGTCGATAAAGCTAAGGTAGACGTCATCGCTAAGTTACCTCATCCCAAAACCGTTAAGGGAGTTAGGAGTTTCCTAGGCCACGCGGGCTTTTATCGTCGTTTCATCAAGGACTTTTCGAAGATTTGTCGTCCTATGACACACCTTCTCGAGAAGGATGCTCCTTTTAACTTCAATGATGATTGTGTTAAGGCTTTCGAAACTCTCAAAAGGAAACTTACCGAAGCTCCCATTCTTGTTGCTCCTAATTGGGAATTACCCTTTGAAATCATGTGCGATGCTAGTGATTATGCTATAGGGGCTGTCTTAGGGCAACGCTATGACAAGCATTTCCGTCCTATCCACTATGCTAGTAAGACGATGACCGAGGCTCAATTAAAGTACACCATAACAGAAAAGGAATTCCTTGCCGTGGTCTATGCTTTTGAGAAATTCCGACCTTATCTCGTCTTGACTAAAAGCATCGTGTATACCGACCATTCGGCTATCAAGTATCTCTTAGCTAAGCAAGATGCTAAGCCGAGATTGCTTCGTTGGATGCTCCTCCTCCAAGAATTTGATGTCACCGTGCTTGACAAAAAAGGAGCCGAGAATCTAGCGGCCGATCATCTCTCTCGTCTAGAAGATCCTCACAAAGATGTTTTCGAGAACAAGGAAATCACCGAAACATTTCCTCTTGAGACTCTCGGTGTAGTGAATTATAAAGACACCACCCCATGGTTTGCCGACATTGCAAATTACCATGCGAGCAATTTCATAATCAAGGGTATGACGACACAACAAAAACGAAAATTCTTTCGTGACGTCAAGTTCTATTTTTGGGACGACCCTTATCTCTTTCGGATTTGTGCGGATCAACTCGTTCGACGTTGTGTGTTTGGTGCCGAAGCTTCTAATATCCTTAGGGCTTGTCACGAGGGACCCACGGGTGGTCACCATGGTGCTAATCTCACGGCTAAGAAAGTGTTCGATGCCGGTTTCTTTTGGCCTTCTATCTATCGTGATGCACACGCACTTGTAAAGTCGTGTGATTCGTGCCAACGTCAAGGAAAATCGTCTCAACGTGATGAAATGCCGCAAAAAATAATTCAAGAATGTGAGATTTTCGACATATGGGGAATAGACTTTATGGGGCCGTTCCCATCGTCTCATGGCAACAAATATATCCTCGTCGCGGTGGACTACCTTTCTAAGTGGGTGGAAGCTAAGGCTTTGCCTACTAATGATGCTCGTGTGGTAGTGAAGTTTTTGAAGCAATTATTCTCTCGGTGCGGAACCCCTCGTGCTATTATAAGCGATCGTGGAACCCATTTTTGTAATGACCAATTCGAAAAGGTTCTAAAGAAATATGGGGTTACACATCGTCTTTCTACGGCTTATCACCCGCAAACAAGTGGGCAAGTCGAGGTTTCGAACCGAGCTTTGAAGAGGATTTTAGAGAGGTCAATTGGAGAAAACCGTGCTTCATGGTCCGACAAACTCGATGATGCTTTATGGGCCTTTAGGACCGCTTATAAGACACCTATCGGTTGCACTCCTTATAAGTTAGTCTATGGGAAGAATTGTCATTTGCCCATTGAGTTGGAGCATAAGGCATATTGGGCCCTTAAGCATGCAAACTTTGACTTGAAGACCGCGGGAGATCACCGGAAAATACAATTGAATGAATTGGATGAATTAAGAGATAATGCTTATAAAAATTCATTAATTTTTAAAGAAAAGACTAAAAAGTTTCATGATTCAAAAATTAAAAACCGGGTTTTTAACGTTGGTGATCAAGTGTTGCTTTTTAACTCTCGTCTTAAGATATTTTCCAGGAAATTGAAATCTTGTTGGTCGGGTCCGTTCACCATTACACAAGTGTTTCCATATGGGACCATTGAGCTAGCTCAAGATGATGGTCCTAATTTCAAGGTGAATGGACATAGGCTTAAGCACTACTTTGGTGGGGAAATTCCTTCAATGGTTGCCCCCGACCAAGACACCTTCCCCAATGATAATTAGCATTGAGGGGATCGAGTCGAGCTCATGACTCAGTAATAAAAAACGAGGTGCCTCGTGGGGGAGATCCCATGCTTATCTTTTATGCTCACTATTCACTAATAAGGGGACTTGTACCCTTTCAACTCGTTGTCTCGTGGTTGTTTGTGATTGTGTTATCTAGATCATCATCATCATCTACGATTTAAGACTCTCGTGTTCGTTTACGTGAGCCTCCATCGTTCGTTTGAAGAAGTTTTTCACGATTCCATGACATATCCTTTATTGTTCTAACAATTATCTTTTAGCATACTTAATAAACGGCTTTAGATATATTGTTGATCACCCTTTCCATGCTAGATCCTAAGCATTCGACTCCTTGTCTCTAGTATGGGGGTGCTCGACCTTTAGACTCGAAACATTGAGGACAATGTTTACTTTTAGTATGGGGGGGGGGGGGGGGGTGAATAGATACCTGCTTTGCTACGCCCTCACGCTTTCCAATTTTCAATGTTTTGTTTTGCTAATAAGGCTAAAAATGGCCAAATTTTAAAATTTTTCTTAGTTTTCATAAGTGTTTTTAAGACACGAATGTATATTTTCCGATGGGTAGAATAAGAGTTAATTTTTGACTTGATGGGCATTTGGAGCCATTTACATTCCTTAACCCGCTCAATTCAAGTTTTGCTAGACGTTTATATAGGGAGCTTTAAAACGCGAAAGTCTTAATTCATTCGGGTTAAGAACAAGAACTTTTCGCAAGTTCCTATAACTGATTCTAGAAAGTCACTTATCAAGGGAACTATAAAATGCATTCTCTAAACTTGAAAAAGTCCAAGAAAGTGCAAGATCCTATAGGTGGCTTGAAAACCCAAAACTTTGATTTGATATAGTCTTAATGAAAGCTAATCCAAATTTGGCTTAATTTTGACTTGCATGGCTAAGTATTCACGAGTCTCTTTAATTAGAGGTCTTTATATAGTGAAGAACGAGAAATGATAAAGTTAGACAAGTGATCATGCTAAACGTAGAACACGAAAGTGTTCTTTTCAAAGCTCATATGTTTTTAATTGTGGCTTTTTCTTCCCATAAGATCAATGCATTAGGAATAAATCATAATTGCAATAAGTAAGGTCGTACGATTTGAAAGGTTACTTAGCCTCTATCGCAAAATCGTTTAAAAGTTGCTCGGGGTTGAATAGAGTTCATAGCCAAGGCATAACTTATTGAAGCGGGACGCAAAGATTGGCGATTATCCAAAAAGGCCCTAACAAGGCATGAGGAGCTCTATTTTTGCTAAAGATCCAAACATGATGTGAAGTATCATTATTCCTAAATCAATATGAAGGATCGAGACACACGACGAGAAGCAATTACTCCCCTAAAGATCATGGAGAAAGTCTATCCAAAAAGACCCTAACAAGGTATGAGGATAAATATATCCAAGTCCGAAAAGGAGGCGGATCGTTGTATATCAAAATCCAAAGTAAAGATTGAAGAGAAATGATGAAGTCGTGGTCCAATATGAAGAATCTCTCAAAAACGTCAAGTGAAGAAATTCCAAATATATGAAGAGAAGACCATAATTTCAAGAACGTCTTCCCAAGATTTGAAGTATGAAGTACATGCCAAATATCGGTCCGAGAAAGGTCTCAAATCGTGAAACGAGTTATGCCAAGATATGAACTTAAGGAGATACACGAGAAGCCGTTTTAAAAGATTTTGTCCTTCGGCTAACTATTGATCAAATCGTGCTACTTTGCTTTCGGACTAATAACTACTCAAATAAGTCAATATGAATCACTTGTGATCCATGACAAATAGATAAAAAATGCTAGTAACCCTTTTCTTTTTATAATAACTAGGATTGCGGGGAGAAAAAGTATTACATAATTTGGACGTATGAGTAGTGTTAGCATTGTGACTTGTACCAACAATGATCTTGTTTTTGCACTTAGCATGGAATGTATGACAATCAAGGATGACGAAGTTTACTCTAAGGGACATTAACTTGTTTCTATTCTTTGACCCTAAAAGTCGCTTTTTGTGATGAAAATCATACATTATGTCTTTACACATCATCGTAGTATGTTGCAAGTCTTTTACTTTTCAATAAAGGATAATAAAATTGAACTTTGGTGATGCTTAGATACTTTATTCTAGCATTGCGTGAGGGCACGGCAATGGCTTAGTATGGGGGAGTGATGAGATAGCATTTATACATGATCTCATCGTTCTTTTCGGGCTTTTAATGCATAAAAATGTCATAAAATACCATATATATGCTTGTGTTTGTTTACTTGTGTATTTTAGGTATGGATATCGTGAAAAAGACAAAAGATCACAAGTTACAAGGAAAAACGGACACGAGAAACGAAGCCGTACAAAGAACCAGGCCCTAATCATGGAATTCTCAACAAATACCCTTGAAGACTTGAAGACAAACAAGATTGATCCTCATTTATTGAAGAAATGACACTTAAAATCCTTGTATATTAATAATTACAAGTTTGGTCCCTTAAGTTTGTCAAAATTACACAAAAGGTCCTTCAACTTTGAAGAAATGGCAAGATTAGTCCCTCAACAATTTCAAATTGTCAATTATGGTCCCTCATCAAGCCAAAGACACATTGAAGACCTCTAAAGATCAACATTGTCCAAAATCAGTCCTTCAATTATGAAAACATGTCAAAAATAACCCTTGAAACATTTTGTGAAAAGTTTGTGCCAAAAGTGACAAGTTCAAATTTTTAGGAGTAACCAAAGATATATCAAAACCTGGTTGCTTCTTCAATTCAGTAAGGGCTTCAGCCACACCCAAATATTCTCCATCATGTGAGCCTTTGTCACTCACATGAATCTGCTCATCCTCTCCTTTGGAAGATTCCTCCATACCATGCCTATTGTTAGCATCCTCCAAAATAACAATCCTCTCCCTCAATTGCTTGAGTTCAAGGCCTTGTGTACTGACTGTTTATACTAGGTCTGCATTTTGCTTTTGCAAGCTAATGCAGACAGCCGTCAATTCCAACATTGTATATGGTTCCAATCTGTCCTCCTCTAGAATGGGGATTGGACCTCCCAAAGTAGAGTCATGGGGCATGGATGAGGTCTTAAAGATGTTAGGACTGGCTTGGCCTGCATCTAAGCGAGTACCAATAGTCCCAGCCTCATCCATAGCACCAACCACACTTGTGGTGGTGGTTCTCTCTACAACATGGCTAGGACCACTAGAGGAGAACACCCCAGTAGTCCTTGGGCGTTTGATCAACCTATATTCAGGGGGTGTAGAAGATGATGTGGATTGGGTGGTAGTTTGAAGGTTAAGGGGTGTTTGGGTATTTGAAGTAAAGGTGTCAACGTTTGGATTACTGGTGTCAACGCCAACATTTAACGTGTCAGCGTTGAAGGATTCTTGGTCAAGTTCCATGTGTTGAGGTGAAGGTAAGGGATCTGGTAATGGGTCAAGTTATGGCCGTGGGTCAGGTTGAGGTTGTGCTGCTGCAATAATAGCAAGCATAGCTTGGGTGAGGGGTAAGTCACGGTGAGGGGTGAGTTCATCTTACTAAAAATAGCTTTCTTTTGCACAGGGATCTCATAAAAATCATCATGATCCCTTGTGCAATACCCTTGGTCATCAAAAATAATTTGTAAAAATCTGGGATAAGTCAAAGTCATCTTATTCCCCTTGTTTTTGCACATGCCATCAAAAATTAGTTTTGAAAAATTGTACTTTTTCCCATTTGTAATGCACACAATTGCACTAGAAATATATCTGTTAATTTCATTATGTTCAGTACATTTGGGACTCAAACATTGAAGGATGACATGTATGAGGTACTTCCAGGCTGGGGGAAATTCTTGTTTATGATATTTATTTAAAGTACCCTCATCAGGGAAAGGATACCCCAAAGCACGAAGTCCTTGTTCTATCTCATTAATGGGAAGAGTGGTTATACCATCTGCATCATTAAGATGCAAAGCCTGGTGAACCAAGGCTTCAGTAACCACGCAAGTACGCCCATGAACAATAGTTGTTAATGTAGTCACATTATTAAGCGTTG
Organism: Glebionis coronaria; assembly: GCA_025667525.1. Taxonomy (NCBI): domain Eukaryota; kingdom Viridiplantae; phylum Streptophyta; class Magnoliopsida; order Asterales; family Asteraceae; genus Glebionis; species Glebionis coronaria. The sequence goes on along the minus strand of CM046875.1, from coordinate 249,533,927 downwards.
AGGGACTGACAGTGTTCCAAAACTGTTTAATATGAGTGACAGGGATGACAGGAGCATGATAAAGTGCATACCTAAGAGGAGATGCATTCAAATACGCCACCATCTGAGTGTATTGTGGAAACAAAGTATCATCAGACTCCAAATAAGCAATCATATTGTGCTGACTCCTGAATCCTAATACCAAGTCACTTGGTTTATACTTTGGTGCCATTGTTGAAGAAAGCTGTTTGTAAAAGATTGATGAAAGATGAATTATAGGAGAGAAAGTGTTATTCAAGAATATGAGAGTACCCTGTTTAAAAATAGGAGCCAAATATATAGGAGAGATAGGCACATGTGATTGGTAAAAAATAAGGCAAGTATTTTCAAAATAAAATGATGAAAATATTGAAAATAAAATAAGTTATCTTGTGCATTATTTAAAAGTTATCTACTCCCAAAATTACGGCCCCAAAATTCGTCAAAATGACAACTGGGTAGGTCCCAATGAGTGTCAACGGTCAAAAATAACCCATCAACGCCCAACGGCTATATTCTTGTCAACGTTTGCAAAATCCATGTCAATGTCTAAATTGGTCACAACAACGCTTGGAAATATATTTGTCAGCGTCCAAAAATAAAAGTAATAAAAATGAAAAATGACCTTAACAAAGTAATTTATCCTAGTGAAGATAACATATAAACTGAAAATTATTATAGACGGCAAGCACTGTCCAATTATGCACACTTGCTTATGCAAGATAGACATAAAAGTCCTTCAGTGTCCCTTGCTAACAAAATTCTTAACAATTAAGTTATCTCATAAAATCCCTTGTAACTCCCAGGTAAACCCATTATAAATTATTCCCAAGTCTCCCATCAGACCACATCCAATTCTAGGCCAAAAAGGTCTTGGCAGCATGCATAGTATATCAACTTTGCATGCTACAGTGCCTCATGAGATTGAAAACTAACTCATACTCACCTGTGGATACAATCTAGAATTGTGATAAGAGTATTTTAAGAATACCCAAAAGTCCTAAAGGTTACTAAAACCTCCCCTTAGACTTTGATACACAAGTTGCCAAATAATATGCATGTAAATAAAAATTTATGTCAAGATAGGAATAAAAATATTCCAACCATCATCCTTAAATTGAAACATGCTCCAATGATTCTCCAAGGATCCATAAGAAACTCTGTATCCAATGGTACAATGCTAACTATGCCTGCACACTTAGATCAAAAACCACAAAAGTAACATGTTGCTGACAATGTCACGATAACACTTATCAGCGTTAAGATAACCTTTGTCAGTGTTAGTCAAATAAAGTGGAAAATCTAACTTCTCAAAAAGACCAATAACAATGAATATCCTGTACATACTTTTACAATAAGACCCCAAAACACATATTAAGTGAGATTGATCATTCTAATACTTGTTACCAAGTATTGAAACCTTCTAGTATCAAAAGGTTTAGTTAATAAATCAGACACATTTTCTTCTGTGTCAACCCTATATGTTTGTATTAAACCCTTTTCAAAACAATCTCTTATAAAATGATGTCTAATTTCTATGTGTTTTGTTTTAGAGTGATGTACAGGATTTTTAATAATGCGTAAAGTACTGTTATTGTCTACAAAAATCTTGGTATGCATGAAATTATACCCATAATCCAACAGCTGGTTCTGAATCCATAAGACTTGTCCACAACAAGCAGCTGCTGCAACATACTCTGCTTTAGTTGTAGAATTGGCCACCACTGTTTGTTTCTTGCATTGCCAAGATATCAACCTACTCCCAAGAAACTGACATCCACCAGTTGTGGATTTTCTATCAAATTTGTCACCACCATAGTCACTGTCTGAATATGCAATAAGCTCCAATAGTGAATCTTTTGGATACCATAATCCCAGGTCTGGATAACATCTAAGGTACCTAAAGATTCTCTTGACAGTATGAAGATGACACTCTTCGGGTGTCACTTGATGGCGTGCACATGCACACACAACAAACATAATGTCAGGTCTTGAGGCTGTATGATACATCAATGAACCAATCATTGATCTATAGTGCCTGACATCCACATCTTTTCCATCTCCAACTTTTCCCCAAGGATGTTCTCTATCCATAGGAGTGCTATCCCTTTTCTCATGTGGAGAAAAGCCAAACTTCTTCAATATTTCTGCTACATATTTATCTTGAGAGATGAAGATACCATCTTATTTCTGCTGAACTTGTAACCCTAGAAAGAAGTTCATCTCCCCCATTGCACTCATCTTGAATTTGTCTATCATAAGCTAGGAAAAGTCTTCACTCATCTTTGGACTTGAAGAACCAAAGATGATATCATCAACATAAACCTAGACAAGTAAGAAATCCTTACCAGTCTTCTTTGTAAATAAGGTCTGGTCTATGGTGCCCCTTTTGAATCCAGTTTCTACCAGATAGGTGGACAATGTGCCATACCATGCACTTGGGGCTTGATGAAGTCGATACATAGCTTTCTTGACTCTATACACCTTGTCTGGATGCTCTGAAACTTCAAAACCAGGAGGCTGCATTACATAAACCTCCTCTACAATTGTGCCATAAATAAAAGCACTTTTCACATCCATTTGATAGACAGTAAAGCCCATGCAGGAAGCATAGGCTAAAAATATCCTTATATCCTCATTCCTTGCAACTGGTGCAAAGACCTCCTCATAGTCTATCCCTTCCTCTTGTGTATATCCTTGAGCCACTAAACGTGCCTTGTTTCTGACCACAATGCCTCTTTCATCCTTTTTGTTTCTAAGAACCCATCTTGTCCCAATAGGTCTGACATGTCTGGGATAATCAACCAACTCCCAAACATCCTGGATAGCAAATTGGTGAAGCTCATCCTGCATTTCTTCCACCCAACTTGGTTCTTTGAGAACATCAAAAATCTTCTTGGGTTCCTGTTGTGACAGAAAACAGGCAAACAAACATGCTTGAACAAGAGGGGTATCAACCTTCTTGTGAATATTGGCAATAAATCCTCCAAGCATCTGATGAGATCTTCTAGTTTGAACAGGAGACATCACATCACCAATAATTAGAGAAGAGGGGCGATCCTTCAATGTAGAAGTAAGAACTCCTCCTTCAAAAAGTGTGTTGTCTTCAATCTCATCTTCCATGTACCAATATCTTCTTCAGACTCTCTTCTATCAATATCTGTATGAACCTCTCCATTTCTGCTTGAAGGTTCAACTTGTTCAAAATTGGAAGAGAAAATATGGTCAAAAGAGTTGTCAACGCCTGAATCAAGGTTTTCAGCGTTTGAGCCATCAATGCCTGAATTAGAGTTGTCAACGTTTGAGCCATCAACGTCTGAATTTGTCTTGTCAACGCCAGATTTTCCTTTGTCAACGCCTAAAAGATCATGCATGTTGTCAACTGGTGATACTTGGGGACCACCATTTTCCTTTCCAGCAGTAGCAGCAGCAGCAAATGCATCTGTCCATATGGGAATAGTGATATACTCAAGTATGGGTGATGATTTGTTTGCTTGTGATCCAACCTCTTTATTAACCTGTGTACCTGAAACATCAACAACTGGTTCTTCCACAACATTTGAAGTTACCTTCACAATGTTTGGATTAGTAACAGGCATATAGTTCAAAGTCCTAGATAGAGGTTCCAAGTCAAATAACCAATTTGGACCACTTTTAGGATCACTAGGTTTACTTTCTAAAAACCTAACTGTACTTTTTCAAGTATACGTTTTTCCTTCTTAATGTAAACCCTATATCCTTTACTCTGCACTGAATAACCCATGAAGTAGCCTTCATCACCTTTAGCACTAAATTTACCTAAGGCGTCACTAGTATCCAACACAACTACATGACAACCAAAAGGTTTAAGAAAACCAATATTAGGTTTCCTTCCCCAAAGTAACTCATAAGGTGTTTTGTTATGAATCTTGTTGACTAATGCTCTATTCTGAACATAACAAGCTGTATTCACAGCCTCAGCCCAAAAAGCAATAGGAAAGTGAGCATCAGCCAACATAGTCCTGACTGCTTCAATGAGGGTTCTATTCTTTCTCTCAGCAACCCCATTTTGTTTTGGGGTTCTGGCTACACTAAACTGTCTAGTAATCCCTTTCTTGGCACAAAAATCATCCAACAGCTTATTTCTAAACTCACCACCATTATCACTTCTAAGCATCTTAACTTCATTAACAGTCTTATTCTCAATTTGGTTAATAAAGTTAATTAAATTATCAGCAGTGTCACTTTTCAAAGCTAAAAAGAAAGTCCAAGTAAACCTAGAAAAATCATCAGTAATGACAAAACAGTAAGATTTACCATTCAAGCTTTCTATATTAGTTGGACCAAACAGGTCCATATACAGCAAGTGAAGTGGTTTAGAACTAGAGTGCACCTGTTTAGACTTAAATGAGACCTTGTGTTGTTTGCCTTTAAGGCATGCAACACAAGAGTGGTCATTGTGGAAAGCCTTTTCAGGCAAACCATCAACCAAGCCATGTCTCACAAGTCTGTTTATATTTTTAAAGTTAATGTGCCCTAGTCTTCTGTGCCATAGATTACTCTCATCAACTGAAGCTTTAGCATAAAGACATGACAAGTTATTATTCATGCTAATCCCATTAAGATTCACATTATAAATGTCCTTATGCCTAGGTGTTATATAATCAATGAATTTCTCATCTGGTATTTTAAAATCCTTGCTCAACACCAAGCATTCAGTATCAGTGAAAAGAACCTTATTTTTGTTATCACAAACTTGTGATACACTAAACAGATTATAGTCAAGTTCTTTTACCAGAAACACGTTTTCAAAATGCAAGTTGTTGGTGAGAAGAGTTCCTTTGCCTGTGATAGTTCCATATCCGCCTCCAAAGTAAACTTTGTCACCATCCTTAATGGGAGTGAAGTTTGTGAGATAATCTTCCTTCCTAGTCATGTGCCTAGAGCATCCACTATCCTAATAGCCATAATCATTAACCTGCTTTTGAATGCCCTGCACATAAAGAAAACAAATTAGTTTTCTTTGGGAACCGAAGCCTGAGCAGACTTGGATTCATTTGGTTGTTCAACAAGAACAGACTTAGTCCTCATAACAACCCCTTGTTCATCCCTTTTTGATTAAACCCCCAGTTAACCCCAATTGGTTTTGTGATGACCTTTGAAATATAATTAAATATGTTGCAGGTCATAGAAATCCCATCTGAATTAGGGTTTTGATCTTGCTTAGGTCTCCATGTTAAGCTAAAAGAAGCTTTAGACCCCTTTCCCTTTGGTTGCAAATATTTACCATTATTTGGTCTGGCAACGTTTCTGTCAGCGTTTGATTTGGTCTTGTCAACGCTGAAATAACCCGTATCAGTGTTGAACCTAGGGTTTGCTACAGGAACCCATTGTCTATTAGACCATGTATTGGTCTTCTGAAAAGGTCTTTGTCCATAAGTATTAGACCCTTTAGTAAAGAATGGGGCTGGTCTAACAACTTATGGACTTTGCTGAACAAAAGTTTTGGGTTTGACAGTGTTTGACTTTTTGTCAGCATTGACCTTTGAAGCGTTGACACACTTATGGGCTAAATGTGAAAAACTACCACAAGTATAACAGGCTTTTCTAGACATAACTCTAGGTCTAAAAGAAAAGAAACATGTTCCATCATCACTAACTTGGCTTTTTGGTGACCTAGTTTTTCTATACATTTCTGCATATTTAATGCTAGGTTTTCTAACAACGTTAGAGCCAAGGTCAACAATCTTGCCAGTGATTGGGTTTGTTATTTTGATAGGGGTAGACTCATTAGGACTATCACTAAGCATGCCAACCTTAACAAACAAGGTAGGGTTGGCTTTCTTGCATTGGTCCAAATCAGTCAACTTCTGCCTATATTCTTCTACTCGGGTAAGAATCCTTGGTGGAGGAGTAAATTCCTCTTCTTGGAGTTCTGGTAAACCAGTCCAAGATAAGTCCTTTCTTTGGACACCATAGAAGTCCCCCAACTGGTGGTGGAATACCAGCATACTCTTTAATCCCAATCCCAGTCATATCCCTAGAATCCTTTTGTTTACTAACACATTCTCCTAGGGTTTGTGAGGCTTTATCAAATCTCTGAATTTTAAGATCTACATTATCCTTATTCTTAATAGCCTCATCTAGCATTTAAATCTACATTGACCCTCTCCATGATGTTTCTAATATCATTACTAGCATTTAAATCATGTTTTAAGATATTGATTTTATCTTTTAGGTCAAGCTCCATTTTTTTATACTCAGCTACAGTCTTTTCAGTTTGAGTAAGAGCAAGTTGATAGTTAGACAACTTGCATCTTTCATTACCCACATCTGTTGACAATTTTAAAACTTCTTTGTTAAGTCTTTCAGTATTTAGACGACAACCCTTACTACAAAAAGCATCATCATATACCTCATTGTCTGATGAAGATGAGGAGTGTGCCATTAGATCATAGTGAACATGCTCTTCTTCTTCCATTTCAGCAACCAAAGCTTTATTCTCTTCCTCATCCTTAGCCAAATAGCTCCAATCCCATCCAACACCATCAATTTCTTGCATTGCAACCATGGCCTTGGGATCCTGAGCCTTAACAATTTGGTTTGAGGGTTTTCCAGCATCAGAGCTTCTTGGAGATATGCATTCTCTCATGAAGTGCCCCATACGATGACAATTATAACACTCAACCTTGGATTTATCAAATCCAGCAGTGTCCTTAGCATTAAAAGTCGTCTTCTTCTTGAATCTTCTATTCCATCTGTTTGCTCTTATACTTGCAAGAGCCATATTCCACTTTATGTCCATTTCCTCCAAATGCTCATCACTAATTTGCTCAAGGTCCCCATAAGTAATCACTGAACCATTGGGCAATGAAGCAATGTATGCACACACAGTATCCAGATCAATACCAGTAGGCTTAACTCTTGGTGAGTCAATTTTTTATGTGTCAGCGTCTGAATGTGAGGCGTTGACAGGATATGATCCAGCGTTGACACAGGTTGATCCAGTAACTGGGTGCATGTATGACTCCTTTTGATCAAATTGACCTTCACTATGTGAGAAGATAGCCATGTTTCCATTGGAAGACTTGCTTCCATGATCCAAATGAGTTTCATTCTCTATCAGCCTTAGTTTATTGTAAACATCATTAAAAGTAGAACTTTTGTGAGTGTTATTAGCAATTATAGACCTTGCTTCAATTTTCCATGCGTCACCAAGGCTTTTAAGAAAAGTGGAGATAATATCAACATCACCAAGCACTTTTCCCATGAAGGATAGCTTGCTTGTGATGTCCAGAAGTCTGCTTCTCACACTACTTAGTTTCTCATTAGGTTGAGCCTTAAAAACAGCATACTCATGCAAGAGTTGCTTCTTTTTCTCTTGCACAGTATCAGCATTACCACCATAAGCAACTTCAAGAGCTGCCCAAAAATCATTCATAGACTCATAGCTTCTATATTTGTTCTGATTTTCTTGCCCCAAAGAGAGTTTCAGAATGCTTAGGGTTTTCATATCAACCCTTCTCTTTGCTATATCCTCAGTTGAGACAACTCTACCATCTTCAGGTTTTTCTCTTCGTTCCTCTTCAGTAGAACCTTGAACAGTTGTTCTTTGAGCGATGGCAGCTGCAATCTTTTGAGCCTTATTGAATGTGTTTCCATATTCAATAATTTCCCATAGGGTGTAGTCATGGATTTGTAGATATTGCTCAAAGTTAAACTTCCACACCTCAATGTTGTCTGGGTCTAACATAGGAATCTTGATGTTGTGGGTTGAGGAGGAGGAGGAGTTTGCTTCTGGGGTAGACATGATGTTTTTAGGGTTTTGTGAAAATTAGGGTTTTTGGCAGTTTAGGGTTCTTGTGTTCTTAAGATCAAAGTTTCTCAACAAGATCTGATACCACTTGTTGATCCCAAAGTTAGATCGATTTAGCTTGTGTAAACGAGATTAAATCAAGTTAAACACGTAGAGAAACTTTGTTGTGTATAAAACAATTTAAGTATTATGCGGAATTAATACTCAAACAAGAACACACAAACAATTGTAAAACAAACTTTCACTTGATTGATGATAACAAACTTGCATACAATGAATGTTTTAAACGTATGAAAACTTATATGAAAAAAACCTAAAGGTCTTCTTTTATAGACACAAGAAGCCTTGTACAAGAGTCTATGTATCAGCTATTCTAGGTAAAGATAAATATAGAAAATACATTGTTGATCCTATATTTACTAGAAACAAACTAGAAACATAATACGCGTAGACTATATCTTTCTATCAGTTATTGACTTCATCCTATCAACGCTTGACTTCTTCCTGTCAATGCTTGATCTGTCAACGCTTGTTTTCTTCTTATCAACGCTTGTTTTCTTCTTGTCAGCGTCCAAGTGTACTGGCTACATTTTATTCCCAACAAAGTGCACAAAGGAACTATTTAGGCACATTAATTTTCTTTTTACTTCCTGATTAAAAAGAAGCTACAACTTATTGACATAAGCTGCAAACCAACACATCACTAAGACACAACCACAAACAAGAGATGCTATAACAGAAAATCCAATCTAGTTGGCTTTGTGACTTGGAAGTAGGCTCAAGGCTACAATAAGCATGTACTATGGTCAATTCAGTAGGCCAAAACCAATGACAACCTAACCCTCTAGTCTATTTCTTGGTTACTGTTGATATTGCACAGGCAAACAAACACTTATTGGAAGTAACAAAGCACACAGAGGTCAAATGCCAAAAAGAACACAATGGGCAAATTAAGCAAACAGTGTCCCCCGATATACCTAACTAGACAGTGGATAATTCAGGCTCTTTGGTGACGATTTTAGGTGAGGTAAGCTGTAACACCCCCAAATAATCATGGTTTAATTCAGCGGAAGAGTCGTTGGTGTTACGGGATAGCATATTACTCAAATCATAGACAACGCTTAAAAATCGCGTCGTTTAATAATAAAGCATTTTCTATTCATGAATAAGAAATTATATAGGTCCTCAGGTCAATACATGTCTTACAAAATTTACAAAACATTTGAATGGAAATTGTTATTTAAATGCGGGCCATAAATTCTTGTCGTCTTGCCGAGAATTACCTTCAAGTACCTAAGATAAAACATGTTAAAAAAAAGTCAGCGAAATGCCGAGTGAATTCATAGAGTTTAATAAAAACAATTAATATATCACCGATATATAATTATTACCGAAAATCATTTTGTACAAATCTTTGTCGTAGGCTATAAAATAGGCCAAATACATTCTTGTACGAATCATTATCGTAAATCATAATATAGGCTTTTGTCTTCAAAACCATTATACGAACCATTGTCATAAAAACATCATACAATACGCTTTTATAAAGTTGTATAGAGTTTAATAAAAACCTTTATATGAAAATGGTTATGTAAAACCAAAACACGAACATAATATCAATAATAAGACCCCGTATTGCTAGTCAGGCAATATATTATAATTCAATGCGTATATCGGTATTTTCATTATTGGATTATTATAAGCCGCATGACATTGCTACCTTACTATAACAAACAACGGGTAGCTAACCCGTAATTTCTTTGCCCATCTAAAACAGCGTATCGTCACAATAGTCACGCTTATATAAATCTTCTCATACATAAATTCGCTTACCACTCAATGTGGCACGACGGGGATCAACCGTCACGGCGCGAACTGGGGTGATCTTCCCCAAATAGTACTATTATATGCATAAGCGTCTACCAAATCCCGGTAGTTCACAATTCATGCTAATGGGACTTTTATTGACATAACCTAACCAATAATAATCCATTTCATTTCATTCATCAGGTCATATAATCATTCGGGTCCATATCAATAAGCATACAATCCGGACAACTGGTGTCCTATTTTTATTAAAACTAGCATGTTATCTCCCTCGCGAGTTTATAAAACATTTCATAAAACATTTAAAAGAATGCGAGGCTATGAACTTACATTGGTGTTGGAAGACGGGTTATCGGCAATTAGGATGTACGGCGCGTGGCTCGATCACGGAAACCTAAACAAATAATACTCGGTCTTAGACTTTTATCCAATAACTTTATAAAAAGTTGTTATGTATATGTAATGATGATATTTAAGTATGATTATGATCAAGTGGGATTATATCTCTTCATACAACATTATAGTTGTTATGTGTTAGTCAATTTAGACTAGTTATACTAGTTTCAACCCAATTACATATTAAGGCTCAATAAGCCCATTAAAAGTTCAATTCATTATATTAGCCCACTTATACTTTTTAATACAAGGCCTATAATCATATGTTGGGCCCAAGTGGGCTAAGACCATGGGTAAGTCCATTAGTGTTAAGCCAAACTAGTTGGGCTAATGGTCCAATAAGGTTACTTTGGCCTATTAAGGTCCATAAGTTATAAAGCTCGGATTTATCGGTTTTTACATGTCAAATGTGTTTACATATTAGTATATGAATTATAAAAATGTTACATTAGACGGGTCCGACCGTCTAAGTTTTATTTGGCGAAAACATTAATCTTTCGGTTTTAGCCAAAAAGACGTAAAACTTATATATAGTTTTATAACTTTAGAAAACATTTGAGTTTTACTTTTATAAATATTCCATACTTATTTATCTTAGTATACAAATCATTTGATAATAAATATTATTAGTTATTGGGTTTTTTATATTTATTTTATAATAATATTTACTTGAGTGCTTTTTTATACTATATAGATTATTTACAAATCTGATTATTAATGTCCATTCCACCATTTTTGCCATATCTTGAGTTCTACAAGGAGATAGAAGCTCAAATTTGAACAGCATAAACTACACGATGTTTGCTACAAATAACTCTATATAGCTACTGCTCAATCGTCCTTTAAGTATTTTTAATAATTCATCCAAAACAGACTATACAGATTTGTACCTCAATAGTATTTTGATCATATCTTGCTCATTTTAATGATTCCATTGAGTAGCCAACTCACAACATATGTAAAAATAATATATCTATCTGTATATTTAATAATCCAAGCTATTTTACCAAGTGATCATATTGATACTTACTGTTTTATACAGCCTATGAATCTAACCAAGATTTTAACATTTTTACTTGTTGATTTTAGTCTTTTTAACCAAATCTATTAACACAAAATCCCCACATAATATTTTGATCATCATTCATCATCATACACATATACATTTATAAAGAAAATACATTATTACATTTACAAAATAACAAGATGATAGGAAGAAAAAATCTCTATACCACCAAAGTGATGAAAAGGTTGAGATTTTGGATGAATAAGGCTTGATTCTTGTCACCAAATCTTTAGCATAGCAAGATCACTTTTAGGAACCTCCAAGTAGAGGAACATACTCTTGAAATCAGCCCTTGAACCTCATGAAAACTCCTTTTCATAAGTTATAATCACCTCCAATCTTCATCTTTTCAACAAGGCTTCAACATATGTTGATTATAGATGGTGTTTATGGTTAAAATTGATGATGAAGATGGTGATCTATGGTGGAGGTTGGATGGCAACATGAGAGAGAGAAGAGAGTGTTTGAGTGGTTTTGGATGTATGAAATGAGAGGAAATTGTTTAGTTTAGCTAGTTTGTTGGTTTTGTAAGGCATATGGGACAAGTGTCCCAAACTTTGTATAAACTTGCCACCCATAGTGGAGGTGGGATAACTGTCCCACTTGTCTCGTCTCCACTAATTTACGGGTACTCCTCGATTCTAGTTTCCTCGATTTACGTGCCCTCGAGTCGATTTACAAAAAACGTTTTTATAAATTTTGAATCTACGACACAAAACAATTCTAATAAAATTTGTCTCATAAAAACGGAACACAAAAGCGTAATTACGTAAACCTCGGGTTTCCTGTTTAATCGTAAAAGACGCTAAATTATGCACGTAAGTCCTAATTTCTTCTCGTAAATTTGTGAGTTTATGAACCAACACAAATTAAAATTCCAAAATAATATTCGAGAATAAATTTATTTCCTGAAATGTCGGACTGTCACAAAAACGGTGTATGTAAACGTAAGCACGTAACGTAGAGTTCTCCGGTTTAGACGTAGTCAATGCTACTTTAAGACGTAAACCCTTATTCTTCCCAAAAGTGAGTGAGTTCATAAATTAATAATAAAAAAATAATTTTAAAATAATACTTGAGAATAAAATAACGACCTCAAATTGACGGATTGTCACAGCAATTACCCCTAAAGAGGATCTTTGTCCTCAAAGATCAATTTATCTTACTGCTCGCTTCTTATAGAGTCAAAGAAACGTGGGTATTTCCTTCACATTCGGTCTTTTTCTCTCAAGTGTAATTCATTACAATTATACGAGTTTCATCAAACATAACTATAGGAATATGATCATGCTTAAGTTGACTTACTTTCTCTATCCATGATGTCCACGGGTTTTTGATGAATGCAACTTTTCGCTGATCTAGACTTCATTAAGAAATAATCATATTTTCACTTGATAGACATTTTTGAAAGTTTGATATATGGAACATAATTCATGCAGCCCTTGAAGTTCTAGGGTAGATCTAGCTTATATGCCTTTCAGTCCAAATCTTACATTATCTCAATGGTCCCATACAACGGGGACTTATTTTCCCATGATCTTTCAGATCATACATTCATCTTTCCATGATGAAAAATTCTCGGCATAGCTTTTCTACCCATCCTCCACTTCAAGATCTACATTTCATATTCACATAACCTTCTGCCCACTACTGGCAGTCAATAATCAGATCCTAACTTACACCATCATTTCAGGTCTCACGGGTCGGGTATCTTCATCCCAACTCCTGCCTACGGATGCTCTTATATTGATCCTTACAAGATTCGATCTAAATCTTAATGCGAAAATTTTCAATGATAATCCATCCAAAGGAAAGTGATTATCTAGTTCATTGCCAAAGGTCAATCATTCAAACATAAAACAAGACTTCTAGTGTTTATATCGTTACTTTACCTTGTCTCTTTGATTGGGGGTGGTAAACAGTACTCTCGTCAAGATTCGTTCCCAATGACTTCTCAGGAAATCTCTAGAAATTCGATGCGAGGCGAGGATCTTGATGGAGATGATCGATGCAGGCAAACCATTCTTACACAACTCCTTTAAATACAAAAGAGTAAATTTCTCCATCGAGAATTTATCATTAACGGAAATGATATTAACATATTTGTTCAGTCTGTCGACGATGACCCAAATTGAATTACATCCATATGATGACCTTGGAAGATTTATGATAAAATCCATGGTGATTCTATCCCACTTCCAAACCAGAATTAATAAGCTGTAGGAGCAACCCTTATGGATTTTGGTGCTCAGCCTTGACCTTGGCAAAAGTTAGACATTTTCCAACGTATGTTGTGATGTCTGCTTTCATATTTGGCCATCAGTACAACTTCTTCAGATAAAGATACATTTCACCGGAAATGGCATGTATAGAATACCTAAACTTATGAGATTCCAATATAACTAAATCTCACAATTCTCGATATTTAGGAAACCACAAGCGGCCTTTTAACATTTAACGCCATCGGCTCTCATTTCTAATGGTTCTCATTAGCCGCGAACTCTTTACTATTTATATTATCCTTTTTACAAACATTGGCTATTTTTAAATTGCTCGGGCAAATTATTCTGCACGATCATTACTAAGGAGCACATCCTAATTGGTTCTTTATCCTTTCTACATAATGTGTCAGTATCTACATACACCTTCCCTGATGGAATAAATATCATGACCACAATCACTCAGAAATTCTTTCTTCATATTTTCTAAGTTTTAGTTTCGTCTCAACTATTATCTTTACTAGTTTTGCCTAGTCCGACGTTTAAAGCGTCGATAAATATTACAAGTAATTAAATAATAAATATTAAATTTTAAGAAACGTAAACATAAATTTTTTTAAATTTCTCAGTTCATCCAATTATAGAAAAATGTTCAAAATAAATTTGAATTTAGTTAACACGATCTTTGTTGATTTATCGAAAATAATTAATAAGATCCGTAAATGTGACAATCCGTCAATTTATGGGTGATATTTTATTCTCAATATTTAATTGAAAATATTATTTTAATATTATATTATGAACTCACTTATTTTTGGGAAGTAATTTGGATTTACGTCTTGAAGTAGCATCGACTACGTCTAAACCGGAGGATTCAACGTTACGTGCTTACGTTTACATACACCATTTTTGGTGACAGTCCGACATTTCAGAAAATAAATTTATCCGTGAATATTATTTTGGAGTTTTAAATTTGTGTTAGTTGATAAACTCACAAATTTATGAGAAGAGATTAGGACTTACGATTTTATTTTAACGTCCTTTACGACTAAACCGGAAACCTAAGGATTTCGTATTTATGTTTTCGAACTCCGTTTTTTACGAAACAATTTTTATTAGATTCGTTTTGTACCGTTGATTCATAATTTATAAAAACGTTTTTCGTAAAACGACCCGAGGGCACGCAAATCGAGGAAACTATAATCGAGGAGTACCCGTAAATAAATGGGGATGAGACAAGTGGGACACTTGTCCCACCCCCACTCAAAACCGGCCCTAACTAGCCACAATGCTCCACCAAGCCAACTTATGTGTCAAGTTTAAGTAACTAGCTTAAACACTTGTCCAAAGCTTACATTGTAAGCCACCACCATATCAAAACCACTAAACTAAAACCACTTATTCATTTTCACTCATGCAAACTAGCTACAAACTCTCTCACCCTCTTCTTTGTGCTGTCCCATTTATCATCACCACCACCATTCATCCAAAATTTCTGCCACAAATCATATGTATAACTTGCATATGATGGAAACCCATTGAAGATATATTGATTGGAGGTGATTATAACATCCAAGGGGGAGTTTCTATGGTGTCTTGGGGCTGATTTTCCACAAGGATTTTATGAAGATTGGTGGTCTTGAAGATGGTCTTGGTTATGCACAAGTTTCTCCATCAAAATCCATGTCCAAATCACAACCTACATCAACTTGGTGGTATAAAGATTGTCCTCCTCATCCTCTTGTTATTTTTGGTTATGTAATCTTGTATTTATTTCACTTATGTATATGTATATGATGATGAATGATGATTAAAAATATTGTGTGGGGATTTTGTGTTGATAAACATGCTTAAAAAGATGAAAAACTATAAGAAACAAGGTTAAAATCTTGCTTAATTTAGATGGCTGTATAAAACAGTAAAGAATCATATGGTAAACTGGTAAAATGACTTGAATAAATTGATATACAGTAATCTATGGGTCTTGTACACATGTGAGAGTTGGCCATGCAATGGAATCATTGTAATGAGTGAGATATGATCAAAACAAGTTTAAAGTACAAATCTGAGTTCACTGATTTGGACGATTTTTAGAAAATACTTAGAGGATGATTCAACAGTAGCTATAAAAGCGTTAAATGGAACACATATCATGTAGTTTATGGGATAAAAATTTGAGCTTCTATCTCCATATAGAACTCTAGATATAGCAGTTTTGGTGAATATGAAAATAAAAATCAGATTTTGAGAATTAATGTTTATTATTATTATTTTATAAGCACTCAAAATTATATTGTATAAAATGTAAAATAAAAACCCACTAACTTATGGATTTTATTTATATAAATATGTAAAAGGTTAAATAAGTGTATAAATTATAAAAATGGTAGTGGAATAACACTTATAAGTAATAAAAACTATAAACTTGATTTTTTACGACTTTTTCGGCTATTACCGCAAAATTAACGTTTTTCGCCAATTAAAACTTAGACGATCAAACCCGTCTAATGTAAAGTTTTTAAAAGTCATATAGTGATATATAAGTAACTAGTACAAGTAAAAACCGATAAAACCTGAACTATAGGACATACGGACATTAACGAGCTAACTAAGCATATTGGACTAATAATTGGACTAAATAAGATAAACACTTATAAAAAGAACTTATTGGGCTTAACCCATTTGGGTCCAACATGGAAAGTATAGATACTGATAATATAAGTATAAAATGGATTAATACAAGTTAACAACTTATAATAGGCTCATTGGACTTAAAACACGTAAATAGGTAAAACTAGTAAACTAGTATAAAAGTTATCGACACATAACACTAAAATGAGTAAACGAGAATATGTAAACCCACTTGATCATCATATATATATATATAATCATCATATGTATACATAATTGTTATTTTTATAAAGTCATTGGACAAAAGTCTAAGACGAGTATTATTTGTCTAGGTTTCCGTGATTGAAGCACGTACCGTACGTCCGAGTTGCAGATAACCCGCTTTCCCACATCAACGTGAGTTCATAGCCTCGCACTATTTTTAAATGTTTTTATGAAATGTTTTATAAACCCGCGAGGGAGATAACATGTTAGTTTTTATAAAATAGGACACCATTTGTCCCAATTGTTTGTTTATTGATTTGGACCCAAATGATTGTATGACCCGATAAATGATTAAAGGACCCGATAGATGAAATTAAATGGATTATTAAAGTTAGGTTATGTCACTAAAAGTCCCATTAGCATGAATTGTGAACTACCGGGATTTGGTTGACGCTTATGCATATAATAGTACTATTTGGGGACGATCACCCCAGTTCGCGCCTTGACGGTTGATCCTCGTCGTGCCACATTGATTGGTAAGCGAATTTATGTATGAGAAGATTTCCATAGCGTGACCTTTGTGACGACACGCTACTTTAGATGGGCAAATTGAGTATCGGGTTAGCTACCCGTTGTTTGTTTTAGTAAGGTAACAATGTCATGCGGCTTATAATAATCCAACTAACGAAATACTACTAGACGCTCCGAATTACGATGTATTGCCTGACTAGCAATACAGGGTCATACTATTGATATTATGTTCGTGTTTTGGTTTTCATAACCATATACATATAACGGTTTTTATTTTCATATAACGTCATAAGATATATTGTATGATGTTTTTACGACATTGGCTCGTATAATGATTTTTAAGGCAAACGCCTATATTATGATTTTCGATAAGGATTTGTATAAAAATGACTTTGGCTATTTTATGGCCTATTAAAATGATTTGTACAAAATGATTTTTAGTAATAATTTTATACTGATATTATATTGATGGATTTTATTAAACTCTATGAATTTACTCGGCGTTATCGCTGACCTTTTCTTTTAACATGTCTTATCTCAGGTACTTGAAGGTAATTCACGGGAAGACAACAAGAATTCATGGCCCGCACCTAAATACTTATTTCCATTCAAATGCTTTGTAAAACCTGTATTAAATACAAATGACTTGGGACCTATATAACTTTGACATTTTATGAATGGAAATGCT
This sequence comes from Glebionis coronaria, assembly GCA_025667525.1. Classification (NCBI taxonomy): domain Eukaryota; kingdom Viridiplantae; phylum Streptophyta; class Magnoliopsida; order Asterales; family Asteraceae; genus Glebionis; species Glebionis coronaria. Next base: position 249,516,552 of record CM046875.1, on the reverse strand, counting down.
TTTATTATTAAACGACGCGATATTTATGCGTTGTCTATGATGTGAGTAAAGTGATATCCCGTAACACCAACGAGTCTTCCGCTGTACTAAGTTGTATAAATTTGGGGGTGTTACAGTTTGGTATCAGAGCTCTCGTTATAGAGAATGAAAGATTTTTTAAAACCAAGGTTTTGAATAAAACATTTCAAAATCTTTTAACTATAAACATTTTTCCCAAAATGTCTAAAAATCTTTTGACTATAACGGTGCCGAAGAATTCCCGAGTTACCGACAAGGCCAGACTGAGAAGTGTTATTTTAATATATATAACTTGGATTATATATATATTTGATGTAATTTTATTACATGATTGTTTGATGATTATTTTGATATTTATACGAGGTATTTATACGACATAGATTGTCACAAGAAACCCTGACTTCCCTAGTAAATTGATCGAAGCTATTCTCGTAGGAATTCTAGCTATCCTAGATCTAAACCAAGTTGTGGATATTTATGATCCCAACAAATGGTTGATACTCGTAGGAATGTAGATATTATTTGATTGTGATATTGAAAAAGAATTGGCGAGATTAAATCTGATATCGATGTCATGACGATCTTTCCTTATAGAGTGGAGTTTGACAAAACGTTACCACCTAGAAAGATGTCATCTGATTCGTTGTCATCCAATTCTTAAATCGAAATCGAAAGGGAGAATGTTGCACTTGAGGCTGTCATTGGAACCATTACCCAAAAGCCTCATGCCACTAATACCTTTCCGAGAAGTCTAATTGAATGATCGAGTCATCTCATACTAGTGACTCATTTGATAATTGTTGTTGTAAGAGCTATAGGATTGGAAATTAAGTGTTGATCATATCGAGCCTTTATTTCCCTTTCAAGGTGTAAGAATAAGATTGAAAGTATTGGAGAATGATGTAGGATATCGAATTGAGTATAAAATTGGTAAAGACTTGAATAAAGTAAAATTTAACCTGTATGGAATATGAGATTGTTAATAGAAGTCGTTAAGTTCTGTGATTTAATTATAAGGTTTTAAATGATTGTTAGTTTGTGTTAAAGGTTGTTCCTAGGCCATTGTCCAATGACGAGGATGCCCAGTGTCCAAGAAATAAATTGAAGAAATCTTCTTCTGAATTGGGACCAATGGATCTTCCGGGACATATGGAACACCTAATGACTCTTGTAGATTAGTATTCATTGTGGTATCTTTTAAAAATAACCCCTAACTTGACTGAGACATCAGTGGGTAGGATGAGTTCTTGAAATTGTATCACATAGTGACACGTAATGTGTTACGGTACAATTTGACTTGTTTGTGATTGATGAAATGACTACCTTTGATTGCTAAATTCTACGTGTATCGATGTTATCTATCTTTATTGCTTCTTCCTAATGCTCGCATTAGTGATGCAACCATTGAACAAGTACTCATCTTGAATTGAGTTACGTTGTGGATTATTCTTTTGAGTGCCATCAAGGTCATGAACCTCATGATTATTTGGCTATGCTCATTTCCTATTATATTGTAGTTAGTTCTTGATGAGCAACCCTTCATCACTCTTTTGCAGATCACACATTGTTTTTATAAAGTAAAAACGGTATCCTTTGAGAAAATTTAATTTTCATCACAATAAGGATTATTCAAAGTAAGATTTATAAGTGATTGATATCAAAATGAAGTTGTTTATAAGACGCTTTGGAAACTTAATTATTTCCATAACAAAGAAAATCTTTGTAAATATATTTTGATTCTTATTCAAGAATTAAGCATGAAAATGTTTTTATTATAAACATGATGATAAAGTTTCGACGAACTGAGTATTGCATCGTTAATCTTGAAATTGTATATAGTTGCGCGCCTACATACAATTTGGAATGAACCATGCAAGACTGATTAGTAGTCACCATAAAACTAATGAATAAATACTACATTTTCTTTAAAGACTGTGAAAGATTAAATTTGATGAGATCTGCAAGAAGTGAAAAATAGGGACATAGTGTTAGGGACACCTACATATGTGCCCATACTATTTATTCTTCTGTGTCGAATTTACTTATCTGTGGAGATTGTCTTATTTGACAATTGACAATTCTTTCTTGTCCAATTCTCCCGTAGTGAGATTCTTAGGAAAAGTATCTGATTACCGAGCGTTGATACCCGACTGGATGTATTGACGTTCTTATAATTTCCTATGATTTGATTTCATTTGAATGACCTGGGTAACGATCCGAGGAGCTTTCGAATGCGTACTCAAATTATGAAAACATAGGATATATTCATATTCGTTAAAAGTTTTCGTTTGTATCTGATTTGAAATTCTCCCGCATAGATTATGCGTTGACCTTACTCTTTTAAGGTTAGTTATGTCTCCAGATATCCTTGAATTTGTGAAGGATTATGTGTTATTATTAGTCTTTTGAGAAGTTCACATCTTATCGACGACAATGCAACTGGAAAGTTGGTAGTGCCAGTAGAATGGATTGATTGATTATGACATGACGACATTTTCTTAATTAATGGGAACTCGAGTAGAATTCCCCCTAAATGATAAGATGCTGATTATCAATAGTGATCTAAATAATTCTTGATGGATGTCCATATCCTGCATTTCGACTTGAAATTATACCATGAATGGTTGTGAATTAGTCATAGATATTATAATCTAGAAAGAACTTAAAACAAATGTATTAAAAGATGTTTATGTTATCTGAAACTTTAGGAGGTATTTGCTAGTGAATTACCTAGACTTTCGCCATTAAGGCAAGTTGAATTTGGTATTGATTATATTCTCGGTGCTGTACTTGTGGCTTGTGCACTGTACGTCAGCACCATCTGAATTTAAGGAATTACCGTACAACTGAGAGAGTTGTCGGAGAAAGATTTTATTCTACCAAGCTCGTCATCATGAAGAGCTATGGTGTTATCTTTCCTTATATTTATAGATTACTGTGAACTGAGTAAATTGACAGTCGAAAACGATATCCATAACTCGAAATGGAAGATTTGTTCGATCATTTACAAGGTTCTAGCGTATGTTTTAAAAATTTGATCCACGGCATGGTTATTATCAACTTCGCTTCCGCGAAGAAGATTATTTATTCCAATCACTACAACCGGTACTTGTAATGAACATTATGAGTTTCACGTGATGACGTTTGGAATGACTAATACACATGTAGCATTCATAAATTTGGTGAATCACGTGTGTAGGCTGTGATTTGATAAATTCATGCTCGTGATCATTAAGGACCATTTACTTGTTTATAAGAATAAGAATAAGTTAATAATTATTTAGAGATTGCCCTGAATTGGCCGAACAATGAAAACCTGAACCTTGAATAATTGATATGTGATTAAAGACTTACTCCTTTACATAAAGTGACCGTTTGATTAATGATGGTAAGATATATATATATATATATATATTGACTCTTCAAAAATTAAGAGCCCTTTTAAGACTTTGGATTATTACTAAAAAGAAAGTGCAAATATGTTTTGACAAATATTTTAACTAAGGATTTTTAAGGGATTATTCCCTTATACCCAGAACATTTAACTAAACTCCTGTTTAGGGTAAATGTTCGTGTATACCTCAAGGAAACCTAAGCGGAATTGAGGAAAACATTTAAACCATGACCTAAAAATTGAAACGACAATTTTTGCTTTTCAACTAAGAAAATTTTGACCAAAATATAAACAAAGGTTTTTCGAACATTTACGGATCTTATTAAATATTTTCGATAAATCAACAAAAATCTTGTTAATTAAATTCAAATTTATTTTTGAACATTTTATATAATTGGTCGAACTAAGAAATTTAAAATCTTTACGTTTACATTTCATAAAAATTGAATATTTAATATTTAATTAGTTGTAATAATTATCGACGCTTTAGACGTCGGATTGAGTAAAACGGATAAAAATAATAGTGGAGACGAGACTAGAACTTAGAAAATATAAAGAAAGAAATTTTGAATAAATACGGACATGATAATTATATCATCAGGAAAGGATAAAGAATCAATTACGATGTATTTCTTAATAATGAATGTGCAAAATGAATTGCCGAACAATTTAAAATATAGCCGATGCTTATAAAAAGGGTAATATAGATAATAAAAAAAAGGGATTCGCGGCTAATGTGAACCATTAAAAATTGAGAAGCCAATAGCGTTGAATGTATAAAAGGCCACTTGTAATTGCCTAAATATGGGGATTTTGAGATTTAGTTATATTGAAATTTTGTAAGTATAAGTATTCTATTTCTGTCATTTCTGACTAGAAGTATCTGTGTCTAAAAAAGTTGTACTAATGGAAAATTATGAAGGCAGACATCGCCTCATACATTAGTTAACGTCTAACAATTGCAAAGGTCATCATCTGAATTTGATTCGATTTGGGTCATCGTCGACAGACTGACCAAATCTGCTAATATCATTCCCGTTAATGATAAATGCAAAAGAGTTATGTAAACATAGTGTGCCTGTATCAAACATCTTTATCAAGACCCTCGCTTCGCACGAATTTCTAGAGATTTGCTCAGAAATCATTGAGAACGAACCTTGATGAGAGTACTATGTACCACCCCAATCGAAGGGACGAGGTAAAGTAACGATACAAAGTAATATAAGTGCTATTTTATGTTTGAATGAATGACCTTTGGTAATAAATCGTATAATCGCGTTCCTTTCGAAGGATTACCATTGATAATCATCGTATTAGGACTGAGATCGAATCTTGTTAGGATCTAAATATTAGAGCATCTGTAAGCAGGAGTTGAGATAAATACACCCGACATACACCCATTGTGAGTTGGACATGTCTTTTAGGTTTAAGGTTTCCTATGATGGCGAACCTAACCTTACAAAATACCCGACCCGCGAGATCTGAAATGATTGTTGAAATTAGGATCTGATTTATGACTGCCGGTAGTGGGCAAGAGGTTATGTGAATATGAAATGTAAATCTTGAAGTGCCAGATGGGTAGCGAAGTTATGCCAAAATTTTTAACCTTGGAAAAATGAATTAATGATCTGACAAATCATGGGATATAAGTCCCCGTTGCATGGGACCATTGAGATGATGTAAAAGATTTGGTTTGAAAGGCATATAAGTTGGATCTACCCAAGGACTTCAAGAGATGCGTGAATTATGTTTCGTATATCGAACTTGATGGAATATCTATCAAGTGAAAATCTGAATTCTTCTTAATAAAGCTTAGATCGGCGAAAAGTTGCATTCATCAGAAACCCGTGAACATCATGGATAGAGAAAGTAAGTCAACATTAAGCCTGATCTTATCCCTGTAGTTAGGTCTGATGAAACTCGCGTATTATAATGAATTGCACTTGTGAGAAATGACCGAATGTGGAGGAAATACCCACATGGCTTTAACTCTATAAGAAGCGAGTAGTAAGATGATCTTTGAGGACAAAGATCCTGTTTAGGGGTAAATACTGTGACAATCCGTCAATTTATGGTTGATATTTTATTCTCAATATTTAATTGAAAATATTATTTTAATATTATATTATGAACTCACTTATTTTTGGGAAGTAATTTGGATTTACGTCTTGAAGTAGCATCGACTACGTCTAAACCGGAGGATTCAACGTTACGTGCTTACGTTTACATACACCATTTTTGGTGTCAGTCCGACATTTCAGAAAATAAATTTATCCGTGAATATTATTTTGGAGTTTTAAATTTGTGTTAGTTCATAAACTCACAAATTTACGAGAAGAGATTAGGACTTACGATATTATTTTAACGTCCTTTACGACTAAACCGGAAACCTTAGGATTTCGTATTTACGTTTTCGAACTCCGTTTTTGACGAAACAATTTTTATTAGATTCGTTTTGTGCCGTTGATTCATAATTTATAAAAACGTTTTTCGTAAAACGACCCGAGGGCACGCAAATCGAGGAAACTAGAATCGAGGAGTACCCGTAAATAAATGGGGATGAGACAAGTGGGACACTTGTCCCACCCCCACTCAAAACCGGCCCTAACTAGCCACAATGCTCCACCAAGCCAACTTATGTGTTAAGTTTAAGCAACTAGCTTAAACACTTGTCCAAAGCTTACATTGTAAGCCACCACCACATCAAAACCACTAAACTAAAACCACTTATTCATTTTCACTCATGCAAACTAGCTACAAACTCTCTCACCCTCTTCTTTGTGCCGTCCCATTTATCATCACCACCACCATTCATCCAAAATTTCTACCACAAATCATATGTATAACTTGCATATGATGGAAACCCATTGAAGATATATTGATTGGAGGTGATTATAACATCCAAGGGGGAGTTTCTATGGTTTCTTGGGGCTGATTTTCCACAAGGATTTTATGAAGATTGGTGGTCTTGAAGATGGTCTTGGTTATACACAAGTTTCTCCATCAAAATCCATGTCCAAATCACAACCTACATCAACTTGGTGGTATAAAGATTGTCCTCCTCATCCTCTTGTTATTTTTGGTTATGTAATCTTGTATTTCTTTCATTTATGTATATGTATATGATGATGAATGATGATTAAAAATATTGTGTGGGGATTTGGTGTTGATAAACATGCTTAAAAAGATGAAAAACTATAAGAAACAAGGTTAAAATCTTGCTTAATTTAGATGGCTGTATAAAACAGTAAAGAATCATATGGTAAACTGGTAAAATGACTTGAATAAATTGATATACAGTAAGCTATGGGTCTTGTACACATGTGAGAGTTGGCCATGCAATAGAATCATTGTAATGAGTGAGATATGATCAAAACAAGTTTAAAGTACAAATCCGAGTTCACTGTTTTGGACGATTTTTAGAAACTACTTAGAGGATGATTCAACAGTAGCTATAGAAGAGTTAAATGGAGCACATATCATGTAGTTTATGTGATAAAAATTTGAGCTTCTATCTCCAAATAGAACTCTAGATATGGCAGTTTTGGTGAATATGAAAATAAAAATCAGATTTTGAGAACTAATGTTTATTATTATTATATAAGCACTCAAAATTATGTTGTATAAAATGTAAAATAAAAACCCACTAACTTATGGATTTTATTTATATAAATATGTAAAAGGTTAAATAAGTGTATAAATTATAAAAATGGTAGTGGAATAACACTTATAAGTAATAAAAACTATAAACTTGATTTTTTACGACTTTTTTGGCTATTACCGCAAAATTAACGTTTTTCGCCAATTAAAACTTAGACGATCAAACCCGTCTAATGTAAAGTTTTTAAAAGTCATATACTGATATATAAGTAACTAATACAAGTAAAAACCGATAAAACCCGAACTATAGGACATACGGACATTAACGAGCTAACTAAGCATATTGGACTAATAATTGGACTAAATAAGATAAACACTTATAAAAAGAACTTATTGGGCTTAACCCATTTGGGCCCAACATGGAAAGTATAGATACTGATAATATAAGTATAAAATGGATTAATACAAGTTAACAACTTATAAGAGGCTCATTGGACTTAAAACACGTAAATAGGTAAAACTAGTAAACTAGTATAAAAGTTATCGACACATAACACTAAAATGAGTAAACGAGAATATGTAAACCCACTTTATCATCATATATATATAATCATCATATGTATACATATTTGTTATTTTTATAAAGTCATTGGACAAAAGTCTAAGACGAGTATTATTTGTCTAGGTTTCCGTGATTGAAGCACGTACCGTACGTCCGAGTTGCCGATAACCCGCTTTCCCACATCAACGTGAGTTCATAGCCTCGCACTCTTTTTAAATGTTTTTATGAAATGTTTTATAAACCCGCGAGGGAGATAACATGTTAGTTTTTATAAAATAGGACACCATTTGTCCCAATTGTTTGTTTATTGATTTGGACCCGAATGATTGTATGACCCGATTGTATGACCCGATAAAGGACCCGATAGATGAAATTAAATGGATTATTAAAGTTAGGTTATGTCACTAAAAGTCCCATTAGCATGAATTGTGAACTACCGGGATTTGGTAGACGCTTATGCATATAATAGTACTATTTAGGGACGATCACCCCAGTTCGCGCCTTGACGGTTGATCCCCGTCGTACCACATTGATTGGTAAGCGAATTTATGTATGAGAAGATTTCTATAGCGTGACCTTTGTGACGACACGCTACTTTATATGGGCAAATTGAGTATCGGGTTAGCTACCCGTTGTTTTTTTTAGTAAGGTAACAATGTCATGCGGCTTATAATAATCCAACTAACGAAATACTACTAGACGCTCCGAATTACGATGTATTGCCTGACTAGCAATACAGGGTCATACTATTGATATTATGTTCGTGTTTTGGTTTTCATAACCATATTCATATAACGGTTTTTATTTTCATACAACGTCATAAGACATATTGTATGATGTTTTTACGACATTGGCTCGTATAATGATTTTTAAGGCAAACGCCTATATTATGATTTTCGATAAGGATTTGTATAAAAATGACTTTGGCTATTTTATGGCCTATTAAAACGATTTGTACAAAATGATTTTTAGTAATAATTTTATACTGATATTATATTGATGGATTTTATTAAACTCTATGAATTCACTCGGCGTTATCCCTGACCTTTTCTTTTAACATGTCTTATCTCAGGTACTTGAAGGTAATTCTCGGGAAGACAACAAGAATTCATGGCCCGCACCTAAATACTTATTTCCATTCAAATGCTTTGTAAAACCTGTATTAAATACAAATGACTTGGGACCTATATAACTTTGACATTTTATGAATGGAAATGCTTTTATTATTAAACGACGCGATTTTTATGCGTTGTATATGCTGTGAGTAAAGTGGTATCCCGTAACACCAACGAGTCTTCCACTGTACTGAGTTGTATAAATTTGGGGGTGTTACTGTAAATGTTCGAAAATCTTTGTTTATATTTTGGTCAAAATTTTCTTAGTTTGAGAGCAAAAATTGTCGTTCCAAATTCCATATCATGGTTTAAATGGTTTCCTGAATTCCTCCTTGGTTGTCTTGAGGTATTCACAAACATCTACTCCTAAAGGAGTTTGGTTAAATGATCTGGGTATAAGGGAATAATTTCTTAAAAATCCTTTGATAAATATTTGTCAAAACATTTTTGCAATTTCTTTTTGGTATAACCCAAAGCCTTAATGGCTCTAATCTTTGAAGAGTCAATATAGATTCCATTATCTATTAATCATGAGATCAAATAATGTAAAGGATCAAGCCTTAAATCATATGATGAATACTCACGGTACAGGTTTTCACTGCTCGGCCAATTCAGGGCAGTCTATAAATTATTATTAACTCCTTCTTATTCTTAGAAACAAACAGATGGTCCTTTATGATCACAAGCATGAATTTATCAAATTGCAACCTACACACGTGATTCACCAAATTTATGAATGCTACATGTACATTGGTCAATCCAAACGACATAACTGGAAACTCATAATGTTCATTACAAGTTCTGGATGTAGTGATTGGAATAGATAATCTTCTTTGCGGACACGAAGTTGATGATAACCATGCCGTGCATCAAATTTTTTAATATACGCTAGAACCTTGTAAATGATCGAACAAATCTTCCATCTTGGGTAATGGACATAAATTTTGATCGTCAATTTACCTAGTACACAGTAATCAACAAATATAAGGAATAATAACACCATAGCTCTCCATGATGACGAGCTCGGTAGAATAAAAGCTTTTTCTGACAACTCTCTCAGTTGCACGGTAACTCTTTCGATTCAGATGGTGCTGAAGTAGGGTGCACACGCCACAGGTGTAACACCAGGAATATAACGAATACAAAGTTCAACTTGCCTTAATGGCGAAAGTCTAGGTAATTCACCAGCAAATACCTCCGAAAGTTTCAGATAGCAAGAACATATTTTAATAAATTACATTAAGTTCTTCCTA